>CM069862.1:117058384-117658384 GCA_036172795.1 Pelodytes ibericus
CTTGCACCCGCCCAGGATCGGCCCTGCATCCCTTTCTGAATCAAACAAAGACATGGGCGTCCGCAGAAAGGGGGGGGGGGGGGCAAGGTGGGGGGCACTTGCCCACCCCCCTGGATTTTTGACCTTTAAAAAAAAAAAAAAGTTAATTTTTTTATTTTTATTATTATTTTTACTCAGTGTGCAGCTTCTAGTTGTCCCTAGGGGACTGCACATCAGTTGCTGGGGTAGGAGGTGGCACCCAAAGCTGTTGCTCTCTGCAACTCTGCTTGCTGAAATACTGGTCTCCCATCCACATTGGTGCAGGTCTCTGCAGCTGTCAGTCATGCTGCATGGAGAGCCAATGACAGGGGTGCCCGGGGATATGAAGCCCCTCAGCCCTCCATGTGGCAGCATGACTGACAGAAGAGAGCCTGCAGTGCAACATCATGGAGGAAATAGGGGAAGATACTCAGAGACCATAGCTGAGCCTCTGTAACAGGTAGGTAGATCTTATAATAGCTTTAAAAAAACAAAACAGCCAAAGTATATGGTAGAGTGAGGTAAATCCAAGGAGGTCCCTCCTATTTCCCTGAGGTCTCCATTTGTCCAGTCTGAGCAGCTCCTCTGACCAGGCTCTGCTCACATCAACATGGTGACAAGTGGATGGGGCAGAAAAGATAATGGAGGATAAAATGATGTGATAGATGGAGGCAGATTGCAAACAAAATGGGATGACATAGGGCAGAAAAGATAATAGAGTATGAAAAGAGGTGACTGATTGGAGCAGAATACAGACAAAATTGTGACATGGGGAAGAAAAGATAAAATGTAGGTGAAAAAAGGTCACTGACATGGAGGAATAAAACACATAAAATGATGGGGATAAAGATGGCAAACATGGAGGAATAAAACATATAAAAAAGGGGGAAAGAAATAAAGAAATGTCATGGATTTAGGAATTTGGGTGTTTAGGGAATCTGTTGCTTTGTGTTTATATTGTGTGCTATAGTGTTGTATCTGGTGCTGTGGAGTTATATTGTGTGCTATAGTGTTGTCTGGTGCTGTTGGGTTATATTGTGTGGTATAGTGTTGTATCTGGTGCCGTATGCTTATATTGTGTGCTATAGTGTTGTATCTGGTGCTGAGATGTTATATTGTGTGCTACAGTGTTGTATCTGGTGCTGTGGGGTTATATTGTGTGCTATAGTGTTGTATCTGGTGCTGTGGGGTTATATTGTGTGCTATAGTGTTGTATCTGGTGCCGTATGCTTATATTGTGTGCTATAGTATTGTATCTGGTGCTGAGGGGTTATATTGTGTGCTATAGTGTTGTATCTGGTGCTGAGAGGTTATATTGTGTGCTATATTGTTGTATCTGGTGATGAGGGGTTATATTGTGTGCTATAGTGTTGTTTCTGGTGCTTTGGGGTTATATTGTGTGCTATAGTGTTGTATCTGTTGCCGTATGCTTATATTGTGTGCTATAGTGTTGTATCTGATGCTGAGAGGTTATATTGTGTGCTATAGTGTTGTGTCTGGGGCTGTGGGGTTATATTGTGTGCTATAGTGTTGTATCTGGTGCTGAGAGGTTATATTGTGTGCTATATTGTTGTATCTGGTGCTGAGGGGTTATATTGTGTGCTATAGTGTTGTGTCTGGGGCTGTGGGGTTATATTGTGTGCTATAGTGTTGTATCTGGTGCTGAGAGGTTATATTGTGTGCTATATTGTTGTTTCTGGTGCTGAGGGGTTATATTGTGTGCTATAGTGTTGTGTCTGGTGCTTTGGGGTTATATTGTGTGGTATAGTGTTGGATCTGTTGCTGTGGGGTTATATTGTGTGCTATAGTGTTGTATCTGTTGCTGTATGCTTATATTGTGTGCTATAGTGTTGTATCTGATGCTGAGAGGTTATATTGTGTGCTATAGTGTTGTATCTGGTGCTGTGGGGTTATATTGTGTGCTATAGTGTTGTATCTGGTGCTGTGGGGTTATATTGTGTGCTATAGTGTTGTATCTGTTACCGTATGCTTAAATTGTGTACTGTAGTGTTGTATCTGGTGCTGAGAGGTTATATTGTGTGTGCTATAGTGTTGTGTCTGGTGCTGTTGGGTTCAGGGCCGGCCTTAAGTGTCCCGGCGCCCTGTGCGGGCTTGCCCATTGGCGCCCCCCCCGTCTTTCACACCGTCTCTTTCACCCCCCTATGTATGTGTACCTTTCCTCTTCCTCGCCATGTCTGTCTCTCTCTAACTCCCCCATACCTGTTTTCTCTCTCTTACCCTCTGTTCTGTCTCTCTCCTCCCCCTCCTCTGTCTCTCTCCTCCCCCTCCTCTGTCTCTCTCCCCCCCTCCTCTGTCTCTCTCCCCCCTCTGTTCTGTCTCCCCCCCTCTGTTCTGTCTCTCTCCCCACCTGTTCTGTCTCTCTATCTCTCCCCCCTCCCCCTGTTCTGTTTCTCTCTACCCCTCCCCCTGTTCTGTCTCTCTCTCCCCCCTCCCCCTTTTCTGTCTCTCTCTCTCTCTCTCTCTCTCCCCCTGTTCTTTCTCTCTCTCCCCCCTTCCTTTGCCTGCAAATGTTGATCCAAGGAGGGGGGGGGAGCTAACCGGCTGAGCAGTGTAGCTCCGCCCCCACCCTGTGAAGCAGAGCAGCGTCTGCTTCACAGGCTGCAAGAGAAAGTGCTGCTCGGCACCCCATGCTTAATGCAAGCATTGGTAGCCGAGCAGCACTTTCTCTTGCTGCCCGCGGCTTCCTGTGAAGCAGACGTTGCTCTGCTTCACAGGGTGGGGGCGGAGCTACAACCCTCAGCCGGTTAGCTCCGCTCCCTTGTCGGATCCAGCAGAGGGCTGGTGAGGGGGGATCTTTTGATCTCCCCAATCCAGTGCCTCTACCGGCTCGCAGAGGTCACACACCCCTAAGGTCGGCCCTGCTTGGGTTATATTGTGTGCTATAGTGTTGTGTCTGGTGCTGTTGGGTTATATTGTGTGCTATAGTGTTGTGTCTGGTGTTGTTGGGTTATATTGTGTGCTATAGTGTTGTATCTGGTGCTGTTGGGTTATATTGTGTGCTATAGTGTTGTATCTGGTGCTATGGGGTTATATCTTTGCTATGTTGTTCTATCTGTTGCTGTGGAGTTTCAGCTAGAGCTCTGGATATTTATTTGGTGCTGTGGTTTATATCTTGTGTCATGCGTTTTTAGCTGGTACCGTGGGTTAATATCTGGTGTTGTGGGTCTATATCTGTCACAGTGGATCTATATTTGGTGCAGTGAGGCTATATCTTGTGTGGTTGGTTTATATCTGGTGCTGTGGATCTGTATCTGGTGCAGGGTTTATCAACCCTTTGCATGCCTTCACTGATAATGACAAAGCTCCTCCACTTCATGATAACTTGTCAAAAAGAGGCGCGGCGCAGAAAGGATGACTGTAAAATTATGCCCCCCCCCTGAAAAAATTTCTGCGGATGCCCATGAACAAAGACCTTCAAAATAATCAGTCATTTGTAATTTGAAACTGTCCCTTTAAAAGTTTTTTTTTCCCTTTGGCAACCTACAAATCAGAAGACTTACATTGTCATAGTGATTTCTTGCAGGGGGTATTGGGTTTTGGCTTTGTACTCCGAATGTAAACCTGAGTAAAAATATCAATAGGAAACATATGAAACAAACAAAAAATGTTAAAACTTACAAAACATAGGCTACTATATCAGGCGTAATTACTATAACAATCTGATGATAGGAAAGTTGTTAAGTTGGAAACTTAAAATGTGTGTTGCAATGTTGAGTCATGCGGAAGTAATCTATAAATATCTAAATGGACAGAGCTATAAATGAAATTTCAATTACACTGTAATAAGAAATAACCTTATGCATTATAAAGGTACGCAGAGTAAATGTATAAAAATATATAAATTTTAATATACAGATATCATTTCCACTGAAAACCTGTGGAGTACGTCCAGTCAACTAGCCCCCTTTAGTGTTTTCTGTATCTGAAGGGTTTGTATTCATCAATTCATCGCTCCCTTTTCTTAATATTGTGTGGTGACTTAATTATAAATATTTTTCCATTAGTAGGCGCTGTGTACTAAATTTCTCGCAAGTAATCTGTGAATCATCTATCTGTGGCCTTTGGGTGGTAAAACTGTGGATCTTCCATTGATAGCTGTTTCAAGTTAGAATTTCAAGTTGAGGGTAATTAAAAGATATTTATGATTCAATGGCCGCAGCTAATGCCATTAATGGGTGCGGTAACATCATTTAAAAAAATTACTGAACCCGCTTAATAACTCTATGGAGGTTTACCCATAAAAACCGGCTTTGAAACACAGTTCTGTGCAGTAATTACCATGTAAACACTGGGTCAATGACAGTTGGAAAAAATTAAAGAAAATCATTCATCTTTGTCCATTAATTTACCTCCAAAAAAGGATGACCTAGATGTGCAGCTGTTATATGCATATTAACTCTCTCAGTGGTGTAGGGCATACAAACAGTGCCATTTGAAATCCAAACCTGGCACGGCAGATGCTAAAGAGATAGGTCTAAGTTTTTTTGTTTTTTTTACTGGCACACTTTCTTTCATTGAATTGGATAATTTAAAAATATACAATATTAGAGATGGCCCTTTACCCTGAACCCAAGCTGAGGATCCAGGTCATTGCTGATCATCTCTGGACATTATCATGGCACTGAAAGGGTGTTTTTTTTTTTAAAGGTTTGGGACGATTATTTGGATTGTCTTTCCTTACCTGGACAAGGGTATTTTTCCTATTATTACTTTTATTTACTGTATTGTGATCAGCCCCTAGCACAAATGGGAGGGGGGCTATTCATTTTATTGGGGCCGGCCTGTGGCCCCATGGGACCAATATATATTTATTTCAGGTGCTGCGGGCATGGCCTGTGGCCCCTGGGGCCCTATTATTTGTATTTCATGGGCTGTGGACAATAAAAGTAGTCAATGCCTATATTACAACAGTATACCTGGATATTAGAGAATCTTTGAAGCACACTTGAAGCAGCAAATGTGTGTGAGTTTTTTTTGTGTATTTTTTTTTTGGAAGGGGATGATGGGCTGGATGGGGTACCAGGGACAGGGGGGGGGGGGGGGGGGGTCCAGGGGGCCCAAGCTTATTATTGCACAAGATCCAATCAGTAAAACCTTCCATGGGAGGAAGACAGAGACATGAGAGGCAAAGGTGGTAATATGATAGGGTGAAGTACTGAATTAATAGGATGTGGTTTGCCAAGAGCAGTGGTTAGTGTGCCACGAGGTGAGGTACTTAGCAGAAGAAAGGGTATCAACCCCTTCGCGACCTTATGATGAGTTAACTCGTCATGAGAGACGCAGCATTAGCGACCTTATGACGAGTTAACTCGTCATGCAGTCTAGCCGGCGGTGTGCTATGTGTGCACTGCCAGCCAGTCTGCAACGGGTCCAGGACTAAGCCTAGCACCCGAGGCAAAGCTCCTGGACCCGATCGGTGGATTTCCGTGCATGTGATCGCGGTGATCGAGTGATCAGCGCGATAACATGCAAATTACCGGTAGATGCAAAGTCAATATGTTCACACATTGACTTTTCCTCTAATTCACTCTCTGTGCTTCACGTTCTTATAGTGAAGCACAGAGAGTGACCTGTAAGTATAAATAAATAAATAAAGAATGTTGTAAGAATGAGGGAAAAAAAAAAATTAACCCTTTCATTCAGTCAGTTTCAGTTTCCTTCCACTTTATGGCCCTCATTTAGTTTTTTTTTTGTGGGAAAACTTTTTTTCCCTCAAATTTCCTCTTTTATATGTATTTTTTAATACTAAAATGTAAATCATTTTTATGTATAGGGTATCAAAAGAAAGCTCTAACTGTCCTTTAAAAAACAACATATAACTTGGATGTTTGCGTTAAATGAGAGAGAGGAGTATTATGTTTCAAAAAACGCATAATAAAAATTTAAAAACGCTCTGGTCTTTGGCCTAGGAAAATCCCTGGTCCTTAAAGGGTTAAGAATTGAGGTGGAGTGGGATAAAAGTAAACTGGTGAGGCACCAGAAAGACCCTATTATTATCAAAACCTCCTTGTATGCATAATACTGTTCTCAGCATAGCTATTCATGATTGCCAACTGATAAAAAGTATTTTTACTGGCCCTATATTTAACTTTTTACTAACTGCAAAACTTGTTTACTACTGTTTAACTTATCAAGATAACTAACAAGTATATTATAATAGAACAGTGAACATTTTTAACATTATATGCATAAAAACTCATCTCTGATTAAAAACTGGTAAACATGTTAAATAATTTATATTGCTGTTCAAAATTATTTAACTGACAACCATAATCTGTATACATTTTTTACCTACTGCCTGTAAGTTTACTAACAGCTGACAACCATGGAGCTATGCATGTTTCATGTGGACTATTCTGATTTTGATGGGTCTATGCCGGTTTTAGATGGATTATCCTCAATTCAACAGTACTGTCTTGGTTTCAGCAGGTCTGTTCCAACTGCTATTAAAACTTTTTTGTTTTTTTTTATATATAGACTTTTCAATTATTGCATCTTTACTTACGGCCTATTTACGGTTTCTCTTAGTTCAAACAGATCCATCTGGGGATACATGAAATTAGTTGGCATTTCCTGAGCAGCTTGGCTTGAAATAGCATTGTCTGCAAGAACATCAAAAAAGTGATACATTAATGTACTTAATATGAAACATTTATCTGATTAAAATATATGTTTTTCATAAACTGACTCTGACTACAAGGAAGTTAGAATAGGTATTCTATTCTTATCTTGTGTGTTATGTGAACACTAAACATTTTGTGGACAGCGCTGAGGGCAATATATGCCTCTAGCAAGTAGAAAACCATTTACTAACTTACCAAAAATTCACGCTGAAGGGATTAAAAACTTGCAGAACAGGTCTGCTTTAAATAACCACAGTTCCTTGTCATTGGTAGGCGTATGTCTTAAAAGGGATGCAATGAAACCCCCCCCAGAAGTGGTCATCAATTTATGGCAATCCACGTGTGTGTCATGCTCTCATTAGCTATTCGTTATCAAATTGCATCATGGCAGACTTACTTTCAATTGTATTCTTCCTAGTGTGCTCTGCAGACCATCAAAGTAATCCACCCTTCCATCTCCATGGCCCTTAACAGGACTGTTAAGGGCCATGGTGCAGAAACCATTTCTGGGTCTCTCACTTGACCAATATTTTGCTCACAATCTAGATTTTTTCCTGAATAGCATTGCGTGAAAAATGCTAAAATAAGAAACATACTGACAATTGGCTGGCTCAGTAAAATGGTAAATTTCAATCCACAGGAGCTGGAGTAAAATGGCTAACTGTATTCATAGTGCCTTCATAGTCAAAAAGCTATATGATGTTGTTGACTGAGCATCATGAGAAATGAACTCCACAATGCAGGAGTACCTTTTTTTTTAGCCATAACTGGGTTAGGCACCCAAGCTGCATGCACAAAACATAGACTCACTGGAGAGTACACTCCGGAGAGTACACCAGCTGTGTGGAATACATTTCTCAAGATGCTCGTTCAGCAACAAGTCTTACTCTTTATTGTAGAAAATATTTTTCCTGGAATGTAACAAGTATAGTACATGAAACAGCACTAAACAGATTCAGGTAGGTTTAGTTACATATATAGTCAATGAAAAATATAATTACCTGGAACCGGGGCAGTGTTATTCACTAGAAAAGGTGCTTGCAAGTAAGCAGCCGGTAATGGAAGTACATTTGCAGGGACCTGGTTTCTTGGTTCCGATACCAGTTCAAGGTCAATCAGTTCACTTGCTGGAGCTGAGGGATGGCTGTTAATGGCCTAAAATTGCAACAGAAATGAATGAAAAAAAAAAGAAAAACAAAATATCATTATCAACCCCTTAGTGATTGGACCATATTGAAAATGTTGTACCCTTTGCGACAATTACTGTTTTAACATTTCTGCGTTTTTTGTGTTTAGCTCATTATATACTGCTTTTATTGCCATGAAGGGTCTTTCTTTAGATACCATTATTTTTTATCATATCTTATCATTTACTACAAAAACAAAATTCACAATATGATGAAAAAAATACCCTTTCCAACTTAGACCTGAAAAATATTTTACACAATTACAAATGGTAAAAATTACCAATCTGATTAGTTTCAAAATTTTGTCCCACATTTAGAAATATGCATGTTTGCATGATTTTCTGTTCTTTTTTACAACTTATAGGGTAAAAAAAAATTTTTGTTTCCTAACCATTTTCTCCTACAGTGACTTTTTGACCCCATCCCTAATAATCACACTATCAGCAACCATAACTCTAACCCTTCCACTAACCATAATTATAACCCTAATCCATCTTTAACAGTAAATTAAATTCTTGGTCGCTCCCTATGTGGGTTTTACTGCATGACATGCCAGGCACGTCAATTGTCACTAAGTGACCTTTTTTGCACGACGTGCCTGGCATGTCAACTGTCATTAAGGGGTTAATACCCTTCATCAATACTTGAGGGCCTACTCAATAAAGAGAGAATTGCAGGGTATTGTGATGGGAATTTAAAACTTACGACCAAGGTAACAGAGTTGCAAAAATGTTTCCATTCAGCTTAATTGAAGAATTTTTACAACTTGGCTACTTTGGCCTAAAGTTTGAAATTCCCATGTCAATTCCCTGCAATTCTCAATTTATTTAGTAGAACCTTTGAAAAAGAGAGCAGTTAAACTTTAGAGAATAGTGGAATGAACAACTGATTCTTTTTCTTCAGGCTATTAATTTATATTGCTACCTTTCATGTTTTGACTTCTTATAAAAGAACCTGTGTGTGCCTAACATGAAAATATTTTATTATACAGAAAGTGTGGTGAATTCACAGAATTTTCTTACCGCAGAGATGGGAAAGGCAATTCCTACCCTGAATTGGAATGGAGATTAAAAATGAAATATTACTCCTAGAGTAAGTACTAACTGAATACTCTGGCATGTTGAGGAAGGCCAATCCACAACATCTATCAATGTATTCTTTTGTAAACAGTTTTAAATCCAAACAAATGAACACACTTTTTTTTACTGGTCAGTGACCTTTCCCTGTGTCAGATGACTTCAGGGTAGAATTAGTGAGGCCTGGAGAAAATATTAACAGGGAAAAAATTGCCATGACTATGGAAGCTATTTTCTTTTCTACCATGGCATTTGATGGTAGTAGCATTCTATGTATGTGTAGAATCTCATGGATTAGATTAATAAACCAGTAAAAAACACTTTATAGAGGGATTAAATCATAAAAATATGCCATAATAAAATATTCTTGTCACGAGTCAACCCGCATGCAGGCTCATTCCAGCTGTATCCAGACATTTCTGTATCCTTCTGGTTTTCTTTCTTTACTCTCTTGTTTATATTCCATGCTGGTTGCTGTCTGTTCTTTGTACCTGTGTATCTTTGTGTTGCAGTTTCTAGTTTGGCCACATGGTGGCATTCCCCTAGTTTTGGCCACATGGTGGTATTTCCTAGTTGGCCTCAGACCGGCACCTGCCCAGAGTGGTACCTACCCAGCTTGGCCACAAAGTTGCACCTACCTACGTCTAGCTATTGTCCGGCATCTGCCTAAGCCTATCTACAGACCGGCACCTGCCCAAGTCTTGCTGTTGTCTGGCACCTGCCCTGAACCCTGTGAAAAAGGTGACCTGAGCCCTGTAAAAGGGGTGACCTGAACCCTGTAAAAAGGGTGACCTGAGTCCCTTGAATGAGATGCCCTGAGTCATAGAGGGGATGGGACAGTTCTTCGCGGCTGCTTCAACATAGTTCATCACGGGATCGCATGCAAGGTTAGTATTATTATTAGTAGGATTAGTGTTAGTATTGGGGTTAGTATTAGGAGTTAGTATTTGGGTTTGAGGGGTTAGTATTAGGATTCAGGGGTTGGTATTGTGATTCGAGGGGCTAGTTTTCGAGTTTGGGGTAACTTTTAGGAGGGGTTAATTGATTATAGGGGTTCATCACTGTATTTGTAAGCACTGACAGTTGTCACTGTCAGCGCTTACACTGTTGCGGTAAAACGGCAACATTGACAGTTCACCACTGACAGTTCAGCTCTCAATATGTCAGAGGTGAAATGTCCACAATATATATGTGCAACCCCACCCATTTGTGCACCTTTCTGTAACCTTTCAGTTTGTGCTGCTACAGGTATTCCTTGTTTGTGTATGTGCAATGTAAATCTTTAAACTTATGTCCTTCATTTGTAGCCAATCAAGGAGCAGAGCTCCTTTAAGTTCTGTCATTTTCGCCGCTTGCGCATGCGCATAGGTTGCCGCGTGATCATCTTGGTAACTACCGGACTCCGAAAAGATGGTGTTGTGGGAACTCGATGGGAGCTGTGAGTAGCCAGGTGAGTATGCAGTGGTGGAGGCATGAGAGGAACGTCGCAGTGACGAGCAGGTAAGTTTGGTTTATCTGTCTGTCCTAGCCTGCAACATCCTGCTTTCCTGTCAAAGTTATGTTCCATTCCTGCTCCAGGATGTCTGCAGGGTTTATCCAGTCCTAGCTGTAGTATACTGGATACAGCAGCTGCTTACCAGGGCCTGGTATGTAGTTGCATAACTCAAGCTACCAGGAAAATGCAGTCACCCAGCAGCGGGCCCTTGTACACGGGCGCTCAGCGTCCCATACCACTTGGATCCCGTGCATGACAATTCTCCTAATACTTACCTCTTGTCCTAATACAATGTTCTACAACAAACAACTTACTATTATATCTCCAGCATGTTCTGTGCTCCTTCTTCTAACACAGTGCTGATATCCTGTGTAAGCATTTACGTACGTGTTCGTATATGCGATTACATTCACATTCTCCTTCTTTCTAGCATTACAATCAACCTTCCTAACTGTTCACATTAGCATCACATATGCATTCAGAGGTTTCATTCCCATTGCCATTCATAAATACTCTTCTCCCTCCCAGCTTGCACACAGTACAACACTAGGAACGACTGACAAAATTATTTCTCCCAAGTCTTTGTTTTTTTTGGACAAATGCTATGGGATATATTTTGAATGGTTTTCTGGAGAAGTACCATTTAAAAATGATAAAACAGGGAGAAATGGCCTTTCATCTTTTTTTAAAAAAAAGTTAATGTCTTACCTCTGGATTTACAGCAGTCTTAACACACTCCACTGCCTGGTTTGCTCTAGTCCGTGAAAATCTGTAATAATACATAGTTTTACTTCTCACCAAAAATATTTTATATTAAGATTTCATTCAATTAAGCAGAGATGTTGAATCTGACTCATAAACCAAGGTATATAATAATGGAATAATGTATACCTGAGTTTTCGATATGTAGCAGTAGGTGGGAGAGGCTTAATGAGAGAGCTTCCCGCATTTGTCTGTATCTATTCCTATCAGATGTCCATCTATTTTGCGCAACATCTAACTTGTATAACTAAACCTCACCACAAATGTTTGAACTTATTTTATAACCATTCAGCAGCTTTTGAAGACATATAAAAGTCAACTTTGTATCTATAAAACATAGAATGTGTCGGCAGATAAGAACCATCTAGTCTGTCCAATTTTCTGAAAACTTTCATTAGTCCCTGGCCTTATTTTATACTATATCTAGAATAGTCATATGCCTATCCCATTCATCCCTAAACTCCTTAATTGTGTTATCTACTACCATTTCTGCTTACAGGCTATTGCATGCATCTACTAGTTGTCCTTAGTACTTCTCATGGTGCTGAATCTTGTTACTATATAGTGATGATGATAAGGAGCAGAATGTTCTGTGAATACAATAATATAAATATAAAAAACATTGTGTAATCTGTATACATAAATAATATAATTCAAATGTATGTTTATTACATTCACAAAAGAACATGATAATCGTAAAAAGGTAAAAAAGGGGGAGGGATGGCCCTGTATGTGAGGGATAGCTTAAAATGTAACAGAATACAAGTTAGTGAGGCGAACAAAGAGTCAGTTTGGGTTACATTAGAATTTGGTAATCATATGGTAACTCGGGTAGGTGTGATTTATAGGCCCCCTGGACAAATAGAGGAGTTAGATAATCTACTAGTTGAGGAAATAGCTAAAATGACAATGAAGGGAGAAGTGATCATCATGGGTGACTTTAATCTTCCTGATGTGAACTGGAAATACAAAATAGCTACTTGCGCCAGGAGTACGCATATCCTAAACTCCCTACTGGGATTATCTCTAAAACAAGTAGTGGAGGAGCCAACTCGAAAGCAGGCCATACTAGACTTAGTGTTTACAAATGGAGATTTGTTATCAGATATTACTGTAGGTGAAAGTTTAGGATCTAGTGATCACCAGACAGTGTGGTTTAACCCCTTAACGCATGTGGACGTATATATACGTCCTGAAAAGCATGGTCCATAGCGCAACACTACATGCCTGCAGCTACTCTCAGAGGCTGCTTCGGATCCGAAGCAGCCTCTGAGAGGGCTTTCAGCCCCCCCTCGACCCCCCCACGCGCATACGATCACAGCGAATGTGATCGTATGCGCGCAAACACACATAGGCAGTGAAAGCTCATCACTGCCTATGTGTGTTAAAGTGTTGCATGATGCCTCTATCGAGGCATCATGCAACACAATCTGTGCCCTCCTGGGCACCGCGATCACCCAGTGATCGCGGGTGTGTGCTGTATCGGAGGAGCATGCTCCTCCGATACAGCATGCCCAGAGGAGAGCGACGGAAGAGAGAAAAAAAAATCTCTTCCGTCGCTCTGAAACCGCTACTTGACTGCCCCTAGAGGCAGTTAGGCGGTATTACAGTTAAAAATAGAAAATTAATTAAATAAATAAATTAAATAAATAAATAAATGGAAAAAGCTAACCCTTGATCTACTGAACCTAGATCTAGGGTTAGGGTCCAAATATTGTAATAATTAGGGTTAAATGGGGGTTCGGATGATTACAAGGGTTAGATTAAGGGGTGGGGGTCAATTTAGGGTTAGATTAAATTTAGAGTTGGGGTAAATTTAGGGTTCGGGTTAAAAAAATCACTGTAGAAGAAAATGGTTAGAAAACAAAAAAAAAACACTAATATTGTTTATTGCCCTATTACGTGAAATAAAACATAGACAAACAAGGAAACATTGATATTACTAAACTCAGGACAAATAGTAGAAATATATAGACGGGGTCTTTTTTACCATTTGTAATTGTGTAAAAAAAAAAATCAGGTCAAAGTTGGAAAAAGTGTTTTTTATGGCATATTTTCATCATATTTTCTATTTTTTTAATAGTAAATGATATCATATGATGAAAATAATAGTATCAAATGAAAGCCCTATCTGTCCTTTAAAAAATGATATATAATTTGTGTGGGTGGACTGAACACAAAGAAAGAAATTCACAGTTCAGTAAACGTATGACAAAAATAATGGAATTCTGGTCTTCAAGGCACATCAAATGCAACATAGCACTTGGTCACTAAGGGGTTAATATAAGAACAGTGATGCAGTCACATCACACAAAAACAAAAGTTTTAGATTTTAGAAAAACAGACTTTTCTAAATTTAGATTAGGTGTAAAGGAGTCATTATCAGACTGGAGCAATTTAAATGGAGTCCAGGAGAAATGGGATTATCTAAAAGTTGCACTACTGAAGGCAACAGAAAATTGCATAAGGCTTGTCAGTAAGAGCAAAAAATTAAAGAAACCACTGTGGTACTCTGCAGAGGTGGCTAAAATAGTAAAAAATAAAAAGCTAGCATTTAGTAATTATAAAAATACTCAGAGTGAGGAAGACAGAAAGATCTATAAGAGTAGGCAGAAAGAGGCAAAGCAAGCTATAAGAGCTTCCAAAGCGCACACAGAAGAGACTATCGCCCAGTCAGTGAAAAAGGGGGATAAAACATTTTTTAGATACATAAATGAGAAAAGGAAAGTAAAACAAGGATTAGTTAGATTAAAACAAAAGAAGGATGCTATGTAGAAGAGGATAAAGGCTTAGCAGACTGCCTTAATGAATATTTTTGTTCCGTTTTTACAAATGAAAATGAGGGTAAGGGACCTCATTTAGGGAAAAAGACTAATGAGTCTTTTGACGCATGTAAGTTTACAGAGGAAGAGGTTTTACTTCAGCTGTCTAAAGTAAAGACAAATAAGTCCATGGGACCTGATGGGATACATCCAAAGTTATTAAAAGAACTTAGTGGTGTACTAGCAAAACCGTTAACAGATTTATTTAACCAATCATTGTTAACGGGAGTAGTTCCAGAAGATTGGAAATTAGCTAATGTTGTGCCCATTCACAAGAAAGGTAGTAGGGAGGAGGCGGGCAACTATAGACCAGTAAGTCTTACTTCAGTAGTGGGGAAAATAATGGAAACCTTGTTAAAGAATAGGATTGTTGAACATCTAAAGTCGCTTGGATTTCAAGATCAGAGACAGCATGGGTTTACTTCAGGGAGATCATGCCAAACTAATCTTATTGATTTTTTATCAAAAATAATAGATCAGGGTGGTACAGTAGACATTGCTTACCTAGATTTCAGTAAGGCTTTTGACACTGTCACACATAGAAGGCTTATTAATAAACTGAAATCTTTGAATTTGGATTTCAATATTGTTGAATGGATTAGACAATGGCTGAGTGACAGGCAACAGAGGGTTGTAGTCAATGGGGTATATTCGATGCAAGGTCTTGTTACTAGTGGGGTACCTCAGGGATCTGTACTTGGACCCATTCTCTTTAATATTTTTATTAGCGATATTGCAGAAGGTCTTGTTGGCAAAGTATGTCTTTTTGCTGATGATACAAAGATTTGCAGCAGAGTTGATATTCATGGAGGGATAAGCCAAATGGCAAATGATTTAGCTAAACTAGAAAAATGGTCAGAGCAGTGGCAACTGACATTTAATGTGGACAAGTGCAAGATTATGCACCTTGGGCGTAAAAACCCAAAAGCTGAATATAGACTATTTGGTACAGTCCTAACCTCAACATCTGAGGAAAGGGATTTAGGAGTAATAATTTCAGAGGACTTGAAGGTAGGTAGGCAATGCAATAGAGCAGCAGGAAATGCTAGCAGAATGCTTGGTTGCATAGGGAGAGATATTAGCAGTAGGAAGAGGGAAGTGCTCATGCCATTGTACAGAGCACTGGTGAGACCTCACTTGGAGTATTGTACGCAGTACTGGAGACCGTATCTCCAGAAGGATATTGACACTTTGGAGAAAGTTCAGAGAAGGGCTACTAAACTGGTTCATGGGTTGAAGGATAAAACTTACCAGGAAAGGTTAGAGCATCTTAACATGTATAGCTTGGAGGAAAGACGTAACAGGGGGGATATGATAGAAACATTTAAATACATAAAGGGAATCAACACAGTAAAGGAAGAGAGTATATTTAAAAGAAGAAAAACTACCACAACTAGAGGACATAGTCTTAAATTAGAGGGGCAATGATTTAAAAGTATTATCAGGAAGTATTACTTTACTGAGAGGGTAGTGGATATATGGAATAGCCTGCCAGCAGAAGTGGTAGAGGTAAACACAGTCAAGGATTTTAAGCATGCGTGGGATAGACACAAGGCTATCCTAGCTATAAGACCGGGAACGGGGGACTAATAAAAGTACTAAAAAAATTGGGCAGACTGGATGGACCGAATGGTTCTTATCTGCCGACACATTCTATGTTTCTATGTTTCTATGTTTCTATCGTGCCACATGTGATGAAATGAAGGATGAAGTCAATCAGCAATGGTGAGCAAAAAACTATTTACTCTATGGAAACAAATACCAAAAACAGATCAGTAAAATTGATGGTGAAAGATCTCTGCTGCAAGAGAGAGACTTAAAAGATGTCTGGTGTAAAAAAAACAACAATATAATGGTAGGTAAGCAGTACATCCCAAAACATAATGTCCAGGCTTTCCCAGTAATAGCAGGCTATAAAATGTCCAAGAAATCTGTCCCTGTATATATTGAAGCTCTCATAAGCAGCAACCCCTTCCGCTGGAGAAAGCGGCATAACATTGGTGATCCGACTTCCGTTGCATGGAAGCGCAGAACCAGAACAGAATTGTTGCACATAAAGTAAATCTTTTTGGACCACCATTCCCGATTGACTTCATCCTTAATTTTATCACATGAGACACAATTATCATGTTCTTTTGTGAGAGTAATTAACATTTTAACGTTTTTTTAAACACGTTTTAATTATATTATTTATGTATACAGATTACACTATGTTTTTAGTTGTAATAGTTTTAGTAATAGCCACTAAATCTACATTCTTAGTTTTTATTATTGCCCCAAGCTAATGGATCTTATTCCCTAAATTGCAAGGATTTGTAGACAATGACATGACTCTAAACTCATAAAAATGTTAACACACATGCTACATGCTCTTTCTGCCCGTGTTTTGGGGAGCAATTGGAGTGATGTTTTATCACCCTTTCCTCCCTCCTATTTTAAATACCCTAGCTAAACATTTGAACTGCTCATTGAGAACATTTGTTCCCTTTTGAGAAAGATGGAAACCATCTTTATTACACAGTTAATTTCTATTCCAAATAGAGTTACCATGAGCCATATTCTTGCTCCTGATACCATTCACCAGAGTCAAAATCCGAAATACACCTCCGGCTATCATCCTTAATGGCGGGACTTCAGAGAATGACAGTGCAGAAACAACCTTGGGTACCTCATTACCAAAAATGAAAAAATCATCCTTCACCACTGAAACCTCATTGCACACTACCGTGACAGCACCTGCGTACATTCAACACATATAGTGTATGCAAGTGGCCCAGAGATATTTGTTTTCTCAATAAAACAGTGTATCTGTGAATTGAATGCAAATTACATGAAGTTTAGAAAAATGGAACACACCTCTCGTATCTCAAAAAAACATTATTCAAATCATCGTTCACTTGTACCAGTTCCACTATCACTTCCTCATTCTGTACACTTTCCAAAAGATTTAAAATTCTTTTTTGCATTTCTTTACACGTATTTTCCAGTTCCTGTATAACGACAGTAAAAATAATAAAAATAAAATTGTCTGCAGTACACAT
Organism: Pelodytes ibericus; assembly: GCA_036172795.1. Lineage (NCBI taxonomy): Eukaryota > Metazoa > Chordata > Amphibia > Anura > Pelodytidae > Pelodytes > Pelodytes ibericus. The sequence continues at coordinate 117,075,430 of CM069862.1, forward strand.
CTAAAAGAACAACAAAATAACCCCGAGAAATATATAAAAACAAAACTTACTTTGGAAACTGTCACTGATAAATTTCTAGAACATACTTTAAAGGCCCAAGGGTGTTAGGGTAGTATCTAGGGGGCATAAGCAGTTGTCAATTCCAAGAATGTTTATGTGTTTTTTAGCCAATACATAGCTATTTATTTAATTCATGAAATACATTGAGTATTTTATTTAAACAAACTATTTTATATATATTTATTGCAGTTTTCACCCATAATATTGCTGTGAAGTTAACTTATACACTTATACACAACATTTTTGAGGATATTTTTTCCTCTTAACAGAATTAGCCAATAAAATAGGGAAAAAAAGTCTGTCCCTCCAAAATAGGAAACTTGGTAGGTACGTATGAGTGTTCCTGGAATATAAGCTGGATTTGAAGCTGATTTATAATGTCTGACTGTTGGCAACACTTGGACTTAGACTTATAATTTGCTATGGTTACCAAAGTAAGTCATTTCTGAGTAAAACCCAAGTCTAGAATGTGTGTAGGAAGACATAATGTGTCATTTACTAATGAAACTTGTTAACTGTAGAATTATAGACCTGTAGTTTACTACTAAATGTATATTACTGGATTACCAAGTCTTGTTTGGGTCTATTCATAGTGTGAATTGGATATGTTTTTGTACTCCAATATTCAGTATAGGAATATCTCACCTTACCTGCAAAAGAGTCAAGTCCTCAATGTCAGCTTTCCCAGTGGAATTTTCAAGCAAGATCTCAGACATAACTTTTACATTCATTTTAACCACGTCCAGTTCACTGTACAGTTTACCAATCTGCAAAACCCAACATGAAACAAAGTAATTAGGGTAAATATGGCAGTATCAAGTCATGCCTGGGAACGTTCATGGGGCAGTGGCCTGGAGATTTCCCACTACCTCTTCCCCTGGGAAAGTCTAGTGGTAGGAGATGAAGCTGACCAAAAATGGACAGGTAAGCTATCAAAAACAGAGTAGCTAAAAAAAAATAGAGATGTCCCAATCGAAAAAATTGTGGAGATTTAAAGGGAACAGGTAAAGATAAATATCACTAGTCAACCCAGTTATGTGTAAAATTGATTAAGCACTTGAATATATAAGCCTTAACAGTCCATCAAAGGACCAACCGAACCATAGAGGCAATTAGGTGGCTTCCTAGGGATTTGTAGTCAAAGGTAGCTTTACCACTCAGGCTTACCATGTCATAGAGTATTTTAAAGCAGAAACAACCAAACTTTAACACTACTGTTTTCACAAAGGCTCCCAAGCAATTAAAGTCCACAACAAAAGGAGGGCCAAAGGTTAGCCAACACTGCCCTATGGTTATATCACAAATATTAAATACATACATTGTCATACTGTACCTGCTCAGCAGAAAGGTGAGTTATGGCTGACTTGGAGTTACACTTTGTAGACTCACTGGCATTAGGTTTACAGTTTGGCTTGGTTTCCTGCAAACATATTCACAATTAGATTGCACAAAATCCACCAAGAATCCTTTGAAAAAGTTACAGAAAGCTTTAATTGTGTTACAAAACACTGGAAGAGGTATCATTAATCATCTGTGATGAAGACATGGTATCATGCCAAAAATCAGGTCTGTAAACTTCAGAATGAAATGAGAAATATGCCAATTTTATAGGTGACCATCAACCTATATACCAGGAGCTTATGATTAAAAACCCACTTGGGGTTTGAAACATGTAAGGCGTTTTTCTCCTTTTTCATTTATTAAGATTAAAGTTGATTTTTGCATTATAGCTGCTTGTATTATTTCACTCAAATGCAGTTATTGTACCCTGAGGACTTATTCATGTTGTGGTTACTATAGTTTAGGGCTTCCTAAACCTTTCAGATCACACCCCCTTCTAATTATTGTCAAACCTCTGGCTGTTTTGAGCCCTACTGACTCTTTGTCATCAATGATTATGCACAAGGTAGATACCCTTTGTCAACTGTGCATTAGGTGTTATTCTTCTTTGCCTTCACTAAACTTAGTTTTCAATCTGATTACTTGTTTTGAGCCAGTCACTGTAACAATGAAGAATATTTATGCACTCTGTATGGAGAACTCATGTCACCTGGAGATATCACATGTCCTCCCCAAGTTGGGAATCACTGATATAGATAGTATTTGTAGTGTGAATAGAGTGGTCATCATGCACTCAAATGCTCAGAAAAAGATAATATGTAGTGAAGTATGTATTTGATGACCCCAATGTATGAGATTTGTTTCTGGCACCATATGACACTAAAATAAGAATAAATATTTCACACATGGTGCTAGAAGGTGATGCCATGAAACACATAAAGTTCTTCATCATTTTATTCGCTTTCAATTCTGCTACCACAATGTATGTATAGATCAAGTTTTTTTCTGGTGTATGTATCTGCTTTACAAACAGGGTGAGTTAGGCCACATTCAACTCCATTTCACTATGCTGGGCAGTTGGAACGCTAGGGAGAGTGACCAAGATGGGCTAATTAAAGGCAAATCTTGAACACTGAACACAACCTTGGGGTCTGGGATAGGCACCAAAATTACAAATGGTGGCCATTTGCTAAGGTCTGTGGCAGACAATTTAATGATGTTCTATGGACCTTCACTAGTCTTGCCAAGGATACCTAGAGACACATACACTATAATACATAAAAAAAATAATATACATAATTTAAAAAAAAACAGAACATCATTGATGCTTAATAACTAAAGGGAACTGGTGCACACATCATGCACTACCATCATCGTGTGTGTGGTAGGTTGTAGCATAATTATAAACAATTCAATGAAGGACGATTGCCTCCATCCCTAAACCAGTGTGGTGAGTTGGAAGTGTAATAGTAAGCTGGGGGTGACTGTTGCCCATTTTCCCCCCCTAAAGCATCCGTGGTTTTAAAGATTATGGGATAATGATGAGGGTACTCATGTATTGTTATCACTTGGTATAGTTTGCTTCTTGTATTATTTTTATTTATTTCTAGACGCAAGTCAAACACTGGGAAGCTGAGTAGATGCTGCTAACTTCCAATTTGTAAGTAAATTGTATATAATACAGATAGTCAAATTTTAATACTTTTTAGAATTATTTTACTTTATTATGCATGAAAAAGAAAGGCAATTGCTAAGTTGAAGTGCTCCTTTAAATGCTATTTTATGACACTATGAATGGCAAACTACCTGTCTGGACACTCAAGGGTTAGTATTAACAAGAAAACTATTATTATGGAAAATTATATAGGCAGCAGATAGGTTTCTGGAAAACAGCTTATATTTACGTTAACTGCAAACATCTATAAATTACTTACTGATCTAATTTTCTCTAGAAGCTTGTTCTGTAAATATAGGTCTGGAAAGGTGAAGGATTTAATCCAGGAATGATTGCTGTGTGAAGATTGGATCCTCCCAGACCATGTTATGAGGACAGTAAATGTGCCAACAACAGAGACGTTTATTGCTTTGGTGCTGAGGGGCAGTAACTGCAATGAGTTCCACTGTCGGCAACCTCCAAGGGATCAGGCATCTGATACCCACTGAAGGTGATATATCATTTTGCAGGCAAAGAGTTTTTTTAAAGGAGCAGTCTTGCAGCAGCACAATAAATTTAGGTTAACTGGTTTTCTGATTAACTTTTAGTCTGGAAGGAACCAGAGTGCTCCTTTGGTAGAGTTGAGAAAATGCTTTTCATTAATTCTTTGTGTGCCAGATAGGAATGCGCAAAGCACTGCTATAACTTGTTCACTGCAAAACTATAATCATTTGGATTAGCAATGACAAAGAAAGGGGGCTCTTTTACAAAAAGAATGTCTTTCATGTATAGAGTGAAATCAAGGGCAGCCATAAGTCATAGGATGAGACATGTATGTATATGCTATATACTGTAATGGTCAAAAGTTTGAATACACTTGCTTCTGTGCTTTGACCTGTATAGTATTGCATTATTTGATGTGTGTAATTATTTCAGCTGATCATAAGTGAATTTAATTTAGTTGAATTATAGCTGAATTTAAAAATAAAAGAAAAAATTTAAAATTTAAATTAAACAGTCACTCAAAGTAAGGTGAATTCTCTATGAAACCCAAGGCTAAAATGCATGTAGAAAAACATGATGTGTGATTTACTACTGAAAATTGTTAACTGTAAGTCTCCTGTTTGTGAAGCTGTTAGTTTTTGAAGAATCAAGTATTTGTAAGTATTTCAAGGAAGTTACACAATATAAAACATTTTCATTTTATGAAAAGAAAAAAAAACTAGTTTCCACTAGTTAGTGTACTCAAACATTTTACTGGTACAAACACTTTTATGTAGTCACACTTTCTACAGATACATTTTACAAAACACTTTACATGTTGCTTTTAGTTAAATTGCTCTTAACAATCAGACACCAAGACATAATATGTCAAACATCTTCTTTGATAAATAAAATGTGTTTATAGTAGACGTCACAAAAACACTTCTAGACTTAAAATCACTTTCTTTTCATGACTAAAACATCTACAACAAAGAAAGATTATTTTGTTAATCCTCTTAAATGCTACAATCGTACCAGCTGACCGTGTCCGATGTCTTGGGGTACCTTTTGACTCTCTCCTTCGTTCCTCATATTCACTCTTTAGCCAAATCCTGTCGTCTGCACCTAAGGAACATCGCACACATTCGCCCGTTCCTCAGCAAAGAGACCGCCAAAATACTAGTGCACTCACTTGCGATCTCTCGCCTTGACTACAGACTTGTTACAGCCTTCTGACTGGACTACCTCTGGCTCGTCTCTCTTCTCTGCAATCTCTGCAAAACACAGCTGCCAGACTTTTCTTTCTTGCTCGTTGGTCTGATTCAGCGGCTTCACTCTGCTATGCCCTCCACTGGCTCCCCATCTGCTCTAGGATCAAATTTAAAATTCTATCTTTAACCTACAAAGCCCTCCACTCCTTGGCCCCTCCGTATATTCCCTCCCTCATGAACCGATACTTCCTTTCACGTCCATTGCGCTGCACAATGGGTCTAGAGCTTTCCTTCTACCTCCTCACCTCTTCCCACTCGCACCTCCAAGATTTTGCCTGAGCTGCCCCCTCTCTTTGGAATTCCCTTCGCAGAGCATCCAGCTCTCTCCTTCCTTTTAAAAGTTTAAAAAGTTCCTCAAAACTTTAGCTCTAGCTATTATCACCTAGCTCTCGCTGTCTTCAATCACTGTTAATATCAGCTTACAACTGATCTAACTAAAACACACACAATTAATCTTTGGCCAAACTCACCTAGTGCCAACCACCCACATAACTGTTACTACAACTACATTCCCTCTGACCTCTTCACTCTCTTATGTGTTTCATGTAAACCCTTCACTCTAGATTTTAAGCTTGCGAGCAGGGCTCTCTACCTCATGTACCAGTCTGCTCTGGTTTGTTAACTTATATAGTATGTAGTTCCCTTCTATGCTCTGTATCTAGAGCTAAGTAAATTGTTGGTGCTATGTAAATAAATGGTAATGTAATGTAATGTTTAACTGTACAATTTCATGGTGAAAAGAAACTATGTCTTATTGTCTGCCATCATAAAAGATACATATAAAAATATTAGATATCTGTATTCTGTTTATGGAATGTGGATACCACAGGTTTCGATTAGTTAAAGTGACAAAAGGTTCAAATAATTCTAATTAAGAAAACATGCCTTTAAGCCTGTCTGTATCTGGATACGCAGAGTGATTTCTGTGTATAGTACTCAACATTGGTAAGTATTACATCAACACAGGGGCGGGCTGGACCGGGGGGCAGGGAGGCAATTGCCCCCCAGGCCGCCCTAATGTTTGTAAAACACGGCCGCTGGGCCAGTGTTTAAAAAAAAATAAAAAACTCGCTTGCAGGCAGAGACGGAGGTGAGAAGGGATCGGAAGATCCCCTCTTACCTTCGCTCTGCCTGCAAAACTGCACGGGGAGCCGAACAGGCAGCACAGAGAAACCTCCGTGCTGCCTGTTCGGCTCCCCGTGCAGTGTGACACGGAAGTGCCGACAGTCACGTGATCGGCGCTCTGACGTCAGACGCGCGCCGATCACATGACCTGTCGGCACAACCGCCGGGAGGCTGACCATGCTGCCTGACACCAGGGAAGTCCTCCTGCCACTAGCCACCAGGGAAGTCCTCCTGCCACTAGCCACCAGGGAAGTTCTGCCACTAGCCACCAGGGAAAAAGGTAAGAGAGGGGGGGGGGGGGCAAATAACACTGGCACATTATTGGGCAAATTGGCTGGGGAATATTACATGGCTAATAACACTGGCATATTATTGGGCAAATTGGCTGGGGAATATTACATGGCTAATAACACTGGCATATTATTGGGCAAATTGGCTGGGGAATATTACATGGCAAATAAGACTGGCATATTATTGGGGAATATTACATGGCTAATAGGACTGGCATATTATTGGGCAAATTGGCTGGGGAATATTACATGGCAAATAACACTGGAATATTATTGGGCAAATTAACTGGGGCATATTAAATGGCAGAATAACACTGGCATATTGGACAAATCGTCTGGGGAATATTAAATGGCAGAATAAGACTGACATATTGGGCAAAATGGCTGGGGAATATTAAATGGCAATTAACACTGGCATATTAGGCAAATTAGCAGGGGCATATTAAATGGCAGATAACCTTGGAATATTATTGGGCAAATTGGCTGGGAAATATTAATGGCAAATAATATTGGAAATGTGTATGTAATGGGGTGATGGAGGCATGTAAATGTGGTGATGGGGCATGTCCTGGTGTGCAACGTGGGTTATGGGTCATGTCGTAGGTGTGCAACGTGGGTAGGGGGTGTGCCCAAATTTTGGGATATTGGGTGTCTAAATCCTGGCATATTGAGGGGCATAATCCTGGCATATTGAGGGGAAAATCCTGGCATATTGAGGGGGCATCATCTTGACATATTGAGGGTTAAATCCTGGCATATTGGGTGTCTAAATCCTGGCATATTGAGGGGCATAATCCTGGCATATTGAGGGGCATAATCCTGGCATACTGAGGGGCATAATCCTGGCATTTTGTAAGGGAAAATTCTAGCATATTAAATGGCAAATCCTGGCATATTGTGGGGGAAAATCCTGGCAATATTCGTTATAAAACAAGGAAAAGATGGCCGTGGATGGGGAGGCGATTCGATGATGCAATGGGCCACTTGACTGGATTTGCCCCCCAGGCCTAAGGCTGCCAGCCCTCCCCTGCATCAACAGGTTGTGCAATGTTGAGTGGTTAGATAGATATTCTTCTACAGCCTGAACCATGATGCATGCTATTGGACCATTTGGAGGGTTGTTCACCATAGAGACCATAATGGAAACTGTTTAACATATTTAACATCATGGATTTACAGTTGAGACACAACTGGAGAACTGTACAGCCTTTTCAAATGGGCACATTATTATCTTTTAGCCCCCACTTCCTTCAACCAGTTTATTTTTCACTCTATGATTTAAGCAAATCATAGCCCCCTGTTGTGGGTATACAGGTTCAAATACACTTATGGCTTGAAGTGTTTTCAGTGAATATAGTAAAAACACATGATACATTAGGGGTGTAGAAATTAAAAAACTACTTGTCCAGGGACTAAAGCAGTAGCCCAATCTACTTGTCTTTGATACAAAAAAAAGTTTTCATTCTTTACATTTTTTTTATTGAACCCAAACCCTTGGGTTAGGGTAAGAACAATCATTTTTATAAAAAAAAAAAAAAAACTCTCGGAGGGCAAGGCTGGTGATGCTTTAGGGGGCCTTGGGTCGGGTACTACTAATATCCTTAGTCTCTCCCTTCCCCTCAATCCCTGTGGAGCAGGGACAGACTATAGCTGTCAAAGCAGATACTTACTTTGACAGCTATAAACACCCAGTGGCTGTGATTGTTTGTCACAGGGACCGGATGTTTCCGGGGAGGCCTCAGCAGACATGGGTGCAGTGCTTCTGTACCGAGAGACTTAGCCATGTCAGTCTTTACCGCGATCATGGTTAGGGTTGCCACCTGGCCAGTATTTTACCGGCAGGCTGGTAAAAAATTGGCATCAGGCCAATGTTAAGTCTATGGAGACAGTACCAAGGCTGGTAATTTTTTGAAGAAAAGGTGGGAACCCTGATCACGGTATGCTAGTGTGCATACTGCGATCAGCAATTGGGAAGGGGGTAACCCTGCTGCTTGCCCACACCAGGGCTAAAGGTTAAAAGAACTTACAGTCCGGCTCCCGGAACTACATGTCCCAGACATTGGGCGGTAGGAATCGCGCATTTCTGCACATGGGCAGGGTAAATACTTATGCAGGTTTAGTTGTAAACAGGCAGCAGAAGTATAAATACTTTGCACAGTGCTTATGTAACCCCTCTGGGATTACAATCATTTCTGCTGTGTCACTGACTAGCCTGCAGTTTTATGTGGTGCCCAGCAGATAGCGATCTTTAGAGAACAAGACTAAAAAGAAAGACCCTGACTCCATTTTAAGAAACAAGTTAGTTCAGAGCTGGAGAGAGAAGGAAAGACACTGTTAAGCAGTTTTTGGGATCTAGGAACTGAGGCCTGTCTGATCTAATGTCCAGAAGGATTACAGCAGCATCCTGGAGGAATATTCCTGCATGTAGATGTAAGCAGACCTGCATATAGAGCTGTGTGTGGCAAAGCCTGCTTCACAGTGAGGAGATAGCAGGTGAAGTGATGTGATTGCAGCCTGTGGTGCAGTGGGAAGCTGAAATCCTTGGTCCTTGGTCTTCCATCTTCCTGCCAGTAGCATTTTAACTTCAGCCATATTGTGGATTACAATATTTATGGGCCCCAACTATGTGCACCAACTAACGGTACCAGACTGCTTGTGGGGTGGAGCCTGGAGTGGTGTGCAGTATTTATTGTGGGTTGCTTTAAATGAGTCATTGCACTTTTAAATATTTTACTGTGTTGTTTATTTCTCGGTTATTTATTTGCATAGTGCTTTGACCGTGCAATACAAAGTTATATTTAAGTTAGCACTGTGTCAGTTTTATTACTTGTGTAGATATGTTCCCAGTGAGACCCCCCATCCATACCCTGGATGCCCCACTGGGTGGAGGCACTGCCGCCGTCATGTACCCCAACTCCCAGGAAGTGGAGACTCAGGATTGCCCTGCAGAGCAAAAGAAGGTAACTGGGGAAAAGGACCAACAGGGGTATAGGTGGGCGTGTGCAAAAAGATGCTGTTTTGCATGTAATCAACTCATGAAACAAATTAGCAAAGACTGAACACTTTCTAGGCGTGTCAGTACACCTTAACTAGAGTAGTTATTTCCTGCTTTCAGTGTTAAAGCTGAAGTAACTAATGTGTCTCTGATGTGCTTCTGATTATCAGAGCGGTAGCATGTCTGTGGGGAGCGGGGCTTGTGGTAGCTGTTGCAAGCCTTGTGATAATGAGGGTAAGGAAAGGGGGCAGGTGCATGCCAATAAAACTATCGTATTTTGTTTAACTGGGATGGGATATAGAATGAGTTCCCGGAAATCTGTGAAAAATGATCTGGGCCTGGTTTGTAAACACAATCTTTCCACCAGACCAGGACTACAATACTACTATATATAAGTAGATCAATAATTCCTTTGCATTCAAACTGCACAAATTTATCTGGAATCTTTTGACCACACCACAATTTACTACATATAACTAAGTGTTTTAAGCATCCCTGGGCATCCACTGGTTGGCTGGGGTAGTTAGAGTTGTAGTGGCAAAAAAGGAAATCCAGGATACCTCTTTGGCTATGTCAGAAATGTAATCCGCAGTCCTTCACCCACACAGCAATCGGTGCCACTGCTAGTGCTCGGCTAGAACAAAGATATACAGAGAAAAAGAAAACAGAAACACCACTCTTGATGTAGGGAATCCTACAGTGTTAATGTAATGTGTAATGAGTAATCTAGAATAGCTGCATGCAGGGGAAAAGTGATCAATTCAAAAAAGCTTAACCTTTTTCGGTCATGTAGCCAAATTGCCAAATAATATGCCAGTATTATGCTGCCATTAATAAGACACAGCCAATTTACCCAATACATGTCCCCATCCCCCAGGACTTACCCTTGTCCATGGTGGCTAGTGGCAGGCAGCACGGTGTCCTCCATGCTTCCTGTTCGGCTCCCCCGCTGTGTCTGCAGAGAGATCAAGTGACCCGGCGTGTGTCTGATGTCAGAGAATCGGTCACGTGACCTGTCGGCACTTCCTCGTCACACTGCACAGGGAGCCGAATAGACAGCACAGAATTTTTTTATTTTTTTTGTTTTTTGTGCTGCCCCTTAAAGGCATACAAGGCAAGTGCCGCCCTAGGCACTTGCCTTGTTTGCCTTGGGATAAATACAGCGCTGACTGTATCATCTGCTTTTCTTTTCAAATGATTCTGCTCTATTTAATATATTCAGCAAATGGACCTCTGACCCATCATTTCACAACAATACAGCACTACACTTTTCAAATAAAATTTTTAAAAAATCCATCTTAATGTCTTTAGTAGCTGATCCAGTATATTGCACACTGCAAGCACCATGGCTAGTCAAACAAGATAAACAGGATCTAATTACAAGTAAATACACAAGTGTAATTAACTGCTTCAGTGAACCATAATTAAAGAAATGTTCTGATAACCTCTGAAAGCAAAAATGCTGTAGCATAATATAAAGCTTAATGTGGTTATACCGTTCAACAGTTGAAAGCTTTTCCCACTTCGTTAATACAGACCTCTGCATTTACAAAAGCTATCCCAAGCATTAAATAAATGCTTTGTGCAGCATCTCAAGGTTCGATCAGCGCAGCATCAAGGTCATGAGACAAATAGATGCAAAGCAAGTGGTGGGCTAAACTTCTTACCAAGAACAAACATTACAGGGCTTCAGCTGCCTGTCTTACCAGGAATATGACTGTGAACTCTGGGAACTCTACTACCAGTGGGGCTTTAAATGGTCCCAGTCCATGCGACCTGACACTGCAGACACACAAATATATAAAATGAGAAAGAAGTTGACTCTGCACCCCAATTTAACTTTCATTCAATGAGGTTTTTTTAATCCAATTCAGTGTTCAACAGAGCGTGCTGTCACACAGACAGACAACTAAAATTTGGTGTTACAGAGTGACAAGCATTTTGAAAGACTTAACGCGTTTAGCGTTACAGAGAGCGCATATCTATAATTCAGTAAGCATTCACTTATTCGTTGGGGTCACTGTAATGCGAAAGTATTAAGTCTTTCTGTGTGACAGCATATTATTGTGACCACTTAACTGGGATAAAAAAAACCTAACTGAATTAAATCAAATCGGGGGGTGCCGAGTCAACTTCTTTCTTATTTAAATTTTTTACCAGTAGGAACACGCAAATCCCAATAATGTCTGCAAATGTAGATTACTTACTGATGCATCCTTAGGACAACAAGTATTAAGAGCGGACATCCACCACGAGGAGATAGAAACAGATCCCCAAATAGAGGAGTGAATTTCCAGACACGTAGTTTCTCAAGGTCATGAGAACCACAGAGCTTCCACTCCAGATGTGTTTGGGGGCATAGTGTACTATGGTAGATTTCAAACTGCGGCCAAACTATGAATGGACCCTGAGCTTACACGATATGTTTATTGAACAAGAAAAATGCATACAAAAAAATACCTTTTGTATTGTTTAATCAAATTGTTATTTTAAATCTGTATATTTAGATGTGTGTGTTTTACATATTTAGAATTAGAGACGAGTCACGATTGTATTCACTTTCTTACACAGTCTTTTATAGAAAGCCTTTGTTAGCATTGCAAAGTGATAATACTGCACGTAACACTTGATGTTCTATGAAATATACAAGTTGGTTTTAAAAATGAAAAATTAAATATTTCGTAATTATTATTTTCCTGCACTGACTTCCTTAGAGCATGAGTGCCCAACACACATCACTACACATGTTATGGAACTGTAATTCCCATGATGATCATTTAACTGGGCATCATGGAAGGTACACTACAAAAATCATGGAACTTTTGCATTAGTGTGCCAATATTGAAACCCTGTATTTCTAAAAAAGTAACCATTTTCAGAAGAATTGTACTAGAACCATTTGTTTACTACCACTTTCAAGATGCTACATATAAACTTTATAAACGTTTTAATAGTTTAAATAAAGTTACAAATATCCTTATATCCAAGACCATTAAGGCACACCTTAATGCTTCATACTAGACATGTGCAAAACTAAAATTTTCGTTTCGTTTTCGTCCATTCGGACGAAAATGTTATTTATTTCGTCTAAAACGAATTTCGTTCATTAGTGCATTCGTTTCAGACGAAATTCGTTCATTATTTTCGTTTCGTTTTGTTTTATTCGTTCGTTTTATAGAATACAATGTAATACTATTGGCTTTCTATAAACCGAACGAGAGCCCCATTCATAAGAAATTCTTATGAATGGGGCTCTCGTTCGGTTCATAGAAAGGCAATAGTATTACTTGTATTCTATAAGCCGAAAGTCTATAAACCGAACGACTTTCGGTTTATAGACTTTCGGCTTATGGAATACATGTAATCCTATTGCTATTCTATAAACCGAACGACTTTCGGTTTATAGAATAGCCATAGGTTTACATGTATTACATAAGCTGAAAGTCTATAAACCGAAAGTCGTTCGGTTTATAGGCTGTCGGCATTTAACTAATAAGAGACAGAGTCTCCATTCATAAAATTATGAATGGAGACTTTGTCTCCGTGTAGTAAAATGCCGACAGCCTATAAACCGAACGTTCGGTTTATAGGCTGTGGGCATTTTACTACACGGAGACAAAGTCTCCATTCATAATTTTAACGTTCAGTTTATAGGCTGTCGGCTTATGGAATACATGTATTCCTATTGCTATTCTATAAACCGAACGACTTTCGGTTTATAGAATAGCCATAGGATTACATGTATTACATAAGCCGAAAGTCTATAAACCGAAAGTCGTTCGTCTGCATTTAACTATAGAGAGACAGAGTCTCCATTCAAAAAATTATGAATGGAGACTTTGTCTCCGTGTAGTAAAATGCCGAAAGCCTATAAACCGAACGATCGGTTTATAGACTTTCGGCTTATGTAATACATGTAATCCTATGGCTATTCTATAAACCGAACATTCGTTTTATAGAATAGCAATAGGAATACATGTATTCCATAAGCCGACAGCCTATAAACCGAACGTTCGGTTTATAGGCTGTCGGCATTTTACTACACGGAGACAGAGTCTCCATTCATAAAATTATGAATGGAGACTCTGTCTCCGTATAGTTAAATGCCGGCTTTTAACTATACGGAGACAAAGTCTCCATTCATAATTTTATGAATGGAGCCTCTGTCTCCGTATAGTTAAATGCCCACAGCCTATAAACCGAACGTTCGGTTTATAGGCTGTCGGCTTTTAACTATACGTTTGTCTCCATTCATAATTTTATGAATGGAGACTCTGTCTCCGTATAGTTAAATGCTATTGTATTCTATAAACCGACTCTATTTCGGCTTATAGAATGCAATAGTACTACGAATGGACGAATGAACGAATGATTTTCGTTTATTAACCATTCGTTCATTCGGCTTTAGTTAGCTTAGCATTTTCGTTTTTCGGGCGAATGGACGAAAATGCAATTTTCGGACGAAAATGCATTCGTCCGAAAACGAATGCACATGTCTAGTATATATTCACATGTAAATTGCTTTTTTAATAAAAAATTATGATATAAAAAAAATCTTGTTTTTATTTCCTTTTATGTGACAATGCTGCCTCTCTCTTTCCCTTGCCCCCAGATTTGTCGCTCTCCCCCCCTTAGTGTTGTCTCTCTCTCACCCTCCCTTTGGCTCCCCCCTCGCTCCCCTTGTGTCTGTCTCTTCCCCCCTTCCCTCCCCCTGTTTCTCTCTGCCCCCCTCCCCTTGTTTCTGTCTCTTCCCCCCTTCCCTCCCCTTGTTTCTCTCTGCCCCCCCCCCCTTGTTATTCTGTCCCCCCCTCACCTGTTTCTTGCTCCCTGGTGGCTAGTGGGGGCAGCCGGGGGATGTATGCACTATACATAATAGACGGAAGTGTCGGGCAGCATGGAGGTTGTCTGCACGATTCGTGCAGACATCCCCCAGCTGCCCGATTCTCCCTGGTGGCTAGCGAGGCAGCGGAGGATGTCTGCGCGATGAGCGAGACCTTCCCTGCTGCCGCCCGGAACGACCGCCAGGACTTTTATGAGGAAGCCGGAAGTACCCAGCTTCATCATAGAAGTCCCGGCGGTCATGCCGGGCGGCAGCAGGGGAGATCTGCGCTCATCGCGCAGACATTCCCTGCTGTTAGAGAGGGGGATCCAGGTCCCCTGAAGCTCTGCTGGGGACCTGGATCCCAGTCTTATAGTCTGACCTCAATTTGAGGTCAGATTATAAAACGACCTCGATTATAAAAGGGGTATTAACACTTCCCTTGCTGATCACAGTTTCTTTTTACTGTGATCCGTTTCCTTCCAAGTTTATGAACCTCATTTAGTTTTTTCAAAATAAATTTTATTTTGTAAATTTTTACTATATTACTTATATTCTTTTCATGTATTAATGTAATTACAGTTAACTCCTACAAGCCTGTGCTGTGATTATGACCAGAGCAAACGTTAACCCATTCGTGACGTTGGGACGTTCTATGCCGTCCTGATTTTAAGTCCCTTAAAGTCGTTAGGACGGCATAGTACGTCCTGTGTTAAACAGCTCATATCGCGGCTCGGATCATGCTGCAGGCACTTGCAGCGGGATCCCACCTGTCAGATGAGGCCATTTTAAATGGCCTCAGTCTGACAGGGGAAATTTAGCTGGTGCTCAAAACGAGCACCAGCTACATTTCTCTAAATCGTGCGTGACGTCCGAAGGGCTTGCAATTTTTGGGCAGGGACCCACAGGGTCTATTAAGACCCTGATTGGGTCTCTGCCATAGTGTTCCTGGCTAACGATCACCTTGTGATCAGTGGCCAGGAACAAATCGTGACGTTTTGGTGCTTACGTCATTTGCAAAATAGCAAAATAGCCAATACAAAATGCCTCGCTAGCCACCAGGGAGCAAGAAACAGGTGGGGGGGGGGGACAGAATAACAAGGGGGGGGGACAGAGAGAAACAAGGGGAGGGAAGGGGGGAAGAGACAGACACAAGGGGAGCGAGGGGGGAGCCAAAGGGAGGGTGAGAGAGAGACAACACTAAGGGGGGGGAGAGCAACAAATCTGGGGGCAATGGAAAGAGAGAGGCAGCATTGTCACATAAAAGGAAATAATATACTAGACATGTGCATTCGTTTTTGGACGAATGCATTTTCGTCCGAAAATAGCATTTTCGTCCATTCGCCTTAAAAACGAAGAACGAAAATGCTAAGCTAACGAAAGCCGAATGAACGAATGGTTAATAAACGAAAATCATTCGTTCATTCGTCCATTCGTAGTACTATTGCATTCTATAAGCCGAAATAGAGTCGGTTTATAGAATACAATAGCATTTAACTATACAGAGACAGAGTCTCTATTCATAAAATTATGAATGGAGACTTTGTCTCCGTATAGTTAAATGCCCACAGCCTATAAACCGAACGTTCGGTTTATAGGCTGTGGGCATTTAACTATACGGAGACAGAGTCTCCATTCATATGAATGGAGACTTTGTCTCCGTATAGTTAAAAGCCGACAGCCTATAAACCGAACATTCGGTTTATAGGCTGTGGGCATTTAACTATACGGAGACAGAGTCTCCATTCATAAAATTATAAATGGAGACTTTGTCTCCGTATAGTTAAAAGCCGGCATTTAACTATACGGAGACAGAGTCTCCATTCATAAAATTATGAATGGAGACTTTGTCTCCATGTAGTAAAATGCCCACAGCCTATAAACCGAACGTTTGGTTTATAGGCTGTCGGCTTATGGAATATTCTATACGACTTTCGGTTTATAGAATAGCCATAGGATTACATGTATTACATAAGCCGAAAGTCTATAAACCGATCGTTCGGTTTATAGGCTTTCGGCATTTTACTACACGGAGACAAAGTCTCCATTCATAATTGTATGAATGGAGACTCTGTCTCTGTATAGTTAAATGCCGACAGCCTATAAACCGAACGACTTTCGGTTTATAGACTTTCGGCTTATGTAATACATGTAATCCTATGGCTATTCTATAAAACGAAAGTCGTTCGGTTTATAGAATAGCAATAGCATTACATGTATTCTATAAACCGAACGTCGTTCGTTTTAAAGACTTTCGGCTTATAGAATACTATTGGCTTTCTATAAACCGAACTAGAGTCAAGTAACCATTCATAAGAAATTGTTATAAACCGAAAGAGTCCCCATTCATACGAATAGGTCAATTGACCTATTCGTATGAATGGGAACTCAATTTCGGTTTATAGGAAGCTAATAGCATTAAATGCATTCCATAAACCGAAAGTCATTCATGTCGGTTTATGGAATGTAGTACAATGCTATTGGTATTGTATAAACCGACTCTATTTCGGTTTAGAATGCCAATAGGTCGAATGGACGAATGAACGAATGATTTTCGTTTATTAACCATTCGTTCATTCGGATTTTGTTAGTTAAAATTTTCGTTATTCGTTTTTCGGACGAAAATGCTACTTTCGTCCGAAAATGCATTCGTCCGAAAACGAATGCACATGTCTACTTCATACAAAAGTGTAGATTTGTTGGAAGACCGGTGTATGAATAATAAACATGTGGAAAGCTGCGTGAAAACTTGGTGCTTTTCGCGTTTGGCAATCATTATGAATAAGCATTGTCAAGTGCGAAACGCATAAAGTGTCGCTTTACCTATGTTTATTATTCAGACATCAGTCTCCCAATAAATCTACACTTTTGTATGACGCATCAATGTGTACCGTTTCTCTTTGGCTAAATGGATTATTACCCGGTCAGCGGTAACTAAGCACCCTATACTGCATTCAGATGCACCTTTCTAATTACTTTCCAGCAATTTGGAGCCCAGTCTACTCGTGGTGAGAAGACTTCTAATTTAAAGTTACAGATATGCCTGCTGATACAGAATTGAATACAACAATTTCTAAAACTAATGTATATAAGGGTTAATTAGTAGTTTTAACTTATTTACAGATTTTTATTTAAAGACTGGTGTAAGCTTTAAAAGTTCAAAAGGAATATATATATATATATATATATATATATATATATATATAAAAATATATATATATATCTAAGACAGTTGTTCCTGTCTTATAGTATAAAGTCTACATAAGCAGATCTATAACTTTCCTCGTGTTTACAATTCATTTATATATCCCCCTCCCTTATTGTCAAATTTACCTGAGCAACATATTGAATGTGTTCCTGTCTCTCACAGCCATGCCATAATGTAAAGTATATGTATAGGTGTTGGCGCTATTATGTTTGGCTAAAAAAGGATGTACACATATTGCTTCTTACTGCTTGGTTAACCTAAAAAGTAAGGTACACTTGAAATGAAAATAGGAGCCTATTAGCTCTCTTTAACAGCTGATTAGAGAGCGAATTAAATAATAGGACCTCATTTAGAGATGATGTTACACTCCTAGCTAAGTGTCATAATGAAGGTCGTCATGATAATTGTGTCAAATAATATAAACATCTGTAACCCTGTTTCATCGTTGTGAGTAAATATCTTTGTGGTGCATTCGACAGAAGAAAATCAAAACCAGAAGCTCCTTTTGTTGAAATTAATGTCTTTTAACCCTTTCCTTCCTGCAACACCTGCTGACAAGTCGAAGCCTCTATTTGAAATAATCACCCTCATGGGATAAGGGCTTTACATTTGCAGTTTTTAGGTGTTGATTTACCAGCCTAATATTATTTGAATTGATAAATCTTTGCATAATTATCATTCACAAACATGTTTATCATCAAATACCTCCTCTGTCTCCAGGGATATCTCCGCATTAAGAGGCAAAGATGGGAACTGTATTCCTTTCTTGATCAAATCTAGATGTAACTCTTTCACCTCTGTTACATCCACATTCGGTAGTGAACCAGAAGACCAGGCCTATTAGAAATAGCACAGACAACAATTTTTTTTTAACGTTAATATGAACAGTCCCAAAAGTAATAAAGTCACATATGACAAAAAAGATCTCTCAAACTATAAACGTAACAAACAAAGTGTATAAATACATGTTTAAACATGTTAGGCCTTTCCAAAACATTCGGCATAAAAAAACATAACAATGTAGCAAGGATTAAGAGTATATATCTATGCATGTTCCTCTCAGAGCAGTCATTCTTTAACTTTTAAGGTTTATCTAACCTTAATGAAAAGAAGAATCTTATTCTGGAAGTTGATCGGTAGGTTGTACTTGGGGTTTAACAATTTCACAAGCACATCCTTGCAGAATTCTTTCTTCACTACCAAGGACTGGAAAGTAGGCACACAGTTTTTCATGCACATGTCCAGAAGCTGCAAAGTGATAAAAAATATATATTTAAAGAACTTCAGAGTGATTTATTATTCTGTATGAATTATTATTAACAAGGCATTCAGAGCAATTTCAAATACTAAAAGCAAACTTTGACAATCTCAATTTGGTTCTGTTTATGAGCTTCAATTCCCATAACCACTACATCTTCCTTAGTGTTGGAAACATATGGGTGATGTTATTATTACCATATTTGCTTGATTATAAGACAAGGATTTCAGAAATAAAAGCATTAAATAAAAACGTTCTCTTGTAAATCGAGGTCGTCTTATATTTTGATCTGGAAATGCCACTATGGCTGTAAAAACTGTGACTGTGGTAAAAACTGCTTTCCTGTAAGCCTCCTTCAGCTATACAGGAAACTGAAAGTAAAAAAAATGGCTACCAAACCACTCACTGTGACCCAATCGCAATGATGGGTGGTTTAAAATGACAGGCCAGTGATGTTTATCATTGGTCTGTCAGTCATGCCTAAAAAATGAACATTCTTAGGCTGCAAATGCTGAGATTCAAAGGGGTGGATGGTGTGGGTTGATTCTTGGTGGCCGAAAAGTTAGCCAGAGTAGGATCAAAGATTATTTTTGATTTTATTGATATGATCACTGTGTAAATGAGTCACAGATGCACACATGCAGTCACACAGCTCCACACACATGCAGTCACACAGCTCCACACACATGCAGTCACACAGCTCCACACACATGCAGTCACACAGCTCCACACACATGCAGCCACACAGCTTCACACACATGCAGTCAAACAGCTCCAAACACAAACAGCAGGTTTTGTTTTATTTGGAGAACCCCCCCCCCCACTAACATTTTACTGTTTGTTTAATCATCCCTGCTGCTTTACCTTAGTTCGCAGGGAGGGGATCACAACTAGTCCAGAGGTTGCTGCTGCCCCTCGAGTCTGTATTGGAGCGCTTGGATGTCACCTTACATTGAGCACTTACATGGACAATCTTACCCTGCACCACCCCAATTCATAGTGGCGCCCCTCATTTACATGAGTTTCTTACCACCTGGGGTCAGTGCACCTTGTGCACCCACCTCAGCGTGGCATTGGCTCTGGCGGTCGCACAGGTCGCACACCCCTAAGGCCAGCCCTATCTGCTACTTACAGAAAGACTCAGTCGCACTTCCTTCTGATTGTAGTTTCTACCAATTCTCCTCTTGAGGGCTTTTATCGCGTCTTTTGGCCTGGGAAAAAACACTGATTAAAATACGCTGCAACACATCTATGAAATATTAAAATCATTAATTATTATGAAATGTCATTGGTATACTACAACAAGACATTTTTTTTGTTTCAAGATCTGTGTGGATACTAGGTGTACAGATTGGGAGGTGTCTGCTTTGAATAAGTGTTGTTTTTAAGCAAACATTCCCAAGATACATATGGTGGCAATATCAGACATTCCAAGTGCTTTTATGCTATGACATCATCATATTTTATGGTGACCAGTATTTTTCATGGTTGTCCATCATGAAAAGGTTCAATAACAATGGGTGGGCCTGTGGAGCATGATCAGGTTCGCACCCTTCTAGTGATCATCTTTTCTTTTTGATCCTTTATTGTGACTTAAAAGGATACGCTCAACAAAACATTGTTTATACAGTGACTGCAGAGACTGAAAGATTATGGAACATGATCTAAATTCTGTGCCAGAAGAATTGAAAGGAAATGTTTAAATTACAAGAACTCTTGTCTTCAGCATCTCCTGTTTATGGCATCACCTTGAGGCTTGATATTCAAATGAACTGTTATCAAAGGGAAAATGCATTTGCTTGCAATTTCTTTAAAAAAAAGGATACATTTTGATCCTTATAGCTTATTGAATGTGGCATTTTGTTTTTTATTTAAACATCTTTTATTGTACATACAAGTCCTACAATCAGAAATAGTTATAAGTACATCCAACTGGTGTCTTTACAGATATATGCCAGATTTGCACTGACCTCTGCCCCTTGACCTAGACAGAATTGACCTTTCTGCAGGTGTGAGCTTATGGTCTATTAGAATAGGAGCTTGGTTTCATAATGGGATAAGCAGAATACAATTTTAGCATCTTGTGATTTATTTACTTGCGATTTAACAGATTTGGAGAAACTAAAGTTATTAATAAGGGGCTATTTTACCTTAGCCATGTAAACAGAATAGTTCACTAAATACCTACCCATCAACAGATGTATTTATGATGTCACAGATATTAAGGAATTGGCCCCAGTCTGCTGACAGATTTGTACCAGATGTATTGATATCTAAAAAAATAACCAAATATAAAAACTTCAAGGTCAAATTGTGATCTTTGCAATATAGCGACAATTTTAAAATATAAAATAAAAGATAAAAGCAATAAAATAACTGGTAAATCTGACACATGTCATATCGAAGAAGACAATATATTTATCTATCTATCTATAGATACATGTGTGTGTATATATATATATATATATATATATATATATATATATATATATTATAAAGATTCATTGTAAGCCTGTTCTCAAACACACAATATTCATTGAGATCTTGTTGAGAAAAGATAGTCCCCACCACAAGATGTCCAGAGATATCACAAATGCCAGGCACCAAATGAAAATAGAGAATTTCATCTCAAAATACCATTACATTAAACTGCTTTTATTTGATGGACTTCAAAGAAACAAAGCCAATAAATCTGGGATAAAGAAACTGCCTGTAATAATATTTTAACAATTTCCCTTCCATCTATAAAAAAAATAAGCATACTTTTCTATGAAGTACTAGGACTCTGATCTTTCTCACTCACTAACCCTTATCAGCTGTTCTACTTCAAATGTTACATTTTGAGCCTAAGAAACGAATCGTCTATGATTCTTCTCACATTCATTACTTCCCTCATTAGTAAATATTCTGTTATACAGTCTTTATGTCCTTTACATGGCCTGTACTTGTTTATTTATCACTTCTTCAAATTCATGCCAACAATAAGACTTCACTTAAGCTGCCCTGTATCTACTGGTACCATGTTAATTGGGCCATGGGAAAGTCTCCGGACATGGGTCCCTTAGAGCAGTTCCCAATGTCTTCTGCTGGAGTCCCATTTGTAGGACAGTGCTCTAATCCTCTCAGATGGAGTAACCTTTTGGACATTAGCAGTTGGAGGCTACATTTCTGAAGATGCTCAGTTTTTTGCTGAGCATAATGGTAATTCTTTTCCACAGCAGTTGAGTGTTATCTGCCAGACAAATAGAGATCTCTCTGACAGGCCAAACACAAGGAAAGAATATCCTCTTTAATTGGATGTAGGTAGTCAGCTTCCCAGGAAACTGACTATCTACTGCTTCCTAGTTTTTCACTGCAGAGCACAACAAAGTCTGTATTTGAATGCAGAAAGAACAGCAAAGAACAGAACAACTGAGTGCAACTGCTGTGAGCCATGGCTGGGCCCTGGACATCTCATTTCCATATGAAACTAAAATAGTTTATAGTAACTCTACTTGTATAAATGAGACAGTCTCTCCCTCCACCCACTGATATTGCTTCTTGCCACCTACATTTTCTGACTAGAAATACACATGCACATTCATTTGTATTAGTATGTATAAGCAGAGTTCAGACATTAAGTAGGTAGCACAACTGCAGGTAGTCAGCATTCTTGGTTTTCCAAGATGAGGCTCCTGATAGTACTGCATTGGCGTAGTGATGGTACCAATGTCTGCTCATGGCCGGATTATTACATTTCAAGGATTCTGTCAACCTAAGATGTGACTCCCAATTTCTTTTCTCATTAAAGGGTTTCTGTCAACCTACACATTAGTTGTACTGTAAAGGTAGAGAATAAAAAATAATGAAAGATGAACTATACATTGTGTTAGCACAATTGCATGAAAATGCATAAAATATGAGAACAATGTATTTTAAATGTGTCTGTGGCGTCTCATGCTTATGACACCTTGTGGCTTACATTCGGAATCTAAGCAATGTTTACACTGGCAGAGTTTCTTTCAATTGTAAAATCAAAGCTCACAGGGGAGCATAAATAGGCAGCTCCCTGGTGTTATGAGTTTATGGAGGGGCTGTGCCCCACAGTACAAGATGTAACATTTAATTCATATCCATTATCATTTATTTTTTAATGAGCCTTGATTAAACTGGAGTAAGACCTGCAAAATAATTTGCACAAAAAGATGTGCTGTAGACAAGGCACAAAATCTAATTTTACAAGCATCCTAGCATACTAGAAGATTTATAACACAAGTGATTATCTGTGGGCAACTCTTAAAACACTGATAACTCAGTCTGTGCACAGAGATCCAAATCACCTCTGCAGGGAGAATAGATTCACAACAGGCTACAATTTATAGTAGCACTAATGTTGATACATGGAATCATGTTGTGTGCGGCAGAGCTGAAGAAGATGTGTTTGTTTTAATAAACCAGATAATACTACCACAAAATATTACTTCAAATCATTAAAGACTGTGATGAATACACTGTATAAAAACATTTTGAGAAAAGTATAGCCTAGCAACACTTTAAAAACAAGCATAGTTGTAATAATATGCTGTAAAAGAATAACAATTATGCATGAAGCCTAATTAGAGGAACTCCGGACAGCTGGCAGGTATGTCTTTATCTACAATTAGTGAGACGTAAATACCATTCCTGATTTGTTTACAATAGTGCTTATTATGCCACTTTTTCAGTTTCAAGATATCCTTCAATTAATATAAAATACTCTTTAAATGTATATTCGATATTCCAGATCTTCCCTGAAACAGGGCTAGTTTGGGGTTTCTCGTCAATATGGCTGATTTCAACCTAAAATCTGCAAATTCTGATGATTGTGGGCCAATCTTTGACCATGTTCGGTTTAGGGAACTTGGCTGGGGGAATCAGAGTACTCTGGAAAAGTTGATGTCAAAACTTTTGAAGTCACTTGAGGAAGACCTACTTAAAATTCCCGATCTCGACCAAAATGGGGCTGGCTTGGGGTTTCTAGTCAAATTGTGGAGAAAATCACAATTTGCCTAGTCAGTATGACCAATTCCGATCTGAAATCAATAAATTCTGATCATTTCGGGTCAATCTTCGACCATGTTTGGTTCGTGGCCAGTGGAATCACCTTACAAAAGTTGACATCAATACTTTAGAAGTCACTTGAGGAAGACCTGGGCGGGGCGAAACACTTCTGATGTCAACTTTTCCGTATCGAACGCGAGACTAAGATGCCGCGAAGCAATGTATTCCAGGTCTGCTGGCTACCGTATTTGATTGTCTGTAAAGCTCTTGTGTGACACTGATGAGACTGGTCATAATTTTCACAAATAAGGTTGTTTTTTTTGCTACCTAACCTTCTGTGGAGTCTGGGAGCTACATAACCATGCTGTTATATACAGATGCGATTAAATTGAGCCGTAAATGTGCTGCTCTTGCACAATTGAGTGTGTTACTTAATGTGGGTCACAATTACTGTGTCCATACTTAGAACACTATGTCTTCTTTTTTCCTTTGGGGTATTACTACGTGAGTGAAGAGATCAGAGTCATTTATGAGGGGGAACTGCACACTCATCATAATAATCCAAATTATTTTTTATATTTTATACACTGGATAGATTATTCATGCATAGCGCTCCATCTTGTTTATATACTTTTTTTCTTTTTTGCGAGGTGTTTAAGGGGACTTGCGCTTTGGATGTTTAGAGCTGCTAGTGATATAGTCTGTATATTTTTTGGATTAGTGCCTGAAAACTATTTTTCCTTGTATTTTTACTATTTTTTATGGTCAACACTTTAATATTTTTCTGTCTTTATGTTCCTATACAACTTTTTCCAAAGGTTGAGGAATTGTTTTAAAGGCAAGTTTATGGTTTCCTGAATAAAGTGCTTTCCTTTGTTATGATTTCCCAAGATGGCTTAATAAAATCCTACGCTTCAATAAACCTGAATCACTGTTTCCACCTGTATATCACCTTACAGCAGTAGCTCAACTAAAATGGGAGTATAAGACCAGCAGGATTTCAAATACAGTATCACTGAGGTGAAGACATGACTGGTGTAATCAGGGATGTGTACAATGTATACTGCAGGGCTGTAATAAGGCACACTTTGAACTGAATATTTAACACTGGCCTTTTAAAGGAATCGTTAACCTTATATTTTGTTTATTTAAATGACTATTTGCACTAAAATTACATTTTGATCCATGTATGTCATTCATTCTAGGATACACTCTGATATTTTTGAAATATGAGCATTTGTTCCTTTTTAATCTACATATATCGGTGTGATGCGACTTCCTGATGCTGTAGCTCTCAGCTACCAAAGGAGTGTGACGGGGCAGAGCAGAAAGTCACAGACCACACTGGAAATAGTATTAAGCTGTAAACTAGAAGCTAGATAGCTGTCAACGTGGCATCACCTCAAAGATGTGCGCCTGAGGCTAGTACTTTACTCACCTCACCATTGTTACTGCTCTGTTTCTATGTATGACATTGAAGTAAGACAGAGTTGATATTTCTGCAAACTGGGTAAACCACAAATCTCTCCTTCCTTTCTATGAACATCCTTGTAGAGTTAAACCAAATTGACCACATTTTAATTCTGGCTTTCATCACATTATTGATTAGATTACACAAACAGGTGTAATACATATATACTCATGTATATATTAAAGTATACTTAAAGTATACTTTTGTCTCACATACACAGAATATACATTTTATATTATATAATTTATTACGAAGTCTTGGGAATCATGTCGATTTAAGATTTAATAATATGTTTAGATTATAATATACTAGTGTGTCTACATGTCCCGGATTGCCTGGGACAGTTCTGAAGTAGGACTTTATGTCCCGGGCATCCAATGAATTGTGCCAGATCTCTGCGTGAAGGAGGTTTCAAACAATCAGAAGAAACTTCTCAACTTGATTGGCTGAGTTTCCTTCACTGAGCTCACTGTAAGCTGCAGCCTGCCACCAGGTAAGAAACCCAGTGTGTGTGTGTGTGTGTGTTTGTGTGTTTGTGTGTTTGTGTGTTTGTGTTTGTGTTTGTGTTTGTGTAAGTGTGTAAGTGTGTAAGTGTGTAAGTGTGTAAGTGTAATGTTTGATAACATAGGAGTTAATTCTCTGAATTTGTGTACTTTATATAAATGTGAATCAGTGTGGATGTGAATATATATATATTACGCCTGTGTATGTAATCTCATTCACTCCATACTGTGTCCCCGAATGGCAGAAATAAAATACTATACTATACATACAGTCAGACATAAGCAGTAGAGAGCAGTTTAGAGAACTAGCCCCTCTTTTTTGCCAGACACAAGTAGGTTCATAAATTATATAAAATAAAATATCATTTTTGTAAAATTAATAGAATCACACTTAATGACGCTTACACACACAGACTCACACTTACACACACAGAGGCACACTTTCATTCTCACACTTGCACACATGCTATGTGACTTAATCTAAATGAAACACTACACAGATCATTGAAAGACTGGGCAGTGATTCAGATTATGGTCTGTAAAAATGACCCCAGAAATAAATAGCTTGGGGATGAGTGTCCCTTTAAGATCAGAGACATGCATATATGTAATATTCAATCTTTAGGCAGATAGAGATAAGGCAAATCAGTCACACTCCACTTATACATTCTGTTCATTGGCACATGATGTTTTGTTAGCACCTAGTTTTGCATTAATATGAACAAACTGCAAAAAATTATTAACTGGCATTTTCACTCCAGCATCTGCCAATTGTACATATAGGTAAATTAGAAAATCAGCTAAAATTTTCGATTCATTGTCCTAATTTGTTAAATGGAACCCATGAATGTAAAGATCTCAGAGAGTCGCTGAAATATAAATTGCAGAAATTACACATAATTAATCTTTCTTTGAAATAACACAAACGTTTTTTCTGTGATTTGGAATATACAGTATATAGGGAGATCTGTAAATGTTAAAGGTCTCGGTATACTGAGTAATCCTTTTTACATAATGTACCAAGCACATATGAAATAACTGCTTAGAATATGTAACAAATTTGAATGAATAATGTTAGATTATTGTTTATGTGGAGCACCTGCAATTATGCCCTGCACTGTCTGACTGTGATAAATAGCAGGTAGGCAGTTTTGGAAAGTAAGGGAATAGTTCATGTATTCCTATGTAAACTGAAGAAATCACCAGTCGAGTCTGTCAATTGCTTTCCCTGCATGTGGGCAAGAACAGGAAGGTTTGTGCCAGGCTGGACCATGTCATTGCGGGATGAATTGAAGTGGATCTTGTGTTATTTGATAACTGTTGGACAGACAAAGTTTTTTTTTTTTTTTTGTATATCAGCAATCAGCTAGCAGGTTATTGCCATTTTCATAATACTTCTGTATTATAAATTTACATGATTTAAAATTGTCTGCCAGTTTGAGAAATGGCATATTCACAATAGAGTAGTGCAGGATGACATGTGGAAATAAAATAAATTTACACAATATAGGGTAAAAAAAAACTGAAAATGCAATATGGGCTACAAATAAGACAAAATGAATCTCAAAGTCCTTTCAAGACAACTTTAATATCTACATAAAAGATGGTCAACATATGCCCACAAGATAGAAACCACTTACACATTCAATGGCTCATACATACAGTGACCGGTTAATGCCCCAAAAATAACAGGGAGATCACAATAACAGTCCCAAAAGCTCTGGGGCCCCCTGACCCCGCACATACATTATATATTATTTATTGACAATATTTCATTCCACCTATATACCTAGTAAAACTAACATATTTTACCAGAGAGGTTAAATTAACATATTCCCAAATACGTCTGGGGATGTTACTTTCATGCAACGTATTATTGAAAGTTATCCTCACCAGGAATAAAGCCTACAACCCTGAGGATTTAACAGATTGTACTTTTGATCACCAGCCTACTTCAGGTCCAACCTTTCAGGACACATTCAAGAAAGATGAAGATGCTTAATATACACAAGAAGAGAATACCCACAATAACTGGTGTCAACTGTTAACAGCCACTGCTCTGTGTAATGATTTTATCACATCTTTGGTGGTGAAAGGGTTAATCTGAACAACTAGAGTCCATGTGCAATATATTTCCACTCGATGTCAAAGGCAGTCGTGTTTTTTGGTTTTGTGAGCCCTTGGCACAACTAAATCCGGACACCTCCCCCCTCCACCTACATTGCACCCAGCATCCCAGGACATACAAAAGCAACCATATTGCAGACCCTGGACAAACCTCAGCACTGCACACCCAGGATGTATCCCATCACCCACATTGGCTGATTTTAGTACCGATTTAAGATCACTTCGGTGGTCTCTGAGTAGCCCAAAGTGATCTGATTGGGTGCGAAACGCGTCACTCTGATTTTATGAAATAAAAATCAGCGCCACCCTTTAACTTATGCACTCTCATATTATTCTGCAAACATGGAGTTCAAGTCAGTTTGATCTTTTTTTATTGTCTACATTTATAATAAAAACAATGTTTACATGATCCTTTAAGGTGTATAGTTTAAACAATGTCACAATGCATCTTGTAATTTCTAATATTAATGATGATCCCTCAAAATGGATGATACATTGTCAAGCCTCCACTGCAGGATAGTCCTGTTCAAACAAAATGTTCTTTGATTATACAACAAAAGGGAAGTAGAATTCCCATAGTGCTTTGGGGAACAAATTCAGAGAAACATAATCCTGGACTAACCCAACCAGTTCTAGCTATAAATGACTGTAGTGGAAGCAAAATAGAAGATTTCAGGATATACTGATACCCGTTGAAATAGACAGCTTTGTTGTTTACCATTGTGCAACAATTTATCAGTTATTATTAACACTTTGTCTTTTAAAGGGACACTAAACGTTTTTTTTTTCACTTGTGCTTCTATTATAGATGCACAAGTGAAATGTCCATGGTCCCTAGAATGAGAATGAACTGGCATGTACTTTTGATAGTACACGCCAATCTATCCTCTGACCGACAGCTGTCATGCTTCCATGATTAACTAGCCCCCCCCTGCTGAGCCCATGCAAAAACGAGGGTCTCGCTCTGCGCGTGCTGACGTTTGTCAGCACGTGACAACCGGGAACTGCTGTGTCTCGCATGTGAGACACAGCAGATTGTAAACCCGCATGTATCTATTAAGATACACGTCAGGTTTACTTTCAAAGATCGGGACATGTATTTTTTAACCCTTGCTTCCTTGAAGGAAGCAAGGAGTAAACAAGTTGGAATGTCCCTTTAAAATAGCTCATTTTTTTTGTAGCAACCTTTGACTTTGTTGGAAAGTCTAACATGTTCTGCATTTTTCAGCAGATATCTCAGGTGTATCTCTGAGAAGAGAAAAAGATTATTGTAAACCAATTAAATAGTCATACCTTTTCTAGTTTTTGGCATTATCTTGTAGGTCCCCTCTGATTGGGTCATGAAAAAACAGAGGTCTCTCTGCACTAGCAAAGAGAGATTGTGATCCCTGACAGAGCTTGATCAGACAGAACGATTCAAGCTCCCGTTGTGATTGGCTGAGCACACACTGACACTGTCAGCATGCACCAGCTTCAGATAAGCTCTGCCTCAGCTGAGAAGCAGAGCTCAGAGTAAACCGGCGTGTATCAATAAAAGGTTTACTTGAGGAAATGGGGACAGTCTATTAAGCCTTGCTTCCTCCATGGAAGGAAATGTTTGTTTGAGTGGCTAAAACACTCACACGCATGCTTCAGTAGCTTAGCTCTATCCTGAATAAAGCGATCTCATTACTGGAAAGTCAATTGGAACCAGCTCAGAGAAACAGAGTAAGAGAGTGCTCTAAAAATCTATTGTGGAACACTGTAGAGTATGCTCCATAAATAATAAAGTGCAGGGAACGGAGATGGGAATTTCAAACTTTAGGATAGTGTAGCGAGTTTGAAAAATTCTCCAATGCAGCTGAATGGGATAATTTTTTCTAACTCAGCTACTTTGGCCTTAAGTTTGAAATTTCTGTCTTAATTTCCTTCAATTTTATATTTATTGAGTAGACCCTTATGCTTTTAGAGAAAATTAATATTAATATGACATCTGTCAGATCCAGTGAGGTATTTGCAGGGATCATAAGGGGCTTTTGTATCACCTTGTACCTGGTGGTCTTAAATTAAATATCATGGTGCAGCTCTCTTCCCCCTTTGCATTCTTGGCTACCTAAACTACTATGCAACAAAACTTCTACAGATGTTTGTATGTATGTATCTGTGTGTGTATGTGTCTGGTTATGTAGCTGTGTTTTCACGTGTCTTATTGTGTGTTTGTGTTTGAATTTGAAGGTAGGTAGAAACATAGAAACATAGAATGTGTCGGCAGATAAGAACCATTCGGTCCATCTAGTCTGCCCAATTTTTTTTGTACTTTTATTAGTCCCCTGTTCCAGGTCTTATAGCTAGGATAGCCTTGTTTCTATCCCACGCATGCTTAAAATCCTTGACTGTGTTTACCTCTACCACTTCTGCTGGCAGGCTATTATGGGTAGGCAATGCAATAGAGCAGCAGGAAATGCTAGCAGAATGCTTGGTTGCATAGGGAGAGGTATTAGCAGTAGGAAGAGGGAAGTGCTCATGCCATTGTACAGAGCACTGGTGAGACCTCACTTGGAGTATTGTACGCAGTACTGGAGACCGTATCTCCAGAAGGATATTGATACTTTGGAGAGAGTTCAGAGAAGGGCTACTAAACTGGTTCATGGGTTGAAGGATAAAACTTACCAGGAAAGGTTAAAGCATCTTAACATGTATAGCTTGGAGGAAAGACGTAACAGGGGGGATATGATATAAACATTTAAATACATAAAGGTCAACACAGTAAAGGAAGAGAGTATATTTAAAAGAAGAAAAACTACCACAACTAGAGGACATAGTCTTAAATTAGAGGGGCAACGATTTAAAAGTAATATCAGGAAGTATTACTTTACTGAGAGGGTAGTGGATGTATGGAATAGCCTGCCAGCAGAAGTGGTAGAGGTAAACACAGTCAAGGATTTTAAGCATGCGTTGGATAGACACAAGGCTATCCTAGCTATAAGACCGGGAACGGGGGACTAATAAAAGTACTCAAAAAAAATTTGTCAGACTAGATGGACCGAATGGTTCTTATCTGCCTACACATTCTATGTTTCTATGAATTTGTGTATATGTATCTTTGTGTACCTGTGTGTGAATGTGTTTGCTTGTCTGTCTGTGTTCATGTATCTGTGTGTCTGTATGTTTATATCTGGGTAAATGTGTCTGCTAGTGCACCTGTGTGTACATGTGTGAATGTATCTGTGTTTGAATGTGTCTGCATGTATATCCGTTAGTGAATAGATTGAGGTTTTAATGAGTTTTTGAGGGAGGGGTCCCAAATTAAAATCCAGGTCTCCAGTTTCTACTTACTCCCCTGCTCACATGAATACAGATTATGTGTCTATAAATGATTTATCTTCTAAGCTAAGGAGACCTTCTACTAGATTTAGCTGGAAAAGAAGCTGACATTTTTTAAATTCAGCTAGCTGACTCCCAACTTGTTTTCTGGCCAAACTCTAACTTGGTCCCACTTTTTGGCACAGAGGCAGAGCTCTGCAGGATAGTTGGATTTTGGGACTGCAATCCTGTGGTCTTGATTTTCACTTTACAGTATCTCACTTGAGAATGCATACAGCGAATGTGCATGTTCTTATGTGATAGTTCTGACAATCAACCCTCTAAACTTTGCCCCCCCCCCCTTTACTGAGTTTTACTGAGGGCCCCGTGTTTTACTGAGTTTTACTGAGGGCCCACCTGTCAGATGAGGCCACTCGAAGTGGCCTCATCTGACAGGTGGCATCCTGCTGCAAGTCCCTGCAGCGGGATCCGAACACAGCTCACTCAAGTGCGATGAGCTGTTTAACGCAGGACGTACTATGCCGTCCTAGCATCTTTTAGGCACTGAAAATCAGGATGGCATAGTATGTCCTAGCGTCGGGAAGGGGTTAAAATCCACAATGCCTCTGTATGCTTTATTTTGGTTTAGATAATTTACCATGCTATTGTCATGCATCAGTAGAGGAAAGCTGATTTATTTGTTCACTTTTGCTTGTATTTTCGCAAAACCATGTACAACAATAGTATTATATGGGATGAATGAATACAAAACATTAAGCCCAAAATCTAATTCTTCTTAAAATCATCATCTCATACTTTACTGAGCATTATTGAACAGGCAGTTCCACCTTGCTCATTCTGTATGTTGTACATTTGCCTAATATATGTGAATTGCACTTATTGTGACTTTAAAACACTTTACAGTTATCATGCAGTTTTACATCGAAAAACATTCACGCAGGCCTCTAAGTTCACTGACATGCAATAAAGAGGGTTTGTAGAGATAGGCAGGACAGTTGCTTTTGCAGCAGCAGTGACTATATTACACTCTATTTGCAGCTAGGAGATAGGAAGAGTTGGTGATAAGACAGACAACATATTTTTTCAGACACTAAAGGTTGAAGCTCAGTATAGTTATTTAAAACTCAGTAACGTTCCATCTATTTAATAATGATTTTACTAAATATCTTTGGTTATGACATTGATATTCTGTTTGTAAATGTTATGATCATCTCTTAACCCCTTGGCAACACAGAGCATAATATGTACATCATGTCTCTGCCTTTAGTTGGTGACACAGGACATACATATTACTTCCTGTGCTAAAACTAGTGGTGGAATGATCACTTCTACTTCTGAAATGGTGTTGCTATAATGCAGGGGTCCTCAAACTACGGCCCGCGGGCCACATGCGGCCCGCCGAGCACATTTGTCCGGCCCGCGGGGGGTGCTGCCGGCACCCCCCGCTCCCCGCTGATTACCTTTTTTTTTTCCTTGCAGCCGCAGAAGATGCGGCTGCAGGAAAACGAAAAAAAAAAAAAAAATCACCGCGACCGGATGTGACGTTTCGTCACATCCGGACCCGGTAACTGTTTCCCTCCTCCGTGCAGGGAGGAGGGAACACTGCGCGAGACGTCCGGCCCGGGGACACAGCAGCTGGAGGTAAGTGATGGGGAAGGAGGGGGAGGAGGGAGGTATAACGAGCACTCTACTATTCCTGGGCATCTGACTGGCATAATTTTCTTGGGCTGTGACTGGCATAATAATCCTGGGCATCTGACTGGCATAATATTACTGGGCTCTTACTGGCATAATATTCCTGGTCATCTGACTGGCATAATATTCCTGGGCATCTGAATGGCATAATATTCCTGGACATATGAATGGCATAATATTCCTGCACATCTGACTGGGATAATATTCCTGGGCTCTTACTGGCATAATAT
Source organism: Pelodytes ibericus (assembly GCA_036172795.1). Classification (NCBI taxonomy): domain Eukaryota; kingdom Metazoa; phylum Chordata; class Amphibia; order Anura; family Pelodytidae; genus Pelodytes; species Pelodytes ibericus. The sequence goes on from CM069862.1 coordinate 117,108,282, forward strand.
TCCTGGTCATCTGACTGGCATACTATTACTGGGCATCTGACTGGCACACTATTCCTGGGCATCTGAATGGCATAATATTCCTGGGCTGTGACTGGCATAATAATCCTGGGCATCTGACTGGCATAATATTACTGGGCTCTTACTGGCACTCTATTCCTGGGCATCTGACTGGGATAATATTCCTGGGCTCTGACTGGCATAATATTCCTGGGCATCTGACTGGCATAATATTCCTGGGCATCTGACTGGGATAATATTCCTGGGCTCTTACTGGCATAATATTCCTGGTCATCTGACTGGCATAATATTCCTGGGCATCTGAATGGCATAATATTCCTGGACATATGAATGGCATAATATTCCTGCACATCTGACTGGGATAATATTCCTGGGCTCTTACTGGCATAATATTCCTGGTCATCTGACTGGCATACTATTACTGGGCATCTGACTGGCACACTATTCCTGGGCATCTGAATGGCATAATATTCCTGGGCTGTGACTGGCATAATAATCCTGGGCATCTGACTGGCATAATATTACTGGGCTCTTACTGGCACTCTATTCCTGGGCATCTGACTGGGATAATATTCCTGGGCTCTGACTGGCATAATATTCCTGGGCATCTGACTGGCATAATATTCCTGGGCATCTGACTGGGATAATATTCCTGGGCTCTTACTGGCATAATATTCCTGGTCATCTGACTGGCATAATATTCCTGGGCATCTGAACGGCATAATATTCCTGGACATATGAATGGCATAATATTCCTGCACATCTGACTGGGATAATATTCCTGGGCTCTTACTGGCATAATATTCCTGGTCATCTGACTGGCATACTATTACTGGGCATCTGACTGGCACACTATTCCTGGGCATCTGAATGGCATAATATTCCTGGGCATATGACTGGGATAATATTCCTGGGCATCTGAATGGCATAATATTCCTGGACATATGAATGGCATAATATTCCTGGGCATCTGAATGGCATAATATTCCTGGACATATGAATGGCATAATATTCCTGGGCATCTGACTGGGATAATATTCCTGGGCTCTTACTGGCATAATATTCCTGGTCATCTGACTGGCATACTATTACTGGGCATCTGACTGGCACACTATTCCTGGGCATCTGAATGGCATAATATTCCTGGACATATGAATGGCATAATATTCCTGGGCATCTGACTGGGATAATATTCCTGGGCATCTGACTGGCATAATTTTCTTGGGCTGTGACTGGCATCATAATCCTGGGCATCTGACTGGCATAATATTACTGGGCTCTTACTGGCACTCTATTCCTGGGCATCTGACTGGGATAATATTCCTGGGCTCTTACTGGCATAATATTCCTGGTCATCTGACTGGCATACTATTACTGGGCATCTGACTGGCACACTATTCCTGGGCATCTGAATGGCATAATATTCCTGGACATATGAATGGCATAATATTCCTGGGCATCTGAGAGGCACACTATTCCTGGGCATCTGACTGGCATAATATTCCTGGGCTCTTACTGGCACTCTATTCCTGGGCATCTGAATGGCATAATATTCCTTGGCATCTGACTGGCACACTATACCTGGGCATCTGAATGGCATAATATTCCTGGGCATCTGACAGGCACACTATTCCTGGGCATCTGACTGGCACAAAATTCCTGGGCATCTGACTGTCACACTATTCCTGGGCATCTGACTGGCACACTATTCCTGGGCATCTGAATGGCATAATATTCCTGGGCATCTGAATGGCATAATATTCCTGGGCATCTGACTGGCACACTATTCCTGGGCATCTGAATGGCATAATATTTCTGGGCATCTGAATGGCATAATATTCCTGGGCATCTGACAGGCACACTATTCCTGAGCATCTGACTGGCATAATATTCCTGGGCATCTGACTGGCACACTATTCCTGGGCTCTGACTGGCACACTATTCCTGGGCATCTGAATGGCATAATATTCCTAGGCATTTGACTGGCACACTATTCCTGGGCATCTGACTGGCACACTATTCCTGGGCATCTGACTGGCATAATTTTCTTGGGCTCTGACTGGCATAATATTCCTGGGCATCTGACTGGCATAATATTCCTGGGCTCTTACTGGCACTCTATTCCTGGGCATCTGAATGGCATAATATTCCTGGGCATCTGAATGGCACACTATTCCTGGGCATCTGAATGGCATAATATTCCTGGGCATCTGAATGGCATAATATTCCTGGGCATCTGACTGGCATAATATTCCTGGGCATCTGACTGGCACAATATTACTGGGCTCTGACTGGCATAATATTACTGGGCTCTGAATGGCATAATATTACTGGACTCTGACTGGCATAATATCCCTGGGCATCTGACTGGCACACTATTCCCATTGAAATACTGGTAAGTTTGTTGATTTAACTTTACTTCATTTTAAATATTGTATTTGTTCCCGTTTTGTTTCTTCACTTCAAAATAAGATATATGCAGTGTGCATAGGAATTTGTTCATAGTTTTTGTTTTTACTATAGTCCGGCCCTCCAACGGTCTGAGGGACAGTGAACTGGCCCCCTGTTTAAAAAGTTTGAGGACCCCTGCTATAATGCCTCGATGTTGAGGCATTAAGCACAGCAATCGGTAGATTTTTTCTTTCTTTAAATTGTTCAGCATATTTTATGATTTTATTCATAGTAAGAAAACCCTTCTAATGCCTATTAAACAGTATATCATTTTTGTGGGTACATTAAACGAGAGAGGAAAATTACAGCTAAACACAAACACTACAGAAGTGTTAAAATAGCCTTTGACACCAAGGGTAATCCACAGCGAGAATAGTCCTCAAGGGGTTAAATGTATTTGGCTGAACAATTTATCCAGGAACAGTAATGATTAACTTACAGTACATAGTACAAGAAATCATAACTTGAGCGCTAGAAGTTTAGAGAGTTTCGCATTAGACACAAATGAAATTTCAGCAATCAAGTTGTCCATTTACATTCCATAAAGACAAATCTAATTTGACCTCTGCAGATTAACTTTCTTGGTGCCAGGGCAGCCTTTATTATAATAATTTAAAAAAAAGTGTTTAGGGCACGTTTGTCTATTATGGCTTTTGTTGATGCAACTAACTGCTAATCAGATTGTAGAGTGTAATACTGAATGAGATTATGGGCCTCCACCTGACCACTTATTATGATGCCCATCCAGCCATATTATGTTATGAACGACACTTCCATTGATGCTTTCTCTTATAATAAATAGTAGTCATAAGTGGCTTCAGCTGTATGATAACGGGCATTCATGATTCAATGCCCACCGCTAATGCCATTTACGGGTGTTTGAAAATCATTACCACACCCATTAAAAACTTACTTCACCCAATAAATAAGTCCTATACCTACAATGGACGTTTACTGCACCCATTAAAAAACAGCATTGAAACAATGTTCTGTGCTGTAATTACTGCTCAAACAGTGATTTTATGAGGGCTGGTAAAAATTAACGATCCAACAAATCAATAAAATTAACCGCTTCAAAGAAAATGACCTACATGTGCTGAATGCACAATAACTCTTTCAGTGCTGTAGGAAACACAAATAGTTCTCCATACAGCACGGAAACAGTTAACCCTAAGAAAAATAATAATGATGTGCTGGGGGTGCCATAGGAGCTCTTCTATTTCTTCCCCCCTCTTGCCGAAGAAAACAAATAAATAAAAGTCCCGCCACCCATTGGGCCAGCGGAATGTCCACTGGCCCTAAAAGTAAAATCCTCATTATTCCTTTACCACAGACTTTGTGCTTTAATACGCAGTGTTGATAAGGACTACATTGGCATTGAATTGCATGTTATTCCTTCAGGGACTTGAACTTTTGCTGGCCCTAATGACACGCTTTGAATCTACCCCATAATCTAATTAAAAGAGGAGTGAAAAACTTTTAGCTGGTTTTATATTCTAAAATATAAAAGATATTTGTTAAATAGGAAAAATTGATTTTTTTAACTGGAGATGATGTAAAATTGATTAGAGGGTCCCATTATAGAAACACTTTGCTGTGGTTTTATAAAAGAAAGATTTCTTATGACGTCTTTCTTAGAAAGAGGTTTATATGCTAAAATGCCCATGTGGATTACAATATGTGGGTCACACCTCAAGGCAATTAAACATTACTTGGAGAAATATATTAAACAAGTACTCGAAAGAATATTTATTGCAGAGAAACATCAAGGGAATCTCCATGACCTAACTTTTCAACACACAGAATTAGTACAGAGGCCATGGAGAAGGGGAGTATTATGCAAGTGCTGGGTAAAAGTGAGTATTAAATCCATAGGTTAACCACACATCACCTATGGTCTACATTTGGATTTTGAGATGTGTAATTGTATTTAAATACCGGCAGGATATGATTCTGTACAAGATTTTAGGATCTTATGTATGAATTTGTGAGGATGGAAAATCCCGTCAATAATGATTTTAACAATATTGTTTTCTAACACAATGGGGTAGATCTAATAGCCCTGTTACTGAAAAAAATGGCATTAGTGGTAATGGCATTAACAGGTGCAGAAAACATAATTACCAAATCTCTAAACAAATGACTGCATTCGTTAAATAAACCCTACACCTACAATGGAATATTACTGCATCCTTTAAAATCCCCCCAGCTTCGAAACACTGTTATGTACATTAATTACCGAACAAAGTGATTCAAAAAATCATTAAACTGTGTATGTTAATTTGCTACCAAAATATGCACATTAACGCTTTCAGTACTGTAGGGAGCACCAACAGTGCACCCACCAGCAACATACACCAATGAGTGGTAGCTCAACAAACAATGCAATAGTTTACCAAGACAAACATGAACCATAGTTTTCAAACCAAAAGCCCACAAAATAACAGCTCCATGCAGGATGGAGGGCAAAGAATCAGTAAAATATTGTAAGAGGAATGCTTCATTCAGTACAGAAACTTAAAGTGAAGAAACTCAGCCATGTGGCAGGAAAGAAATGGAGTTCAAAAGTGACTCACTGAACATTGATACATTTCTTCTATAATGTCTCACACACACAGGGCCGGACTGGCCCACCGGGATACCGGGAAAAATCCCGGTGGGCCGCCTGCCCCGGGGCCGCCTCGGCCACTAAAATTGAAGAATTCGGCTGCTGCAGCATCCGGCCGCAGCAGGCGAATTTCTTAAAGCGGCGACGGCCGCCGAATTGCTTAAAGTGGCGGTGGGCCACTTTAAGCAATTCGGCGGCCGTCGCCGCTTTAAGAAGTTCGCCTGCTGCCGCCGGATGCTGCAGCAGCAGTTCCGGCGGCGGGATGGGAAGTAGAAACCAAGGTGAGTGAGACATACAGGGGGAAGGGGGTGAAAGACACTACAGGGGGGGGGGGTGAAAGACACTACGGGGGGGGGGTGAAAGACACTACAGGGGGGGGTGAAAGACACTACAGAGGGGGGGGGTGAAAGACACTACAGGGGGGGGGGGGGTGAAAGACACTACAGGGGGGGGGTGAAAGACACTACAGGGGGGGGGGGTGAAAGACACTACAGGGGGGGGGTGAGAAAGACACTACAGGGGGGGTGAAAGACACTACAGGGGGGGTGAAAGACACTACAGGGGGGGTGAAAGACACTACAGGGGGGGGGTGAAAGACACTACAGGGGGGGGTGAAAGACACTACAGGGGGGGTGAAAGACACTACAGGGGGGTGAAAGACACTACAGGGGGGGTGAAAGACACTATAGGGAGAAGGGGGGTAAAAGACACTACAGGGGGAAGGGGGTGAAAGACACTACAGGGGGAAGGGGGGGTGAAAGACTCGACAGGGGGAGAGGAGGGTGTGAAAGACTACAGGGAGAAGGGGTGAAAGACACTACAGGGGGAGGGGGTGAAAGACACTAAGGGGGAAGGGGGGAAGAGAGATGCCACAGAAAGGACACACTGAGAGAGAGACGCCACAGAAAGGACAGAGAGAGACGCCACAGAAAGGACAGAGAGAGAGACGCCACAGAAAGGACAGAGAGAGAGAGACGCCACAGAAAGGACAGAGAGAGAGACGCCACAGAAAGGACAGAGAGAGAGAGAGACGCCACAGAAAGGACAGAGAGAGAGAGAGACGCCACAGAAAGGACAGAGAGAGAGAGAGACGCCACAGAAAGGACAGAGAGAGAGAGAGACGCCACAGAAAGGACAGAGAGAGAGAGAGAGACGCCACAGAAAGGACAGAGAGAGAGAGAGACGCCACAGAAAGGACAGAGAGAGAGAGAGACGCCACAGAAAGGACAGAGAGAGAGAGAGACGCCACAGAAAGGACAGAGAGAGAGAGAGACGCCACAGAAAGGACAGAAAGAGATAGAGACGCCACAGAAAGGACAGAGAGAGAGAGAGACGCCACAGAAAGGACAGAGAGAGAGAGAGACGCCACAGAAAGGAGAGAGAGAGAGACGCCACAGAAAGGACAGAGAGAGAGAGAGAGACGCCACAGAAAGGACAGAGAGAGAGAGAGACGCCACAGAAAGGACAGAGAGAGAGAGAGACGCCACAGAAAGGACAGAGAGAGACAGGATACAGGATATGTCTCACACACTGCCCTGATATATACCTCTGCACAGGGCAATTCATATAACTCTGTGTACATACTGGAGGTATATATATTGCCCTAGACAGGCTTTTATATCAGTCTTATCTATAAATAATACACTGTTCAGATGTGCTTTTTAAAATGCATGATTTTCCCTTCTATGAACAAAAAAATTATATTATGCGATGGGGCTGGTATATAAATTTTTTCCAGGGCTGGTTTTTGTTCCCAGTCCGGCCCTGCACACACAGGGAAGAGGAAAATAGTCTGCACACCTTCATTAGCATATCAAAACACTCACTGGGCCTGTGTGATAACAAGAACCTAACCAGAAAACATTTTTTATACTGTTATGTCACCACAAGTAGAAACCGTTTAAAGATCAGGACAATAGGAAGCCTCTCTCTTGAAAAAACCCCGGAAGGGTAAAACTTGTTGAGGAGAGGCAGTCATTGTTTGGAAGCTCACAAAATCAAATTCAAGTGTTGGAAATGCAAAGGGACAAGGTCCCCTGTGTGCTGTGTTGTAATGCAAGAAGAAGGGCTTGGGAAGATTGGCAGGATTTTTCTATGTCACTTTTTATGTAATTTTTAGTACATACAGTAGGTATTACTGGGGAAAAACCTGATGAGATTGATATGTTTCGTTTTTGTTTAATTTTCTTCAGACACTGTAGGTGGCAATACACTCTTCTCTGTGGTTAAATTACCTTTCTGTTAAGTTTGATGGTACTGATATTCACTGAAGTAGTTTAATGTTATGACTCCACTACTATCCAATTAATCCTCATTTACAACATACCTAACCAGGGCCGCTTTAATACTGTAGTGGGCCCTGGGTAAAGTCTTTAGCAGTGGGCCGCCCTCTAACCCAATTTTTCTAAAGCCACAATGTAAAACTGAATGTAAATTTTAATATCAATATGCCACTATTAGTTTCACCATTAATATACCACAGCCAATTTGCCCATTAATATGCCACTGTTAGTATGCCCATTAATATGCCACTATTAGTCTGCCCATCAGTATGCCACAGCCAATTTGCCCATTAATATGGCACTGTTAGTTCACCCATTAAAAGCTGTTACCCCCTCCCCCTGTAATCACCTGCTGTTCTCACTGTCTCCAGTCATCTCCCTTACTGTCATGCCGGACCGTATGATGTGGATATGCCGATTGGTGGCTGCTGCCATGCGGGCAGTGCTAAAACAGTGGGCCAGCAGGGGACCCACGGGTAGCTTCTTTGGTCCCCCTTTAACCAGGGGGCACTGGGCAAGTGCCCACTTTGCCCATTGGTTAAAATGGTCCTATACCTAACCTTCAACATTTGACATGGTAGGTATCTGCTTTGCTTATAAAATGTGCATTTTTGAGTTTTTGTGACTGGATCAGTTATTATTGCAATTATACTGTATGTGCAATTCATTGATATGTCGGGCACTTTAGCCGTATTTCACAAATCATCAAAATGCGGCCACTCAGTATCCCTTAACTCGGGTCCGAATCATATTTAGGGCCATTCGGAAACCAAAGCATCAACCTCGAACACACTCCAATTTCAGGTAACAGGCAAAATTTGCCCATTTCAATTCTTCAGATTTTAGTTGGAGAGCTGAATACAAAACTGTAGAAAAAGTAAACATATTTTTTTTTTTACACCAAAGTATTTATATACAAATTATAATATATTCATGTTATATATTAGAACTGTATATATTTTAGTTGATTTCAGTGTCAGAAGATATCAGCGTGGCATTAGCTATGAATTCTGATTTACGAATGTATTCAGAGGAACCATTTTGGGAGCAATTATCGGTGCATATTGCATCAACCCTTTTATGTATAAAATCCCTTTTACTGGCATATCACCGAGCAGATAAGAGCAGTCTTTGTAGTTTAGCTGGTGCATTTCCTAACCGCTTGTTACAAATGGAATACAAAGAGCAGGTCCTGGCAGAGGTTTCCTTAATGGGCATGGCCCTTATCTGGAGTACATCCTGTAACCCCTTGGTAGCAGCCGTAGAATGACCACTAGAATTTTTTTTAATTTTCACTTGATAAAAGGGGCATATATATATTTTTAGCAATTTTTCAAAATACTCCTGGGATTAGTTGTTCCTCACTGCTTAGCCTTTCATACAGAAATGTAGTATTGATCTTTCATATCTCTGCTCCTTACATAGTCATAGGCTATTACCCTTTCCCCCTGTACTCACCAGCAATGTGCGTGCAGCATTGTGTGTGCATGCACCATGAATTAGCAGAATTTTGCTCATAGTACATTCTCTATGGCAGCATATTTAAGCACTACATGGATTTTGGCACTCAAATATGTCACTGCATTGAAGGGTGTGTGACAACCTTCATAAAAACAATGTTCCTTTTTTGCCCCTAAATGCCAGATCGCATCCTTGCATGAATAGACATGAATAAAAATCTAATTTTTTAAACTATTAAAACTATGATAGATGATCGGTATATAAACCCTGCGAATTAAGACATAACTTTTATTAGTTTATTAGTTTTGTGAGTGACACAGAAAATAAAGAGTAAATAAAAGTAGTGTAAATTTCAGAATGTTCTTGTTTAAAGTAAAACGATATCCTATAAAATGTAAAATGTCATTTGAACATTTGGTTTTAGTCCATCTTGTTTGTATCTGTCTGGTATGGCTTTATCTTTATTGATACCTTTTAAAGATCTGTTAAAGATCATGGCTCATGAATATCAAAACTCCTTTTACCCTGTTCTCGCTGTCAACAGATTTCTTGCTTACCTATAAGGTGCCCCACTGGAGTGCTGAAGGGATCTTTGGAAGTCTTTGTAAAAGCCATGGTAATTTAGAGTTAGATGTTTTCTTTTCATGAAATAGCCACCAGATAAGCCTTTCAGGGAGATGTTTAAATGACAGCAATGACTGACTCTCCCTTTGTGGTTTCTATGAGAATTCAACACAATCTGAACAGAGCAGATCTGTGAAGAGTTACCTGCCTTGTCACAAGAGGCGGGGTGTAGGTAGGAGGTTCTGTCTGCTACTGAAACCAAGGCAAAAGGTGCATGGGTGTAGATTGTGGACTGTAAATGACACGTGACTCATATGTTATGATGATAACTCTGAAGGGAGGGAGAGTCTTTTCCTAGTTCCCTACAGACCAAGAAACTATGCTTCAAAATCACTCCACGGAAAGACACAAAAGAAAATACACAAGCAATTACAATTACATAAATCCCCTAGAGTTTCTATATATAACCATGACTCTAGAATTTATGATGCAATTTGCTTACATATTTTATTTATTTTGTATATTTATATGTATAGCTACAAATGTTTTTTTTTTTCAATCAACGCAATGGGTCTTAAAGGGGATATTAATGTGAATATTTGTTATTATACTGTTTATTTCATATGGTAGTATAAATATATTATAGAGCTGAGAGAGATATATACACTAGATTATTTATAACTGTAATGTCTTGAATGTTATATTTTATTTTTTATTTTCAAATTGCCCATGTTTAAATCCATTTATTTATTTTGCAATTTTAAAAAAGAGGAAAAATATGTTATTTTGTGGCTTTTGTTTTGCATAGGATTTGGCACTACTCTCTTATTCTCAGTGTTATAGTAGTTGGTATGGCCGGGGAGTGACAGTGCTACTGCACATTGCGCACGCTTTGAAAGTTGTTTTCATGGCATTTTAGAAATCTAACATTCATATCATTTAAAAATGCACACATACATATATACACATACACAGTTCAGGCATACACATGTATACTCACACACAAACAGTTCACGGCATACACAGATATATACTCATACACACAAATACAGTTTATGCATGCACACATATATACTCACACACACAGACAGTTTACGGCATACACAGATATATAGTCACACACACATACAGTTCATGCATACACACAAATATACCCCCCCTCCCCCCCCACACACACAGTTCCCACTTCTGCAGAGTAGCAGATCATTAGTGGGTAAATAACTGCGCCACACGATTTTAATGGTGTTAACATACTCGGAATATTCAGGTGCTCGCTTGCTACCTGGAGAAGCAGGTAGAAAGGACTAGGTCAGAAACCAATCAGTTAATTGGTCTCCGACCTGAACATTTCTACACAGTTCTCTTCTACTGATCTGCTCCTCTCCAGAAGTGGGATGGAGAGCAGTGATCAGTGGTTCACCTGGCATCGTGACACAACCAAGGGCTTGGCATGCTAGTTGTGGCACGTCTGCCATAGGTTCACCATCTCTGCTTTAGACTGTGCTTACCGTTTAATAGGATTAAATGATACTAAAATATCACAGTTCAAAGAAGAACTAGCAATACTGAACAAAGTTTAAAGCAAGCATGCAGAACTTTGAAAACCAATCTATATATTGTAGTACTAAAATATAAAGCATATGTATAATTCAAATGAGTAAGAGATGTGATACCTTAAAAAAGGTTCTCCAGATGCATAAGAATTCATTCTTTCAATGTCAAATTAAAGAGCAGTGCTCTCAGCCTGTTAAAACTTAAATATCTTGACTAATTTAATCTATATTTCATGTACATATATTAAAATCCATCTGACCAGCTGTTGTCTTATACAAAGAAATATATCAGAAGCTGTGGAACCCGTTACTCTCCACTCCTTACTGCAATTAAAAGGTGTGTTTACTTACTTTATAAGTACATAAGCTATTGTTTTATGTCTTTCAAATGGAGTTAGAAATGCCATCAACTTTTTATATTGTTAAAACTGCGCCCTTCTTTATGTAGCTTTTAAAACCTCTTTGTTTCTTTTACTTCCATTAAAAGATTATGATTGTCAACATGGTTTTAAACCATGCCTGCTCATTTTCATGTAATTAAAGACACATTTTCATGCCAAATAGATGTCATGCTGTGCACAATCTGCTCCACATGAAGTGTGCATTCCCATGCCTTTCCATACAGATGCATGGGGACAGCCAGTACACTTGTGTGTGATTATATGCCATGCACATGTCTATAGGATGTTTTCAGCCTAGTGAATGGTTCTTAAAATGTTTGTGGTGACATTTATTTTAATCAGGATATCGAAAAAAAAAAAGATCTGTTTTAAATTAAACATATAACATAAACATATTCACAAGGATAGAAATCAGTCTGATGAAGATAACAGCATTCAGGAGCCTCAAAGTACCTCCGTTTTGAGTGAAGATACAAAAGCGCTAATAGTACATAATCTATTGCACAAAAAGTCCAGAGGTAATATGGTAAAAATATGGTAAAAATATTCCTCCCAACCTTGTTAATTTTACGCTAAGGGACCCTAGCATACCCTCCTATTCTAATAGCGGGCTTAAACTGGCAATGTGCCCTTAGCCCCACTGGGCCCATTAAAAATAAAATGAATGGCACAAGTGGCTGTGGTCCGGCGTAATGCTCGCAGTCACTGAATTTAAAATGAATGGCCATGGGCCGTCTAATGCCCATGGCCACTGAAATAAAAATGTACTGGCCCCCAGGAGCTGCTGGCCACTGATATGCCCACGGCCCCTGAAATACAAATATGTTGGCCCTCATAAATAAAATAGCCATCACCTGGGGCTTGGGGCCGGCACTATGCCGGCACTATGCGTCTAGCCCCTTTAAAACGAAAATATATTCTCACTGGGACCAAGGGCTAGCGATCTGCCCGTTAACTCCTTTAAAAATTAAATAACCTTCTTACTGACATTGAATAACTGTTTGTATGGTAATTATGAATTACCACACAAAATAACTGTTTGTTAGTAATTTTCAGTGCCATTTTTTTTAACAGGTGTGGTATTCCACCATGGAAAGTACATGGCATCTTTAGCGGATGTGGTAATTGTTTTTTTTGAATTTACCGCACCCATTAATGGCGTTAGCGGAGGGAATTCAATCATAAATGCCACTTGTGTTTTTATTAACAGTGTCATTGAATCTATACATATTGCAAAAATACATTGTAAAAAATGCATATTTTTTAAAATGCCGCCTTTAATAATCATTATTATTTATTTTTCAGAGGGTACAATGTCTCTTTATTGAGCACAACTGTTCACCCTATTGTTGGCTATTTATAGAAGGAAACTAATTAACTTGGCAGTCAGTGAATGCCCGTGCAAGCTGTTTACAGATTTTATGCTGGCTTGTTAAGGCATGTGAAAAATACACACCCCTATCGTTATTCCACAGGAACATTTAGCAGTGTGTTACTAGACTTCTAATCTACAAGATGACAAACTAAACATTCACTTCAACACAAAAGGAAGTTTCCATATCTAACAAACCTGTTTTATGCAAACCATTTAGTTAGGTATAAAGCATTACTGTTCAGTGGGCAGGGCATAAATACTGCCAAGATTTCCCAAAAACATGTACATGTAAAACTTTACATGTTAAAATGACTCATACGTACATCTATGTCCTGGATAGAACATACATAGGTAGAGGTTTGTTGTATATAAAAAATAAAATACCTTTAGGTGTATACAAAGGGGTTGCAAATTAACAGGTACAGTTTTATTTTTTAAACATTGAAGTGTACCTTTTCATGAGTTTTAGTTGGAGACTTCTAGAAGGTAATTTCACATTCCGTAGCTCTGTATGTCTCAGGCACCAACTGGACTTGTCGAAGGAAAAGAAAGAGGAAACAGGGTGGTGAATAAATGTACTAAAGCACTTGGCAGGTTCACATATATTATAGAGAAGGCACAAAATATGTACAAATTAAGTAAATCGAGGTTGAGAAAAAGGGAATTTCACATAAAGCACCATCTCTTCTCCTTTAGATATATGGCATGCATCCAGGCCTCCAAAAATAGCACACATAATCCTCTGGAGTTTAATAAAAAAGTAGAATCTTCATTTTAGTGTAAACATTTAAAAAATCACCAACGGACTTGAAACAATTTGAGCCGCAGCATGCCAATTTGTGCACTACTGCCACATCGAATTTTTTGTTTTTGTGCAGAGAAAAAGGGAACCAAAAAACACAATCCAGTTATCAGGGAAGTCAAGGGACCAGAAGGTCATATAATCCAGAAATACAGTCCTCAATAGGCCTGCCAATATGAGAGAGGCAGAACAGCAGTCCAACATACCCAGAAGCTCCTAGGTAGCTTCTAGAGCTATAAGACATAACGTCATGCATGATACCCACAGATCTGCACAACGTCATGTATGATGTCCCAAGCTCTTCCTCCTGCACACTCCCCAGCATACAGAAAGCATGGGGTGGCAACAGGATACCAAAAAGAAGCCTTGTCCCTGAATATCTATGACGGATGCCTCCCTAGTCCATTTCACCCTGCCATGACACAGCCCATGGGCATCCAGGGAAGGTAATGATCATCAGACACTAAAGTTTGAAAGGAGCTGCATCCCGCTGAACACTTGTACCCCCCTATGGAGGTCTGTGGGTTCTTGGCAAATAGACACGGTCTACCCATGGCTTCACCAAGAACACATGAAATACTGGATGAATACAATTAAGTACAATACAAGTGTATGGCAACTGGAGGCAAACAGCAGATGTACTCACAACTTGCTTATAGAAAATGGTTTGATATATCTGGGAAGAACACAACGAGATGTTTGTATACAACCACAATTTATCACTGATCTGATAACTAGGTGTGAGAGCATGAAGATGATCTGCAATGGTCTTGTATCAGTCTTGTGCTCTTTGTATGTTGGAGTATATAAAAAGAATTGACGTTTCTGTCCATGAAACATAATCACCTAATTTACTAATAAAGGCATCATTCTAGAAATGATTGATCTGCGACCTCATAATTTTGAGTAAAAGGGTGTATCTCAGCTTTCTCTCCATGTATTTGGTTTAGGTTTTTCCTAAAAGTGGTCTTGGATGCATCTAGCGCCTACAGGTAATGTCTCTTGGGGTCTGCCAAGATAAGAGTTGTGGGGAACTCAGTTTGAGCTGCTTCTGTCCAAGTAAAATGGTGAGCCCCCTGGGGGAGCATTCCAAAAGACAGCACCACCTTGGAGAAGTTGCAAATGAACATCCAATGAACCTCTTTCTTGTTAGTAGGAGAGGGTGATTGTGTGATGGCTTTGGTTTTCCTGTAATTCATCCATCAGCCGTGTGGTGATTGCAAAAACCTCTGAAACTCCTGGCTGGTAGTGATAAAAATAAATTTCTCTAATTTGAAGAAATAAAGACCTTGACCGAATGTCTTTATAGGCCTAAATGGAACTGATCTTGTTGTGCATTTTTATTCCACAAAGTTTCAATAGAAATCTGTGATATACATCTCCACCGGTGTCTTCCCCTGACAAAGGTTGCACATCATGGCACGTGCTGGGGAGGTTTGGTGTAAGTCATCATTAAGGGTCATCGTCATCCTTTGAAAAGAAGACCAAGACTCCAGACTGTTGTTTTGTGATAGGCCATCATAAAATGGTGTGGGTCATCATAAATGGTTATCATAGCCTACTGAAGACCATTATTAGGGCTCACCAGAGAGGAGCATGATGATGGTATGTCCTTTGACATAATCAGTAACATAGGTCCAGTGCCTGAGGGAAAAGAGGACTTGTTTGGAGGTCAAAAACATATAGTAGCGGGTACTAGCACCTGTGAACTATTCTGTGGGTTTCATGATTGGCTCAGATGGACTTGTTGAAGAAAAGCAGGCAGTTATCAGTGTATATTGGGGGCAATATATCAGTGTAAATTAGGGTCAAATAATCCCTCTGGTCCTCCTGGCCCTGCATTGGACGCCGCAGTTTGAAGGAGTGGCATCCTGCCGAATATCCACGCTCCCCATCTGTAGAATTGTGAGTGTGACAGTCCACGACTGCATGTTAGGAGAATGACAGTAAGAAAGGATATCCTATTTTAAGTAAATAGTGATTTGTACCAAAATAGATATTTGAGAACAAAAAGAACATGCACTTATCTCATAAATTGAAATACCATCCAGCTTGCACTCAGATTAATTTATAGACAAAAATAGAGAAAATACATGCTGTAGTATGTTTTACACATTAAAATGGACATATTCCCCCAAAGTAGTGAACTCACACTTTTTTGAGCCTATATTTACCTGACTCAGAGTGTTGCAGTTGAAGATAGACCACGAGAAAGGTTAGACATTTAAGGATTTATAAATACACGGAGGCGAGTATTATGCATTAACTCTTCCTTTATTTCCCTCAGCAGCAAATAAAAATAATGTGGAAAGAACATGAAAAATGTAAACCAATCAAATACATTTATATTAACCCCTCCCCCAACTATAAAACCCAATGTCCAATAATAGCTCCTCCTCTTTCTTTGCTGCTCCCTCAGCTAAGTGAAAGTTTATTATTATCTAATTGTGTATCTTTTATTGTATTTGTATTATTTTGTGTGAATGGGGACTTTGTCCTCTGTGGGATAGACTTTAGTTTTTCTGTGTAAATTTACCTTGGTATTTATTTATTTACTTATTCATTTATTTATTTATATATCTTGATGTGGGTTTTCTGTCATTTTTTCCCTTTATCTGCGGGTGATTATACGCCCTCCCTCCCCTCCTTTTGTTTACCTTAGTGGTCTCTTTTGGACAGAAACGTTGGATTGCGAGTGTAACTGCCTATATTAATTCACTCCCCGTCTGACCGTTTTGTTTCTTTTCTGTTTCATCGGCCGTCGCACGACTGCAGTGTGCACGACGGCCATCTTTGTGGAGCCCTTTTGGTTTCTTTCCAGTGGCTTCTGTGCATGCGCAATGCTCGTGGCGGCCATTTTCTTGGAGCCCGTGTGTGTTACATATACGGAGCTCCATTTGGCAGCATTTTTTCCTGTTTTCCCGCCTCCCCAACGAATCCGACCCTCGTTTGGCACACAGACGGTGAAAGTGATTGCAAGAGAGAGCAGCCTCAGTGGGAGTCATATCCTTTCATCAGGTTTATTCCGTTGTGATATTGTAGTGATTCCTGTCAGTACAGGGTGTTAGCTAATTCTGTAGGGTTTGGTGCTGGGCATATATCTAATATATCTAGACAGGATATATATATATATCCTTTGTTGCCCTACACATTCTTTCCTGTTACCTGTGTATTTCACAGCTTGGGTTATTATATTCATATTAATATGCAACCTATCAAGGATTCCTATAAAGCAGGGACATCATATCCCCCAGTAGGGCCACAATCCCAGGGTTCCACAATTGATTTTCTGGGTTCCCAAGAATTACAGGATCTGTTGGACGCAACAATGGTGAAATCAGCCTCCCAAGCCGTTCATTTGGCAATGGGTCTGATGTCGACCAATTTGTCATCATCCATTTCCACAGCCTTACGGGCTGCACAAGATCCTTATAAACACGTGGAATTATCACAACCTGTTATGGAACCCAGCAAGCAGGCTTTGGGCCGTAAGGCCACTGCCAAGGTGAAGCATGCACTCAAACCTTTATCTACGGACATATCACATCATGTCACAGATCACGTCATGTCAAGAGCCTTCCATCAGGCAAAATCGATGCGTACTTGAAGAGGGCTAAAGCCCTGCAAGATGAGGACTCAGAGTCCATTTCAGAGGGGGCATCTGATGGGTCATTTAATTCTGACCAAGATGAAGCAGACGCAGACCTTAGGTTCTGATGGGGACACCCCAGTTACAATGGGCCATTTACAGGCTGGTGATTGTGTTCTAGACCCTAGTGGTGACCCACTCTTTGATCCTGAGCAGCTTCACCACCCTAGATCTACAGAGTAGGTACCGTCTGCCCATATAGTACACTATATCCACTAGAGGCCATCTGGCCAGCCGTGGCACCAGGGGTCCCCCCACGTAACCCCAGAGGCCTCATACAGACCAGTGGTCTTTCAAGAAGTTAGGGCATCCACCCCTCAATTCTTCCCATATAGAGGGCGGCCTTGGCAGAGCAGACGTGTGCGTGGATCATTGCAACATAGTCAAACATATGGTAAGTCATATTTCCATTCCCCAAAATTCTCAAATGAGGGTAGGGGGAAGACTGACACACTTGGTGCATGATCAAGGCAGATCCCTGGGTCTGAGTATTGCATGACTGGTTTTCTCAGCAATACATTTTTATAGCCCAAAAAGGGCGGAGGTTCACGTCTGGCCATCAACCTTTGTCCGCTAAACGAATTTGTGCGATATCAACACTTCAAGATGGAGGGCATTCAGTGTCTTCGGGACCTCCTATGTCTTGGAGACTGGATGATAAAACTGGACCTCCAAGACGCATACCTTACGGTTCCAGTGACGAATGACCACCAAAAGTTTCTCCAATTCTTATGGCAGGACAGGACTTGGAAGTTCATATGCCTTCCGTTTGGTCTCTCCTCTGCTCCTTGGTGCTTTACCAAGTTACTAAGGCCGGTGATGGGACATCTACGGTGGAAAGGTGTCAGACTCATTATTTATCTCGACGACATGCTCATCAAGTCACAAGACACAGATTCATTACGCCTGCATATGTCATGGACCATCGACCTCCTACAAAACTTAGGGTTCCTCATCAATTGGGACAAGTCCGTGACAATTCCCGCTCAACTAATAGAATTTTTAGGCTTCATGATCGATTCGGACACGGATATTTACATCTACCGAAAGAGAAGATCAAGCTGATCAAAAAAGAGATCAAAGGGGCATTGGCGGAACCAGCCCTTACAGTTCGACTACTAGCTTGAATTATAGGTCTGCTGTCAGCTTCCATCCAAGTTATATTTTCTGGCCCGCTACATTATCGTGATCGCCAACGTCTCAAAACCTGCCTTTGGATTGCGAAGCAACAGAAGAACTGATATGGTGGTTACGACATATGGAAGCCTTGACAAAGGTATGTCCGATATACATCCCCCCCACCATTAAATAGACAGACAACAGTGTGGCTTGAAAAGGTCGCAGTATTTATTTGTTGAAAATTTCTTCAACGAAACATCACAGCTACCTATAGCTGTATAAACATACTAGGTAATAATATACCCATACATTATTTATTTATTAATAACCGGGTATAATAATATGTACGAACAAATAAGTTTATTCATATAAACAATAAATATAAACCGTAAACATTAATTTAGTACACTTAAGCGGTAGCGTGTAAACTCCTCCTAGCCCACCTAGGATCAGGACCCCAGGTCTCTGGCGCAGGCGTACCGATCATGACTTCTTTGAAACTGGTGTTTCCGTCTGCACAGTTGCCGTACTTCACTCACCCAGGGACCAGACCATGGGGAGCCTGTGCAGCTAGCTCCATTGCTACTGCCCACCTGGGTTGGCCATACCCCAGATGACCAACCCTCAGCACAGCCCATACACGGCCTACCACTTTTTCCACACTAGTCTGGGTCACTAGGTTCCACAGATCAAGACCCACCGGGGTAAGGTGAACCCCATCCACCCTGTACAAGGCAGCATCAGCCCCGTTTAAGTCCAGATGCTGAGCAATGATCCCGCCATGAAAGGCAACAAAAACGGGCAATGGTACTATTCAACTTTTTATGAGCGCGTTCCACACCCAGAGGACACCGCGCTCACCACCACGACATCCCGGACACCACCATGGACCAAACAACGACCAACTTCGGATACCTGAGCCATATGTGAAGCAGGTCGGTCTTTATGGTACCGTTCAGATCCGTCAGCGGGGTGGAGCACAGATCGTTCCAGATGGAGAACCAGCACCTGTGGCGGCCCCCACCGAGTGACCGAACGTGAAAAAAGCTGCTGCATGGCTGACCACCACAGCCCCCTGACTCCTATCCAACAAACTCCTACTCCAAGGGGACCCAAACCCAATCGGTCACCGTTGGGGTGTAGGAAAGCCCTTTTTGCTACCCAAAAAACAAACAAATGTCCTAAAATCCAAGCTTTACAATGCTTGGGACCTGTAAAAGAAATTGACATCACCATAGAGAAAAAAAAACCCTTTGTCTCTTTTTTTTTTTTAAACTGTAAATTGACAGGACATAAACAACAAAACCTTTTTTTTTTTTTTTAAATTTCATCATACATCAGGTGCCAAAGCATGTCAGGGAGCAAAGTCAAACTAGATGTGGTCTAACATAAGACCTAAAATGGGACGATTCCCACCGGCCAATCATTTTAATAACATCTTCCCCCAAGCCCCATCGCGAGGTCTCTGTCGCTGCGCCAATCCTAAAGGAATGTGTCCCAAATAAAGAAGGCTGTAACCCCAGTAACGACAATCAGCGCCTAAAGATAGCAATAAATTGAAACCGGGACAGGGCTTTACATTAAGATGAAAAAGTAAAGGGGGGGACGGGGGGTTGCCCGGCGGGCTTGACAAAGCAAAAAACCTGAAAACAGCTCACAGGACAGGCAACCGAGCCCGGCAATGCCATCATAATGACTTTTAAGCCACGCCCCACTTGGTCAGTTTTCGACTTGCGAATGAGCGTCCTAATTCTACTGGAAGAGGCCTCCATATTCTCAAATAAAATCCCACCATGACGTGTTTTGGACGGGGAAACGAACTAGCCTATTCTGAACGCGCCGACAAAAGCCCAGGAAAATGTCAGTCTAAAAAGTTTCACTTCTTAACTAGACATGCACACAGATGACAAAATCTGCAAAATCCGTAACAGTAACTGATATGTCACCGGACGCCTAGTATCAGCCGGCTTGTAACCCTTCCGATACCCTCTTAACGCCATCTTAACCAAATAATCCTTCGTCAGGTCAGTAAAACCTTCACACTTAAACAGGGCTGCCAGAGCCGACATTTTCCTGTTAATGACAGGCACAGAAATGTTTTCTGCAAACATTTGTTCGATAAACCATAAAAGGACCGAATGGACTCCCACCGCATCCTGCAGATTGCCCGCCTGACACAAAAAGGAACTGCACTGTTTCCACTGAAATCTGTGCTGTCCATAAGAGCTCTGCTGCGCCTAGGAAAACCCACAGAATCAGGTGAAGAAGAGCCAGACCCGTCAAGGATAGCTGACCTGTGCCTCTGCAAAGAAGACTGCCTCCTGATGTCCTGGTCTGGATCCCTCCACTCTGCCTGGGCCTGGGTAGCTGCTGCGTGTGCATCCATTTTTCACTCCTCTTGCCACGTGTCTCCACAGCACCTCTGTGCCCTGGAGCCACGTGGGCAGAAGCAGCACGATGCGACACTGCCCTCTAACCAGCTTGAGAGACAGTGTCGTGAGGAAGAGGTGGTGTGGGAGAGATAGACGGAGCACGCGCGCTATTATCAGCAGCCACGCATCTCCGTCTTCTCGCGTCTCTTCTAGCAGACCGCACAGGACTTCCAGGGGGCAGAGCTTCACTCCGACGGCGGGATCCGCCATAGTGCTGCACCTGTGATCATCCCGGCCGATGCAGAGGTAAAACGGGAGGGGAGGAGGTAGCACACGGAGGGGACTCACTCCTAGCATCCACAAGGGGAGTGGGAACCCCCCTCTTAGCACGGTCACGACTCCGTTGCCTGGTAGTCACGGAGGCAGCAGGACGAAAGGCACCACTTGTCCTCCTGCAGGGGGCTGTTTTAGTCTGTTTTGCACAGGAAGGCATGGGGGCTTGAGTGGAAGAGCCCCCAGGGCCTGCAGAGTCAGGGCTAAATGTAAGCCCTAGCCCTAGCCATAGATGCCCTAACTGGGGCTAAATCAGCAGGGAGTGGGGGGCTAGCAGTAGATGGAGTGTCTAACATCTCACCCACTCTGTTTTTCAGCAACTCACCACCATGGATGGAAGCTGCAGACCTGAGCTGGTCCAGGAAGGCCTGTATATCATCTGGTAAGGAACTTGACATAATTTTTATTTAAAAGAGGAAGTGCCTGCCTTGAGTGCTGTAATATATAGACTAAGGCCAACCCATTTTCTGATACTAGCCACCCCTGAGCCATGTCCCTATTGGACACTTAAACAAACTGACAGGGTGAGGGGAATGACTGACAACCTCTGTCATGATGGCCCTCTATATATTGCATTATTCCAGGCCAGACTGGAATGGCAGAGCAATTTTCAGTTCATCCCCTGATCTGGTGATCGCGTCGGATGCCAGCCTACATGAATGGGGAGCACTCTGCGGAGACTCCTTCACTGGGGGACGATAGTCTCTTCCAGAACGGCTGGCATTTGTAACGAATGTAATAGTACTATTGGCTTTCACTATACAGAGACAGAGTCTCCATTCATTCGGTTTATAGAATAGCAATAGGATTACATGTATTCCATAAGCTGAAAGTCTATAAACCGAAGGTTCGGTTTATAGACTTTCGGCTTATAGAAAACGAACAGTAGTAGTACCTTTCTATGAACCCATTCATAATTCTTATGAATGGGTTCATAGAAAGGCACTACTACTGTACGTTTTCTATAAGCCGAAAGTCTATAAACCGAAGGTCGTTCGGTTTATAGACTTTCGGTTTATAGAATACATATAATTACATGTAATTCTATGTATTCCATAAACCAAAAATCTATAAACCGAACGACCTTCGGTTTATAGACTTTCGGCTTATAGAAAACATGTAGTACTATTGCCTTTCTATGAACCGAACGAGAGCCCCATTCATAAGAATTTCTTATGAATGGGGCTCTCGTTCGGTTTATAGAAAGCCAATAGTATTACACGTATTCTATAAAACGAAACGAATAAAACGAAATGAAACGAAAATAATGAACGAATTTCGTCCGAAACGAATGTAGTAATGAACAAAATTCGTTTTAGACGAAATAAATAAAATTTTCGTCCGAATGAACGAAACGAAAATTTTAGTTTTGCACATGTCTATTATGGTCAGATAGTAAAAGGTTTTAATTGGCAGCATAATAAATGCTCACATTTAGGGATCAGATACTGTTGAATTTCAGCCTGCGACATTGTTGTGCATGAAACATGGAATCAATATTTCGTGTTGGCTTGACTACTCCCCCTCCGTACTGCGCAGTGACGTTGATGCGTTTCGGCTTGTGCACCTTCTTCCGCACATGAGAGGATGTACTATACTAATTTCCTTCTGTAGTGTGCAACAATGAGTAATGTGCTGGACATGGACCTGAATTTATATGAGGTGTCTGGCCACCTGAGGAATCTGGGAGCTCAGTATTATTTGCATGTATCTTCACTAATTCCCTGACAAAGTATAATCACCACTCTTAAAAGCCACGTTAAACTGCTAGGTTCCACTGAATTACTCCCATTGAAATCAAATTAATTTAACAAAATTCCAATTTATTGAACTGATCTCATGCATTTGATGGGAGCTTACATATTTAGACCAGAGGTCCTAAACCACTCCTTACACCTTACATCCCCTAACAGTCCTGAATTGAGGGAATACCCCTCAAGTTTAGAATCTAATTTTAGTTTTTTTTAAACACAAGTGGGTAATCCCTAAAACATGGAAAGTTTATTTTTTGGGGGGGCGGGGGGATGAGAACTGACTGGGAAATCACTGATTTAGACCTTTATTTTTAAGCACGTTAGACAATTAGACAATATGAAAATGATGGAGAAGAGGCAAAAGGTTGAAGACCCAGAAATATTCCTGCATTGATGCCATCTGACATTGTGTTCTGCCATTGCACTGATATAAAAATTTGTTCTTGGCTGTTAGAGACTATTCTGATTATCTGCTGGAGGAAAATCCTAGTAACTGATATGTCAGATTTGGAATTTGCTTTTTTCCTCCATATGAGTACATTTTTACACATTGAAATGAAAGCGGAACTCAAACGTAATTGCTATATTTCTGACTCTGTAAATTACAACATTGGCATCACTGGTCCTTGGAAATTACCTCTTGTGCCAACAAACTCTTGATGGAGAAGTTAGTTTTGAGGTATATTCTCTTGTGTCCCTTAACAGGCTAGGATTTCAGGATATGTTATGAGGAACACAAATGAAAGAGTGGTTCATCTGCTTTTACTGAAACACACATGCTCATTCTTAATGGCTTATCTGTGAGGGGTCCCAAAAGTATGTTTTTGTCTATCTTAATAAATCTTTCTGTGTGCTGTGCAGGAAAGCCAAAGACATGCACCAGCTGTTCAGCTTGATTGATTATCCAATACTAAACTCGTCATAATTTTAACTCCTAACTATCTGGTTCAACAATCTTACTGGTACTGTAGTTGCGATTAACATAAATAATGTTATATATAATGAAGAATTCTATGGAAAAAAAAATCAAAAAGGGAAGCCATCACCATGGAAATCAATTGAAAATGGATGCCTTGTTTAAGTCGAGGGCCCCACAAATCACCACCTTGCAGTAACAGTTGACCACGCTGTGCTCTAGGCAGTTACATACAAAACTCTGGCTAAAAGGGGTTATGGGAGGAGCTAGGGTCCATCTCTTTACGTCCTCACATCCAGAAACTATTCCTGTCAATGAGGCCATAAGTGTTGGATTACCAGATAAATGATCGCATTTGGAAGGCACAGTGTGCCATGACCGAAGCACCAAGCATATAGTGGTGCAATTTCATTCAATGTCAGATAAAGTAGGCTTTCTAACAATTTGCTGGAAGATGGGATTAATCAAATTTCAGAGATGGTGTCTACACATTTTTGATGACTTACCTGCTACTCTTAAATGTAGGCCATCCATGCAACCCCTCACTAATCTTCTTTGCAACTTTGCTATACAATACTGCTGGGACTTACCCCAGTCACTGACAATTACCTCCCCTGATGATATTGCAGCTTTCCTCCAGATATCGGATGGGAAAACACTCAAAGAGATGCGGTGGGTGCTGCTGAAGAGATCTAAATGTCTTAAGGATTCAGTGCCACCCTAAGTATCTCTGTCTTTTACAAGCGCACTTTGTTGAATCTTCCCATTTTTTAAAATCTTTGTTGGACTTAAACTGAATGAACTTTAAATGTTGGTCCTCATGCAACTTCTGTGAGTTTAGGGCTCTCCGTTTTTAGCTAGATGATGGCAGGATCTTTTTATTTTTTTTTTGACACTCAGACTTCAGAGAGATCGTGAGATTCTTACTTTCTCTTCCTTCTCTCTTTTGGTGATTTTAACTAATAATCCTCATATGTTTTTGTTGTCATCATTGTATCAGTTTTCAGTTTTCCTTTTTTTTCCTTGACAATATCTTACTCTTTATTTTTGTCTATCCTAAAATGATTAAAAATTTAATAATTTTGCTGCGGTCTTATCAGTTTAGAGGTCGGGTACTATGTTTTTTTCTCTCTTTATCTCTGAGTGGCGATTAAGTATATAACATAGACTGCCTGATCCTTTTTCTATTTAACGCCTAGCTCAGCGTTGTTTCTAATTGAATGATCCTCTCACCCCTCTGTTCTCTTCACCTTAACACCCTCGTCTTCAGGGCTTGGGATCGGATTCAGGGTAAGCTTATCTATTCTTAATTAATTGATTCCTTCCAGCCGGTATGATCAGGCTAGTCTACAGACATGACATGACATGACGAGCAAGACTTACAAGACAGTTACAAAACAGTTACAAAACAGTTACAAAACAGTTAACTCAACATGTATGCGTGCTGATCCTTTAGTTTACTTGTTTTTCCTCCTGCTTCCCCTTTATCTTTTCACTTTTCTTTATTCTATTCCTCCCTAAGCTTCTCTTCGCTCTCTCTCTTATTTATACGTTTTTTTTTCCCCCCATTGATTTTTAGCCACTTATTCCACATTTGGTGTTTTCCGTTGTTGATACAGAATTGGGAGGTTATCCCTCTTTCCATTTTGCTTTGAAATATTAATTGATTAACTACGTCGGTCCACGCAATAGAATCTGTGGATTTCCACTTTCTAGCTACCACCAGCTTTGTGGCAGCCAAGAGATGGTGTAGTATAATCTTTTTCTCTGTTCCCATTTGGTTGAAACTGAGATGTAATAAGGCCACTGCAGGTGTTTTAGGTATATCTTCCTCTAGAATCAAGTTGATCTTGTGGAAAACCTCATTCCAGGTCCCAGCTAGACGTGGACACTGCCACCATATGTGTATTAGGGATCCAATGTATGTTCCACATCTCCAGCATTTATTGGATACGTTTTGATACATTTTAGATAGGACTTCTGGTGTTCTATACCATCTATTGCGAAGTTTAAAACAACATTCTATGATGTTGAGACAATGAATGTTTTTATTTATCGCATCTCCTGACTCAGCCCATTCTTTTGAAGAAACGTTTATTTGTAGATCTTTATTCCATTTTTGTATAGCTGGCGGTATGAATTCCTCTTTAATCTCTTTTAAGAACTTCAAACACTCTGAAGTTATATTGTTTAAGTTCTCTCTCTCTATGAGATTTATGAGTTTCTGACTTTTCCCTGAGGAGACTCTAGGTTCCACATGTCTTATTGTGAAGCTTTTTAGTCTTATGTATGTAAATCGTTCTTTTATATCTAAATTAAGTCTATTAGTCAAAAGAGTCTATTTCATTATTCGTCAGCAGGTCTGATATCCTTTGACTGTCGCTGTTTAACCATGGCTTTATGTTCAGGTTCTCCATTATAGCTGGGAGTATGGGGATAGGGAGTTCGGCAGGGATTTTGTTACCTAATTCTGAACGTTTTCTAATTCTTTGCCATTGTTTTATAAGATGTTTTAATATCACACTATCTATTGGTGTTTGTTTCTCCTTTTTGTTCCGTTCAAACTGCCAGAACTGTGGGAGAATCCCTCCTCTCTCTTTAACTGTTTCCAATTCTAATTCATACCAGCTTTCTTCTATATTATGCCCATTTATGGTGGACACGATGTGTTGTAGAGTTATCGCCTGGTAATACTCGTGGACATCTGGAGCCCCCATGCCTCCTTCTTTTTTGTTTTGGGACATTCATTTAGAGTTTAATCGTGCCTTCTTTTCTTCCCAGATAAATTTTGTGAAGAAAGATTGTATAATTTTTATCCAGTCGTATGGGAGCTCCAGCGGGATCATCCTTAGAATGTATGTAAGTTTGGGCATAATATAAGCCCTTATTGTGTTGATTTTCCCGCTCCATGATATCTCCATGTTTTTCCATTTTTTCAATTTGATGTTTGTCTCACGGATAAAAGGCATTATATTTTTCTCCATCAAATCTGCTGGGTTGGGGGTAATGGAGATACCTAAATATTTAAAGAATGTTTTTGTCCAATTAAAGTTGCATTCGTTTTTAAGGCGGTCTATAACATTCTTTGGCGTATTTGTTATTAAGACTGTGGTTTTGTCATAATTCATTTTATAGTTGGAGAAGTCACTATAGTTTTTGATTGTATGCATTAGTTCTTTTAGCGATTAAGCAGGGTCTTTTATTATTATCAGAATATCATCTGCGTATAGCATTATTTTTAATGCTCCTTTATGCGTATCTAAACCTGCGATTTTTGGGTTATTTCTGATTTCTTCTGCTAAAGGTTCAACCGTTAATACATACAAGAGGGGGGAGAGGGGACACCCTTGTCTGGTGCCGTTTGAGATGTTAAACCAGTTTGACTGTATCCCTTGTCCGATGATTCTGCCTGACGGTCGTGAGTATAAAGCCATTATGGCTTTCATAATTGGTCCCGAAAATCCAAAAGCTGTTAGGGTTTCTTCAATGAAGTTCCATCCCACCCGATCAAAAGCCTTTTCGGCGTCCAATGATAGGGTGAGAGTGGAGTGGCCAGATTTACCTATCTTTTCGTACATATTAATAAGTCTGCGAATGTGGCTCGTGGAAGTTCTTCCCGGGACAAACCCTACTTGATCTTTATGGATCAAATCATTAATCACTATCTTCATTCTTTCTGCTAAAATGCTTGCGTATAATTTGGAATCTATATTTAGCAGCAATATTGGTCTATAATTGGTTACCTCCTCCGGGGGCTTCCCTTGTTTTAAGATAGTAACTATGTTAGCCCTTAATATCTCTTCTGGGATGTAGCCTTTTTGCATAAACTCATTAAACATATTTTTCAGTTCTTCACTGACGGTGTTTTTATAGATCTTATAGAATAAATTGTCAAATCCGTCAGGGCCCGGAGCCTTCTTTTTTTTTAGTTTCTCTATTCCCCTCTGGACTTCTATTACAGATATAGGTAGGTTTAACAAGGTCAACTGTTCTTGTGTCACCTGCTTAAGGTGTTTGTTCTCATAGTATAAGTGCGACTTTGTGTTATTCCCTGTTTTAGGCAGATTATACAGGGTCTTGTAGTAATGAGCGAAAGCCTGCCCTATTTTTTCCGGTCTAAGATTGGTCTCCCCATTATAATTGATTTTGAGAATTTTATTAGCTGCTCTCGTGTTTTTCAATTTATTGGTCAGGATGCAATCTGGCTTATTACCCTTATAATACCATTTTGTTTTTAATGCGTCTAAGTTTTTATTAATTCTTTCTATAAGCTGTTCATTAATTCTATTCTCAAGATTTTGGATGGTTGCTGTGGTTTCTTTATTGGGGGATAGCTTATTAATCTGACTATATGAGGCCAAACGAATATACAGTTCTGACAAGCTTAGTTCTCTTTTTTTTTCTTGGTGACCTAATTTAATTAAACATCCTCTAATAACACATTTAAAAGTGCACCAGAGAAGAGCTGGTGATGTATCTTTAGTTCTATTTTCACGGAAGAAATGTCTGTCTGCTGTCGTTTGTATGTATTTCCTATTTTCTTCTGATATTAGCAGATTGTTATTTATCCTCCTGTCGGCCTGCATTTTCTTCTTGGCATTTTTTAAGGTCATGATTACTACATTGTGGTCTGACCATGTGACTTCTTGGATATATATTTTATTGGTTTGATAGGTTAGACCCACACTTGTCAGAATCATGTCTATTCTTGAGTAGGAGCAATATGTTTTTGAAAAACATGTAAAATCGTATTCTTTTGGGTGGAAAATACGCCACACATCAAACAATTGTGCTTTCCCCATCATGGCTCTCATTCTTCTAGAAATATTGTTCGCACTTTTGTCCTGATTGGACCCTGATCTTGATTTCCTGTCTACAGATAGCTCCATGACTGTGTTGAAGTCTCCCATCAATATCACTGGACCCTGTTTTATTTTCTCAATCTTTTTGAGTATATTCGAAATGGACTTTATGGCAGCTTGATTTGGGGCATAGATGTTAGCAAGTGTGTAAGTAGAATTGTTAATTTCTCCCACTATTATGATAAATCTACCTTCTGGGTCCTTCTCTAGGTATCTTATATTTAGTACTGTATCTTTTGAAAAAAGCAAGGCAACTCCCCTCTTCTTTTCTCCTTTCAGAGAGGCACATATTATAGTCGGGAATTGATTTGATTTTAAACTTGGCTCTTCATTTCTCACCCAATGGGTTTCTTGTAGGCCTATGATATCTATATGTTCTTTTTGCAGTAGGTTTATTAAAAGCGATCTTTTAAATGGCGAGTTAAGGCCTCGTACATTCAGAGAGGCAAACCTAGACATACGTTTGGGGACATCTTATGGTTCTTTTAGTCATATCCTGACAGATAGTTCTTTGTTGAGTTAACTTGAAAACATACATAGACACACATGCAACATATAACATATACCCACCAGGTCCCTTCCTGGTTTTTTCCCGTGCCATGGATGAGTTTAGCCATGCACGGTTGGAGTAATTCATCGTTACAAGGAATTCAGGAGCTAGGCTCTGGTTTGGCGGCTATCGTTCTTTTATTTATTACTCTTTGTCTTATAGATTATATGCAGGATGGGTCTTCTCACACCCGAAAGCGAGAGATAAAGAGGAGGAGGGTGGAAAAAAAAAAAAAAAAAATTTTTTTATTGAAACTGATCCGTCCTAATTTCTTTCTCTGTTATTAAACCTTATTTTTTACTTCTACCCAGTGTTATTAAACCTTATTTATTTTCTTCTACCCAGTTCTGGGGCCCATTCAATTATTTATAGGTGTAATGAGTGTATATTTGCTTACTGTGTATCCCTTCTTATCTAATCTTCCCGCCGTTTGTGACTTACTCTACTTATATTTGTGAGATTTCTAATCGAAACTATAGTTATCTATCAGTGCGTTGTGTTTCCTTCTGCTGTGGCGTTATGAATCAGATCGTTATTACATTATTAAGTGAGTGTATGTTTATTTATTATATTTAATTCAATATTACTTTAGATTGATTTATTACTTATTTCAAAATTAGGTGTGAATTTTCTCTTATTAGTATACTTTTTTCCCATTTCTCCTTTCTCCAGTGCCCTTTTATGTGATTGTTTTCTCTTTTCTTTTCCTTCTCTCCCTCCCTTAACTCTCCCATGACCCCATGTGCTGACCTTTCTCACCTTAATAATATCCTCAGGAATTATGTGGTTTTAGTATTTTGTCTAAAAGTTATATTAATATAGTGGTGGATCTACCTTTAGTTTTATCTATTATTCTGCTCCTATTTATATCTGTTTGGCGCTACGGTTCTAAGTCATTCCCCTTCTGTTCTAATCTGAGTTCCAACCACAAGACAACAGAGGCGGGAAAAAATAAATAAATAAATAAATAAAAAAAATAAATCTTTCTTCCCTTTTTCTCTTCCTTATTACAAAAATTAAATTACTTCTCCCTCCTTCCCTAAAACTTCTCTCCCCTTCTATCCATCCCTTCTATTCCAATTTCCTGTCCCTCATCCATTTTTCCAGGGTTGCCGGGTTGTCAAAGGAAAACAGTTCTGCTTCATGGGTTGCTATAATCTTACAGGGAAAACCCCATTTGTATTTGATATTGTGTGACCTGAGGCGGGTCGTCAAAGGGGAAATTTTTTTTCTTTGGACTCTAGTCTGGAAGGACAAATCAGGGAAGATAGCAATTGAATTATATGGGTCTTCCAGACATTTCTCTCTTTTTGCCTTCAGGATGCTTTCTTTCAGTTTATATGAAAAACAACAGATAATGACATCCCTGGGTAGGTGTGCGGGTAGATTTGGAGGTCTGTAAGTCCGATGGCATCTCTCTAGTAATTCACCATGGCTTCCATCTTCCACTCCTAATTTGCGTATGAATTCTATAACAAAGCTCTCCAATTTATCATTAGTTATGGCTTCCGGTATGTTTCTCAGCCTCAAGTTGTTGCGCCTTGACCTGTCTTCCAGGTCCGACAGTTTTATTTCTAATGCCTCATTTTTGTTTTTTAACAGTTGTATTTGTTCTTGAGCAAGGGACGTTTGGAAATTTAAATCTACTATTTTTTCTTCATTTATTTTTACTCTTTGACCACAGGCCATTATATCTTGTTTTAAGCCGTTGATGTTAATTTCTATTTCTTGTTTTATGCGATCAAATTGTATGTCTAGTGCCTTTGTAAGAATCTCCAAGGTGATCCATGCTGTAGTGCCCTGCAGTTGAGCTTCGTTTTCAATGGGGGACTCTGTAGTGCCTTCAGGATCTTTATGGTGAGTACTTATATCTTTTCCCTCTCCCCTTGAGGTCTCCAATTCCTGTCGCCCAGATTGAGGTGAAAAAAAGGACAACTTTCTTTATGTTTTGCTTATATTCCTGCTGTCTTTTGGTTGCCATCTTGCTTTAACCCTCTCTTCTTGCAGCCTTGCTCTATTTGTTCAATACTGGCTTACTTTTTCTCAAACGGCTGGGGGACCCTAAATCCAGCTATGGGGTTAGGTGAAAGCCCTCTGCTTCCCACCTCAAGAATGTCTTTGAATCCACCCACCCTCTCACCTGTGTGTTTTATATGGCCTGCCTGCAGTATGCCTCCACTACACGCTGACTGCAATTGTTTCTACAGTTACTACAGGTGCAACCTCTACATATTATATTACATTAACGTGGTACTTATCTTTTCTTTTTCTTTGTTCTCCTACCCTTCGGCCGTCTTGTCTTTATTTCTCTTTCTGCTTTTCTGCTTGCCGCTGCAAATATTCGTGGTTCAGCCTCCGTTTCTGTCCCTGTCTCTCTCTCCTTCGGTGAGGTTCTCTGTCTCCCTTCCAGTACTTTACCGCTGGTCCATTCGCCGCCGTCCATAGCTCAGCTCCTCATTCCACGCGGCGTGACAGCGTGGTTAGCGTCACGTCATCGCTCCTCCCCCCCCCCCATGATGGCAGGATCTTAAGCTCTAGCTCCCCCTTGGATTTTCTTTTTTTTTGCTCTTGTTTTTTATTCTTTGACTACTGGGACATGCCACGGACAGAGAGATATTGTGTTTATTCCAAATATTATTTATCCATGTTTTATTGCACTTTTATATATATTTATATTATCTCCAGGCAACTTTCTCACTCTGCCAGAAGTACGATGTCTTAGGACACAAAATGTGGTCCTAAAATCCCCCTTTTTTGCGGTGCTCCTACACAATCGATGGTATACCTATTCTTGGAATACCTTTTTCCCTGCTCTTTCTTTCCCTCTGATTGATTCTTGTCCCATTTATCTTTTCATTTTCCACTCTTAATGTTCCTTTCTTCTCTTTAAGTACATTGATAAAACTATCTATGAATGTTACTAGATGCAATAGAGTCTATGAATGTTATTTTTATGTTTGTCCACATGAGGGCGCTTTGAACAACACCAAGGGGAGAACAATTATAGCTTAAACTACATTACCTAGTTCTAGTGTGGTTGACAGACCTCTCACTACAAGGTTGTGAATCTGCACCCCCAATTATTACCCCATTCTCAATTCATTGACCTTCATTATATTATACTATTTCGCTATACTTGTAATATAGAAGTTTTTAAAACAAAATTCTTGGGCACTTAATTATCTGTCCTAACATCATTCGTGTTTACTGTATACTTTTTGAATCCATTGCCTGTGTTGTAATGACAAGTGTTTACTTCAATAAAAATACAATAAAAAATGTATTTCACCAATAATTTTCCTGCGCTAGATACATTTACAGCCAATGTATTCTACATAACATTAGTGTTAATCACTGGAATCTTGAGAGCACTGGTCAATACCAAGAATAGTCTGTAAGTCATTAAAATGGGTAAAGCCATATATAGCATTATATATATATATATATATATATATATATATATATATATATATATATATATATATATTGTGAAAAAAGTACTCCTTCACCCTTGGTACCTTGTCCTGGGATATGGGTGTTACACACAGTCTTTTCAGGCTTCAGAGGCACGTCACACGCTGGATGAGGTAAAATGACTTGTTTTCTTTTATTGTGGTTCCAAGATAATTGCACAGTAAGGTATAACAGGTTGTAACAAGATATAAAACAAAATCCTTCTGAGCACTAACTAAACAAAAATACTAAGCTAGCTGGGTTGGATGGCTTGTCCATTTCCCAACATAAACATAAGTCACAACCTTACTGTTTCAGTGTTTTCAGCTCTCTGTTTCCACTCACAGAAATCAAACACAATCTCTCCCCCTCCTCTGGCAGGGGAGTATTTAACAGCACCTGTAATCAACAAGCCTTTTCAGGTGAGGTAAGTTAGGATTGAAACTCTGACACTGGACTTTTCACCTGTAGGTTCCAAGCAACATCTAAAATGTGGAGTGGAGCACTGGCCCCCCCTACTCTCCAAGTGCTCCACCCCAGAGCCCACACATACACATACATAAAGTGCTATATTAAGTTTAACATCACACATTTCCCTGGGGCTAATTACACAAAGTAGGAACTTTACATATATATAAACGGTATAAAATAGCCAAGGTGGCAACCCTAACCAAGTACTGTTTGGCATTGGACTCAGAAAACGTAGATAGCAATACCATGCATTTAACCTTGTTGACGCATGCACCCCTTCAAGGATTTGTTTTTATAGTTGACTGTTGACTGATTTTAGCAATCAGGGGCTTCCCAAAAAAATGGTGTGGGGCTTATTTCAAAATATTAAAAGCATTAATGCAACTAAGTAAATGCAGAAATATATCTTCTACTATGCTAAATCCAGATTACACTTGCCACTTTTTCTTCATAAAAATACTGGCTTTTGCTACCTTGGCCTCAGTAGACAACTTCAACCCCAAAATGTATTTTCCATTTGTTTCCAATAAGTGAAAAGGCTATTGGTCCTAGTATGAGGATAAACTGGCACATACTTTTTAAGAAAGGCTGTTAGTGCAATGAGAGACCCTATTTTAGACATGCCACCAACAGGATGGACCCTATATAGAAAGATACACTTTGGATTTACTTAGAACAGGTAGCACCAGGCTACCTATAAGCCCATTTTTTTTACTGGCCTACCAGTAAATTACCGACTGGATGGTATTTTTTATTTACTTCTGTGCAAGGACTGAGAAACTGATGTTTCATGTGACCAATGCTTTGATTTGGATTTGCTATAAAATAATTTTTTTCTTCTTCTATTAGAATGTGTATTGTTTCCATGGTTTATGATTATATTTCTCATTGTATAAATAGAGTGTATAAAGTGTAAAATTGTTATTGTTTAGTTTGTACCTTAACCCCTTAACGACAGATGACGTGCCAGGCACGTCACGGCAAATCGTGGACTTGCCGACAGGTGACGTGCCTGGCACGTCATGCACTAAACTGAGTAAAGAAAGCGACCAGCGGTCGCTTTCTTTACTCTAACGGTGTTGCTACAATGCCTCTAGGTAGAGGCATTGTGCAACACCCCCCAAATGTGCAGGGGCGCGCTACGATCACTCCGTGGAGTGATCGTAGCAGCCATTTAAAAATGGCTGCGCCCGCTGCACACATGTGCTTAGAAAGCGAACGATCGTTCGCTTTCTAAGCATCTGCGGTGTTGTTAAAGTGCCTCGCCAGCGAGGCACTTAACAACACCTTCAGGCTGCCCAGAGCCGATGGTGGTCGCTCTCCTGAGCGACCCCATCGGCTCAGTAGAAGGGAACGCTGTCTGTACAGGCAGCGCTTCCCTTCTAATGGCAAGAGCATCGGAAGCGAAAGTATTTCACTTCCGATGCTCTAGGGGGAGCCAATCGATGCCGGCACAACAGATCTATGTGATCTGTGTGCAGGCATGTATGGTAAGTGCTCTGATGAGCACTTACCATACAGTCAAAGGCAATATTAGCAAATATTGCCTTTGACAAGTATTGATCTGCCTCCCTCACCTTACTAGTTTTAGTAAGGGAGAGAGACAGATCAGATAAAGTAAAAAAAGAAAATAAAATAATAAAAAAAATATTTAATAAAATTTTAAACACCAAGGGCTTTTATAAAAGCCATTTAACCCCTTCCCTGCCATCGATCGCTGTGTACGCAGTGATCATACACAGCAGCACATTTTTTGCTGTCTGTGCATTTTTTAGGGGTTCATTTTTTTTACTGTAATTCATTACAGTATAAAAAAAGCTCTTTTAAGAGAGATTAACCCCTTTCTTGCTGTAGATCACTGCCTAAGCAGCGATCTGACGCAAATGTAGCAATCTTGCTGCAGAAGCATTTTTAAATTTTTTTAAACTTTTTTATTACACCCGTCACGTGTTAATTATACCCGCTAGGGGACTACGTTCAACGTAAAAAAATTTTTTTTAGCTGTCTGACCGCATGTATAGCGATCAGTAACAGCTGATAAGTGACAAAGGCGGGTTGGCGTTTGCTCAGATGAGCATCACCATTCGTCTAGTTAGATCAATATTTGTAAATATTTGATCTGACCCATGTAGATCTGCCTCCCTCTCACTTGAGTTTTAGTGAGGGAGGGAGACAGAGCTGTATAATGTAAGTTTTTAATTATAATATATTTAATAGAATTGAGACCCAAAGGCTTTTATAAAAGCCGTTTCCAGTATTTAACCCCTTCCCTGCAATTGATCGCTGTGTATGCAGTGATCTTACACAGCAGCACATTTTTTGCTGTCTGTGCATTTTTTTAGGGGTTATTTTTTTTTTACTTTGATTTATTACAGTATATCAAAGGCTCTTTTAAGAGCTATTAACCCCTTCCTTGCCGTATATCACTTCCTAAGCAGCACATATGGTCACTGCCTAAGCAGTGCATATGGTCACTGCCTAAGCAGCGGATATGGTCACTGCCTAAGCAGCGGATATGGAGCAATCTAGTCGCAGAAGGATTTTTTTTTGCTATCAGCATTTTTTTTGTCGCTAGGGGTTAGTTATACCCACTAGGGGATTATGTGTATTCCTTTTGAAGCTGTCTGAACGCGTGTATAGCGATCAGTAACAGCCGATCAGTGGCAAAGGTGGTTTGGTGATTTCACAGATGAGCATCACCATTCGTCTGGTTCGTAAATATTGTTCTGACCCATATGGATCTGCCTCCCTCTTCTCACTTGAGTTTTAGTGAGGGAAAGAGACATATCTGTATAACATAATTTTTTAATTGTAATAAATTAAATAAAATGTTAAAAAATTGTGAGTCCCAAGGGCTTTTATAAAAGCCATACCCTTTGTATAGTGTAGTGTATAAACCCCTTCCCTGCCACTGATCACTGCACAGCAGAACATTTTTTCTTGTCTGTGCATTTTTAGGGGTTAATTTTTTTGTACAGTACTACAAAGGCTCTTATAAGAGCTATTAACCCCTTCCTTGCTCTACATGTTCAAATTCCAAGTTTGAAAATCAAAAAGCGCACCTCTCAAATGTAGCCTTTCAACACCCAACAAAGCTGACAAAGCTATGCATGGGTGGTATCCCTGTGCTCGGGAGATGTTGCTGAACATATATTGTGGTATTGTTTGTTAGTGACACATACCGAAATATGTGAATTTGTGTCTAAAGTACAATGTATGTGGGAAAAAATACATAATAAAATGACTACCACAAACTTTGACAAAGGCTGGTGGTAGAATTGGTGCATGGAAAGTGTTAAAATAACACCATTTAAAATAGCCTAGGGTGTCTACTTTTACAAAATATATACTTTTTGGGGTAAAATACACTGTCCTACTTTAAAAAAAAGTCCCAAATGAAAGATGGGCTTAGGCTGGCTACACGTCAATATTCCAAGTTGAAAATGCGCACCTTCACAATGTGGCCCTTTTAGCCCCCAAAGAACCCAACAAACCTATGCATGGGTGGTATCCCTGTACTCAGGAGATGTTGTTGAACACATATTGGGTTATTGTTTGGCAGTGACACATACCAAAATCTGTGAATTTATGTCTAAAATACAATATTTGTGAAAAAAAAAACATAAAAATTACTACCACAAACTTTGACAAAGGCTGGTGGTAGAATTAGTGCATGGAAAGTGTTAAAATACCACCATTTGAAATAGCGTAGGGTGTCTAATTTAAAAAAATATATGGGTTGAAGGGGTAAAATACACTGGCTGGTTTCAAATATGTCCCAAATGGGACATGGGTGCAGGCGGTCTGCATGTCAAAATTTCAATTTGGAAAACCAAAAACTGCACCTACCAAATTTGGCCTTTTACCCCCCAAACAACCCAACAAACCTATGCATGGGTGGTATCCCTGTACTCAAGAGATGTTGCTGAACACTTATTGGGGTGTTATTTGGCAGTGACACATACCAACATCTGTGAATTCATGTCTGAAGTACAAGGTTTGTGAAAAAAAAAACACAAAAAAATTACTACCACAAATTTTGACAAAGGCTGGTGGTAGAATTAGTGCATGGAAAGTGTAAAAATACCACCATTTGAGATAGCCTAGGGTGTCTACTTTTAAAAAATATATGGGTTGATGGGGTAAAATACACTGGCTGGTTTCAAATATGTCCCAAATGGGACATGGGTGCAGGCGGTCTGCATGTCAAAATTTCAATTTGGAAAACCAAAAACTGCACCTACCAAATTTGTTCTTTTACCCACCAAACAACCCAACAAACCTATGCATGGGTGGTATCCCTGTACTCAGGAGAAATAGTAGAATCTATTTAGCATGTTTTTTCGTTCGCTATTGTCGATGAGGAGAAGTTGTTTCAAATAAAAGTCAGGAAATTTGTTTATTTTTGTTTTTTTTACCATATTTTTTTTTTTTTTTTAATAATATGATAAGATATGATCAAAAATATGGCATCCATAGAAAGCCATTTTTGTCCCGATAAAAACAATATATAATATGTGTGGGTACAGCAAATGACGAAGAAGAAAATTACTGCTAAACACAAACAGCACAAAAATGTTAAAATAGCCATTGTCCAGAAAGGACAAAAATGTTTCAAAGGCTCTGTCCTTAAGGGGTTAAGTAGTAGATACAAATTATGTTTAGTCAACATAACCCTTTTTTACAAGATTAAGTCAAAATAAGCAGTAGACAATAACCTGCCATGTAATTAATGTTTTTTTTTTTTTTAAATTATGATTCCATTAAACTATATGGTTACTCTGATTTAAAATACATTGTAACTCCCCCCCTTAATTGTCTTCCCTTTAAAAATTTGATTATGCACTGGCTTGTCCTTTTTAAATCCCAAAATAGCTGAAACAAACGTGTTAAGTCATGAGGACCTGGATAATTCTAAACAGTTCTTACTCCTCTTCTGTAAATATTGGTTTCCCTTGTTGACCACATGGTGGCGCTGCGCTACCACATGTTTTCTTTTATTGCCGCATGACTGCAATACTTTTTTTTCCCCCCTAACATTTTCCTGGGACAACTCAATCCGTCATTAAAAAAAAATGCTATAACTTGGCCTGGAATTACCACTTATTTCTATATACTGTTTAAAAAGAAAAACTAATCTACTCCAATGTGTTTCAAAGCAGACACTGAACCACTTTTAGAAATTCAGCAGAGGGTGAAGGTGTTCACTTATGTGCAAATAATGGGTTATATTTGTATTGGAGATGTTAGATGATTGAAATTCAGCCTTTAAGGTACATATTCTCAAAAATGTATTCTTTCAGGTCTCAGCACAAACACAAGCCAGTAATCCTAAACATTACATACATTACAAAAGAATTATGAATAAAAATATCATTTATTATTGCAGTACTGGCTTCTTCAGCAACTCAGGCTCTACATCTTTTATTCTGACATGTCCTTTGCTGTGGTGATATAAATCTGTCTGACGTCAACTGTCTAAGACCCTATCTGAAAACAGCACTTTCTTCTTTTTTATCTGTTGACTAATGAGTCCACTCAGTACTCGGAATAAGAAAAGCTTTTAATTAAGTTATTGACCTGTATCAAGGATGTTGACGCCATTAACAAAATGCTTGTTACAATATTTTATATAATAGTTAATTAGATTAGAACAGTTAAGCAGTTTATTAACTTGTTTATCAATAAAATGCAGGTAACAGAGTTCAGACAGGAAGGCCTGCAAATCCCTCAGTGCCATGTCCCAGTGTATATAGTTTAACAATACAAAAACTTTTTTAAAGGTTTTGTGGAAGTGGGTCTTCTGATGTGGAATGCCAGGAGGTCATGTGACCAAGGCGATCTGACTCAGAATACCTGGTGGAAGGGCTGGGCTGCATCAGAGGATGAAGCTGGGGAAAGTGGCGGCAATGGCACTCTGGGGACAGTGGTAGCACTGGAAAGCTGTTTGGGGACAGATATGGCACTGGCAAGCTGTTTGGAGAGCTAGAAACATATGGTATATAAACAAATATATACAATTTATATAAAACCCACAGTGCAGCTCTCCATAGTACTCCTCCCAGCACTCAAACCAAATAAAATCCTACAGATGGGATAGCGCAAGATTACATGTGCGAATAAAAATATAAAACAAACTAGTGGTGTAATATGCAGTGCTGTATTTACCGCGAGGCATCCTAGGCGGATGCCTAGGGCGGCAAATTTTGGGGGACGGCAGCGCCCCCCAGCACTGAAAAAAGAAAAAAAAAAAACAACAAAAAAAACGCGGCCCTTTAAAAAAAAAAAAAAAAATAGACTGCGCTTGCAGGCAGAGACGGAGGTGAGAGGGGATCGGAAGATCCTCCCTCACCATCGCTCTGCCTGCCGGGCTGCACGGGGAGCCGAACAGGCAGCACAGAGAAACCTCCGTGCTGCCTGTTCGGCTCCCCGTGCAGTGTGCCGACACGGAAGTGCCGACAGTCACGTGACGGGCGCGCTGACGTGATACGCGCGCCCGGTCACGTGACCTGTCGGCACAATCGCCGGGAAGCCGAACAGGCAGCAGAGAGGGACCATGCTGCCTGCCTGCCAGGGAAAGGTAAGTGCTGATGGGAGTCAGAGTGTGTGTGATGGGAGACAGTGTGTGTGACTGAGTGTGATGGGAGTCAGAGTGTGTGTGATGGGAGACAGTGTGTGTGACTGAGTGTGATGGGAGTCAGAGTGTGTGTGATGGGAGACAGTGTGTGTGACTGAGTGTAATGGGAGTCAGAGTGTGTGATGGGAGACACTGAGTGTGATGGGAGTCAGAGTGTGTGTGATGGGAGACAGTGTGTGTGACTGAGTGTGATGGGAGTCAGAGTGTGTGTGATGGGAGACAGTGTGTGTGACAGTGTGATGGGAGTCGGAGTGTGTGTGATGGGAGTAGGAGTGTGTGACTGAGTGTGATGGGAGTAGGAGTGTGTGACTGAGTGTGATGGGAGTGTGAGCTTGATGTGAGTCTGAATGATGGGGCATGTCTTAGGTGTGTAACGTGGGTGTGCAGCTTGGGTAGGGGGGTGCCCGGAGTTTGTCTGCCTAGGGCAGCACAAAATCAAGATACACCACTGGTAATATGCAATGTGTATATTAATACAGTGTGAAGTGAGAGTGCACTCCCAAGGGTTTACACAATATATGCCAGGAAAAAAACACAGGAAAGGGTCTTCAAGCTTTAACAGTTTTAATAGTTACTGCAGGAAAGGAATAAAAATCAGCCACAGGTCCACCTTACTGCAGGAAAGGAATTGGAATCAGCCACAATTCCGCCTTACTGCAGGAAAGGAATGAGAATCAGTCAACTCATGGACTATGTCAGCACAGGCCTAGCTTCTCTAAGTGACATTATTTGCTTAGTGCTGGCCTCAGCAATAGGCACATTGTGTTACTAGGAGAAGTGTAAATGGGATAACATGTATAGATGTTTAATGATAGTGTATCAATAGCAATGTTCCACTGTTATATTTCCGGTATTCTGAAATATGACAGGTGAAGAGGAAAGTTATCCAAGACAGCCACCTGCAGTAGAAACATGGGCAACAGATAGGGCTTCATTCATGACAGAAGGAATTGTTCGGCATTGAGAATGGAGATCCCAAGCAGCTCTTCAGAATCATTACTACCATGGCCTTATATTTGGAATTCCATTCACCATTACATGAAATTATCTCCTTCATGAATGAAGCCCACTGAAAATGTTGATGAGAACTGTTCTGCACCCAATTGTATGCACTCAGCATTAACAATGCATTCTTCTTTATCTTTATTAGACCCATCACCATCTCTTTCTCTTTTGCTGCAGATACATCTGTGGAAGTGATAAGCATCCCTCGAAGCTTGTGGGCCATTGAGGTTGTGATCAGACAAGCAAACCAGGAGCCCCTCCACAGTCTGCTTCAATGACAACATTTAATGCTGCAGTCTATGGTCTGATTGCTGTACCCAGTGTCATGTGGCACACATGGACCATAATTGTGAGCAACCATTAACAGTTGTACGTCCATGTTACGGAGAGGCAGGATCAGCTAGCTAGTCACTTATGCATGAATGTTACACATCTGGAGGAGATGGAACTGACAACACCACAAGCGAATGTTTAGATACAAACACGCTAATAAGAGCGTACCACTCCTCGAGAGGCAATTCTCGAGCCTAACATCAGCAGTATGTTACACCCCTGATATCTCTGATCTCTCAGCTGGAATATATGCTCTAAAACGATGACATAATAATATAATAACTTAATGCAATCAATAATGTGTCGATTTACGGAGCAGAAATGTGTGAAGGTATCAAAAGAGAAATTTACAGACCAGAAATGTGTGGTGGAATCAAAATTGGAATTTTCTCTGTGGCAGTCTAATGATATCCTATAAAATATTACTTAGCCTACAGAAACCAATATATCTAGGCAATATAAATAGCAAGTAACAGTGACCCATGAAATTATATAAACACAGTCACATGAAATGTCTTTATCTTGCCCTTAAGCATGCACATTTTACTCATATGAAAAAGTTCACTGGTGCTTGCGATTTGCTATCCTTAAGGACAAAAGTGTTGAGAGATAGATGGCGTGGATGTGGTTATTGGCACAAAGTGTTATGTATGTCAACAAAACCTTGTTAGATGCCAGATACAAAGGTCTAAGGTGCTCCTCAGTTCTTAAAAAAGAAAAGAAAACTGAAACCTTATTTGGCCCTTGGTGTTGTCTTATGCCCAGGAGTGTTTTTATTATCCCCTACCATTGCAAAGTAATATAATGCTGTTAGGTAATCACAATTCCCATAAAGTTCTATTAGCAATACAAGCAGATTAATGACAAACCCTTCCAGAACTGCAGGTGCAAAATGGCGATAAAACATTAATCCAATTGCCCGCCAAAACAGGGACAGAAGGTACCAGTAGTCAGTGTGCTGAAAAATGATAAGCTTAGGGTCATGTCTACAAATGCTCGCAGTTTAGGGAATAAGATCCATGAACTTGTGGCAATATTGGCAACTGAGAATGTAGATTTAGTGGCTGTTACTGAGACATGGTATAATGAAAAACATGACTGGGACATATCAATACCAGGGTACTCTTTATATAGAAAAGACAGAGAAGGTAAAAAAGGGGGAGGGGTGGCCCTGTATGTGAGGGATAGCTTAAAATGTAACGTAATACAAGTTAGTGAGGCGAACATAGAGTCAGTTTGGGTTACATCAGAATTTGGTAATCATATGGTAACTCGTTGTGATGATATGGAACTGGATGGAGACCAATATGCAGGGCAACAATATATATATATAGGTATAAACGAAAGAATAACTATATTACTTGTAATCCACAGTGGCAAGGTCGCCTGGAGGAAGATGCACACTTGTAATCCACACTGCAGGCGTGGTTTGGAGAATAATGAGGATAGCGATGGTCAAAGGAAAATAGACAATCTTCAGCACGATAAACAGTCCAGGATCAGGGGCAATAGAGAGACAGCGTAACGATAAACAAGCCAGGGTCAGAACCAGAGAATCAGCAAAACGGTAGACAGTCCAGAATCAGGGGCACAGGCAAACAGAGAGTAGTCAGGAAAATCCAAGGGTCAGCAACGATAATCAGGAATAATAAACGCTAGGCTTCAGAAAACACGAGAATCACCAAGCACTGCTTGTCTGGTGATTCTGCCTTTTAAATCCTCCCGCGCCTCGCGGGTATGCGACGGGCGTGACGTCATCAGGCGCGCGCCTCTGTGTAGAAGGGTAGACTAGCGGTGTGAACGCGCTAGCAAGCGCGTGAGACGGATCCTGGCTGCAATACAAGGGGGTGTACTCAGGAGAGTTGCTGCGGGGAAGATCCTGACACTCGTGTTGGTGTGATTTATAGGCCCCCTGGACAAATAGAGGAGTTAAATAATCTACTAGTTGAGGAAATAGCTAAAATGACAATGAAGGGAGAAGTGATCATCATGGGTGACTTTAATCTTCCTGATGTGAACTGGAAATCCAAAATAGCTACTTGCGCCAGGAGTACGCATATCCTAAACTCCCTACTGGGATTATC
The DNA here is from genome assembly GCA_036172795.1 of Pelodytes ibericus. Taxonomy (NCBI): domain Eukaryota; kingdom Metazoa; phylum Chordata; class Amphibia; order Anura; family Pelodytidae; genus Pelodytes; species Pelodytes ibericus. The sequence goes on from CM069862.1 coordinate 117,151,335, forward strand.
TCTAAAACAAGTAGTGGAGGAGCCAACTCGAAAGAAGGCCATACTAGACTTAGTGTTCACAAATTGAGATTTGTTATCAGATATTACTGTAGGTGAAAGTTTAGGATCTAGTGATCACCAGACAGTGTGGTTTAATATAAGAACAGTGACGCAGTTACACCACACAAAAACGTTTTAGATTTTAGAAAAACAGACTCTTCTAAAATTAGATTAGGTGTAAAGGAGTCATTATAAGACTCGAGCAATTTAAATGGACTCCAGGAGAAATGGGATTATCTAAAAGTTGCACTACTGAAGGCAACAGAAAATTGCATAAGGCTTGTCAGTAAGAGCAAAAAATTGAAGAAACCACTGTGGTACTCTGCAGAGGTGGCTAAAATAGTAAAAAATAAAAAGCTAGCATTTAGTAATTATAAAAATACTCAGAGTGAGGAAGATGGAAAGATCTATAAGAGTAGGCAGAAAGAGGCAAAGCAAGCTATAAGAGCTTCCAAAGCTCACATAGAAAAGACTATAGCCCAGTCAGTGAAAAAGGGGGAAAAAACATTTTTTAAATACATGAATGAGAAAAGGAAAGTAAAACAAGGATTAGTTAGATTAAAACAAAAGAAGGATGCTATGTGGAAGAGGATAAAGGCTTAGCAGACTGCCTTAATGAATATTTTTGTTCAGTTTTTACAAATGAAAATGAGGGTAAGGGACCTCATTTAGGGAAAAAGACTAATGAGTCTTTTGATGCATGTAAGTTTACAGAGGATGATGTTTTACTTCAGCTGTCTAAAGTAAAGACAAATAAGTCCATGGGACCTGATGGGATACATCCAAAGTTATTAAAAGAACTTAGTGGTGTACTAGCAAAACCGTTAACAGATTTATTTAACCAAACATTGTTAACGGGAGTAGTTCCAGAAGATTGGAAATTAGCTAATGTTGTGCCCATTCACAAGAAAGGTAGTAGGGAGGAGGCGGGCAACTATGGACCAGTAAGTCTTACTTCAGTAGTGGGGAAAATAATGGAAACCTTGTTAAAGAATAGGATTGTTGAACATCTAAAGTCGCTTGGATTTCAAGATCAGAGACAGCATGGGTTTACTTCAGGGAGATCATGCCAAACTAATCTTATTGATTTTTTTGATTGGGTGACTAAAATAATAGATCAGGGTGGTGCAGTAGACATTGCTTACCTAGATTTCAGTAAGGCTTTTGACACTGTCGCACATAGAAGGCTTATTAATAAACTGAAATCTTTGAATTTGGATTTCAATATTGTTGAATGGATTTGACAATGGCAACAGAGGGTTGTAGTCAATGGGGTATATTCGATGCAAGGTCTTGTTACTAGTGGGGTACCTCAGGGATCTGTACTTGGACCCATTCTCTTTAATATTTTTATTAGCGATATTGCAGAAGGTCTTGTTGGCGAAGTATGTCTTTTTGCTGATGATACAAGGATTTGCAGCAGGGTTGATATTCATGGAGGGATAAGCCAAATGGCAAATGATTTAGCTAAACTAGAAAAATGGTCAGAGCAGTGGCAACTGACATTTAATGTGGACAAGTGCAAGATTATGCACCTTGGGCGTAAAAACCCAAAAGCAGAATATAGACTATTTAGTACATTCCTAACATCAACATCTGAGGAAAGGGATTTAGGAGTAATAATTTCAGAGGACTTGAAGGTAGATAGGCAATGCAATAGAGCAGCAGGAAATGCTAGCAGAATGCTTGGTTGCATAGGGAGAGGTATTAGCAGTAGGAAGAGGGAAGTGCTCATGCCATTGTACAGAGCACTGGTGAGACCTCAGTTGGAGTATTGTACGCAGTACTGGAGACCGTATCTCCAGAAGGATATTGATATTTTGGAGAAAGTTCAGAGAAGGGCTACTAAATTGGTTCATGGGTTGAAGGATAAAACTTACCAGGAAAGGTTAAAGCATCTTAACATGTATAGCTTGAAAGAAAGACGTAACAGGGGGGATATGATAGAAACATTTAAATACATAAATGGACACAGTAAAGGAAGGGAGTATATTTAAAAGAAGAAAAACTACCACAACTAGATGACATAGTCTTAAATTAGAGTGGCAACGATTTAAAAGTAATATCAGGAAGTATTACTTTACTGAGAGGGTAGTGGATGTATGGAATAGCCTGCCAGCAGAAGTGGTAGAGGTAAACACAGTCAAGGATTTTAAGCATGCGTGGGATAGACACAAGCTATAAGACCGGGAACGGGGGACTAATAAAAGTACTCCAAAAAAAATTGGGCAGACTAGATGGACTGAATGGTTCTTATCTGCCGACACATTCTATGTTTCTATGTTTCTAAGTATTAGAGGTTCAGTGGCATCAACCAAAAATCTATTGAAAAGACAGATATACAAATCAAAGCCTTAGAAGCTTCCATGCCATAGTTATTAACACTAACCTACTGCAGTTCATTGCTGGAGTCACTAGTGTGGGTTTAATGGTGATAGTTTCTTACCCAAAAGGAATAACGTGTGATCAATTAAAAAAATACTGCTGCAAACTAACATGCTTTAAAGCACTATTTCGGTGGCAAGGCATTTAAAACAATGCTGTTATTCCCAAAACACGTTAAATTAATGTTAGGTAATAGAGGGTGTAATAGGAACACCTAGTCTGCTACCGGATCACCGCCAAAAGCAGTCCTTGCCCCCCATAAGAATACCAGGACTAAGGGCAGCTGAAATGGCCCTCCGTCACTTAAATGTAACTAATTAGTATGGAGCCGGGGCCTAGGCATGATGCCTCAAAAGAAGTAGAAGTAGTACACAGGAAGTAGACTTTTCCCGGCTCGTGATGCACAATAAACAATTAAAATTCCTCAATTGCAAATGGCTTCATTTATTTGGAATTCATAACTCACGCCCCAGCAAAACAGCAGCAGGATGTACCTGTCAGATAGAAAGCATAGGGAAAAAACGTATTTTACGCTGCACTCAGTGCTTATTCACAGGCTTTCATTATTCTTGATGCTCTGCCGCTGGTCCCTATTTATAACTGGCCGGGGGCAGGGCATAATGCCTGAAAACCCCTATAAATACTAGGCTAGGGTTTGGGCAAGATTCCCCCTCTTAGTAAAAGGGGCACCCCTGACCCCTATATAGTCTAGGCTTATAAAGTGTCCCCCTTAAATATATGAGCCAGGGACTGCCCCAAGTGCCCCGCCCCCAAGTAATTAATGGCTTTCCCAGTGCTTCTAGCCCAAGCAAGTAATGCATGGAGCTGAAGGCTGTCCAAAGTGCCCCCAGCCCTCCCTTATATACATGGGGCCAGTGGCTGCCAGTGTGCCTCTCCTTAAATACATGGAGAGAGGGGCTGCAAAGTGCCCCCAGCCCTCCCTTATATACATGGGGCCAGTGGCTACCAGTGTGCCTCTCCTTAAATACATGGAGAGAGGGGCTGCAAAGTGCCCCCAGCCCTCCCTTATATACATGGGGCCAGTGGCTGCCAGTGTGCCTCTCCTTAAATACATGGAGAGAGGGGCTGCTTAAGTGCCCCTAGCCCATCCAAGTAATAAATGGTGTATGTGGCTGCCAAAAGTCCTCACGACCACCCATAATCAAATTAAATAAATATTAAAAATAACTTAGCTAGCCCCTCCACCTCAAAGTTGCCAGGTAGGAGGGATAAGATCAAACCTCTTAACAAACACCCTTTGAATGCCAGAAGGGTAAAAGGGGAAAATCAGTTCCCACTGTCTTGTAAAACAAATGGTGCCCCTGTGGAAAAAAATACCTTAACAAAATTCCCCATGACGATCTGTGACACCCTTGATTTCTCATCTTTGGCTTTTGACAGAAAAGGGCCATTCAAAAATAAAAAATAGAGGCAGCCCCTGGCCCCACAATTTGTCACAGCCAATTGGCCCTTTAATTTGTCACTGCTAGTTTGTTTGTTAATATGCCACAGCCACACTTTGCCCATTAATATGTCAGTGTTATTTTGTCCATTAATATACCACAGCCAATTTGACCATTACTATGCCAGTGTTATTTTGCGCATTAGTATACCACAGCCAATATGCTCATTAATATGCCTGCGTTAGTTTGTCCATTATAATGCCACATCCAATTTGCCCATTAATATGCTAGTGTTATTTACCCATTAATATGTCAGTGTTATTTTGCCAAATAATATCACACAGTCAATTTGAACATTTATATGCTAGTGTTATTTTGGCTTCCATACTGACTATTCTCCTATCTGCTCCACTTGGTTATTGGGATATCTTGAGGTTCTAGATGGATCATCAGCAAGACCCATGGCTGCTTGCATCTGGGACCTCAACCTCTGGTTAAAATTAGTTGCTTGGCATTTTTCCTGATATAAGTGTGGTATATATACATTGCCTATATCTGTCTAGCCACCCATGGGTTAACTTCTCTGACAGTCTATATCTGTCCAGCTACCAGGGGTTAACTCCTCTGACACTGCTTATATCTGTCTAGCCACCAGGGGCTTAACTCCCCTGACACTGCCTATATCTGTCTAGCCACCCGGAGATTAACTCCTCTGACACAACCTAAATCTATCTGGATTTTGCTGTAGTTCACTGGTCACATAATATGTTTTAGGGAATTGCACACCTTAGTATCTTAATAATATTTTACTATTACTTTTTTCCCCTTGTGGGTGAGCTCTTTGGAAACATATAATGCTTTAGTGGGCATATAAAAATAAAAGCTCACCCACGAGGAGAAAAGAAAGTAATGATAAAACAAACATTATTATGAAACTAGGCTGTGCAATTACCCAAAACATATTATGTGACCACTGACCTATAACATGACTTGTTCAAATATTCTATATTAAGTTTAAATGGGTCAACATGCAGTGATGTGTATGTTTGTGACAGAGACAGTGTGTGTGAGAGAGCCCATCTGCCATGGGCTCTAGCCCCAGATCATTTGGAGACCTAGCAACACCCCTGACATCCATATATCCGATACAGACTTCTACCGCACAGGGTCAAACCACATTGAATTATTTTGGCTCCTCTGACGCATCATTATGGTCTTTTTCTATTTTTTGTAAAGATGTTTTTAACTTTATAACTTTTTTCCATGGATATTTATTTTTCAATGATTTTTAAAAAATGTTAACTTTTTGGATCTAGGGGTAACTGGTGTTTTTAGCAGCCATCTTGTGCATGCATCTATTTTGTTATTGGTGCAGACCTGTATTCTTTCTCCATTACATAGTTACATAGTAGTTTACGTTGCAAAAAGACTTGCCTCAAAATTTGCGTCCTTACATATTTCCGTGATTGAAAGTGACGTGCTCTACATATATACTAAAATAAACATACAATATACATATTTTTGGATTAGTAACAAAACACTTGATCCATAGCCTTATCAAGAAAATATCATGATAGAGGTGAAATGTGCAGCATGGTGAAACAAATAGAAATTCTAGTGACTTTATGTCACTCCATACTGAATGAGTTACGGACAATTTAATTGTTTTGTTCCTCATCTTGTTGCATGTAGCAGTCATAACGCATTGTATTTGTCAGTTAGATTAGATATTGATCATTATGATGGTCTCCACTTTTCTGACTTTCATTATATCCTGTACATTGGTGAATGTCAATTTAGTACATGTAATTGTCAATTTTGTGCATATCTTGATATAGTCACTACGTGTGTTCCACACACCATGGTAGAAACAAACAAAGTAACTACATTAGAACTCAATTATCCATGTAACATCTTAAGACTTCAGTAGCGTAAGGTCCTTGTTTGACGTGACCAAAAGTTGCCAATGAATCTGTTTGTAAATGTTGTATATTAGTGTCCTGTATCTTCAGCTCAACTTTCCTCTTATCAAGACGTTAGAAAACATCATAATGATCAATATCTAATCTAACTGACAAATACAAGTCATTATGACTGCTACATGCAGAAAGATGAGGAACAAAACAATGTAATTGTCCGGAACAGCATGGAGTGACATGAAGTCGTTATAACTATATTGGACACATGTCACTTTAAATCATGGAACTATTTAAGGATGCATATGTCGTCACACTGGTATGCCGTTGCCGAAGCGCTAGGGTTATGTCTTTTTCGCCGTGTGGGTTGACTCCTATTACACATTGGCTATGATGTCATTATAATAAACAGCATTCACCATCAAAACTCAATTTCATACTTCCACAGCGATGGACATCCTCATATCCTTGTTTGCTAGTTGTGTCTTTTCACTGGGAGTGCTGAAGGGAGTGTCCAGAGCAGGCAGACACAAGAGTATCCTCACTTTACCGCCTTACTGTGACAACCAATGTCATAGGTAAATTCTAGAGCAGACACAATGCATCCAACTAAAAAAAAAAATCTCCTGATTCGAGAAAAAAGAGTTTACTGCACATTAAAGGGGCAGTTGCACTTACATTTAAATATATTTAGATACTTGCTGTATCAGGTAAAGCTTTATCCTAAAAAGGGCATACAAAGTGTAATAGAGTTATTGCCGTTGCTATGGTAACATTTTTGCCTTTCTCCACAATCCCCCCTTCTTGTGCTACCTAACTGCACACAGATCTTGCTTAAACTATGCTCCCTGTATTGAAACTGCTAAGTTCAAAAGACCATTACCAATTTTATTGGGGATCATGGGAACTTCTGCAGAAGAAGCCAGCGCTTCTGCTGTGTTTGCCAGGTCACTGAATTTTGAGATTATGAAATTATTTTCAACGTAAAACTAACGGAGAACTTAATTTGTTTTATAGTAAAAATCATTTAGCATATAAGGGTATTAAAAACATGAAGAAGAACTTTATGGTGGTCAACCCGCAGGATAAATTGTTAACAAATGTTTAGGTACTCTGTCAACTGAAAACGATTTCACTGGGAATATAGAACATGTCCCGGGCAGCACTGGGCATATAGGGAGCATAGCTTGGGAGAGCTTGTCAGCATGACCATGCATGCCGATTGTGCTGTCCCTCAATGTTCCAGTGCTCCTGTGCTTGTACAAACCTCTGCACCTACGCAATATTCATTCATGCCGATTGTGCTGTCCCTCAATGTTCCAGGGCTCCTGTGCTTGTGCAAACCTCTGCACCTACGCAATATTCATTCATGCCAATTGTGGTGCCCCTCAATGTTCCAGTGCTACTGTGCTTGTACAAACCTCTGCACCTGTGCAATATTCGTTCATTCCAGTTGTGCTGCCCCTCAATGTTCCACATGTGTAGAGGTTTGTGCTTGTGCAAAACTCTGCACATGTGCAATATTCATTAATTCCAGTCAGAGGCGGCTCTAGACTTTGTGAGGCCTTAGGCGAAAGTCGAACATGAGGCCCTCACGGACACACATTATTAAATAAAATATATGCAAGTGATAATAAAAATGAACTGTAGAAATAGCATATTTCAAGATCAGACTCAAATCCCAGCTTCTAGAAATGAACAGCTCCTAGAATTGTATTTGTCTCATAACTATTCTACAAACATCTATAAACATTTGGTATAGATAAAATTGTGTGCTGCTGACATTGTTATTGCTGTGTCCTAAATGTGAACACTAACACATATCACACAGTCATTCATAGACACACTCAGTGAGCACACACTGACTCACAGACACACTCAGTCAGCACACAATCACACTCAGCCAGCACACACTCACAGATACACTCAGCCAGCACACACTGACTCACAGACACACTCAGAAAGCACACAATCACACACTAACAGAAACACTCAGCCAGAAGGAAAGGTGCTCAATGTTGAAAGTGGTCTCACAGACCACGTTGTGCTAGAAGATTGGCACTTTGTTCTTCCTCACAGCACCGGATGCACTGTGATTTAGCCATTCAATATGCCAGGATTTTGCCCCTCAATATGCCAGGATTTTGCCACTTTATGCCAGGATTGTGCCACTCAATCTGCCAGGATTTTGCCCCTTAATATGCCAGGATTTTGCCCCTTAATATGCCAGGATTTTGCCACTCTGTGACAGGATTTTGACCCTCATTATGCCACAATTTTGCCCCTCACAAATCCTAGAATTTTGCCTCTCAATATGCCAGGATTTTGCCACTGTATGCCAGGATATTGCCCCTCATAATGCTACTATCTTGCCCCTCACAATGCCAGGATTTAGCCTCTCACTATGCCAGGATTTTGCCACTCTGTGCCAGGATTTTGCCACTCATTATGCCAGAATTTTGCCCCTCACAATGCCAGAATTTTGCCTCTCACTATGCCAGGATTTTGCCGTTCTGTGCCAGGATTTTGCCCCTCATTATGCCAGAATTTTGCCCCTCACAATGCCAGAATTTTGCCTCTCAATATGCCAGGATTTTGCCACTGAATGCCAGGATATTGCCCCTCACAATGCCAGGATTTAGCCTCTCACTATGCCAGGATTTTGCCCCTCACCTCATTATGCCAGGATTTTGCCCCACACTGTGCCAATATTTAGCCACTCATTATGCCAGGCTTTGCTCGTTTGTACCACCCTCCTCCTCCCACCTTCCCTAGTACTTACCTCCACGCTGCTCTCCATTGTTTCCTCCGTGAAGGAAGTTCCGGTGGCGTTTTTTTTTTTTTTTTTAAACTTTATTGAAGCTGCACTTCAATAAATATCATTATGCCCAAGATGGTACATCACTTTAAGTTTAAAGTAACTGTATACAGAACACATTTTGATATTACGTGATGCATTACGTCCTTCCTCACAGTACTCCACTTGTTTACTGTACAGTCTTTTGCTGGCGGAATTATTTTTACCAATGGTCTTGATATAACCAGATAATGAAGACTATCTAGCTAGTTGTAACCATCTGAGGACACCAAATGCTACAACAGCTGTACATATTTTTAAATAATTTCGCAATAGTACTTGTTCAAGTAGCATGCAAATTGTTAAATGGTGCATCCGCCTCTCACTTTGCAAGTTCTTGTGCTATTTATTTGTGCATCAAGTAGTTTTAAACTAATATTTATATAATGTAACATCATAAAAGATATCCTCCCCCTTATACCACATTAAGAGTTGACAAGTAAATGTATTTTCTTTAGCTTCTTGAAAAAAATATATTAAGCATTTATCTATACATTTAAACTTTTGTGTTTTTATATAATAGATCAGAATGAGTAAAACAGGTTGAAGTCTGTTTTTTTGTTGCCTTTAATAAACATATTTCTGAGTTAGGCAGTCAGTTAAGCTGCACTCTCTCCTCACAGCTCACTTGTACTGCAGTTACCACGACTGAACAGAGGGGTCATGACGTTATATAACACCTCTCTCCAGAGGCGTAACTAGAAACAACCGGGCCCCGGTGAAAAAAATTGCCCTGGGGCCCCCTGACCCCACCGTGCAACTCCACCCCAGAAATGCCACTTACATGCCTCCCAAAAGTTCTGCTTTCTGCCTGGCCTTGTCTTATATCTATGGTAGCTTTATGCCTGTCCCATGCATGCTTAACCCCTTAGTGACCGAGTGCTATGCTGCATTTGATGTGCCTTGAAGACCAGAATTCCATTATTTTTGTCAAATGTTTACTGAACTGTGAATTTCTTTCTTTGTGTTCAGTACACCCACACAAAGTATAAATCATTTTTTAAAGGATGGATAGGGATTTCATTTGATACTATTATTTTCATCATATGATATCATTTACTATTAAAAAAAATATAAAATATGAGGAAAATATGCCATAAAAAACACTTTTTCTAACTTTGACCGGATTTTTTTTTTACACAATTACAAATGGTAAAAAAGACCCCGTCTATATATTTCTACTATTTGTCCTGAGTTTAGTAATATCAATGTTTCCTTGTTTGTCTATGTTTTATTTCACGTAATAGGGCAATAAACAATATTAGTGTTTTTTTGGTTTTCTAACCATTTTCTTCTACATTGATTTTTTAACCCGAACCCTAAATTTACCCCAACTCTAAATTTACTCTAACCCTAAATCGACCCCCACCCCTTAATCTAACCCTTGTAATCATCCGAACACCTCTTTAACCCTAATTATGACCCCATTTATGACCCTAACCCTAGATCTAGGTTCAGTAGATCAAGGGTTAGCTTTTTCCATTTATTTATTTATTTAATTTATTTATTTAATTAATTTTCTATTTTTAACTGTAATATACTTAACTGCCTGTAGGGGCAGTCCAGTAGCGGTTTCAGAGCGACAGAAGAGACTTTTTTTTTCTGTGTTCCGTCGCTCTCCTCTGGGCATGCTGTATTGGAGGAGCATGCTCCTCCGATACAGCACACACCGGTGAACGCGGTGCCCAGGGGGGCACAGATTGTGTTGCATGATGCCTCGATAGAGGCATCATTGCAACACTTTAACACACATAGACAGTGATCAGCTTTCACTGCCTATGTGTGTTAACGCGCATACGATCACATTCACGGTGATCGTATGCGCACGGGGGGGGCAGGGGGGGGGGGCTGAAGGCACTCTCAGAGGCTGCTTCGGATCCGAAGCAGCCTCTGTGAATAGCTACAGACATGTAGTGTTGCGCTAAGGAGCGCAAAACTACATGTAAACGGAGGACGTATATATACGTCCTCATTGTCAAGGACCATGATTTTCAGGATGTATATATACGTCCATATGCGTTAAGGGGTTAAACACCTTCACTGTATTTCATTTCTTATTTTTATTAAGTTCCTCTGCACCCACATTGCACCTAAAGGTCTTAATATAGTACTACACAGTACCCACAGCACTTGGCGTGTACTCATATTGCACCCACACAATTTGGCATGCCCCAGTATTAATGTTATTTTGCCCCACAGAACATGCCACACTATCACTTTGGCCACAGCCAATATGCCCATTAATATGCCACAGCCAATGTGCCCATTATGCCACAATTAGCCCATTAATATGCCACAGCCAATGTGCCCATTATGCCACAAATATCCATTAATATGCCACAGCCATTTTACCCATTAATATGCCACTATTAACTTGCCCAGTATTATTTTGCCCATCATTTATTAGTCATATTTTGCCCATATGCCAGTGTTATTTTGCCCATATGCCAGTGTTATTTTGCCCATTTGCCAGTGTTATTTTGCCCATTTGCCACTCATATTTTGTCCATTTCCCAGTGTTATTTTGCCCATTTGCCACTCATATTTTGCCCATTTGCAACTCATATTTTGCCCATATGCCACTCATATTTTGCCCATTTTATGCTCATATTTTGCCCATTTACCAGTGTTATTTTGCCCATATGCCACTCATATTTTGCCCATTTGCCACTTATATTTTGCCCATTTGCCAGTATTATTTTGCCCATTTGCCACTTATATTTTACCAATGTGCCAGTATTATTCTGCTCATTTGCCACTTATATTTTGCCCATTTGCCACTTATATTTTGCCCATTTGCAAGTATCATTCTGCCCATTTTCCACTTAGATTTTGCCCATATGCAACTCATATTGCCCATTTGCCACTTATATTTTGCCCATTTGCCAGTATTATTCTGCCAATTTGCCACTCATATTGGCCATTTGCCACTTATATTGGCCATTTGCCACTTATATTGCCCATTAGCCAGTGTTATTTGCCAGTTATGTGCAGCAGCAGCCACCGCCCCCCCCCCCCCCCCACTTACCTGTATGCTGCACGGCCGTCTGCTCAGAAATGTTTCTGAAATACAGCCACCGGCGTCACTTCCGGTGGCTGTGAAGACAAGCCGGGTCCCTCCCGGCTGCTGCCCAATAGTGACTGTCTCCGTGTGAGACAGTCACACGGCAGCAGTGGGGGCCCTGGGAAGCTGCCCCGTTTGCCCACATTTTATTTTTTTACTTTTTTTTTGCAGGGGTCGCAGGGCGGGCCCGGTCGTAGCTGTGACCCCTGCACTAACGGTAAGTATGGCACTGCCTCTCTCTAACTCAGTGGTGGCTAACCTTAGAACTACAGATGTTTGGGAAGTATATGTTATAAGGCTGATCCTGCATCGTGGGATATGTAGTTCCCAAACATCTGCATGCCAACATCAACCCTCTCTGCATTAATACATCATCTATGGTCTCAGGGTGAGGGATCAATGACAGATCTGTGAGGAAGGAAGACCAGATAAGCAGCCCCCTTGCAATGCTGCTTGCCACAAATGACTTCTGGTGACAGGGGAACAATTGTGTTAAAAAGGTTGCCAGTGGCCTGCCATGAAAATGCAACATTGTATCTAATAAAAAGACAAGACAAACAAAAATATCAAATGTTTTTGTACACACTTTTATAACATTAAAGTCTTAGAAAAAATGTATCCATATTTCAACAATACTGATAATTAATATTGTATTATTTTTTTTGCCTGTCTTAACACCTGAGATGCATGTCTATAAACACCTAGATTAATAAAATAATATTGAATTATATTAGTTGTTATATATATGATTTATTTAAATAATTATCTCAATTATACAGATATCCCTGTAAATGTACAATCAATAACTCTAAATATGCTTAAATTGGGCTTTATCTGATTTACATTAACTTAATACTTAGCCCCTCTTCTCTACAACCTTGAATCCCTGCAGCAATTTAATTAAAATTTTAATTTTCATTATGTATACAGTGCAACCACCAGCTAAATTATATCAGGTTGAATTTAGAGATACAGATCGGTGCAGCCCTGTTTGAAAACACATTCCCTAGTCATTTCAATGTGAATAATTTAAAATATAACGGAGCTTACTTGCCCAAGGTAATGTGTTCCTGCTTTGGCATAGACTATCCAGTCTTGCAAAATATAGAACAGATAGTTCTGTTGGAAGAAGAGCACGAATGCCAATCACTATTCCAAGACCCATAAATCCCAGCTGCTGAACAAAACTCTCTGTACGACTGCCATGTTCCAAACACTTGTTTATAATACCCTCTTCATTCATGTGCAGTGGCCTCTAGACAATGTATATCAAAATGGAACTCAATATTTGCTCTCTCCAGAAATAAGGTATAAGATTGGCTCTGTCTCCAAAGCTGTGGTAATTTTTCCCCCCCCAGCAAAACCATCTGGTTTCCATTTCTGTCAATGTCAGCTGAGGTTCTGTGTACATACTGGGAAGCATTAAAATTTGCGTACAGAGACAAGATACAGATTGTAAACATTAAACCTCTCTGCATTATTAAAATGTGCAAGTCTGCAGATGATAAAGTGATATAGTCATAAACATTTTGTGCAGACATCAAAATTGTAGACAATTGATAGAAGACTCAGGGATTTGGTAGTAATCGAATGTTAATATTGTTTTTTTTGTTAATTATCAGTTTGTTAAGCAATAACACTATTGCAAATTAAAATGGATATTTTGGAGGATCTCAACTGAAAAAGGAAATGATTCACTATAATACATAACATCCTTTTATAAGTTGTATTTCAATTTTTATATATTTTTTCTTCTGAATGCTATTTTTATCTTTAAATATGCTTATGGATTTGTTGGCTTATGTGAAAACGTTTTGTGTGTGACAGGGTTGTGTTACGTTAGTAGTATTTGGCATTTACTTAAGGGTCTATTCGATATAGCTGATTTAGCCCCAAAATTGCCAATTTAAGCCAATTTCTGGCAATATTCTTGGAATCCTATGGATTCACCCTACTCAATAGGGGCAGAAATTGTCTAAAACAGGTGAATTGTGGCCATTTCAAATATCCAGTTAAAAACTGGAGAACTGAAATAAAAAAAATGTAAAAAAGAAAAGTAAACAAATTTGCCACCCTGGCAATAAAATAAATGACCCTGGTCCCTTTAACAAATTAAAATAGGGTGATTGGGCAGCCATCTGGCTGTCTTACATCATGGTTTATTATGGGCAAGGGGGGGTGGGCAGGGCTACTTGCCCTGTCTTTTCATGTATATTATAGGGGCTAAAAAATTTTTTTTTTATTTCAGATGAACTTCAATAGCCAAAGTACTCCCAACATGAGTCTCTATTCTCTCCATAAAAGGCTACTGATCTGAACTCTGGAGGAGGAGTTTGAATGCCAAACCTTTTGGACAATTTTCTTTTTTTGTTAATTTGCGAGTACTACACGGCTAAACTCAGAGCTCTGACTTTTTGTTGAGAAGATCAGAGCTACCCTAGTATAGTCAAACTTAAAAAGTGAACTGTGGTGAACTGCTAAGTCAACTACAATGGGAATTAATAGCTGAGCTGGAAATACAGACATTTAGGGTGTAAGATTCTTTGGGCAATGGTGTTTAGTAATGCCACCTGTTCTTGCCATTGTATACTCCTAAACTAAGTAGATTGTGCTAGTTGTATAAGAGGCAGTCTAATGAGACAGCAAAAGCTGCCTGGGGAGCTGGCAAAGTATCTCACTCTAGATGGGATAGGCAACTCTACCCTGATGTTTCCATGAAGGCTACAAAGGTATTGCCCAAAGGTAGCATTTATTTATCTAGTCCTTGCACTAGGATACTTCTTCTTGTAGGGCAGTTTAGCTATGGCCACATGAAGTCTAATGCCAAATGCATTTGCGGTGGCACAAACTACTTTCACTACAGACCATTGAGCAGAGTTCATTGACTTACATGGAGGTCTGTAGGTCCAACATCCTGCCATACCAGATCAAGCCTGCAGCTCTCTATGGTCCTAACATGAAATCAATGCATTTCTATATGGAGCCATATGGTGATGCCACTAACGAAGGATAAGGCAAACTAATATATATAAAAATATTTATCTTCTCTTCAAATATACATATGTTTATATAATATATGATTGCTTTTATCATACACTACATTTGCCTAGTAAGGCCTATTTAGAAGGTCAGTGTCTTTTAAAATATTTTAGTGCAAAACATGCTAATTTTAGGTTTCTCAAACAAAAAGAACGTATTGACTTCAATTCCTTTGTAATAAATCACCCGTCCAGCACTGAGAGACTTGGATAAACAGTCTCCATTGTCTCAGAGTCTAATTTCAGATGTGAGTGTATTCCCTCACCTCCAATAAACATACAGTAAAAATACTGGGTTGCTGAACAGTCAGCTCATTTACAAACAGGAAATAGTACAGCTGGTTTGGTTTTTCAGATATCGCAGGATAAAGAGCTAATTTTGTTTTGGTTTGAATTCTACAAGAAAACCATTATGAAAACCATTACATACATTTTTTATGGTATCGAAAAAGACATTCAAACCATAGACACCTGTTTCATTTTCAAAGTTGACCAGGTTCACTTACAAAAAAAAAACACTCTACAGTGTAACCTTTTTGGTAATGCTTATTCCATGAACATAGCAGAACTCTAATTTCCAAAATAACATGGGAGCACTTCAATGTGCTCTATGCACTGTGCTAGCTAAATTCCTAGAAAATGTATAGGCCAAAAGTTATTGAATAGAATTCAGTGCATATTCAGAAGTCCCCACAATACATCATATCTGCCACCAGATCCTTGGTTGGTGAGAGTTTCACTTGGGTGTGCTCCAGCTATACAAAATCAAATGTCCATTGCTACAGTTGTCTTCAGGTTTATATCTGAGACACGACTCGCAGCAGGGTTGATATTCATGGAGGGATAAGCCAAATGGCAAATGATTTAGCTAAACTAGAAAAATGGTCAGAGCTGTGGCAACTGACATTTAATGTGGACAAGTGCAAAATTATGCACCTTGGGCGTAAAAACCCAAAAGCAGAATATACAATATTTGGTAGAGTCCTATTTAGGAGTAATAATTTCAGAGGACTCAAAGGTAGGTAGGCAATGCAATAGAGCAGCAGGAAATGCTATCAGAATGCTTGGTTGCATAGGAAGAGGTATTAGCAGTAGAAAGAGGGAAGTGCGCATGCCATTGTATAGAGCACTGGTGAGACCTCACTTGGAGTATTGTACGCAGTACTGGAGACCGTATCTCCAGAAGGATATTGATACTTTGGAGAGAGTTCAGAGAAGGGCTACTAAACTGGTTCATGGGTTTGAAAGAGAAAACTTACCAGGAAAGGTTAAAGCATCTTAACATGTATAGCTTGGAGGAAAGACATAACTGGGGGGATATAATAGAAACATTTATATACATAAAGGGAATCAACACAGTAAAGGAAGGGAGTATATTTAAAAGAATAAGAACTACCACAACTAGAGGACATAGTATAAAATTAAAGGGGCAGCGATTTAAAAGTAATATCAGGAAGTATAATTTTACTGAGAGGATAGGGGATGTATGGAATAGCCTTCAAGCAGAAGTGGTAAAGGTAAACACAGCCAAGGATTTTAAGCATGCGTGGTATAGGCACAAGGCTATCCTAGATATAAGATAGGGAACTGGGGACTAATAAAAATATTTAGAAAATTGGGCAGACTAGATAGACCGAATGGTTCTTTTCTGCCGGCACATTCCATGTTTCTATGTCACAGTACATTAGCTCCTTTGTATTAATACATTTGCATAATCTTTAGTAAAGTGATCATTTACTATTAATCCTATGTCTTTAGGGTGCTTTCCACCTGTCAGTAAGTCTCTGAAAGTATAACCTGTCTGTGATTATACCAAACAAAAAAAAAGGCATTGTTTTATTTAATCATAATAAGTCTTAATAATACTAATTAAAAATAGACACACAAACTTCGTAATGCACTCATTCACAGGTGATGAAGCAATTAACATTACATCTGTAATAAACGACAGTCAGCCACCATTTCCTCAGTAAGAGACACTTGGTTTTATTTAAAATTGTTAACTAACACAACCAATCTCACCTTTTAATGAGTGTCTTTCATTGGATGAACAGTGAAAGAATGGGCCATTCCAGTAGATTGTGCTTTGACAGTTGAAGCATAATGGTTGGAGATGACATGCTGGCAGTATCAGAATATCCTATGTGATTAGCTCTGTTGGGGAAGAGGTGTGTATCTTTAAAAATAAAATGTCACTTTTACTTTCAAAGTGAATGAATTGTAAAAATAATCTTTGATTCACAGGCCTTAATGGAGACTGAGAATTTATCTCCTGATATAATCGTACTAATTAATCATCTTTTTACAAGCCCTGGATTGCTGCAGTGGATTTACCTTAAAGTGCAAACCGATGACACCTGGAATGTGTCTAATGGTTGTAGAACTGGTTGATTTAATGCTGAGAACATTCTTCAGTACTCATGTTTTTCTTATGTGTTTTGTTATTAGGAATTTTGTTTTAGCCTCATTAATGCCTGAAGAAGAGACCTATAAACTTGGTCTTGAAAGCTTGCAATCAAATTCTCAGTTAGCCAATAAATGATGTCCTTTTAACTCTAATTGTTTCTTGTTTTTCCACGGCTAACACAGTACTACTCTTTTAACTGATTCTACTAAAGGAGAATGTGTTGTGGTTTTTCAACTGATAAAGCCATAGAAAAATTATCCGAATTTGCTAGTCATTTCCCTTTAATGCAATAACTATACAGCAACATATCCTTGAACCCACTTTAACACCAATGGCCTTGCTTCAATTGTCTAGAGTTGACAAGGACACAGGGTGAGAAAACAATTGATTTTCTTAGACTACAAACATAAATCCACTTATTTTCAGTTTTAGCCTGCCTTTCCACTTTTCTTGGTTTCTTTCAGATTTTTTTATCTTTTAGAATCAGTTTCCATTTTGTTAAAACCTTAACCGGTGCACAGATTTTGAACACACAGCTTTGTTATATCTTACAGGGCCCTTTAGTTGCTTGAGGTTAATAGAAATCTTAATTTCTTCAGGACTTTGCAATTTTCACTTCAATGTCAGTGACCAAACAGTAATAGAGTTCAAGTGGATACTTCATGTCCCGAATCATCTTTCTCTTGAAACTTGAGTATGGGCTTAAAGCAGACCTGTCACTTAAAAGAAAAAAAACCTTTTATATTAACCCCTTAGTGACAAGACCTTTTGACCTTGTCTTTCCCTTGGTGACAAGGGCTGTTTTGACATTTCTGGGGTGTTTGTGTTTAGATGTAATTTTCTTCTTTCTCACATACTGTACCCACACAAATTATATGTTATATGATGCTTACCAAAAGGGTGTGAGCATACTGCAAAAACAGTGTGATTAACTATAAAATGTATACAAAAAAACAAAAACTGTTTGCGCTTCTCACCCTAATAAAGTTGGCAACAAATATATAAACATAATATAAATGAGAGGTTTTGGTTATATGAGTTGGCCAAAGCATAATTAAGCTAACCCGCCACATCAAGGCAGGGTGAGAAGCGCAGACAATTTTTGTTTTTTTTGTATAAATTATATGTTTTGTTAATCATCATAAGAAGAGCTTTCATTAGATACCATTATGTCCATCATATCTTATAATTTACTACAAAAAAATAATTTACACAAATACAATCATTAAAAAAGACTCCATCTATATAGTTTCTAAATGTGGTCCGAGTTCAGAAATTTGCTTGTTTCCATGTTTTTTGCAAGTTATAGGGCAATAACCAAAAATAGTGATTTTTTTTCTTCAGTGACCTTTTGACCTCAAGAGAATGTGCAGGAAATCATGAAGAAAATGCCAGATCCTTAAAACATAATAAACTTTGGTCAAAAAATAATAAAATAAATTGATACATGGAAGCCCATACTTGATGGAACCACAATACTCGTTTTGTCCAGGAAGGACTTAATAGTAGGTCTACTCAGAGGGTGGAAAAAAGCACAGATTTATGTGCTCCACCCTCCGATTAGCCTGCACAAGGCACCTGTCTCATTGGTGTTAAACAAGCCAAATGAGAATCAATAAAATACACAATTTGATTTAATTAAAACACTATAACCAAAGACCTTTTGACCTCAACCCAAGCCCTAAATTTAACCCCAACTCTAACCCTTATACTAACCCTTAATAAATTATAATTTTAATTTAATTGTAACCCTATCCCTTATCCTAAGCCTAATTTAATTTTTAACTATTCTAACCCTAACCCTAGCTTTTAGTTAATTAAGTATTTTTTTTAAATTGCCTCTAGCAGGCTCAGTGTCTCACTGTTTTGTGCTTTTTTTTTTTTTTACCTAGGGCAGTTACCCCTTTTAGTATGTGGCAATATAAACTAGCACATTAAAGTTGTCTGTGTGATCTGTAAACATTTTTTAAATGTGTTCACCTGTTTTTAAATTTTTTTTTAAATAACACTAATATTATTTACAAAATATTGCTCCATATACATCTTATTGTTTTTTTCATGATTGACTGTTCTATTTGTATTTGTTTAACTCTTTGTAACATGTTTTAAAATAAAGTGCAGAAGGCAAGAATCAAAAGGTGACTTAGAGAAAAAAACAAAACACATAGAACACGATTGTGGTAACTGATAAGAACCAACTGTCCAGTTAGATAGTCTGAGCACAGCGATTTTTTTCCAGTATATTCTAACTTGCATCTCATACATTCTTAATGAATTGTTCAATTTAACTTATACTGAATGCTCATTACAAGGATATTCTAAACTTTCTGTAAAATAATTTTTCTCAGAAACAAAGTCCAGAATTTGTAAAAAAACAAAAATAAAAACCTATGATTAGTAATTAATATTCATCTAACTATTACTCATTTTTTGACAAATGCACTTTAATTAAAATCTTAATTTTAACAATTAAACTAAATCCTATATCTGCTGTATATTTTGTGAACCTCTAAAAATAATGATGACATTTAAATTAGGAAGGTATAAATGTAATACACATTTGGAATAAGCAGCACAAATGCCAGAAGCAATGGGCAGCGGAGATATGTTTTTGAAAGGTTCTCTGTTTATTTACATATGTTTAATTGGACATGGAGATCTCCACTAAGCTGTTGGCATTTGGTAACATGCTTTTCCTTGTCAGAGTCCCCCAGTAAAGGTTTTTAATACATCAGGATATATCGGTCTCTGTTAAACAATGACCAAATATGCAAAGTTGGAGTTTCCTTTTGGATCAGAGCCTGATCCTGTGATACTGGATAATGTTCTTTGGTTTCTGTACATTTGATACACTACATGATTTGCCAAAAAGCAGAACTCAAAATTTACATCAATTCAGCTGGCAAAGCTTTCCGCCTGACATCCCTACCAGCTGTGTTCACTGCAATGTTTTTAATAAACAGACTTAGCTTGGAAAGCACACAAATGCTTGAATGATTATATGAGCAAGCTGTTGGAGGTCAAACATTTAATTTTTTCGGTATTACAAAAAAAAATCACAAAATGCATGCTCTTCTCTGTATCAGTGTAGATGTTACTCAAAGTCCTTTTACTCATATGCATTTTTTTTCTTAAATACAACAGGACATTAATCAGGGACATAATAACTGAACATAATATGCCACGTTAATATATTTTTGGCATTGCTGCATGATCTGATGTTCTATGTTTATATGCCAAAGGTGGAATAAATTAATTGCACAAAACTCTGGGGTTTTCTATTTTGCAACAATTTGATGAAGATAAGTTGTAGGTTTTACTTGCTTGGTGTGCGAATGGTACCATTTGCCTGATACGTTTTGCAACTTATAAAGCCAACCATAGGCATAGCATGCATCATTACAGCTGAATGACTCAGAGGCAGCTGCTCTTGTCATCTACAGCATGCCTCCTCACTCTGTGCTTTGACACTAGTTGGATGCTTACCACATCCCCACTAACAGTAATGTTCAGAGCATCTGATCCTCTGTTTTATGGATAAAACCTTCTCCAGATGCCACCTGCACCCGGATCCATGTTTCTGAACTTTTCTCTTCCTTGCAGCAAAAATGTTACATTTTTAAACAAACTATCACTACTTAATAGAAATAAAATAAAATATGAAATAGGTGTTGTTGTACTAAGGTTGAGTATGAGTTGACAGATTGTGTAGAATATTAGTGTTAGAGCCAATGACCAATTTGCAAGCTGCAATGTCAGTAGCAAACCCTAGGTGGGCCCAAACAGACAAAAAAAACATGTGGTTCCAAAGTCGTCCTCTAAGTTGGAAAAAATGGTTCTTCAAGAGGCCAAAGTGTCTGAAATATAGAAAGAAAATATTAGTATTCTATAGAAATCAAATATCATCTTGCACACGTGACTTGACAAAATACTGCTTCAGTTTCAACCTCTGATATACACAGACAGAATTAATACAGTCTCTGTATTATACCCTCTTTTGTGTGCTGCTACCTTCCCCGACCTCACCACTGTGCTCCATACAGTAGCAGTAGGACGGGGAAGCAAAACATTTTTTGCCTGGAACTAATCTATTGTAAGGTGTCATTAAAATAATTACCATATATAAATATTTATCTTATTTGAGGTGCACCCTACTAGAAGACCACAGACCCTTGAAGCCAAATAGGCCTACTCCCTGATTCACAAGTTTACCATCTATACTGATTGCCCAGAGTGATTAGTTTTTTAAGCAATGTTGTTGCGTACAGTTATTTATTAACCCAGCAAAAAGTCTGTTTTTTGGCTATACTTTGAAAAAAACAAACTTTTGCTTTCTTGTATATCTAAATAATTCTCCCTCTGGGGGCTATTCAATAAAAATTGAGACTAGCAAGATTTGTGAGGTAGAATTTGACATGGAAAAAATAAAAATTTTCCTTGTACTATTCACTACAAAACACATTGACCAACCTCTCCCTCCACCTCAGACTCCAGTCTTGAATTCCCATTAGTAAAAAGCAATTGATATTCCTTGTCCTAGCGCTACTATTGGCTGGTGTTCATTTCTGAAGACCCCATGCCTGATTTTGTTATTGGAAGGGAGGATTGTATTTTTATTTATTTATACATTTTTATTTCTACGGATTTTTCAATCTAAGTCCAACTCGAAAAACATTTTTTTTGTTTCTCCACTGAAATGATGACTTCATTACATTTTAATCTAGGTAAAATCATTAGTGAATACCATTTTGCTCATTCTAAATGGGGCATCTGAGGGGGACGAATCAATCTGTCAGAGCTTGGAGTACAAAATTAATGGTAATATTGGGAATATATCCGTCCATCTCCTCTCATATATGGAATATGCCATGCAGATTGCATAACACAATTTATCAGAATCTCACAAAATGTCAGACCAAAGGAAAATAGTTGTAATAGATATAAATTCTTTATAATGGCTGGAACAAGACAGAGATGGTTTATTTGTTGGGTTATCAATGGCTGTACCGTTCACTGTGAATGCTTAACTGAATAAAGTAGCACCATTCCAAGATACACGAATATAATTGTCTTCTCTATGCATTTTCCTCTTTTTTATAATATTATGTTCACACGCTGGATTGCTTAGTGTCGAGGGAGACATAGGTGCTGACATTTATTTGGCGTAAGCCAGGAGGCTAAACAGTAAGAAGTAAATACGGGTGAGTTGTTGATGTCCCAGGAGATTTTGCTTGTCATACAAGACAGAGACCCCTTATTACCTTACATCGAGGACTCTGAAGCACCTTCATTCTTTATTATATGGAACTCAAAACATCAGAGCCTCTATTGTTATTTTTAATTCCACTTTGAAACCAAACAGCAGTTGCAAAAGCCTGCTGTGAGATAATTGTTGTCAGTGGGGATTTTTTTTTTACCGAAGGAAAAACAATAACCACAGAGAACTGTGTCAATTATGTATCATAATGTGAAAACATATTCCTTCCTGGCTCCAGTAATAAAAAGAAGATTGGATCAATAGTCTGCCTTGTTATCTTTTTGGAGGCCAGAGGAGAATTTCTTGAGCAACAGGCCTTCTGGCGATTCCTAATCACGGAATGATGACACTGCCCTCTGCTCTGCATACATGGCAACTTTATGAGGATTCAGAACAAATGTGCATATGTACAATTTATATGCTGCTTGGCCACACTAACTAGATATTCTTTTACAGGAAATACAGAAACATTATATTTTTGGCTTATTAGATTTATCAGATTATCTATCAAATAATCTGTTAAAAGTTCAAATTTGTGTTAATGTTGTAATAAATATAAAATATAACAACATTGAACAGCCTTTAAATATAAAGTGGATCTGTCACCTGAAAAAAATAAAATAAAGCTCTCAGAACACATCCTAGTGGCTAGATTTGCCCTCAGCACTTACCTCAGTACCCACTTTGTACTCAGAACTTACCCCAGTACAAACTTTGCACTCAGTATATAGCGAGATCCCAGTGGCCGGATTTGTACTCAGGACTTGCTTCAGCACCGTGCGACTGCAGATTGAGCCGTTTTCACTAAGCGCCAGGCTGTCACATGACACCAGGCACTCAGCTCATTCAGTAGCGTGGCAATAACGAGTGGAGCAAGAAGCCAGTGTCACAGACTGTTTCCCATAGTGGGAGGCCTTATAGGCAGAATTTGTTCTTTTTTAAATGGTATAAGAGGCAGCCCTCACACAGTGCAGTGGATACATTTTTTAATGCACTCCTGAAAAGTGCCACCCTAGGCCTGGTCCTTGTTGGAATGCAGCACTTATGATAACTATTCCATACTTCCACTCTCTGCATAGCAATGGAGTGGCAGAATAGGATAACAAGTAAACCTGCTGCCCAAATATATATTATGTCCTCCTGTTGCCATCCTCCTAATTTTTGGTACCCACAAACATCTTCCCCTTATCTCCCAAACTTTGTATTGAAATGTTGGCAATACTGAGTTGCCAAATATACAGTATAATTTATATGCAATTTTACCGCCCCTTTTAATCTTATTTCTTTTGTTATGGGATTTTTTTTGGCGCTTGGGAGACACCTGTGAGCCCTTTGCTAGTGCGACATGAAGTTTGATGCCGGCGACAGCATGCCGTTATGCAGCTCGCTGATTGGTCTGCTCTTTTAATGAATTATCACTACCTTTATGAACTCTGCAATCATACTATTGTCTCTTTCAGAGGTAACGCTTGCATTAACTAGGCTTATTCCGAAATGCGTCTCCATGTAAATTTATCACCGAGATTTTCACTTTAAAGTACATTTTTTGCATTGCAGATTTATGTTCATATTACTGTGCTTTTTTAAAGTAAGTTTTAAATACATGTGACATGTATTTAATATCATGTATGTCGTCCTCTTTTTTCTTCTTCTTTATAATTTATTTCATATACATGCTTTTTTCTTTTCTATAATTCATTATTTATTTGGTTTTTATTTTTCGCAATATTCATCATTATTTATTTAATTAATATGTTAACTAAAGTTTCTATCAGCAATTGTTTGGGTGTTTTTTTTTTATTATTCTGAATATTCTTCCTCTCAATATTACAGCATTTTTCTAATCCATATAATATATATTTAACAATTTGTCTACATTTAATTCAGCCCTACAAACCTCCTTTGCCTTATGCACTGGACATTTGAAATGTCACATTTGGCCCACATAAGTTATCAACACCTAAATGTTTTACCCATTTCAGTAAAATAACCTGCTAACCATGTTGATGACTATTGATGAGACTGAGTGTGGAGTTTGGCATACATGTATGTATTTACTGTTTCTTGAATGCACAGGTTTAACAGTAAAGAAGAATTGTGTGCTTGGTTAATTTAGAGTCATATGTGCATTGCTTAAATAGATTTCATGACATGATATACCATAATCACTTAGTTGACCGTTCCATACAGCCTTTCATGTTGCCTACTAGATGCAAGGTATTATGTTTACCATAGGTCAAGCTTAGTTCACAGATTAGTGCCCTCAGTCAACATTTAAATCATCATCTTTATCATTTATGATCATCATTAATTCATCAAGATGGCTTCTGAGACAAGAATTCAATGTTTCTGCAAAATGTAAATGGCCCTATTGATGCTACATGGTTATAGTCAGACACATATACTCATAGGGGATTTGTGATAACTAATGCTAAGCGTTAGCTAAGCTAGCATGCAAATTAGCAATTAGAAGCTCTATCTCACTACAGTCATGTTTGCCATAGGCAATCTGGAGTACATCAACCAAACCAATCCACAGAATCACACAGAATCAGTTAAGACCCCAAACATGAAGACATTTCAAGATAAATAAGTCAATAATTGGATATGCACACATCTGTAATAAAGTAAGATAATATAAGCATTTTTAAAGGTACTGTCTGGTGCCCAGGCAGGATCTTGCAAATATTAATGCATATCAGTGTGCTTTCAAAGTACTTTAAAATGCATGTTTTACATATTGCATTGCTTAAAATATAAAATACTTACAGCTACATGAAATTGTGAAAATACAGTAGTTTGCAAGAAGCCAGCATTGCCCACACTAGCTGAGTAAAAGTCAATTTCCTTTTTTATATTTTGCTGTAATAACCAATGAGAATAATTTCATTGAATTTCTGGTATCTCTAGTGATGCCATCAGACAATGTGCTACACTGTGTACAAGAGCATTGTGTGTATCACAGTCCACACAATGTATTCTATTCCAGGAGCACAGAAAGTGACTTAATGAAACAAAACATTATATTCTCATCGTCTGAATATTCAGTGCTGCCGTACCTGCAGTAAACATGCAGGGTAATCACTGGGGGAGAGTCAAATATTAAAAAGGTGATAAATGTAGAATGCTTGCATCAAATCACACTAGAAAAAAGCTTGCACACTATACAAACAGCAATCCTCACCATACACCAAAGTATGTTTGGGGACTAGACTATCCCCAAATATAATTTAAAGATAACATTTGTGTTAATGCTGTAGTAGATATAAAATTCACTGTAGCACAAACCAGGGCTGTCTTTAATATTGACTGGACCCTGAGCAAGCATTTTCTTAAGCCCCATGCACCCTGCCCCCCCTCCCAGCATGCAATCACACCCTTCATTACAATATTCCCCCACCAAAAAAAAACACAGCAAAATAAGCACACACACATTTGGACTTTTATTGCAGTGTATAAAATGTGTATAATAAGTGTATAATTGCAGTGTGTAAACTGTATATATGGATCAAAATGTGTATATATGGCTGCAATATGTATACCTTATTACTATGCAACACTGCACTACAACAACTACTCATTAGCTAAGTTACAAAAGTATACACGGATATTAGAGAGCACTTTCATGTGTTCATTTATATTTATAAATATCTATACATGTCTGCACCCACATTCCACCTACAGCCCCATAGAGTAGCCACAGCAGTTGTCATGCAACTATAGTGCACCTACAGCACTTGGATTGCACTCATATTGTACCCACACAATTTGGCATGCTACAGTGTCAATTTGCCCCACAGAACATAGCAGTGTCACTTTTTTCCTACAGAACTGCCCTTGCAGAACAAGCCACAATGTCACTTTTACCCATAGTACATGTTATTTTGCCCCACAGAACATGCCACAGCATCACTTTGCCAATTAAAACTCGACACTCAGTATCATCAATAGTCATCAACATGGTTAGCAGGTTATTTTATTTGAATGGTTAAAACATTCAGGTATTGATAACTTATTTGGGCCAAATGTGACATTTCAGATGTCTAGTGCATAAGTCAAAGGAGGTTTGCAGGGCTGAATAAAATGTAAACAAATTGTTAAATATATACTGTATGGATTAGAAAAATGTAAAAAGGGCTAATATACGTGGGCAATGTTGTAATATTGAGAGGGAGAACATTCCGAATAATTTAAAAAAAGACCCAAACATTTCTGATAGAAACTCTATATAACACATTAATTAAAAATAATGATGAATATTGCAAAAAATAAAAATCAAATAAATAATGAATTAAAGAAAAGAAAAAAGCATGTTTTTGAAATAAATAACAGAGATGAAAAAAAAACCAGGACGACATACATGATATGAAATTAAACTGTAACATGTATTTAAAACTTACTTTAAAACAGCACAGAAAATATGGACATAAATCTGCAGTGCAAAAATTCACTTCAGTACTTTAAATTCAAAATCTTGGTGATTCATTTACATAGACACATTTTGGAATAACCTTTGTTAATGCAAGCATTACCTCCGAAAGAGACAATAGTATGAATGCAGAGTTCATAAAGGTAGAGGTAATTCATTAAAAGGGCAGACGAATCAGCGAGCCGCATAGCAGGCATGACAGCATGCTGTCGCCGGCATCAAACTTCATGTCCCACTAGCAGAGAGCTCACAGGTTTCTCCCAAGCGCCAAAAAAATCCCCATAACAAAAGAAATAAGATTAAACGGGGCGGTAAAATTATATATAAATTATACTGTATATTTGTATTGAAATGTTGGCAATACGGAGTTGCCAAAGTTTGGGAGGTAAGGAGAAGATGTTTGTGGGTACCAAAAATTAGGAGGATGGCAATAGGAGGACATAATATATATTTTGGCACTGGGTTCACTTGTTATGCTATTCTGCCACTCCATTGCTATGCAGACAGTGGAAGTATGGAATAGGTATCATAAGTGTTGCATTTCGGCCTAGGCCGACAAGGACCAGGCCTATGGTGGCATTTTTTTTAGGAGTGCAGAAAAAAAATCTGTCTCCTGCAACATGTTCAGGCTGTCTCTCACACCATTTAAAAAAGAAAAAAAATCTGCCTCTAAGACCTGCTCCTAGGGGAAACAGTCTGTGACACTGGCAAAGGCTGCTTGCTCCACTCGTTCGTGCCATGCTACTGAATGAGCTGAGTGCCTGGTGTCATGAGACATCCTGCGCTTAGTGAAAAGGGCTGCATTTGCAGTCGCACGGTGCAGGAGCAAGTCCTGAGTGCAAATCTGGACACTTGGATTTGGCTTAATCCTTAGTGCAAAGTTTGTACTGGGGTAAGTTCTGAGTACAAAGTTGGTACTGGGGCAAATACAGAGTGCAAAGTAGGTGCTGGGGCAAGTCCTGAGTGCTAATCTGTGTGCTGGGGTAAATCGCAAGTGCAAATATTGGTGCTGTGCAAGTTATGTGAGTGCCATCTGGTTGCTGAGGTTGGTTCTCTGATTGGTCTTTTATTTTTTTTTATGCTGTAATTTTATATATAATTTTTAATTAATTGAGTATTGAGGTGAGGTCCGGGGTTGGCACCAAATGTACCTTTGCCTTTTTAGACAAAACTCTTTGCACTGGCCCTGGGGGCATTATGACAAGTTTGGGGGTGCATTGGCAAGTCTGAGGGGCAGATTGCCAAGTCTGGAGGTGCATTGGCATGTCTGGGGATGGTGGAGTTTATAGGCAATGCGGTGGGTCTTAAGCAGGAAGAGGCACTGCCTTGGCAAGAAGCGGCGGTGGGGAAAATTTAGATTAGGAAACATGAGTTTAGTCAGGCCTAGGGTAGCACAAAACCAAATTACAACACTGGGTATCATGAATAGAAAGGGTACTATAGCCAGATATTTTACTTATAGCATATTGTTCTGTGTTCCATACGTAGTAATAAAAAACAAATGTCAACTGCTTGTCCCTGCTGGATAAATATTTTCCCATTTAACTTTATTTTCGCATTCGGAGCAGATCTACTTAACACATAACTGATGAATACAAGGACTGGAGGTTATCCGTGGGCCACTGATTTGTTACATTCAATCTCTATGGATATTTTCAGACTTATTTTATATGTATGAAATGCCATTTGCCACATTGCAGCTCAGTCGATCAAATGCTCAGAAAATAAATCAATACACACAGCTCTTCAAATAAAAACTGCAAAGAGCAGCATATGTTGCATGTTTGCCGAAAAGTCTAAAACTCAGTCAGCTAACATGAAACAGGTCAGAATGACTTAATATACTCAACTGACATATAATCTCTTGTACGAGATTATTTGTTAATGCCTAATGTTCCCTGGTCAAGAATGTTGCTCTTCTCTCCTGGATACAAGTTTTGGAGTTTTGAAGTCATAAATCCCCCATGCATTTGGGATCCAAACCCTGTTATGTATCAAAGATATAATCATGGACCACTACTAGCCTTCTGCCTCATTAAAAGAAAAAGAATTGCGTTAAGTCACTGTCCAAATCTTTTTTTCATGTGTAATAAAATTGTAATTTTTCTAGCATTCATTCCTGAGATTAATAACACATGCCAGCAATTAATTTTTTTCTCTATATTTTGGGTGCTGAATTATAAAGTAATGAATTGATAAAAATCAAAAAACATCAATCATAAAACCCCATCTAGCTGGGAGTTGATGCTTATTTCTTAACAACTCGAGGTTGCATGTGGTGCGTCAATACATGATTGACTTGCTCACTTGTGAATGACTGAGAACCATGGTTGGCCGACTAAACTGTGGCATAATTAATGGACATTAAGTGGCATATTTTTATAGGCAAATTGGCTGTTGCATATGTTAATGACAAATAGACTGTGGCATGTTAATTGGTACTTGACAGTGGCTTATTTTAATTGGCAAAGTCATGCTGTGGCATGTTCTGTGGGACAAAGTGACACTGTGGCATGCCACATTGTGTGGGTGCAATGTGAGTACAAGCCAAGTTCTGTGGGTGTAATATAGATGTATGGCAAGTGTTGTGGGTACTGTATGGTGCTGTGTTAAGTCCTTTAGCTGCAGTGTGGGTGCAGAGGAAGGGAATAAAAACAAGAAATGCAATTTTTAAATAACATTTTTGTTACATATGAAAATAGTTGAATATAAAATTAAAAAGTATAAATGCAAAAAGAGAGAGAGAGAGAGAGAGAGAGAGAGAGAGAGAGAGAGAGAGAGAGAGAGAGTTTTTTATTGTTTTAGAATTGCACAATTGTCACCGTTGGGGGCCTTCTGTGTGTGGCTTAATTAAGGGGCTCCTGTGTGTGGTTTTATTAAGGGGCTCCTGTGTGTAGCATAATTAATGAGGCTCCTGTGTGAAGCATAATTAATGAGGCTCCTGTGTGAGGAATAATTAATGGGGCTCTTATGTGAGGCATTATTCATGGGCTCCTGTATGTGGCATAATTTGTGGGGCTCCTGTATGTGGCATCATTATTGGGGCTTCTGTGTGGCATATTTAATGGGTCATCTGACAGCCATTACTAAGGAATCTGTTTGGCATGGGATTGGAGGAAATACAGGTAAGTGACACCATGAGTTACTGCACCGGGTGACACCAACCCTAGTGACTCCTCTGCTATCACTTTGTTTTAGTGGATATCGATTGATTCCGGTGTCAGGAGATATTGATGATATAAGCACAATTTCAGGCAGATTATCGACGTATATTGAGTTAACCTTTTAGAATAGTTTCCAGAAAATCTAGTTGCTGTAAGTGAGGAACAGGGAGACCCTTTCCATCAAGGCCAATGGGATGTTAATTATTGCTGTAGGCTGCATCATGAGAATATGGAACAGCGCACAAAAAATAATGAACAGACATTGGTTCACTAACAAAAAAAAAAGGGCCTACTGAGTCTTTTGACTAAGTTTAGGATGCAAATAAGCAAGTTTTAAAGTTCTTTTGAATAAGTGTATTCAGAACTGGGCACAAAATAAGTTTCATGTGGTAATTTTTTTTTTTTTTTAAATGTACGTTTTTATTATAGGTAGCAAAATAAAACTGAAATACATGAGTATAAGGGATTTCTTCCCATCATGATGGTATATGAGAAACAATAGCGGATCCAGTCCACTCAAAACATAAGTTATACATGGATTCAAAGAATTTACAAGAGAAAGGAGGAAGGAAGAAAAGAAGAAAGTGGAGGGGAGTTGGGGGGGGGGGGGTGAGGTCTTGGAGGTCTAAACGGGTAGTGGAGCATCTTTGATGCAGAGTAAGGGATCTCTTGTGTCGGGAACTCATCAGGGAAAGTTCATTTCTGTTCATGGGGGGGGTTCGGGAACTTCTTGTCAATAATATGTAGATATAGGCGAGATATAGCCCCTTTAGGTCTCGGCGGGTGTAGATACAGTCTCTCAAAAAATGTGTTGTCCCCAGTAGGGTACTGAGCTAAAAAAGTCAGCAGATAGTGCTTAAGTTGTAGGTAGCGGTAGGATTCTGACTGGGGGAGACCGTGTGAGTCCGTCAGGTTGGATTGGGTACGTATTCTGCCATGAGTTAGTAGGTCGTCAATCTTAGTGAGGTTTTTATCTTTCCACCATTGAAAAGCGGTAGTGCGGAGACCGGGGGGGAAGCTCGGGTTTTTAAAAAGTGGGGCCATTCTAGTGCCCTTATTGGAAAAGTGATAAATGTATCGGTTAGTGAACCAAAGGGATAATGAGTGTTCAAGAGTTGGGCTCCATGTAATGTCTTGTTTAGGTTTTTTATTTAGCCACATTACTGAAGAAAGATCAATTTGGGGACACAGGTCTGCTTCTGTTTGGAGCCAACGCTGTGCTGACGGGGGAGCTGCTAGGGACAGTGTGACTGCAAGTTGGCCGGCTAGGTAATATGCGTAGAGGTGGGGGGTACCCAGGCCTCCCGCTATTTTAGGTTTGTATAAATTTGTTTTTGCTATTCTGCTTTTTCGGCCTTGCCAAATGAAAAGGTAAATTGCACGCTGCATGCTGACAATATCAGTTCTTTTAATCAGTAAGGAAATGGATCTAAACAAGTACAAGAGCCTGGGGAGCAGAGTCATCTTAACGGAATAGATTCTACCCATGAGTGAGATATTATAATTCGACCAAGTGGTCAGGTCTGCTTTTAGTTTAGTTAATAACGGAGGGTAGTTGGCATTGTATATCTGTTGTAGGTGCGGGGTTAAATAGATCCCCAGTGATTTCAGTGCGTATTTTTGCCATTTAAAATTTAAATTCAAAGTAATAAGTCATTCTGTGGGCAATGAGAGGTTGATATTGAGGGCTTCACACTAGTCATGGTTTATCTTATAACCCGAGACCCGCCCAAAAGAGTCTAGGAGGTTATAAAGATTAGGGACAGACACCAGATGGGAAGTAACAGTCAGCAGCACATCGTCCGCAAATAAGCTGAGCTTATATTGATGGTCTGCGATGTGTATTCCTGATATATCAGGGTGGATTCTGATCAGCTGCGCTAAGGCAAATAGTAACGGTGAGAGGGGGCAGCCTTGACGGGTACCCCCTTTAATGGGAAAGAAGGAGGACCTGGCGGTGCCTATATCCACCACTGCAGTGGGATTGGTGTAAAGGGCTTGGATCCCGGTAAGGAAGGCCCCGTCAAACCCGAACGCTTAGATAGTGGACCACAGGTATGACCAATTTTTCAGCCTCTAAAGACAATAGCATGGTGGGTGTGCTTGTCCTTCGACACGAGTGGATCAGATCAAATACACGTCTGATGCAATCGGGGGCCTCCCTGCCCAGGATGAACCCCACCTGATCCGGGTGGATCAGAGAGGGGAGCAATCGGTTCAGTCTAAGGGCTAATATCTTTGCAAAAAGTTTTGTGTCAATGTTAATCAGGGATATGGGGCGGTAATCATGCAGTAATTTTTAACATGTTACAATATAAAAGTATATAAAATATAAAAAGTTGTATGTGATGGAGCAAATCTGAGGTAATTTTTTTTTATTTATGGCCCCAAATTCCTATAAAAACAGCACACATTTAAAAAAATTTTTTTGGGGGACCGACACTTTTGCAGACCTACGTAATCGAATGCATTGAAACACCTTTACATAAGATATTTTTTTTATCAAGCATGAGTAGTGCACACAATCTGTATGGTCTCTGTACTGTGCCTCACGCCTAAACTTGTCTCTTAACAAATGTGATTTTTTTTAAATTATGTGTTTGCTTGCAAAGTTGCAACCCATAACTTATAACTTATAAGGAATCTCCAAAACTGACCTTTGATATATCAAATCAAAATTCCCAGCCTGCTTCATTGTCCCCATACTTTGACCTTGATAACTCCTGTATATATATATATTAATAACGTGTTTTTCTTCAGGATTTCTATCTGAATTGTTGTTTATGTCTAGAGCCAAATTTCTGTCCTGCAGCTCTATATTTTTTTGTCCTTGGGCTGGTCACATCACAGTAGAATTATGATTGATAGACCTGTTTAATTATCATGCCCTATTTAGTCATATATCACAATTTGAACACTTGTATACAGCATCAGCTCTCTGAACTAATCATCTACCATACATCAAAGGTAGGATCCTTGAAGATTCAAACCCTGACCACAAGAGTGGGAAAAACACATATATTAAAATTCTCCAGGGAAATAATGAAAGGGCATCTTTAGTGCTGTGATAGTCTTATCAGATTTACCAGGTCTATACATTCAGTTAAGTAACTTCTGCTAAGGTTGCCTTTCAGGTACTGCAATGCACATTCTATTGTTAAAATGACCATGGATTTAACAGTGAATAAAACTACAAAGCTACCATTATTATTTTTTTAATATAGCTATAGCTATGTCCTTGCCTCTGTGATTCAGTGACTATAGTCAAGCGCGCAAACTTCACATTCATCACAATTCAGATGATAAGCAAGCTCCTTGACAACCCATCCAGCTGTATACAGCAACATGCTCACTAAATGGGTTTAATTTGACAGGTTCACGAGCACTTGACTAAGTGTATTAGTAATCAGGCTGTCTTACCTCAAATCAAATGCTCCAGGCGAAATTTCAAAGATCTACTCCAGCAGAGCATTGTGTCTCTCTCTCTGCAGTCCGTGCTGCAAATCTCAAATACCCAACTCTCGGCTTTCCTAATATATCCACTAAGTTGACTGATTTTTGAAAATGGTTCATGATTAGTAGATCATATTTAAAGGTCTGTCTCTTTATCTATCTATCTCTCTATTTATCTGCCTCTAGCTGTCTATTTCATGCCTCCTCAACGTGTTTTCTCTGAGTGAGGCAGTGCCCAAGTTAGACCCCTTTCTTACCCTTTTCTTTACCACTTTTTTCAAAGGAGCTTAGCATGTTTGGTGTCTATTAGAGCAGTTTGCATTTGGAGTTTCATTACCATAGAGCTGTAAACTGCAGTAATTGTGTTTTTGTATTATTTTGTATAAATAAAATACTTTGTTCCCCTTCTGAACAAATTACAAACGTTTACATAAAAAGCTATGGATAAATAGTAAAATGTCTTAGTAATACCTCATCCACAGCCACACCCAATGACTTGTATCTGTACAAAAATGTATAATTTATATTTTTCAGATGCTGACAATAAGAATTTTTTCAGTACAACAATTGTTTTTCACAAGACATTAAAATCATTCCTGTCTTTTGATGTAAAATCCCTGAAAATAGTCAGCAAAATAGTCACAGCCCATCAAAATCTTATCAAAACACAAAAACCCTAGATGTCTTCCCAAACAACTTTGTATTACTGAACATCTAAGACAAGGGATGCAGTAAAGCTTGATGAAACTCGTAGGTTTTTTTGTGTTAAGGTCCTTTCCTTGTCCTCTCTCCTGCCTGTGAACTATTCACACTGACAGTGATGTGGGTATTGAAGTGCATCTTGGAACCTGTAAATGGGACAACAGAGAGCTTGCACAGGGTGGCGAGACCCAGGCCAATTTAAGCCATGCTTTAACTGGTTTTGTAGTAGTGCTAAAGTGATGAGATTTGAGAGCATTATATTTTTTTCGGAAAAATTATCCCATTTGGTCCGGAAGGCTTGGTGATAGTGTATATTAAATTCTCTACAAAATCTCCTTCCCTCTTTAACACTTTATGGTGGTTTCCAGCTTTACAATGCAAACAATTTAACAATGTGCTTTTGTTACAACATCTGTATCATGCAGGTAATAAACACAGTTTTTTCCTAAACAAAACATCCAGAGGCCACTTTAATTTATTAAATAGTAGGCCCCCATGGGGGGTCATGGGCGACGCACTGCCTGAGGCCCCCTTAATTAAATAAATAGTAGGCCCTATCAGGGATTTTAGGGGGGCGCTATGACCTCCAAAAAATTAAATATTGAGCCCCCCCGATTCCTACCCTATGTGCCAGGGGCTTTCCAATAGCAAGACTCTGGGAGAGCAAGACTCATAATAAAATAGCAGGCCTGGAGGACTCTAGGAAGCTTCTGATTAGCTGACTATATCCCAGGCAGGCGGGATTTTCATACCATGCAATAGTAGGTTGGGACATGGAAAGTCTGTCCCATGGGTTGGGACAGACTTTCTATTGGCTGACATTCACAGTACAAGCAATGTGTAGGTTGACGGAGTCCTTTTAACCCATTAGTGACCAAGTGCTATGCTGCATTTGATGGGTCTTGAAGACCAGAATTCCATTATTTTTGTCATACGTTTACTGAACTGTGAATTTCTTTATTTGTGTTCAGTCCACCCACACAAATTATATATCATTTTTTAAAGGACAGATAGGGCTTTCATTTGATAATATTATTTTAATCATATGATATAATTTTCTATTAAAATATAAAATATGAGGAAAATATGCCCTAAAAAACACTTTTTCTAACTTTGACCTGATTTTTTTTACACAATTACAAATCAAATGGTAAAAAAGACCCCGTCTATATATTTCTAATATTTGTCCTGAGTAGAGTTGAGCGGACACCTGGATGTTCGGGTTTAGCAGGTTCGACCGAACTTCGGAAAAAAGTTCGGGTTTGGGCTCGAACTTGACCCCGAACTTGACCCCGAACCCGAACCCCATTGAAGTCAATGGGGACACGAACTTTTGGCCACTAAAATGCCTCTAAAAAAGTCCTGGAAAGGGATAGAGGGCTGCAAAAGGAATTAAAATGTGGGTAAGAGTAGGACAAGTGCCCTGCAAACAAATATGGATAGGGAAATAACTTAAAATAAAATAAAATACATGCAAATTAAAAATACAGCTGAGCCATAAAATAGCACTAGATGGAATCTTTGATTTTAGCTTTGGAAGAACATAAATCTAAATCTAAAGCATGGCTGCCAGGAGGATCAACAGAACTATCCATTTGAGAGAGGGTTGGATTGTAGGGTATTCTCTTTCAGTTTATACTAAGTGACCCATAGGTTGAGGAGGCGGTGACCGTGGCGCTGGAGGAGGAGGAGGTAGCCAGAATTTTTCAAAGTGCGCTGTAAGCACAGTATTTGACTGTTCTATTTGACTCTCAGATATGAAGTGCACCGCAAGACGCAAATGTACTATTTACCACCCAAAACTATTAGAATTTTTCAAAGTGCGCTGTAAGCACAGTATTTGACGGTTCTATTTGACTCTCAGATATGAAGTGCACCGCAAGACGCAAATGTACTATTTACCACCCAAAACTATTAGAATTTTTCAAAGTGCGCTGTAAGCACAGTATTTGACGGTTCTATTTGACTCTCAGATGTAATACATGTAATGCTATTGCTATTCTATAAACTGAAATAGAGTCCCCATTCATACGAATAGGTCAATTGACCTATTCGTATGAATGGGGACTCTATTTCGGTTTATAGAAAGCCAATAGCATTACATGTATTCCATAAACCGAAAGTCTATAAACCGAAAGACATTAGGTTTATAGACTTTCGGTTTATAGAAAGCCCATAGCATTACATGCATTCTATAAAACGAAAGTCTATAAACCGAAAGAGATTCTGTTTATAGACTTTTGTCTATAATTAAGTAACTTTGAAAGATACATTTAAACCTTCAGGTTACACGAATGTAACCATTCGTCTTACAACAGTGCCATCTACTGGCCAAACGTAACATTAACTGCCATTGAACATACTTTCGTTTTATAGAATGCATGTAATGCTATGGGCTTTCTATAATCCAAAAGTCTATAAACCGAAAGAGATTCGGTTTATAGACTTTCGGTTTATAGAAAGCCCATAGCATTACATACAATGTATATGTATGTAATGCTATGGGCTTTCAGATTGTCTGCCCTGCAGCCTTTCAAAATGCGCCATTAAATCGCCGAACCCCGAACTCCAACCCGAACATACAGTGAAATGTCCGTGTTCGGGGTCCAAAAACCGTAATGTTCGGTACGAACCCGAACAGTGCGGTTTGGGTTTGCTCAACACTAGACAGGACTGAAATACTAAGATAGGGCATTTCACAAATGGAGCTCTATGACTGGGCAGGGAATTTGCTGGACTAAAGCTAAACTTGGGCAGGTGCTATACAATAGCTTTATTCAGTAATGAAGCATAACATGAATAGAGTTTTAGGGCTAGTAATAAGTCCTTTGTCCAGATATACAGTGGGTATAAAAAGTCTACACACCCCTGTTAAAATGTCAGGTTTCTGTGCTGTAAAAAAAAGGAGACAAAGATAAATCATTTCAGAACTTTTTCCACCTTTAATGTAACCTATAAACTGTACAACTCTAGTATTCGATTATAATAATAAATCATCAAATATAAAAAAGATCATAAAAAAACATTGGAATATCCTTCTAATAGACGAGACACTTAAACAATGTATACCAGAAAAACCTCAGTTAGTTGAGAGGAGCACCAAATTTAAAAAGCAAACTTACAAAATTTTTTTTTTCTAAACAGATAGGCTTAATATGTAAATGATTAATGGCCTGTAAAAGATGCTGCCTCTCCTTTTCCAGTCTTTCAATGCACTGTGTGACGTATAAACGCCAACCATGCCAACTTAATTGCCGTCTCCCACGAGATTCGGCCATCCGATCATGTGACACAATGTAGTCGCGTCATCAGGGGGAGGAACCCGGAAGCGAATGCCGCGAAAACGACAGAATTTAAACTACTGAAGCAGTGTGGTGAATACACGCCTGGAGGAAGCCTACTACAGGCGAAACGCGTAGCGTGTTCACCACTACTGCTTTTTTTTGCCAATATCAAGAACTTTCTTTTACCTTGCTGCATTTTTTTATTGTTCTCTTATCGTATTTTATTGATTTTTGCTGTACCTATGCTGCTTACGTCGCTCTATGCCAGATGCTGGGGACTCAAGACTGAAAACTTCGCGTGTGCTTCCCTGCTTATTGTAATGTAAGATACTATTGTTTTTTGCATTAAAATTTATATTCTACATATACTTACCTCATCTTCCTGATTCTTCTCCCACTGTAAATGAGACTGTACTACCAAACGGAACAAGATCTTCTATGTAAATGAGGAACGCCTTTAAATCTACTAATTTTGTGAGTGAAACAAACAACCATCATATATTCCATTTTCCCATAATATACTACACTATGGTCTATGTTTCTCTCTGTTTCTCTTCTTTCAAATTATTGTGAGAGACTGACGATAACTACTGTGGATCTTTTTACCACCATTTCAGGCAATTGTCATATTTTCTTTTATATTTGTGTGAAGTGGTTCACTAAAGCGCACCTTCCACTCCTATTTTTGGGTTCTTTTATCCTTGTTTTTATCACGTGTGAACACAGAGAGACACACAGGTTGGTGCTGTTCTGTGACAGATCTAGCGCCAGAATCCACCCTTCTTTCTTGTATTCCTACAATGGGTTAAAAGTATGCCTAATGATAATAACCGGCCAGGATGTAGAGTTTACCAGTCTCTAGAGAAATAGTGTTACTGTCACTTTAAACACATACCTTCCCCAGCCACCTGTGAAATACAACCAATCATATGTCACCTTTAATACAATATTTAAGTCATCTAGTTGACATACCAGAAACAGCTTCCTAACATACTATAATTCAATTTCTCCTGGCTAATGTGGAATGGAGCCATTTACATAGCAATGTGCCAAAAAACATTACAGAGAGTACACCAAAACACCTACTGATAATAAAACAAATCTGGTACACAAAGTTTAATTAGAAAGTCAGTTTGGATCTAAATATAATTGTTTCAGTTGGTGAATTTGTCTAAGTTTAAATGCACCATCACAATTGATTAGGAGAATGAGTGTTGAAGTAAATTTGCAGCTGGTCATTGTTTGTTAAAGTGAATTTCCCGATTTTTAGGTTTTTTGACACAATTCTGTTAATTATTTGGGTAACAGAAAAGTGATTAAAGGGTTTAAAGTCATTGAGACTTCAATTATTCAGTTGAGAAACGCTTCATTAATATATGCTTTAAAATTGTACAATACAGACAAAAATAGCTCTCTTATCAAGACTATACATATTACAGTCTTACAGACATGTCTTTGTGTAGGCATTTTGCAATATTTTACAATTCAGATGAAAGCTTATTTCAATGTATGGGTACTAAATTGTATATAGCCTTCTACACAATTTTCTTACACATTTGATGGAACACTTCCTAGAGTTCTTCTGATCATTCACTCACTCTAAATTCTATAATACTACATTTTTTCACACTTATAATTTCTCCTAAACTATGTTTCACTTAGCTTTTTCTCCTAAATGGATGCATCAGCAACAGTGGTAAACATAAGTACATTTTTTAATAATGATGTCTTCTTCATCACTGAAAATAATTAATTCCTTTTGGGAAATATATTATAATGACTGCATGTCAAGAGTTATGAGAACTGCACTCAGAAATTA
This sequence comes from Pelodytes ibericus, assembly GCA_036172795.1. Classification (NCBI taxonomy): domain Eukaryota; kingdom Metazoa; phylum Chordata; class Amphibia; order Anura; family Pelodytidae; genus Pelodytes; species Pelodytes ibericus. The sequence continues at coordinate 117,190,552 of CM069862.1, forward strand.
AATATATAGCAATAGACAATATATACTGTAATTATGGAATATTTACTTGTTGAAGACAAGACATTATTTTAATCTTTTCAAACCTCACTTATAATCTGTAGATTTTGCCAAATTGCAGCTACAGGATTCTATGTTATTGTTGTCCAAGTCATTATTTGAATTCTTGTTGAATGTTTTTACAATTGTTTGTTACAAGTGATCTCAATTTATTACCACTTATTAGTGCATTTTGGCAGCTTGCAATTCAAAGTTGAGACTCAGAAGTTTTTTTTTATTGCTGAGTAAATATTTCGGGAATTGGAAAAAGGGAATTTGGTTTGGTACCATTGATGGAAATATTGGTTACAACTACAAATAATAGATACTTTTGTGAAACTATAAATGATTGTATTGTGGTTATTTTTTAAAACAAAAACGCTATTTGTTGGTACACAATAGACAATTTTATCATATGAATACTGCTGTAATGAGCCATTTACTTGTGTATTACTGAGAATTAATATTTGATTTACAGAGAATACCTCTTTAAATTACATAGTTCATTGTTTTGTTGCTACATAGGAGGAAAATTAGCCGGACTATCTGTTAATTCGAGAACTCCTACAGAGCAGAGATTTGTGGCAGATAAGTTCTTAGAAATGTGCAGTGCGTGAGTATTTGACTCCTCAGCAGTACACTTTACAGTAATGCGCAGTGTGTGCAGAGCTGCTTTAATGTTGTTAAACAAATGTTTAACAAACAGCTTACCAGTGCAATATCTGTCCCCAAACAGCTTGCCAGTGCCATCTCTGTCCTCACACATCTGGTCAGTGCCTTCTCTGTCCCCCAACAGCTTCCCAGTGCCATCTTTGTCCACAAACAGATTGTTAGTGCCAGCTTTGTCCCTAAACAGCTCATGAGTACCATTATTGTCCCTAAACAGCTTGCCATTTTTGTCACCAAACAGCTTGTCGTTGCTATCTGTGTCTCCAAACAGCTAACCAGGGCCTTCTTTGTTTCCATACAGTGGCATTTTTGCCTTCACACAACTTACCAGTTCCCTCTCTGTCCGCAACATGCTAGTGCAATATTTTCTCCCCAAATAGCGTGTCAGTACCATCTTTGAATAGGGGCACTGGATGTCAACTTTAAAGAAGACAAGGCACGTGAAGGGGCAGCACATGATGTCTCTGCAATTCAACCAGCACAGACTTCACCCTGCGTGCTGAGAAAAATCTTTCCTGCTGTGGAGTTTTTTTTAAACCCTTCCCTACCCAGTACTAGCTCACTTTAGGCTAAATGAAGCAACTTGCCACCCAATGTCTTTCCCAGCAGCTGGCACAGTTTTATGAGAACCTGCAAAAGCTTTTCCCTCTATCTGTCCAACAAGAACATAGTACATCTGATCAGTGCTGTATTTACCGCGAGGCATCCTAGGCCGATGCCTAGGATGACAAATTTTGGGGGACGGCAGCGCCCCCCAGCACTGAAAAAATAAATAAAAAAATCTGCCCTTTCAAAAAAAAAAAAAAAAAAGCGCTTGCAGGCAAAGACGGAGGTGAGAGGAGATCGGAAGATCCCCCCTCACCTTCTCCGTGCTGCCTGTTCGGCTCCCCGTGCAGTGTGACACGGAAGTGCCGAAAGGTCCCGTGACCGGCTCTCTGACGTCAGACGTCTCTGCACAACCGCCGGGGAGCCGAACAGGCAGCATGGAGGAGACCATGCTGCCTGCCACTAGCCACCAGGGAAAAGGGAAATGCTGGGGAGATGGGGATGGAAATTGTCTGGTGCATATTAATGGGACATAACACTGGCATATTATTGGCAAATTTACTGGGGCATACTAAATGGCAAATTGGCTGGGGAATATTAATGGCAAATACTGGCATATTATTGGGCAAATTGGCAGGGGCAGATTAAATGGCAAACAATACTGGCATAATATTGGGCAAATTGGCAGGGGCAGATTAAATGACAAATACTGGCATATTATTGGCCAAATTGGCTGGGGAATATTAATGGCAAATAATATTGGTAATGTGTATGTAATGGGGTGATGGAGGCATGTAAATTGGGTGATGGGACATCTCCTTGGTGTGCAACATGGGTAGGGGGGGGTGCCCAAATTTTGTCTGCCTAGAGCAGCACAAAACCAAGATACACCACTGCATCTGATTGAATGCAATGTCCACATAATCCTAGCAACAGTATTGAATCCTATAATATACCTATTCTGTCTAAAAGGTTCTTTTTAAAAAAAATATTTTTTGGTAGTAGATGTGATTTGTCCTTTATAACTGGCATGAATAAGATTCCTAAAACATATTATATGTTGTGGTTGTTTAGAGCCAACACTCTTACTTTACCAATGAATAGTTAACCAGCTAGTAGGTTGCATCTCAAAAAACCTGACAGCCTTTCACCACATGCGTTCCAATTGACAATCGTTATACATGTGTAAAACAATTCTTTCTCATCAATAAGAATTGCATTCTTCCAGCTATGGTGCTGAAGAATCGTTTTAAAGCGCCCTTTTTGGATTTGTTAATAGAACAAGATATTATCAGCAGGATTTTTCTAACAGAAAGACATTTTTTCCTCCTGGAAGCCTGCTGAATGAACAAATAATGGAAAAAAAAGTAAAATATCCCTAGTTTATTATACATTAGGAGATAACTGCTAACAGCATGAGTAAGCAGGAGTAAATGGGTAGCTTCTGAATGCCTTTATTATGAAGAATTTCTTTTAAAACTATATGTGGTTCATTATGGTGTATCATGACGAACTAAGCATTAATAGTAACCCAGCACGTCTGTTAACTGAATCGAAATTCGATCTCCAGAGTAAGAACACAGCATGTACCATGGATGTTTTTTTTCCCCTTGGTTTATGGAATGCAAACTTACAGCTGAACGGTCTATCCAGGTTTTAAATAATTAATTTTGCTTTTACAGAAACTGCAATGCTTAGCTCTGGGGAATGAAAAATAGTATGCCAATAAAACAAATGAAGACATGTTTTCTCTCTGTGAATTCTCATCAATGAACCAAGCTGCATGGGCAAGTTTTGGAATAAAGTAAGAAAAGGGTACATGATATTGTGGATATTGGAGCAAAACCTGTCTCAGTAGTGCATATGATTTTAATCTGGAGTTGTATGTACACAAAACAATTCTCTGTTTACTTCTTTGTTAAAAATAAATAGGTTTATCACTGTTAACAACAACAGTGCTGAAAATGCTTAATGGAAGGATAGAGAAAAATCTTTGTCTCCCAACTCTGCCTATAGAGGATGCTGGCTGCATCCATAGTGTAGAATATATCGGTCAGATCCGCATGCTCGTAACGCCAGTATCAAGAGGGAACGTGCATCTGAAATAAAACATGCCCTTAAGGAGGAAGAAAAAAGAAGACCTTTGGAAAAATGGGTGGAGTTTACTGAAGTGGGTGGGACTATCACTAAACCCCACTGTGCAAAATATGGAGTCTCTCTACTATGATTATCCCAATATATCTCCTATCTCTCTCCTCCCCCTATGTCTGCCGTCTCTTTCCTCTCTCCTCGTGACTGCTGCCTGTCTCTCCTCTCCCCCCTTGTCTGTTGTCTCTCTCCTCTCCCTTCATTTCTGCTGTCTCTCTCTCCTTATGTTTCTCTCCTGTCCTCCCCATCCATATTTTACCTTTGGGAGCTGCAGGCATCTTCTGGTCTGTTTGTGATACACAAGCTCTTTCAGCTAAGCAAGCTCTCCTCATGCATAGTGATGTCTCAGCACATCGGAAATGTGATGCTCTGAATCATTACTGGGGGGTAGTGCGAGGCAGCACTGACTGAGTTATGTGTATAGCGCATGGACAGGAAGCTGCCCGCGGCTCCCCAATGAACGTTGCTCTCAAATTTGTGGCTGCCTGCTGCCTGGATACATGTATCCCGGGTGGCAGACAGCAGCCGCTGGCACAAAAACTGGCAATTTTTTGAATGCAAAAAAAAGTTTTTCATGATGCATTGACAAAATGTCCAAAACTGGGACTATTCCGGAAAACAAGGATATCTGGTCACCCTGAATATGGTAGAACAAGTGAAAAATTCAGTGACGCCGCTATAAGCATAAACTATCATGCATTTTTAAGGTCTTATCCTCTGACCGGCAGCCGTCATGCTGTGAAGCAGTGGAGCTGATTCAGGCACCGATTGTCAGTTACTGTGACCATCTATTGATAGCATGTAAAAAAATCAGAGAGAGATCATCTCCAAGTTGACATCCATCATATCCAAGCGATAAGTCAACCACTCTGATTAACTGAGCATGCTCCAGCCTCCAGATCAACTTTGCCTTGGCAGAGCTGAGAGTAAACCTTTATGTGAAGCAGAGCAGCACCCCTAAACATACATGTTGGTCTTACAAGTGGCACAAACATTTTAACATTTGTCTCTATCAGAGAAGAAATTGTTAAAAATTAAAAAAAAATTATGTCACTTTAAATTTGCACTAGCTGGTAAGATGGAAGGAAAATAAACAATAAAAGCCAGTTCATAGTATAGTTTTGAAATTGGACAGATCCAGTTTAAGGAGTTTAAGCACCTTTACCAAATAGGACTTATTTCTTAACATGGTCCTGAATATTTCATAAAAAGAGTCAGCTGGCTTTAATACTAGTTTGGAATTCAGTGTAGACCTTTTAAAACCTTACCTTCAACTGTATCTCTACAGCAGGAAGAAAAGCATTTTTATAAATCTGTCACTCTGTCACCAGAGGGCAGCCTTGTTTAATTTATCAAACCTCCTTTCAGAGCTACATTTATTATATTTGAAATTATGCAGCACATTTTAATTTAGTGGAGTGGAGAGATAGCCCTCAGTAAGCAAACAAATTATACCAGTTTCTTGTCATTTTATGAACTTTATTGGACTGTTGGAGTGAGCAGTGTTGATGTGTTATCTATCCACTAGAGAAGGAAATCATTATTTGTAATATTTGTTTTGAGGCTGTTTTTGAAGAATAAAAAAAAAACTGCAGGTTTTATAGAAGAAGGAAAAACAAACAAATAAAAGCAAAAGTTCAGAGATGCAATTAAACTTAACTTTATTCTTTTTTCCCATTTTTATAAATATTTTTATTATTTAAAGTACTTTAATAAACTTAACAATTTTTGAGTTAATACAAGAATGTCTAAATCATATTAGTTAATGCTTTATGAATTATATAATTGTTATAAAACATATAATATGTGTGTCTTGTAGCGATGCTTTTTAGACCTGCTGTATGAAATATTCAAAAAAATAAGTCATACATCCATTCAAACATTAACATAAATCATTGGGTTTACTCATGGGCTCCGGCAAGCTAGACAGATCCGGTTTATTTAAAAAAAAAAAAAGTAAAAATTGAAACTCTAAAAACTGCAGATAATAAAATGTTTGTTGTAAAGCTGTGGCTAGCGAGGGTTAACATTTGAAACATTTCAAATTTTAGTAAAAAAATAGCCAAGTTGGAAAAATTATCCAATGCAGATGAATAGGAGTTTTTTTCCCCAAAAAATCTCCATAAGTTTTAAATCCCTGTCTAAATTCCCTGCAGTTCTCTCTTTATTGAATAGACTCTTATGTGAAATGTTGCATGATACATGAACAGGTGGGTAGTGAGCAAGGTAGTGCTGGCAAGGGTGGCAAAAGGAAACTACCACCAAACTGCTGTCAAATCTGTCTTGCATGTCTATCTCCGATGAGATCAAGTTGGCTGATTAAGTGCCACCAAGGGCAACTAAATTTTTTTTGCCCCCAGGTCAACAGTTGCCTCTGCTCCCCTGTTAGTGAGGCAAATTGTTATCTAGCTTAGCCCCACCATGTTTGGCACAGAAAGCCGATTCAAACAGGAAGGGACAGCAGCATCCCAGGGATACTGCCAATGTGTGAAATCACTTTGGGAAATCTTTTCATTGTACATGGAATATTTCTATGTTTAAAAGGAACATCATAAGAAAAAACTAAAGCAAGTCATTCTGAACCTTATAAGTGGACCTGACACCAAGGCATGACGCACTGCAAGTCAAATTAGGCATTCTCCTATGCCACTATACATCAGGGATGACTTTCCTACACATTGTTCTTTATATTCCAAAAAAGCACTGCCCAACTGCTTGATGTTATTTCTTTGGTGGGGTTTGTGGCTTCAGCAGCTCTATCATTTCCGAAGTATTTCTCCTTGGTGGACACTACTTATACTTACAGAGGACAGATTTAAAAAAAAAAGCTTACTCGGATCATCCTGATCTAAAGGACAAAAGACACATAGTTGAATATATTTCAGGGTTTTGTTTGTTTATTATTTTCTTGAGCAAAGAAAAAATACATTATATAGTTATTCATTTATATTCATCTACAAAAGTTTTGTGATTTACTGTAAGTCTACAATCTTTGATAAAAACTATTTTAAAAAGTCTTTAACTTCTCTTGTGTTGTCTTCTTTAAGAGCAAACAATTGAGTTCTCCAATAGTATCAGGCTACAAATCCCTAGAAAAATGTCAACACATTATTCAAAGATATTTACTGACAATGATTTGTTTGTATAATTGCACTTTAAAAATAAAGTTGACATTTCTCAGATATGACCCATTCATAGTTATAGTTATGAATCATGTCGAGCTATGATTCACAGACACTAATTGTTGGGGATATGTTTATTCACAGACAATACATTGTTTTGCTCAAGCAAACAATATTATTCAGCAGAGATTAAAAGTAATATAGAAAATCAATGGTGGTTGGTATTGGTCTTCTAAAAGTACCTGCTGGACAGTGATCTGACCCATGTAAAAAAATGATAAATCAACAAGAGTATAATAGTCATTCTGGAAAGGAAAATAATCAATCAGTCTCTAATCATGTATACTCATTATATACTGGTGGATAATTCATAATTAAAAAGGTATCTAATCTCTAATGTTGGATAAACCATACCCAATACTTTAATGAACAACTTTAACACCTTCCTGACGCTAGGACTTTCTATGCTGTCCTGATTTTAGAGTACCTAAAAGATGCAGGGACTTGTAACGGGATCCTACCTGTCAGATGTACTTTAAGTACACTTACACTTTAATGTAGCCGATGCTCAAAGAGAGTAAGAGCAAATCATACTCTGATCGGGTCTCTGCCATTGTGTTCCTGGCTACTAATTATAGTTGAGCGGAGACCTGGATGTTTGGGTTCGGCCGAACTTTGGGAAAAAGTCCGGGTTTGGGCTCGAACTTGACCCTGAACTTGACCCCGAACCCCATTGAAGTCAATGGTGACACGAACTTTTGGCCACTAAAATGCCTCTAAAAAAGTCATGGAAAGGGCTAGAGGGCTGCAAAAGGAAGTAAAATGTGGGTAAGAGTAGGACAAGTGCCCTGCAAGCAAATGTGGATAGGGAAATAACTTAAAATAACATAAAATACATACAAATTAAAAATACAGCTGAGCCATAAAATAGCACTAGATGGAATCTTTGAATTTAGCTTTGGAAGAACATAAATCTAAATCTAAAGCATGGCTGCCAGGAGGATCAACAGAATTATCCATTTGAGAGAGGGTTGGAGTGCAGGGTATTCTCTTTCAGTTCATACTAAGTGACCCATAGTCAAAAGAAAATAGTGACCGGCTCCAGCCTTTAAGTAGTTAATCAGAGTGAGTAAAGAGAGATCCTGGGTGCTGTAACACGAACAGATTCTACTCGGGGCTCAAATAAGCTGGAATACAAGCAGGAATGTGTGCTAGCAAAGGACATCCAGGGAAACTCACAAATCAATTGAAAGTACAAGCAGCAAGAAATACATTTATTAGAATCCAAGAATAAAAACATCAATGAAGTGGGAGACAAGCAGCAAAAAAGACGAATGCTTGACGCGTTTCGCACCAACTGGTGCTTTCTCAAAAGCAGTCTAAGTGAGTTTACATACAGCACACATATAAATACCCAAATTAATTAATTACACAAACGAGGGTGATTAAACAGTTAATTAAAAACAAACGTGTGGTGCCTGACCAGTATCAACATGGTGAGATTGGTTTTAAACCGCCCCCATGAGTGCGTGCATAAAACCAGAGGGCAGTCCTGACTGACGGAGTAAAGCAGGCTGTGCTCGTAATGTCAAAAGCATGCCCAAAAAAGGCGGAGATAAAAAGTCCACGCCCCCCCTTTCCGTTCATAAGAGGGATCAAAAGTAAGAATAAATGTCCGTCGTCAGGAAACAAAACAGGCCCGCGAGACACAGACACGCCCCAAGGGGTGGAACCCCAATCCACCGCTGACAGTGTGTAATATACGAACCTGGGAGAGAGGAAATAATTAAGAGTGTAAATTTAACAGTTCAAAGACACAAAGCACAGACGCTTAACAGTTACTACAGATAGAGAGGAGAATATCTAAAGATGTACAAGTTAGAAAGAAAAAAAGAGCAATAAAATATAACCAGTACGAATATCAGATAAAGAGTATAATAATAAGCACAAACCTAATATAATGACATAGAATCAGATGAAACACAAATGTATAATGGAATAAAGGGAATAAGTGAGGCACATAAAAGTAATATACCCCAATAATAAATATATATAACCAAAAGAGAAAAAAAAAAAAAAAAGGAGAAAAGTCAGATATTTTTAACCAATAAAGCAGGTGACATCATATTTGGCATTAAGCCCCTGTGGGGTATGGGTGTTCAGTTAGAAAATCCAGAATACCTCTTGTTGGTTAAAATTGTGTTAATATTGCCACCCCTAAAAGGAGTGAGAGCCCTCTCAATGCCACACAATTTAAAGTGACTTACACTCCCATTATTGCAATATAAAAAATGTTTTCCTATAGGAGACTGTTCATCCTTTGATTCTATACTTGTTAAATGTTCCCTAATGCGATTTTTTAGTCGGCGTGTCGTTTGGCCAACATATTGAATACCGCATTTAGTACAGGTTATCAAATAAACTAGATATTCAGTGCAACAATTTATATAGTCTTTTATGTAAAAGCTCTTCCCCCCCACCGTAGAAGTAAACGTGTTAGTCTTATCAATATGGGCACAACATTTACAAATACGGTGACCACAGGGGTACTTGCCAGTTGTAGAAAGCCAGGTTTTTGGGACAACAGAAGCATTAGAAAAAGTACTAGGGGCCAGTTGATTTCCTAGGGTACGAGCCTTCTTAGGTATAAACTTGATTCCCTTATCAGTGATTTTTGATAAAGTCTCGTCTGTCTTGAGAACCGGTAAATGCTTTTTAAGAATTGATCGAATTTGGTTACATTTTAAACTGAATTGAGTGATAAAATTAATGTTATCCTTTCTCTGGTGCCTCATATTAGATGGAGGTTGTTCTTTAAGGAGATCTGAATGATTTCTATCTTTGGCTACAATGTATGATCAGTGGATGTCTCTCTCTGAATAACCCCTCTTTTCCAAATCTATTTCTAAGAACTCTAGCTTGAGTTTCAAAAGTCTCAGGTAGAGAGCAGTTTCTCTTGAGTCTTATAAATTGGCCAGTAGGAACGGCTCTAATCACATGTGGCGGATGGCAGCTTTTCGCATGTAGCACCGTCTTACCGGCTATTTTTTTACGAAATGCTGAGGTGCTAATTTCTCCATTGTCGGAATTACCACTGAGTTCCAGATCTAAAAAGGTTATAGTACAGGGTTTGTGTCCAAACGTGAAATGCAAATTGAGCAAATTATGATTTGTATAATCAACAAAGTTTTTTTACCTTGCTAAAGTCTCCTTTCCAAAGCAGTAAAAGGTCATCAATATAGCGGCCATAGAATACAATATTCTGTTTAAAAGGGTTCTCATCACAAAAGATATAGTGTACCTGCCAGTAAACCATGTAAAGATTAGCGTATGAGGGCGAAAAACGCACACCCATCGCAGTAACTTGTACTTGGATATAGTATTTTAAATAAAAATAAAAAATATTGTGGATAAGAAGAAACTCAACAGCCATAAGCAAAAACTGTATTATATGCAGGGAATAATGACAAAACATTTTGAGACACCAAGATAGAGCAACCAAGCCTTTATCATAAGGGAGACAAGAGTACAGAGATGAGACATCCAAGGATAACCAGGAACAATTCTCATCCCATACTATAGTCCTCATTTGTTGAAGAACCTGTTTGGTATCCCGAATATAACCCTTCTGAGCCACAACAATAGGTTGAAGGTAAAAATCCACCAACTCAGATAAACCCTCTCCCAGGCTACCAATTCCTGAAATGATAGGGCGCCCGGGAGGGGATATCATAGTTTTGTGTACCTTCGGTAAAAAGTAAAAGGTGGGCATCAGGGGGTTCTTTTTATAGATGTATTCCACCTCATCGATGTTTAGAATCCCTTTGTATATGCCATAATCCAAAAGTTTGGAGAGTTCCCTCTGTCACACCTCTGTGGGATCAGAAGGAATACATCTATAAGTGTTAACGTCAAACATTTGTCTATAAACTTCCCCTACATAATAATCTTTATTCATAACCACCACTGCACCACCTTTGTCAGCATTTTTAATTATTATGTTGGTATTAGAAATCAAATCCTTAACTGCCTGACGCTCACGTATACTGAGGTTATGTCCCATATTTTGTTTTTGTAAAAAGTCCAAATTAGCCAGTTTAATCAAATCCTCTTCCACTAACCTCTGATATGAATCGATGGCAATGTTCCTACTATTTACAGGGTAAAAAGTGGAATGAGGTTTTAGACCGGTTAAGAGTCGGCAGAGTTATAGAAATGTTTCTTTAAAGTAATTTTACTTATGAACTTATTGACATCCACCAGAGTAGAAAATAGGTTGAAATGATTACTGGGAGAAAAGGATAACCCCAAGCCCAAGACCCTCTGCTGGATTTCACTAAGGGGGAAATCAGACAGATTATTATTATCATTATTCTCTAGTCCCTCTTGTTCCAGGGTAGTACAATCTTGGTTGATTTTGTATTGGTTCCGGCTCCTTCTTCTACTCCTTCACTTTTTTTTCTCTTGTATGAGGTGCGGCGCCGTGATCCTCCGCTCCCAGTTTGTGATGTTGTGGATGATGTAGAGGAATAACCTTCATTGCCTGATGTTTCGGTTCCACTAAATGAGACTCGTCTCGAGGACTTCTTAAGAATGGGTTTAGAATCAAATTTCTTTTGTTGCACTCTTTTGTTGCACCAGGTTCGTATATTACACCCTGTCAGCGGTGGATTTGGTTCCCGCCCCTTGGGGCGTGTCTGTGTCTAGGGGGCGTGTTTTGTTTCCTGACGACGGACATTTATTCCTACTTTTGATCCCTCTTATGAACGGAAAGGGGGACTTTTTATCTCCGCCTTTTTTGGGTGTGCTTTTGACATCACAAGCACAGCCTGCCCTCTGGTTTTATGCATGCACTCATGGGGGCGGTTTAAAACCAATCTCACCATGTTGATACTGGTCAGGCACCACACGTTTGTTTTTAATTAACTGTTTAATCACCCTCGTTTGTGTAATTAATTAATTTGGGTATTTATATGTGTGCTGTATGTAAACTCACTTAGACTGCTTTTGAGAAAGCACCAGTTGGTGCGAAACGCATCAAGCGTCCATCTTTTTTGCTGTTTGTCTCCCACTTCATTGATGTTTTTATTCTTGGATTCTAATAAATGTATTTCTTGCTGCTTGAACTTTCAATTGATTTGTGAGTTTCCCTGGATGTCCTTTGCTGGCACACCTTCCTGCTTGTATAAGTGACCCATAGGTTGAGGAGGCGGTGACCGTGGCGGTGTAGGTGGAAGCGGCGCTGGAGGAGGAGGAGGTAGCCCGAATTTTTCAAAGTGCGCTGTAAGCACAGTATTTGACGGTTTTATTTGACTCTCAGATGTAATACATGTAATGCTATTGCTATTCTATAAACCGAAATAGAGTCCCCATTAGACATGTTCATTCGTTTTCGGACGAATGCATTTTCGGACGAAAATAGCATTTTCGTCCATTCGTCCGAAAAACGAATAACGAAAATTTTAACTAACAAAATCCGAATGAACGAATGGTTAATAAACGAAAAACATTCGTTCATTCGTCCATTCGTCCATTCGTGCTATTGGCATTCTAAACCGAAATAGAGTCGGTTTACAATACCAATAGCATTGTACTACATTCCATAAACCGACATGAATGACTTTCGGTTTATGGAATGCATGTAATGCTATTAGCTTCCTATAAACCGAAATTGAGTTCCCATTCATATGAATAGGTCAATTGACCTATTCGTATGAATGGGGACTCTTTCGGTTTATAGAAAGCCAATAGCAGCATGTATTCTATAAGCCGAAAGTCTTTAAAACAAACGACGTTCGGTTTATAGAATACATGTAATGCTATTGCTGTTCCATAAGCCGAAAGACATTCGGCTTATAGAACAGCAATAGCATTACATGCATTCTATAAACCGAACGTCGTTCGTTTTAAAGACTTTCGGCTTATAGAATACTATTGGCATTCTATAAACCTAACTAGAGTCCCTCCTCATTCATAAGAATTTCTTATGAATGGGGACTCGACTCTAGTTCGGTTTATAGAAAGCCAATAGTATTCTATAAGCCGAAAGTCTTTAAAACGAACGACGTTCGGTTTATAGAATACATGTAATGCTATTGCTAAACTATAAACCGAACGACTTTCGGTTTATAGAATAGCCATAGGATTACATGTAGTACATAAGCCGAAAGTCTATAAACCGAAAGTCGTTCGGTTTATAGGCTGTCGGCATTTAACTATACAGAGACAGAGTCTCCATTCATAAAATTATGAATGGAGACTTTGTCTCCGTGTAGTAAAATGCCGAAAGTCTATAAACCGAACGATCGGTTTATAGACTTTCGGCTTATGTAATACATGTAATCCTATGGCTATTCTATAAACCGAAAGTTCGGTTTATAGAATAGCAATAGGAATACATGTATTCCATAAGCCGACAGCCTATAAACCGAACGTTCGGTTTATAGGCTGTGGGCATTTTACTACACGGAGACAAAGTCTCCATTCATAATTTTATGAATGGAGACTCTGTCTCTGTATAGTTAAATGCCGGCTTTTAACTATACGGAGACAAAGTCTCCATTTATAATTTTATGAATGGAGACTCTGTCTCCGTATAGTTAAATGCCCACAGCCTATAAACCGAACGTTCGGTTTATAGGCTGTGGGCATTTTACTACACGGAGACAAAGTCTCCATTCATAATTTTATGAATGGAGACTCTGTCTCTGTATAGTTAAATGCCGGCTTTTAACTATACGGAGACAAAGTCTCCATTTATAATTTTATGAATGGAGACTCTGTCTCCGTATAGTTAAATGCCCACAGCCTATAAACCGAACGTTCGGTTTATAGGCTGTGGGCATTTAACTATACGGAGACAAAGTCTCCATTCATAATTTTATGAATGGAGACTCTGTCTCTGTATAGTTAAATGCCGGCTTTTAACTATACGGAGACAAAGTCTCCATTTATAATTTTATGAATGGAGACTCTGTCTCCGTATAGTTAAATGCCCACAGCCTATAAACCGAACGTTCGGTTTATAGGCTGTGGGCATTTAACTATACGGAGACAAAGTCTCCATTCATAATTTTATGAATGGAGACTCTGTCTCCGTATAGTTAAATGCTATTGTATTCTATAAACCGACTCTATTTCGGCTTATAGAATGCAATAGTACTACGAATGGACGAATGAACGAATGATTTTCCTTTATTAACCATTCGTTCATCCGGCTTTAGTTAGCTTAGCATTTTCGTTCTTCGTTTTTCGGGCGAATGGACGAAAATGCAATTTTCGGACGAAAATGCATTCGTCCGAAAACGAATGCACATGTCTAGTATATATTCACATGTAAATTGCTTTTTAAATAAAAAATTATGATATAAAAAAATCTTGTTTTTATTTCCTTTTATGTGACAATGCTGCCTCTCTCTTTCCCTTGCCCCCAGATTTGTCGCTCTCCCCCCCATAGTGTTGTCTCTCTCTCACCCTCCCTTTGGCTCCCCCCTCGCTCCCCTTGTGTCTGTCTCTTCCCCCCTTCCCTCCCCTTGTTTCTCTCTGCCCCCCCCCCCCTTGTTATTCTGTCCCCCCCTCACCTGTTTCTTGCTCCCTGGTGGCTAGTGGGGGCAGCCGGGGGATGTATGCACTATACATAATAGACGGAAGTGTCGGGCAGCATGGAGGTTGTCTGCACGATTCGTGCAGACATCCCCCAGCTGCCCGATTCTCCCTGGTGGCTAGCGAGGGAGCGGAGGATGTCTGCGCGATGAGCGAGACCTCTCCTGCTGCCGCCCGGCATGACCGCCGGGACTTCTATGATGAAGCTGGGTACTTCCGGCTTCCTCATAAAAGTCCTGGCTGTCGTTCCGGGCGGCAGCAGGGGAGGTCTCGCTCATCGCGCAGACATCCACCGCTGCCTCGCTAGCCACCAGGGAGAATCGGGCAGCTGGGGGATGTCTGCACGAATCGTGCAGACAACCTCCATGCTGCCCGACACTTCCGTCTATTATGTATAGTGCATACATCCCCCGGCTGCCCCCACTAGCCACCAGGGAGCAAGAAACAGGTGAGGGGGGGACAGAATAACAAGGGGGGGGGCAGAGAGAAACAAGGGGAGGGAAGGGGGGAAGAGACAGACACAAGGGGAGCGAGGGGGGAGCCAAAGGGAGGGTGAGAGAGAGACAACACTAAGGGGGGGAGAGCGACAAATCTGGGGGCAAGGGAAAGAGAGAGGCAGCTTTGTCACATAAAAGGAAATAAAAACAAGATTTTATTTATATCATAATTTTTTATTAAAAAAGCAATTTACATGTGAATATATACTAGACATGTGCATTCGTTTTCGGACGAATGCATTTTCGTCCGAAAATTGCATTTTCGTCCATTCGCCCGAAAAACGAAGAACGAAAATGCTAAGCTAACTAAATCGAATGAACGAATAGTTAATAAAGGAAAATCATTCGTTCATTCGTCCATTCGTAGTACTATTGCATTCTATAAGCCGAAATAGAGTCGGTTTATAGAATACAATAGCATTTAACTATACGGAGACAGAGTCTCCATTCATAAATTTATGAATGGAGACAAACGTATAGTTAAAAGCCGACAGCCTATAAACCGAACGTTCGGTTTATAGGCTGTGGGCATTTAACTATACGGAGACAGAGTCTCCATTCATAAAATTATAAATGGAGACTTTGTCTCCGTATAGTTAAAAGCCGGTGTTCTGACAAATTTCTGGAGCAAATTCTCCTGCGCAATCGCAGGAGAATTTGCTCACTGCGCATGCGCATAAAGTTACAGCTGATAACTCAGCTGTAACTTTGTGACCACCGCGCATGAGACAGCAGCGCAACCCACCTCCCGCCCCCACACACCCGCCGCACACCCCTTCTTACCAGATCATCGACCACAGCGATACACAGCGCATGCGCACGCCTATCCAGCCGTTTGGGAATGCGCGCGTCCGTTGTTGTGTTCTTAAGGTGGTAAGTAACACGGGGCGTCGGGACATAAGGGGGCAAGCATCCTGGTGAGGGCTGCCTATTCTTGATGGGATTTGTGATCCTCCTGCTGTATTATTGATGCAGCAGGAGGATCACAAATCCCATCAAGATGAGGCAGCCCTCACCAGGATGCTTGCCCCCTTATGTCCCGACGCCCCATGTTACTTACCACCTTAAGAACACAACAACGGACGCGCACATTCCCAAACGGCTGGATAGGCGTGCGCATGCGCTGTGTATCGCTGTGGTCGATGATCTGGTAAGAAGGGGTGTGCAGGGGGTGTGAGGGGGCGGGAGGTGGGTTGCGCAGCTGGCGCATGCGCGGTGGTCACAAAGTTACAGCTGAGTTATCAGCTGTAACTTTATGCGCATGCGCAGTGAGCAAATTCTCCTGCGATTGCGCAGGAGAATTTGCTCCAGAAATTTGTCAGAACACCGGCATTTAACTATACGGAGACAGAGTCTCCATTCATAAAATTATAAATGGAGACTTTGTCTCCGTATAGTTAAAAGCCGGCATTTAACTATACGGAGACAGAGTCTCCATTCATAAAATTATGAATGGAGACTTTGTCTCCGTGTAGTAAAATGCCCACAGCCTATAAACCGAACGTTCGGTTTATAGGCTGTCGGCTTATGGAATACATGTATTCCTATTGCTATTCTATAAACCGAACGTTCGGTTTATAGAATAGCCATAGGATTACATGTATTATATAAGCCGAAAGTCTATAAACGGATCGTTCGGTTTATAGGCTTTCGGCATTTTACTACACGGAGACAAAGTCTCCATTCATAATTTTATTATTTATTATATACATTATAACATATTATTTATTATATACATGTATTCCATAAGCCGACAGCCTATAAACCGAACGTTCGGTTTATAGGCTGTGGGCATTTTACTACACGGAGACAAAGTCTCCATTCATAATTTTATGAATGGAGACTCTGTCTCCGTGTAGTAAAATGCCGACAGCCTATAAACCGAACGTTCGGTTTATAGGCTGTCGGCTTATGGAATACATGTATTCCTATTGCTATTCTATAAACCGAACGACTTTCGGTTTATAGAATAGCAATAGGAATACATGTATTCCATAAGCCGACAGCCTATAAACCGAACGTTCGGTTTATAGGCTGTCGGCATTTTACTACACGGAGACAGAGTCTCCATTCATAAAATTATGAATGGAGACTTTGTCTCCGTGTAGTAAAATGCCCACAGCCTATAAACCGAACGTTCGGTTTATAGGCTGTCGGCATTTTACTACACGGAGACAAAGTCTCCATTCATAATTTTATGAATGGAGACTCTGTCTCCGTGTAGTAAAATGCCGACAGCCTATAAACCGAACGTTCGGTTTATAGGCTGTCGGCTTATGGAATACATGTATTCCTATTGCTATTCTATAAACCGAACGACTTTCGGTTTATAGAATAGCAATAGGAATACATGTATTCCATAAGCCGACAGCCTATAAACCGAACGTTCGGTTTATAGGCTGTCGGCATTTTACTACACGGAGACAGAGTCTCCATTCATAAAATTATGAATGGAGACTT
Organism: Pelodytes ibericus; assembly: GCA_036172795.1. Lineage (NCBI taxonomy): Eukaryota > Metazoa > Chordata > Amphibia > Anura > Pelodytidae > Pelodytes > Pelodytes ibericus. The sequence continues at coordinate 117,207,632 of CM069862.1, forward strand.
TGTCTCCGTGTAGTAAAATGCCCACAGCCTATAAACCGAACGTTCGGTTTATAGGCTGTCGGCATTTTACTACACGGAGACAAAGTCTCCATTCATAATTTTATGAATGGAGACTCTGTCTCTGTATAGTTAAATGCCGACAGCCTATAAACCGAACGACTTTCGGTTTATAGACTTTCGGCTTATGTAATACATGTAAACCTATGGCTATTCTATAAACCGAAAGTCGTTCGGTTTATAGAATAGCAATAGGATTACATGTATTCCATAAGCCGAAAGTCTATAAACCGAAAGTCGTTCGGTTTATAGACTTTCGGCTTATAGAATACAAGTAATACTATTGCCTTTCTATGAACCGAACGAGAGCCCCATTCATAAGAATTTCTTATGAATGGGGCTCTCGTTCGGTTTATAGAAAGCCAATAGTATTACATTGTATTCTATAAAACGAACGAAAAAAATTAACGAAACGAAAATAATGAACGAATTTCGTCTGAAACGAATGCACTAATGAACGAAATTCGTTTTAGACGAAATAAATAACATTTTCGTCCGAATGGACGAAAACGAAACGAAAATTTTAGTTTTGCACATGTCTAATATCTACCTATACATGAATATATATATATATATATACACACACCTCGTAATACAGTTATGTTATAATTACAATTCTATTCGCGCTTTGTTATCTAGTTTTAATACAATATAAATATTTATTCATGTATAAAAGGAATATAAAATGACAGACGCATACAGGAATAGTATATATATATATATAGTAGACATGTTCATTCGTTTTCGGACGAATGCATTTTCGGACGAAAATAGCATTTTCGTCCATTCGTCCGAAAAACGAATAACGAAAATTTTAACTAACAAAATCCGAATGAACGAATGGTTAATAAACGAAAAACATTCGTTCATTCGTCCATTCGTCCATTCGTGCTATTGGCATTCTAAACCGAAATAGAGTCGGTTTACAATACCAATAGCATTGTACTACATTCCATAAACCGACATGAATGACTTTCGGTTTATGGAATGCATGTAATGCTATTAGCTTCCTATAAACCGAAATTGAGTTCCCATTCATATGAATAGGTCAATTGACCTATTCGTATGAATGGGGACTCTTTCGGTTTATAGAAAGCCAATAGCAGCATGTATTCTATAAGCCGAAAGTCTTTAAAACAAACGACGTTCGGTTTATAGAATACATGTAATGCTATTGCTGTTCCATAAGCCGAAAGACATTCGGCTTATAGAACAGCAATAGCATTACATGCATTCTATAAACCGAACGTCGTTCGTTTTAAAGACTTTCGGCTTATAGAATACTATTGGCATTCTATAAACCTAACTAGAGTCCCTCCTCATTCATAAGAATTTCTTATGAATGGGGACTCGACTCTAGTTCGGTTTATAGAAAGCCAATAGTATTCTATAAGCCGAAAGTCTTTAAAACGAACGACGTTCGGTTTATAGAATACATGTAATGCTATTGCTAAACTATAAACCGAACGACTTTCGGTTTATAGAATAGCCATAGGATTACATGTAGTACATAAGCCGAAAGTCTATAAACCGAAAGTCGTTCGGTTTATAGGCTGTCGGCATTTAACTATACAGAGACAGAGTCTCCATTCATAAAATTATGAATGGAGACTTTGTCTCCGTGTAGTAAAATGCCGAAAGTCTATAAACCGAACGATCGGTTTATAGACTTTCGGCTTATGTAATACATGTAATCCTATGGCTATTCTATAAACCGAAAGTTCGGTTTATAGAATAGCAATAGGAATACATGTATTCCATAAGCCGACAGCCTATAAACCGAACGTTCGGTTTATAGGCTGTGGGCATTTTACTACACGGAGACAAAGTCTCCATTCATAATTTTATGAATGGAGACTCTGTCTCTGTATAGTTAAATGCCGGCTTTTAACTATACGGAGACAAAGTCTCCATTTATAATTTTATGAATGGAGACTCTGTCTCCGTATAGTTAAATGCCCACAGCCTATAAACCGAACGTTCGGTTTATAGGCTGTGGGCATTTTACTACACGGAGACAAAGTCTCCATTCATAATTTTATGAATGGAGACTCTGTCTCTGTATAGTTAAATGCCGGCTTTTAACTATACGGAGACAAAGTCTCCATTTATAATTTTATGAATGGAGACTCTGTCTCCGTATAGTTAAATGCCCACAGCCTATAAACCGAACGTTCGGTTTATAGGCTGTGGGCATTTAACTATACGGAGACAAAGTCTCCATTCATAATTTTATGAATGGAGACTCTGTCTCTGTATAGTTAAATGCCGGCTTTTAACTATACGGAGACAAAGTCTCCATTTATAATTTTATGAATGGAGACTCTGTCTCCGTATAGTTAAATGCCCACAGCCTATAAACCGAACGTTCGGTTTATAGGCTGTGGGCATTTAACTATACGGAGACAAAGTCTCCATTCATAATTTTATGAATGGAGACTCTGTCTCCGTATAGTTAAATGCTATTGTATTCTATAAACCGACTCTATTTCGGCTTATAGAATGCAATAGTACTACGAATGGACGAATGAACGAATGATTTTCCTTTATTAACCATTCGTTCATCCGGCTTTAGTTAGCTTAGCATTTTCGTTCTTCGTTTTTCGGGCGAATGGACGAAAATGCAATTTTCGGACGAAAATGCATTCGTCCGAAAACGAATGCACATGTCTAGTATATATTCACATGTAAATTGCTTTTTAAATAAAAAATTATGATATAAAAAAATCTTGTTTTTATTTCCTTTTATGTGACAATGCTGCCTCTCTCTTTCCCTTGCCCCCAGATTTGTCGCTCTCCCCCCCATAGTGTTGTCTCTCTCTCACCCTCCCTTTGGCTCCCCCCTCGCTCCCCTTGTGTCTGTCTCTTCCCCCCTTCCCTCCCCTTGTTTCTCTCTGCCCCCCCCCCCCTTGTTATTCTGTCCCCCCCTCACCTGTTTCTTGCTCCCTGGTGGCTAGTGGGGGCAGCCGGGGGATGTATGCACTATACATAATAGACGGAAGTGTCGGGCAGCATGGAGGTTGTCTGCACGATTCGTGCAGACATCCCCCAGCTGCCCGATTCTCCCTGGTGGCTAGCGAGGGAGCGGAGGATGTCTGCGCGATGAGCGAGACCTCTCCTGCTGCCGCCCGGCATGACCGCCGGGACTTCTATGATGAAGCTGGGTACTTCCGGCTTCCTCATAAAAGTCCTGGCTGTCGTTCCGGGCGGCAGCAGGGGAGGTCTCGCTCATCGCGCAGACATCCACCGCTGCCTCGCTAGCCACCAGGGAGAATCGGGCAGCTGGGGGATGTCTGCACGAATCGTGCAGACAACCTCCATGCTGCCCGACACTTCCGTCTATTATGTATAGTGCATACATCCCCCGGCTGCCCCCACTAGCCACCAGGGAGCAAGAAACAGGTGAGGGGGGGACAGAATAACAAGGGGGGGGGCAGAGAGAAACAAGGGGAGGGAAGGGGGGAAGAGACAGACACAAGGGGAGCGAGGGGGGAGCCAAAGGGAGGGTGAGAGAGAGACAACACTAAGGGGGGGAGAGCGACAAATCTGGGGGCAAGGGAAAGAGAGAGGCAGCTTTGTCACATAAAAGGAAATAAAAACAAGATTTTATTTATATCATAATTTTTTATTAAAAAAGCAATTTACATGTGAATATATACTAGACATGTGCATTCGTTTTCGGACGAATGCATTTTCGTCCGAAAATTGCATTTTCGTCCATTCGCCCGAAAAACGAAGAACGAAAATGCTAAGCTAACTAAATCGAATGAACGAATAGTTAATAAAGGAAAATCATTCGTTCATTCGTCCATTCGTAGTACTATTGCATTCTATAAGCCGAAATAGAGTCGGTTTATAGAATACAATAGCATTTAACTATACGGAGACAGAGTCTCCATTCATAAATTTATGAATGGAGACAAACGTATAGTTAAAAGCCGACAGCCTATAAACCGAACGTTCGGTTTATAGGCTGTGGGCATTTAACTATACGGAGACAGAGTCTCCATTCATAAAATTATAAATGGAGACTTTGTCTCCGTATAGTTAAAAGCCGGTGTTCTGACAAATTTCTGGAGCAAATTCTCCTGCGCAATCGCAGGAGAATTTGCTCACTGCGCATGCGCATAAAGTTACAGCTGATAACTCAGCTGTAACTTTGTGACCACCGCGCATGAGACAGCAGCGCAACCCACCTCCCGCCCCCACACACCCGCCGCACACCCCTTCTTACCAGATCATCGACCACAGCGATACACAGCGCATGCGCACGCCTATCCAGCCGTTTGGGAATGCGCGCGTCCGTTGTTGTGTTCTTAAGGTGGTAAGTAACACGGGGCGTCGGGACATAAGGGGGCAAGCATCCTGGTGAGGGCTGCCTATTCTTGATGGGATTTGTGATCCTCCTGCTGTATTATTGATGCAGCAGGAGGATCACAAATCCCATCAAGATGAGGCAGCCCTCACCAGGATGCTTGCCCCCTTATGTCCCGACGCCCCATGTTACTTACCACCTTAAGAACACAACAACGGACGCGCACATTCCCAAACGGCTGGATAGGCGTGCGCATGCGCTGTGTATCGCTGTGGTCGATGATCTGGTAAGAAGGGGTGTGCAGGGGGTGTGAGGGGGCGGGAGGTGGGTTGCGCAGCTGGCGCATGCGCGGTGGTCACAAAGTTACAGCTGAGTTATCAGCTGTAACTTTATGCGCATGCGCAGTGAGCAAATTCTCCTGCGATTGCGCAGGAGAATTTGCTCCAGAAATTTGTCAGAACACCGGCATTTAACTATACGGAGACAGAGTCTCCATTCATAAAATTATAAATGGAGACTTTGTCTCCGTATAGTTAAAAGCCGGCATTTAACTATACGGAGACAGAGTCTCCATTCATAAAATTATGAATGGAGACTTTGTCTCCGTGTAGTAAAATGCCCACAGCCTATAAACCGAACGTTCGGTTTATAGGCTGTCGGCTTATGGAATACATGTATTCCTATTGCTATTCTATAAACCGAACGTTCGGTTTATAGAATAGCCATAGGATTACATGTATTATATAAGCCGAAAGTCTATAAACGGATCGTTCGGTTTATAGGCTTTCGGCATTTTACTACACGGAGACAAAGTCTCCATTCATAATTTTATTATTTATTATATACATTATAACATATTATTTATTATATACATGTATTCCATAAGCCGACAGCCTATAAACCGAACGTTCGGTTTATAGGCTGTGGGCATTTTACTACACGGAGACAAAGTCTCCATTCATAATTTTATGAATGGAGACTCTGTCTCCGTGTAGTAAAATGCCGACAGCCTATAAACCGAACGTTCGGTTTATAGGCTGTCGGCTTATGGAATACATGTATTCCTATTGCTATTCTATAAACCGAACGACTTTCGGTTTATAGAATAGCAATAGGAATACATGTATTCCATAAGCCGACAGCCTATAAACCGAACGTTCGGTTTATAGGCTGTCGGCATTTTACTACACGGAGACAGAGTCTCCATTCATAAAATTATGAATGGAGACTTTGTCTCCGTGTAGTAAAATGCCCACAGCCTATAAACCGAACGTTCGGTTTATAGGCTGTCGGCATTTTACTACACGGAGACAAAGTCTCCATTCATAATTTTATGAATGGAGACTCTGTCTCCGTGTAGTAAAATGCCGACAGCCTATAAACCGAACGTTCGGTTTATAGGCTGTCGGCTTATGGAATACATGTATTCCTATTGCTATTCTATAAACCGAACGACTTTCGGTTTATAGAATAGCAATAGGAATACATGTATTCCATAAGCCGACAGCCTATAAACCGAACGTTCGGTTTATAGGCTGTCGGCATTTTACTACACGGAGACAGAGTCTCCATTCATAAAATTATGAATGGAGACTTTGTCTCCGTGTAGTAAAATGCCCACAGCCTATAAACCGAACGTTCGGTTTATAGGCTGTCGGCATTTTACTACACGGAGACAAAGTCTCCATTCATAATTTTATGAATGGAGACTCTGTCTCTGTATAGTTAAATGCCGACAGCCTATAAACCGAACGACTTTCGGTTTATAGACTTTCGGCTTATGTAATACATGTAAACCTATGGCTATTCTATAAACCGAAAGTCGTTCGGTTTATAGAATAGCAATAGGATTACATGTATTCCATAAGCCGAAAGTCTATAAACCGAAAGTCGTTCGGTTTATAGACTTTCGGCTTATAGAATACAAGTAATACTATTGCCTTTCTATGAACCGAACGAGAGCCCCATTCATAAGAATTTCTTATGAATGGGGCTCTCGTTCGGTTTATAGAAAGCCAATAGTATTACATTGTATTCTATAAAACGAACGAAAAAAATTAACGAAACGAAAATAATGAACGAATTTCGTCTGAAACGAATGCACTAATGAACGAAATTCGTTTTAGACGAAATAAATAACATTTTCGTCCGAATGGACGAAAACGAAACGAAAATTTTAGTTTTGCACATGTCTAGTCCCCATTCATAAGAATAGGTCAATTGACCTATTCTTATGAATGGGAACTCTATTTCGGTTTATAGAAAGCCAATACATACAATGTAATCGCCGAACCCCGAACTCCAACACGAACATACAATGGAATGTCTGTGTTCTGGTCCGGGGTCCAAAAACCGTAATGTTCTGTACGAACCCGAACAGTGCGGTTCGGGTTCGCTCAACACTACTACTAATCACAGTGTGATCAATGGCCAGAAACAAAACTTGGCGTTTTCATGCTTGCGTTGTCATGTGTCACAAAGGGGTTAAAGAACAACTCTGATTTGAAAATAAACTACCTTTTTTTTGCAGAGTAAAGTTAAAGAAAAATATGTAACACTCCCACATGAACCAGTGATTTAGTGTAAACAAAATACAATAATATTCCCCATGCACCTTCAGCTGCCCAGAAAACACTCCTCAGGTGTTTGAAATGAAGACATGACACAACATGGGGTGCATGTACATAGGAGAAAAATCAATACAAATCAATAGTGTAACACTGCATAAATTATTAGACCAAAGTGTTTTTAATAGTAGCACTCACACACATGAGGATAAAGTAAGCCCATCAATGTGTATAGGAATTGTCTTTTAATATCTTATTTAAAAGCTAGAAACATATGACAAAGGACAAAAGAATCTGTAGACTCTTTCTGATCTACACAAGCCAGAGATCCCAAGGGGAACGAGGAGGATCACTGCTGGGAGTCTAGTGATTTGGAAGTTTGATTTCTGATCTCTCTGTGCTGTTGGGCATACCAGACACCGTTTTGTTTACTGTGCAAAGTTTCTGGCATCAGCGAGTTTGCATGCCATATGTTTTTTTTTTTTAAAAGAATATATTAAAAGAAGATTCCTATACACATTGTGCTACTATTAAAGCATCTTTTGTCTAATACTTTACAGAGTGTTACACTATTGATTTTGATTGATCTTTCCCCTAGGTATATGCACACCATTCCATTCTTGTGTTAAAGGGACAGCCTAGTCCCCAAACTCACTTTTGTGCAAGATAAAGATCACTGCTTGTGTAATGCATAGTATTTTTTTCCTGTATGATTTGATGCAGGCATTCTGCATAAATCACATTTTTATTATTTGACTAAAGTCCTCCCCCAGTGATTACTCAGCATGTTAACTGCAGGTGTGGCAGCAATGATTATATAGACACTAAGGATATAATGTTTTGCTTTATTTAGTCCCTTTCTGTGCTCTTCAAATGTAATACATTGTGTAGACTCTAATTTACCTTGCTCTTGTACACAGTAGGATCTCTTAGCCGTGCAACACATTGTCTGATGACATTACTAGAGAGACAGACTCTGAAGTTCCTTGTGGAGTATTATTATATCTTGGTTACACTTTATTACTGATTCACGTGGGAGTGTTCTATATTTTTCTTTTTCTTATAATAAAAGTGGATATATTCATTAAAATTTGAACACCTGTTTTTAAAATATGTCTTAATTACTGACAAATATCAAGTTAGCAGTGTCTACCTATAAAACCAAAAGCATTATAAAGTGTTTCAAAAAAACAAAACCTCCTAAATGAAAACTGTAGTCTCAATGTAGTCATTAATACATTGCACAGGAGTTTGTACAGAGCCCATATCTGCCGTTTTTTTCTATCAGGTGTGTGGCTGCCAGGTAAGCAACATATAGGCCGTACGTGCTACCCTGTAGAATGTAGAATGCAAGAGTGTACCTGTGGGATGTCCTCATGCATTAAATGAGGACATCCCACAGGTACAACCTTGATTAAATAATTGTTTTCCATCTGAACATGTTTGAATTACATGTTCTGCCGGGAAACACATCAACATTATTTGTCCCTAAAAATGGTCAACGATGTATGCCTCCAATCAGAAGTGGTGGTGATTAAGGTATATTCAGATTAATAGCAAGGAAATGGTACAAACTCAGAAAATGTGATTGAGAAGAATTGCTGTTTATGTGATAAAAGAGTATGAATGTTTATCCTGCTTTGAATGGGTCTTTAAAAGGGTGGTATAACTTATGTGTTAATTAGCTGTAAATGGAGAAACAAAATAAACCAATTTGCTTAATTTCAGAAAGCCAACAAGTCCAAGCATATTGAGATCCCTTTTAATGAAGTCTGTATTGTAATATGTTGGTCTTTGTTTAACTGGCTGAAGAATTGACAGCATCAAGTAGTTTGAGAGAAAAGTCCATCATATACATGGAGGAAATATAACACAAACTTAGAAAAAGTACATTTTAAAAAGTATATCAGACATGTACACAATTTACTGTTATATTTACATATTCGTCTACTATTGTAGCAACTGGGTAACTACAGAAGCACAAGCTGCACATCTATTGGACTGAAATGTTTCTTTCTTTAAAATCTCCAAAAAAGATACAACATCTGGTGCTTCTGTTCCATCAAACAAAGAGTGTACTACATCTTGTTTCTTTTTATTTATTTTTTTTAGAGCTGAATTGGTTATAACTTCATATTTATTTATGACCTTATGTATACACAAATTTTGCATTTGTCAAGTATCTTCTGCAGTTACAGAATTTGTGAATTATAACAGAACATAAAATATCAATGCACATATTTTAGTTTTACTCTCGGAAATAAAAGTTTAATTGTTTACACAAATTGCTATTTTGTTTCTGCACTTTAAAGTGCTGTTCTACCTAAACAAAATATTAACTGATTGCTCTGTTGTGTGCTCTAAATCTAAAACAAATTTAACAGCTTTGTTAATTTATTTTTCCTGTAGATAGTTTATAAACACATAAAAACAATACCATTACTTTACAAGGCAACAATGGCTTATTTTTCTTGTGTCACGTGAATACAGTATTACAATAATAAAACCAAAAGGATACTATGAATTGGGAAAAGGTTAATAGTTAAGAGTGACTAAATTGATTTATTTTTCTTTTGAATGAGGCAGAAGACCACTATTCACTATGAGTCTTGCATTTAACGTAGCATTGTTCTTTTGCAGCACTGAGAGCTGGTCTGAGAACCATCTGTCTCCATCATTTGTGTAGGAACAAGTCAATGGCCAGTCATTTGCACACAGCTAATAGCATGGGATCCATGTGTTTGTCTATTTATTTTGGGTTTTGTTTTCACATGCCTGCCATACTGTGTCAATGGGATATTGGACTGCTAACAACTTTTTTTTGTCTCCGGTGATCGCCCCGTCAATATAGAGTGACAATCAGGGCTAGGAGTATTTTCACAGTGGGGTTACATCTGCTGTCACATGATTGGCTGTAATATCTTACTGGCATAATATGCACCATACTGTTCAATTTTGAGCTGGCTTCTCATATTATTAAGGCCCTTATTGCTATACTGTGAAAAGGGCAAAACTAATTACCATAGTGCATCTGGGTGGTTGTTCTGCAACCCTTTTACCAGAGGTTAGATTTTTTTTAGGGAAAAGTACAGTAGCATAATTCTAAAAGTAAGGTAGAATCAGTGTATCATTTATAATTAAAACACAGATCAAGTATTTCGCGTTTGGCAAGGGCCTTGGGTGGCACTTAACTTGTCTGCTGGGGGCAGCAAAATAAAGAAGCCACCCCTTTCAAAGATAAAAAAGTCACTTGCTGGCAGAGACAATCGCTGGGGAGATTGGAAGAGCTCTCCTCACCACCGCTCTGCACGCAAGCAACTTCCTTGCTGTCTGTTCAGCTCCCCGTACGGCATGACAGGTCATGTGACCCAGCGCTCTGACGTCAGACACCCGCCAAAACATGGAATGGAATGTGAAGTGTGTGCAATGTGGGTGATGGGGCATGTCCTGGGTGTGCAACATGCGTGATGGGGCATGTCTTGGGTGTGCAACGTGGGTGGGGGACTGCCTGAATTTAGTCTGCCTACGGCAGCACAAAACAAAGATACACCACTGACATAGCTGAGTAACACACATCATTGTGTTCTTGTTGTCAAGAACTGGACAGTCTGGCGGTAGAACTGTGTTACTATGTTGTGGCACACCTGCTATGAGTTTAACTGCTGTGGAGCTCTGTGATACACCAATATGCACTGCACATTACTATGAGTATCATTAATGTGGAGCTCTGTGATACACTCTTAGACTGCCCATTACTGTGAGTTTTATTGCTACTGAATGGTCCTTGGCAATGGTGTTCACTGGAAGAATTTATTGAGATTGCAACTATTCCTTGAGAGATTCTCTATATCTGAAACTTTCTCAAGGCTGAGATGTGTATTCTTTAGGAACTGAAGCATAAACCTTCTGATTAGTTGTAATGATTTTAGAAACATAGAATGTGTTGGCCGATAATAACCATTTGGTCCATCTAGTCTGCCCAATATTCTAAATAATTTTTTTGTCCCTGGCCCTATCTTATATCTAGGATAGCCTTGTGCCTATCCTAAATATTTCCTACAATAACCTGTTATGTACAGCTTCTGATACCCAGTTACATTGCCTTGTCTTGATTGGATTATGTTATTCATTGCCATTCACTTGTCATTTGACTTCATTCTCCAACTTTCTGATTTTCCTCCATTCGCAATACCATACTTCAAGTTCCCTCTGCCTAGAACTGGAGGTATGAGAATGAAAGTAAGAGAATGGAGGAGGATATAAAGTGAACATCATGTGCTGCATTTTCCCATCTCTTTGAATAAACTCCTGTTTTATACAGTGACAGTTAGTGCAAGATCAAAATGTGTTCCCAGTGATGGAATAAGCATTATTCAGAAACAGGGTGTATCTCCAGTGCCAACCAATTTATTACATATGCAGTGACAGTACAGGTTCTGGATGCAGTGCTGTATTTAACGCGAGGCATCCTAGGCGGATGACTAGGGTGGCAAATTTTGGGGGGCGGCAGCGCCCCCCAGCACTGAAAAAGAAAAACAACAAAAAAAAACGCGGCCCTGTAAAAAAAAAAAAAAAAAGACCGCGCTTGCAGGCGGAGACGGAGGTGAGAGGGGATCGGAAGATCCCCCCTCACCATCGCTCGGCCTGCCAGGCTGCACGGGGAGAGAAACCTCCGTGCTGCCTGTTCGGCTCCCCGTGCAGTGTGCCGAATCGGAAGTGCCAACAGTCACGTGACCGGTGCGCTGACGTCATACGCGCGCCCGGTCACGTGACCTGTCGGCACAATCGCCGGGAAGCCGAACAGGCAGCATGGAGGGACCATGCTGCCTGCCACTAGCCACCAAGGAAAGGTAAGTGGAAGTCAGAGTGTGTGTGATGGAAGACAGTGTGTGTGACTGAGTGTGATGGGAGTCAGAGTGTGTGTGATGGGAGACAGTGTGTGTGACTGAGTGTGATGTGAGTCAGAGTGTGTGTGATGGGAGACAGTGTGTGTGAGACTGAGAGTGATGGGAGTCAGAGTGTGTGACTGAGTGTGATGGGAGTCAGAGTGTGTGACTGAGTGTGATGGGAGTAGGAGTTTGTGACTGAGTGTGATGGGAGTGTGTGTGTGATGGGACTATGAGCTTGATGTGAGTCTGAATGATGAGGCATGTCTTAGGTGTGTAACGTGGGTGTGCAGCTTGGGTAGGGGGGTGCCCGGATTTTGTCTGCCTAGGGCAGCACAAAATCAAGATACACCACTGTCTGGATGGATCTACAGTAAGAGTTGGTACAGAATTATATAAAAGAGGAATATCAAGAGAGGATATGATAAACATACTGTTTCTCACCACTTCTCTCTGGTACATAATAAAGATCCCTGTCATTTAGAATTTATGTGTATTGATAAACCCAGCCTTCATTGGCGGGGAGGAGACAAAATCGCCACACTTGGACGTGCTGAAATGAAATGGATATTTGAGCATTAAGCCTTATACACGCCTTATACACCCAGAGCCGGTCCTATAGGCTCTGTAGAGTGTGAGTACAATTCTTTAGGGGGAGATATTTATTTTCCTTATATTCACAATACTGCACAATTTTGTATATATTTTTTTCTTCTCTTTTATATACATCTAAAAAAGGCTGGATTTTCGCCTATATATCTCTGATAAGTATTTATTTTATTATATCCTGCGCAACACTTTATTACACGATATTCACTATTTTGTGCTAATTGGAGGAAAATGCACTAGTGTTTGCTGCATAATTTGTTTGTCTGCACATTATATATAGCGCTTGTCACTTTATCTGCATTGGTTTTTGGTACAGAATTAGATTGTGGCTCCATTTAAATGAAAGTTAAACTTTTTTCCCTCTACAGAGGGCAGATCAGCACAATTTCCCATCACAAATTGTCAAACACACTGCTGCCATATTAATTTTCCAATCACAATACTATCACAGTTCAGTACCATCGACTCCTATTTAATGGCTCATAATTAAATACAAAAAAAAAGGTTTTATGTCAATTTAGGCACACCAGGGCAAATGCACAGTTCCCGGTTTGCATCCACTGCTAAATCTTGCTTTCAGTCTCCTTCACTAAATACATATGTATATTAATCATGCTCCATAAAATCCATACACACATCACACTTTTAGCATTTCTCTAATACATTTAATACAGTAAAGTACTTTTCCAAGTCACAATGTCGATCAATGACATTTTTGGCAAAGCAGACGTGCTGCAAATTTCCTTAATCCATTCATGTGGATCTACAGCTGGATTTATTTTATTTAAATGACATTTAAATTTTAAATTATTCTAATGGTGGGATAATAACATTAAAAAAAGTAATCGGCACTGTTTTCCATTACTTTTCTTTAAGACCTCTGTGTACACACAAAATACACAGAATCTATTGTCATATGTGCTTATTGTCAGAGGCATAAATAAATAAAACATACAGGATCATGGAGAATGTATGCTCATTTTGGGGGAGTATGCCCTGTATATTCTTTGAAGGTAGGGTACCTAGGCATCTGCACATCTGGCAACTTGCTCGGCTTTGGTGTTGCCATCCAGCCAGTAGTATACTGGCAGTTCAGTAGCAAATTTGGGGAAATGTAACTGTTTAGTTGCCTTCACAACTAAAACAGTGGAGGTCTACTCACTAAAATCCAAAAGTTCATCTCAAACTCCCTTTTGTCCCCTCGCATGCCCCAATCGTGACCTCACCAATTACTATTCACTAAGCATTTTTGTGAACTAGAGATGGGATAAAGGAATTTGAGATGGGGGGGGGGGGGGGGGGGGGAATCATGGTTAAACTCACCTCCCATTCATTTCAATAGGGAAAAAATGAAACTGCTTTTGACACTAAGAGTCATGCACTCAGTATTATAAAAAATAATTAAAGACTCAATAGTAGTTCTCATCCAAAAGATTTTTTTTTGTGATTACTCTGATTGCAAGCTGCTAGTTATGTTTTGGACTGCTGTGCTTATTTGTAAGATTCAATGTGCTATGTGGATGCTGGCTGGGGTAAGTCCTGGGTGTGCAATTTGGGTGCTGGGACATGTCCTAAGTGCAGAAGGTGGTGCTATGACAAGAAATGTGGGGACAATAATGAAAGGATTGCAGGAGAAATGGAGTAGTAGAGGTGGGGACCATTTTCATTGTAAGGGGACCCACAATTTCTGTTGGCAGCACTGCCCCCAAACACCTGCTTGGACGCCTCCACAATTTTAAAAGGGTATTCACCTGACCATGTTGCCTCCTTATAAAGTTATACAGAGGGGGTGGGGAGTTTGCACATGGGCAGGGCTTCTATATCTAGGTGTGGCTTGCACATGGGCAGGCACAAGGGTTCAGCATGATCTTCTATTGCCCAGTGACCCCAAGAGTTGTCAGTCCACAGTTGTCTCAAGGTGGACAAGTTGGGATATTGAATTTGATAACACTTTAAATTTAAATACGACTTCCTAACTCGACCACCTTGTGCTATTCACTACAATAAAGTAAGGCTCCCTCTCAACCCCCCTCGAAAAAAGGCCAACTTTGACTCCTATCTTGAAACCAACTTTCATTGAATGCAGTAAAATTTGCTATTAGATGTCCAATTCACCCTGTGCAGCTGACCATTGCTAAGGATGGCGAGTTGCATTGACATGAATGTGGGTACAGTAAAATCATGTAATTAATGGGACCGGTGGCTGCCTAAAGTGCTTCATGCCACTCCTGAAATAAATAGGTCCAGACTTACCTCTAAGTTGAACAGGTGGGGGAAGAAATACATCTTAGGAGAAAAAACCCTGTAAAAAAAACCACCATTTGAGTGCCATGTGGGTGCGCAGAGAAAATCATATCCTGGATGCGCAATGTGGGTGATGGATCATATCCTGGGGTGCAAGGGTAAGTCCTGGATATGCAATGTGGGCAAGGCTGAATTAAGACATTGTAGGCCCCTGGGCTTCAGTTATTGTGAGGCACCCAGTAATATCGGATTGGGCATAAAATCATTTGACAGATATCCAGCACTTAGATTGCACTCACAGGACTTACTCCCACATTTAGATTGCACTTAACATATCATATAAACATGGCACAACATGGCATAATCAGAAGTAATGTATAAACATGGCACAACATAGAAAAATCAGCAGTCATGTATAAAAAAGTTTTACTAGTAAATAATAATTCACACACAAACTGTTTTTTTCATATTTAATAAAACCTATGTTTGAAAACATGTATTTATTTTTTGGATTTCCTTTTATTTACCAATCTGCCCCTCTGACTTTCCATTTCCCCCCCATGTTTGCCAATCTTCCTTACAGTCTTGACAATGCATCCCCAAACTTGCCAATCTGCCCCTCAGACCTGTAAATATGCACCTCAGACTTGTTAATGCACCCTCAGACTTGACATTCTATACTCTGCCAATGTATTCCCGCATTGCACAACTAGGACATGCTCCACCACGCATATTGCACATCTAGGACTTATCCTAGTTTATGCCACACCATCCACATTTCACACCTAGGTTTTACCTCAGCACCCCAGTAAATGCGCCATCACCCACATTGCACCCCAGTACTTGCCCCATTACCCACATTGCACCCAAGTAAATGTCCCATTACCCACATGGCACCCCATTATCCACATTGCACCCCAGTACTTGCCCCATTACCCGCATTGTTGCCTCTCTTGAGCTCCCCATCACTTTTATTGCTGAAGGTCTGGCATATTAAGGGGCAAAACTGAGGGCAAAATACTGGCATATTAAATGGCAAAAGAATGGCAAATTGAATGGCAAAATACTGGCATACTGAATGGTAAAACACTGGCATATTAAATGGCAAAATACTGGCATATTATATGGCAAAAGAATGGCATATTGAGGGGCAAAGTATTGGCATATTAAATGGCAAAATACTGGCATATTAAATGGCAAAAGAATGGCATATTGAGGAGTAAAATACTGGCATATTAAATGACAAAATAATGGCATATTGAATGGCTAAATACTGGCATACTGAGTGGCAAAATGCTGACTTATTGAGTGGCAAAATATTACTGACATATTGAGTGGAAAAAAATTACTGGCATATTGACCAGCTGCTTCCAACAACCCTCCATATTACACTAAACCGGGTTAACATGCTTGTGAGGGTAGGTGGGGCGAGTGGGAGATATTGTCAGAGGGAGTAGGGGGCCTGGAAATTCCTGGTGGCGGAACTGTCCTGGAGTGCAGGGGTAAGTCCTGGATGTGCAATGTTGGTGGAGGGGGGTCACCCAAATTTAGTCTGCCTAGGGTAGCACAAAACCAAAATACACCACTGAATAGGCTCCATATGTATGGACATATGTTTTTATATATACAGTAACAAATGGTAAAGCCTTCCCCACTTCTGTGGAAAACCAAAGTTTGGGGGATTAACATAATTCTAGTTTATATGCATCATGTATTAACATTTATATTCAAATTACAGATTCATTTTCTGCAAGGTATTAAAAACATGGTAGAAACCTCATTACATTTATTTGCTGTCAGTTGTTTTTATACAAAGTCTGATAAACAGTTTATAAAATCCTATTACATCCATGAATAAGAATTTCCTCAGCACAGCTCTCTAATGGGGATTGTGAATGCAAGAATTCAGGGCCTATCATTTAGTCTAATGCTAACAATTACCTTGGTTGCTTAATTTAACATGTGTGAGCCCTGTAGGATTAGGAACAAAACACTTCATTAGTAGTTCTCAGGATCCATGGCAATGTCCATGGCAATGTATTAAAGACACTAAAAATAAAATGAAAATAATACTCTTTAAAATGCAAATACATAACTGATAATGTTTCCATTGACTTTCCCATGATTCGGGATATGTACAGATAATCCTTGGACCTGACCTGTCAGATGAGTGCTTTACTTACATAGCTTTTATTCCTATCAGGAGCATACTATATTTCAAATGCTTGTTCAGAAGAGTGCCTCCCCTACTGGACTCCGACACAATATGATTAGTACTGTTGGCAGGCTTTAAGGGGCTTAGGTGACAATGTTTATACTTTGAATGAATTAAAAAACAAAAACAAATCAAAAGTTATCTATACATTGTGTTAGCAGAATTGCAAGTAAATGCTTAAATAAGGAGAAAATGTGTTTTAAATGTGCCTGCTGTGTCTCCTGTCTATGACCTCACCTTGTGGCTCGATATGCAAATTATACTTATCCAACTGAAAGTAGATAATTTGCATATCAAGCCAAATTTAAATCACGTTTTCTTTTAATTTACTTATTTAATTGTAATCCTTCTAATAATGTATATAGAGCATTGTTGATAATTTTATTCTGTACATTCACAGTATAAACAATATTTAGGTTACAGAGTCCCTCTAACCCCTTACCGAAGCTAGGACGTTATATTCTATTCTAATTTAAAGTTCCCAAAAGACTCTAGGATGGCATAGAACAAAGCTCATTGCGGGGAGCTGTGCTCAGATCCCGCTGCAGTGCCTTTCAGTGGTATCTCACCTGTCAGATGAGGCCACTTTGAGTGGCCTTTAGACTGACAAGGAAAAAAATGTAGCCGATGCTAAGATTTCCAAATCTTGCCGTGCCCGAACTTCTGGGTTCATAAGAAGGGCTTTCATTAGATACTATTATGTTTATCATATCTTATAATTTACTACAAAAAAACACTTTTTCTAACTTTGACCTAAAAATAATTTACAAAAATACAATCATTAAAAAAGACCCCATCTAAATAGTTAAAAAATGTCAGAAAGTTCAGAAATATACTTGTTTCCATGGTTTTATGCAGGGCAAAAACCAAAAAATAGTGTTTTTTGTTTTTTTCTACAGTGACCTTCTGACCCCAACTCCAACCCTAAATTTAACCCTAACCCTAAATTTAACCCCAACTCTAACCCTTATGCTAACCCTTAATATATTTTCATTTAATTGTAAACCTGTCCCTTATGCTAACCCTAATTTAATTGTAACCCTAACAACTATTCTTACCCTAACCTTAGATTTTAGCTAATTAAGTTTTTTTTTTCATTGTAATTTGCTGACTGCCTCTAGGGGGTCAGCAAATTACAGTGGGTCAGTGAGAGCAGTTTTCACGATTGTTGATCGCTGAAATCAGTCGTTCCACCGCAGGATGTGTCAGGCACGTCCACTGTCGGCAACAGATATAATAATATGAAAATATAACACTATTTTCGATACAATAATTTATTTTTGATGAATGTGTTTCAAACAGTAGAGCAGTTGTGGCTAATCCTCTGGTTTATCAACAATAGTTAACACCATCATATCAACTATTAATTTTGTAAAGCATAGTTTCTCTTCATCATTTCCGCTGCAGAAGTAAAAGGTGCAGGTTTTTACATGGGAACACAGTGTTTTTTTGTGAGGCATGTGGTCAGTTAAATTCACGTCTGGTATAGCTGCAGGCAGTAAAATATTTTTAATACATTTTTTCACTTGACTACAATTCTTCTCATACACTTTATCCTGCCTACCAAGGGTCCCTAATTGAGAGGGATAGTCCCTGTTTGGGGATGCATTGTCAAGTCGGTGGGGCAGTTTGGCAAATATGGGGGCAGAATGGCAAGTCTGAGGGGCAGATTGGAAAATAAAAGGAAATCAAAACAATGCATTTGTTCAATCATTGATTATTAAAAATTGAAAAAAAACTGTTTACATGTGAATTATTAATTACTAGTAAAACTTTTTCTCATGTAAGGTCATCTAATTTTTACTGGGGGCCTCACAATACCTGTAGCCCAGGGGCCTACAATGTCTTAATCTGGCCCTGGATAGGCACAAGGCTATCCTACCAATAAGGTAGGGAACTGGAGACTAATAAAAGTATTTAGAAAATATGGCTAGATGGACTGAATAGTTCTTATCTGCCGACACATTCTATGTTTTTCCGCATGCTAATAAGATAAAAAAAAATGCTAAACATCAGTGGGATCTACTGAATTAACACAGTGAGTGCAGTTTCTGTGAGAAATGCTTTGACATGAAAATAAGTGGAAAAGACACTTGGGTATATTCACAACACATTGAGCTGGGGTGAAATGGCAAAATCAGGCCTTTAGCAGCCTTTAGCAGAGCTCTCGGCATATTCAAGCGGCATCACATTGTGCATCCCTAGTGCTTCCCTCCTTATTTTCAACAGTGCCTTAAAGTGGTCCAGCTTGCAATCCTGTTGCTAGGGAATGTAAAGCGAACACAAAAATCCCATATTACTAACTGCACCGTAAACCCTTCAGTCAGTCTTAGCTGCTTTTTATTTTCTCTCTACGTGAAATTAAATGCAGACCCTGTTACTGTATCCTTAGGCTGTCTTGCTACCGGAGGAATTATTAAATAATATCTGGAAGAGCATTAAAGAGTGATGAGGCAATAGAACAAGTGAATAGCAGGCAGGGGAAAGGCACAGTAAGACTTTACCGGTGAAGCACTTAATGACATAGCTGTGTATAAATGCACAGTGGGTACTTCAAAACAACATGAGGTTAATCCAGGGCTTTCACTTTTCCTATTCATAAAGGATAAAATATGGATTTTGTTGGTGTGTCCTATCAACATAAAGCCATTAATTCTGAAAACACTTAATAAAAAACTACAATAAAAAAAAGTTCTCTTTTTTTAATGTATTTTATTTATTTATTTTTTTAAATCCAAAATCTTGGAAGTTGAATTCCTGAATGTTTAGTCAAATATTAGTTTACAAGGTTTAAACACGCTCTATTTATGAGAAATAATACACTTAATCCATTTATAAGTAGTTTATTTATCTGTAGTGCTATACCTGAATCGACTAAGTTCTGACTCGCTAGATAAAAAGTGGCCTCCCTTTTGCCCAATAGCCCCAGCGTTTTCTGTAAGGGGCTCATGCTAACAGAAGGATATCAAGATGAAACTATGATCTCATCACATCAGTGTGCTCACAGTGTGCATTAAGTGGCAAAGGTTAATAAGTAAAGGGTTTTGAGGTGTATATTTTCACTTTGGTAGGCAACATAGACTCAACTAGTACAGAACTCATTGCTTTTGTTCCAGGCCCTGTAGGCCTTTAATCTGGCTCTTCTCTTGTCTCTAAGTAAACAGAAAAAAGCATTTACAAGCAGTAGAGTAGTCAGGCAGCTAAAGGGTGACTTTATTATAACAGGGATTAAACAGTTTTGCTGCAAATCTACTTTTTATTATTACTTCTCTAAAGCCATATTGTATGTTCTTTTGAGGTTTAATAATACATATAGCTGTACTTTGAGGTCCCATGGAGCCTAAAACCTACTAAACCATGGTGTATCAATTTGAGCAAACCCCTCTGGTGCAATTGTTTCATTATTAATTCACAGTGGGAACTGCATTATTGCACATTTTGCATTACAGAAGCTCACAATACTTCTGAAAGTCTATGGCTTTAAAATACAAATGCAGCTGAATGTCATCAAAATATTGGTTTTCAAAGACATGTGTATTTGATTTGTTTTAGATGATAAGAAAAGATGAAATTATTGTGCAGCATTACACTTCTGTTGGTTTAAAAGCTGTATTTTAACATCAGCATTAACTATTTAAAGAGATGATTTATAAATGAATACCACAAAGCTTCATTGCAATTATACTATATCGTTATGGCTCTGAACCTCAGTCGTTTATGACAGATTTATCTTTATTAACAGGAAACTTTTTTAACAGGCAGGAAACTTTGCAGGACAGATAAAGAAGATCTGCGTGACCAAAGGCATAGATCTCCTCCCTCACACTACATTTTTTCTTTCCCACAGGATGTTGCAGAAGTTTGGTTGTAGCAGTGAGACAATATCCATATTTGATCTTCCAACTGTTTTTTTCCCCCCAAAATAAACACACATGCAAACCCCCCACCCCCCCTAAATTGATATGTAATATAACTCAATACGGCTTAGGAATACTCTAGAACTAAAAAAGAACCTTAAGATCATCCATCACTAACTGCTTCTTGTGAACAGACAAGGTGATTTCTGCTATTTCTTTCCTTTTTAAAAATAATAATAAAAATTGAATAATAAAGATCAATACTAATTTTAATAAAAAGTCCCTGGCACTTAATGGAAGACTGGGAAATTATAGTTCCCAGTACTCTGGTTCTAACACAATCATTTGTGTAATTATTATTAATCTTTGTTAAGACAATGTGCACCAAGCCCAGGCACTGTTTGGTAATTAATTATGCAGCAAGTGTCATGTATCAGTCTGTTCACTTTAAGGATTCTTTCAGAAACTGTATCACCTAAACATCATTTTAACTGTAATTAGTTTTAAATGTGTCTGTTTATGACATCACCTGTGGCCTGATATATAAATTACACATTTTCCACTGAAAATCAGTTACTTTGCATACCAGGCCACAGGTGATGTCATAAACAGGAGACTCCACAGACATGTTTAACACATTTTTCTTTTAATTTAGGCATTTGCTTGCAATTTTGCTAACACAATAAATAGATCATTTTCAGCAATGTTTATTCTCTGCAAACATAGTAAAAACAGTCCCTCTAACTTTGCCATATGACCTTAACAGCACAGGGCACAAACAGCTTTTTTCACAGTTTAGTGGATCAGTCCCTTTAATATAATAAATTGGATTTACAACTTTCCAACTTCCCTAAGCTTGTGTGCTCAGTGAAAGCTATTTTCGGGAAGTGCAGCTTGAACAATTACAAGGTAGTAAAACTAAAAGCATGCTGGGATTTAGAAAACGGTTTAGCTCTTTGCTGGAGAGCAACTTGCACACCCTACTTACTGACACATAAAACAGGAAAAAAGACTTTATGCTGTGATGGTGGGGAGATATTGATATAGGAAAACAGTTATTAAAACATACCGTACAAGACAAATGGGGTGCCAACATGGGGGGGTACGCTGTCTGTTTTAATTTAATTGTTTTGTAGACTGACCGTCAACTTTGAAGACTTGGCAATCATTGTAAACAATTAAATTACTTCCTGGTGCTAAAGAAATACCTACAACATTTATTGCTGCTAATTAAGTCCTGAAAGCTTTGCACATTGAGCAACATATAATGTATACCAATATTAAAATACAATTAAATTGAAAGGCCTGGATAGGGTTGTGCAGTATATCCCAGCATGCATAGTAATTGCTGCCTATGGGTATGTTAACAGTTGTACATGTTGACTTGCAATACAGATGATCTATAACTTTAACCAATTGTTTGGCTCATGATTCCAATGTGTTTTCCCTGTAGCTTGGTAAATTCAAGTTTTTTTTATATGTTTTTGGTTTAAAAAGCATTGCTAATGTTAGTCTTAGCAGCTCAAGTGAGACAGCATAAAAAAGCACAGCTCATAGTTTTGAGAGTAAAAGGAGGTTCATTGCCTGTAAACACACTGATGAAAAGCCAGCATAACATGTAACTATAATCTGTTGGAGTGTATAAAATATGTATACTGCAGGGGGGAACATTAATCAATTCCATCGAACTCAGAATATATTTATTTGTCACAAGTGTTTTTTTATTTGTTGTAAAAATGTCGCTATTTGCAAAGTGTGTAAAAACAGATCTGAATTGCTTCCAACAATTGGACACTTTTCTTAGACTAGTGACTGTATCCTGCATTTCAAGTGCACATTGTGTATGTGATAGAACCACGTTTATTAGTTTATGGATTCCCTTCTGGCCGCATATGACTTCTACGTACTGCAAGGAAGCATGCAAAAGTTATGTGACCGGTAAAACATGACTGAAGTGGCAACCCTAGTTGGGATCATTTGCATCTCTTCCTTTGTTTTCTGAAATTATTTTGATTTAGAAACGGTGGTATGCAGATACAGACAGTTGTAATATCAAGCAGGGAAAGTGTACAG
The DNA here is from genome assembly GCA_036172795.1 of Pelodytes ibericus. Taxonomy (NCBI): domain Eukaryota; kingdom Metazoa; phylum Chordata; class Amphibia; order Anura; family Pelodytidae; genus Pelodytes; species Pelodytes ibericus. Next base: position 117,230,455 of record CM069862.1, read on the forward strand.
TGATGATGTGGTGATTTGAAAATTTATAATTGTTCTGGATTTCTTAATTTGGGCTATGTATAATCAAGCAGGGAATGCAGCACTATATTTCTGGGTGGGCTTCACTTTGTCCTTTTGGGCACTCAGCCAGCCTTATATAAAGAACAATATAAAGGACTCCTTAATTACTGCATGAAAAATCTCCTGTGTTGGCCCATATCCTTTGAGAGTAAACATTCAGGTTGAATAATGATGGATAAATGAAGATAATGTCACACATCTGGTGAGCATTGCATGGTGGTCACAATGCATTACAATATATTTCTACATACAGATAAGGATAACAGTTCTGTGATCTATAGCAACCACACTGTGTAGACAAACACACCCTAATGTTCACATAATTCTTCAAGCAGGAGCATGGCAATCAGGGTACAATCATGACCACACTAGAGCAGGGGGCATCCATTTTTTCCTGAAGTGAGCCCCATGATCAGCAATGAATATATGTATTTGGTTGTGTCATTTATTCATGGAAGCAGGGCTTTCTTCTACTGTTGTCACACATAGACAGCTATCAATCAGAAATTACAAAAATAGAGGGGAATATTAATGCGTGTGCATCCACCTGCCCTCAAACTCTAACAAAAGAAAAACACAAATAGTGTGATATTGTATGGTGAAGGACAAACTATGCAAACTGAATTGCACTCACAGACCAAATGTAGAACGAGCTCATCAAGGTAACACTTGTCTTTAATATTCTTCTTGCTCTAAAAAAATCTAAGCAGCATACACAATGCGCAGTATCATATAGATCAAATAGATGACACAAGTAGAATATACTTACAGTGTAAGTTAGTTATAACTGTGAGTGCAATTAATTTTCCATAGTTAGTCACCCACCATACAATATCACACTATTTTTGGTTTTCTTTTTTCCCCCACAAGTCCATGAACCCCCTACTTCCGTGTATACCTATGTTCTCAGTACAAGAGGAGTACCATTTTGAGAGCCTGCTGCAAGTTGGGGAGTATTATTTTATTATTACTTGTGCTAACTATTTGATCATGTTTGGCAGTGTGTTCTGTATTGTGTAAAACACATTATCAACTGAATTGGCTACAATATATGCTGTTAGAACCACCTAGGACTCTACCAGTATTGTGAAGGGTGGACTGGTGAAACAAAAAGCTCTCAAAAGCAAATACTCAGCTCACCTCGGTGGGGTACATATACATCCCAGACAATCTAATATACCTCTTTTCCCCACAGCTATCCCCAGTGTACATAGAGCCACTGATTATTCTGACATGTGCTTCTAACGAGTTCTGGAGTTCCAAGTTCCAACTGCTTTCTACTTCTCTTGTATGAAAATTCCCTGTTTGACCTTTTTTTTGTCTACATGGTACATTCAACAATAGTTTGTCAGCAATGTTTCTGTTACAATGCTTTGTTATTTCTGTTCCAAAGCCTAGTTTTTATACTATTCTATTGAAGTAATTTCTTTCTTTCACCGAACAAGCTTCAAGAGATTAAGTGTATAGTTCGTTATGTATTTTCCCTTAACCTTCCTGACCAGTTAAACTTTCGCATGCACATTTTTTTTTAACCTGATCCAGCCACTGGCATCTTTTCAAGTGTTTCATTAAATGAGCTCCAACTCCTAGCTGTCAGTCTGTGAAAATCCTCTGCAGATTGTAAGGATTAGAGCAATACAAACCTTGTTTGCAATTTTATCTAGGGGCTCAATTATTTTGCTCTTAGTTTTAAACATTGCTGCAGAGGCAAACCTTGAATAACATAGATTGCTCTCTTGCAATTTTAACTGCTTCATCTAAAGTGTGAATGCTTTATTGGCCTCTAGAAAGGAACCAGAGTTTCTTACAAATCTTTAAATTTATGGTACTGCTTAGTACAGAATGGCTACTATATATATATATATATATATATATATATATATATATATATATATATATATATATATATATATATACAAAATCCAAAGATCAGCGCACTCACCTCAAAGCAGGTAGGAGAAAAACTCTTAAAGCTATGGTTTTAAATAAAGCTACTTAAAAACACCTGTCTTACTAAGGTAACAAAATTGGAGATTTAGTCACATATATGGCCATATGATGCTAAGCCCACCACTACGTCAAAGTACTCCAATATTGGTGGGTCCTAACACTAAATACTGTTGCTTCTGGGGCTTAATCTCATTATATGTATTACTTACCAGGGACCAAAAGGCCTTCCTATTGTATAATACAGAGACACTCCTGCAATTTATAGGTCAGGACACCACTTATGGAGCACCTGTGATGGGGAGGGGTGCTAAACCAGAGGCCTGGTCATAGCCTCAACTATACAAACAAATTTTTTTAAACCATAGCTTTAAGAGTTTTTCTCCTACCTGCTTTGAGGTGAGTGCGCTGATCTTTGGATTTTGTATAAATATTTGGTCTCAGCAGCACCCCGTTTAATATAATATATGCTAGTTTAGGTGAGTGCATTCAGTTTGGATTTGTTTGTATAGTTGAGGCTATGACCAGGCCTCTGGTTTAGCACCCCTCCCCATCACAGGTGCTCCATAAGTGGTGTCCTGACCTATAAATTGCAGGAGTGTCTCTGTATTATACAATAGGAAGGCCTTTTGGTCCCTGGTAAGTAATACATATAATGAGATTAAGCCCCAGAAGCAACAGTATTTAGTGTTAGGACCCACCAATATTGGAGTACTTTGACGTAGTGGTGGGCTTAGCATCATATGGCCATATATGTGACTAAATCTCCAATTTTGTTACCTTAGTAAGACAGGTGTTTTTAAGTAGCTTTATTTAAAACCATAGCTTTAAGAGTTTTTCTCCTACCTGCTTTGAGGTGAGTGCGCTGATCTTTGGATTTTGTATAAATATTTGGTCTCAGCAGCACCCCGTTTAATATAATATATGCTAGTTTAGGTGAGTGCATTCAGTTTGGATTTGTTTGTATAGTTGAGGCTATGACCAGGCCTCTGGTTTAGCACCCCTCCCCATCACAGGTGCTCCATAAGTGGTGTCCTGACCTATAAATTGCAGGAGTGTCTCTGTATTATACAATAGGAAGGCCTTTTGGTCCCTGGTAAGTAATACATATAATGAGATTAAGCCCCAGAAGCAACAGTATTTAGTGTTAGGACCCACCAATATTGGAGTACTTTGACGTAGTGGTGGGCTTAGCATCATATGGCCATATATGTGACTAAATCTCCAATTTTGTTACCTTAGTAAGACAGGTGTTTTTAAGTAGCTTTATTTAAAACCATAGCTTTAAGAGTTTTTCTCCTACCTGCTTTGAGGTGAGTGCGCTGATCTTTGGATTTTGTATAAATATTTGGTCTCAGCAGCACCCCGTTTAATATAATATATGCTAGTTTAGGTGAGTGCATTCAGTTTGGATTTGTTTGTATAGTTGAGGCTATGACCAGGCCTCTGGTTTAGCACCCCTCCCCATCACAGGTACTCCATAAGTGGTGTCCTGACCTATAAATTGCAGGAGTGTCTCTGTATTATACAATAGGAAGGCCTTTTGGTCCCTGGTAAGTAATACATATAATGAGATTAAGCCCCAGAAGCAACAGTATTTAGTGTTAGGACCCACCAATATTGGAGTACTTTGACGTAGTGGTGGGCTTAGCATCATATGGCCATATATGTGACTAAATCTCCAATTTTGTTACCTTAGTAAGACAGGTGTTTTTAAGTAGCTTTATTTAAAACCATAGCTTTAAGAGTTTTTCTCCTACCTGCTTTGAGGTGAGTGCGCTGATCTTTGGATTTTGTATAAATATTTGGTCTCAGCAGCACCCCGTTTAATATAATATATGCTAGTTTAGGTGAGTGCATTCAGTTTGGATTTGTTTGTATAGTTGAGGCTATGACCAGGCCTCTGGTTTAGCACCCCTCCCCATCACAGGTGCTCCATAAGTGGTGTCCTGACCTATAAATTGCAGGAGTGTCTCTGTATTATACAATAGGAAGGCCTTTTGGTCCCTGGTAAGTAATACATATAATGAGATTAAGCCCCAGAAGCAACAGTATTTAGTGTTAGGACCCACCAATATTGGAGTACTTTGACGTAGTGGTGGGCTTAGCATCATATGGCCATATATGTGACTAAATCTCCAATTTTGTTACCTTAGTAAGACAGGTGTTTTTAAGTAGCTTTATTTAAAACCATAGCTTTAAGAGTTTTTCTCCTACCTGCTTTGAGGTGAGTGCGCTGATCTTTGGATTTTGTATAAATATTTGGTCTCAGCAGCACCCCGTTTAATATAATATATGCTAGTTTAGGTGAGTGCATTCAGTTTGGATTTGTTTGTATAGTTGAGGCTATGACCAGGCCTCTGGTTTAGCACCCCTCCCCATCACAGGTGCTCCATAAGTGGTGTCCTGACCTATAAATTGCAGGAGTGTCTCTGTATTATACAATAGGAAGGCCTTTTGGTCCCTGGTAAGTAATACATATAATGAGATTAAGCCCCAGAAGCAACAGTATTTAGTGTTAGGACCCACCAATATTGGAGTACTTTGACGTAGTGGTGGGCTTAGCATCATATGGCCATATATGTGACTAAATCTCCAATTTTGTTACCTTAGTAAGACAGGTGTTTTTAAGTAGCTTTATTTAAAACCATAGCTTTAAGAGTTTTTCTCCTACCTGCTTTGAGGTGAGTGCGCTGATCTTTGGATTTTGTATAAATATTTGGTCTCAGCAGCACCCCGTTTAATATAATATATGCTAGTTTAGGTGAGTGCATTCAGTTTGGATTTGTTTGTATATATATATATATATATATATATATATATATATATATATAAAGAGATTCTATGGTGTCTGCTCCACTTTTACAAATGTACCCTTTCTTTTGTTAATGCTGTTAGTGTGTATTTTTTATGCATATGTCATGTATTGAAAAGAAGTGTTTTCCCCACAATAAGGAAGACGATATCACCTTTCCCAGTCAACCAGGTAAAGACTGATGATGCCATAATAATAATGACATGGGGTTTATTACCAATTTGTATTAACCTTTTTTCTCCAATGTTAGTTCAGTATTAGAAGTATACTTTTGAATGTTTTCACTAGTGTTTTGGTGTTCTGAAGTCAAAGGAAGGGGGTCCACATCTTAAAGGGACAGTAAAACACATTTATTGTATTGTTGGAATATGCTTCACTGCGTAGTTTAATGCGTATTGGTCTGCTTCCTCTGACATCACTACTATGCTGAATAAATGTAGTGACCTGTATTCTGGCACTGCATTGTATATAGTGGCACTGTCCAGCACTGAACTTTTATGACAGCTATCCATGCTCCCAGCATGGAATTCTCTTAGACATGTTTTCATAGCCAGATAGCATCATGGCATGAATGGTTGTATAAATCTAAATGTTAATATTTTACTTTTACTTGAAGACATCTTAGGTGTTTTTGAATTCCTTACAGTGTTAATATTAAGTGGTTCAGCTGGGAGTTTATTTCAGACATCTAATGTTCCTTATTAGTTTTAAATATATATAGATTATATACATTATAAAACCCGAGGAAAATAAAGTGTTTACTCTTATTTCAATACGATTAGGCACTAACGTGTAAAAGGTGTCAAGATTTTCAGCCTAGGATCTTGTTATGATAAAAAGCTGCTTTGAAGATTTTTTAAAGTGTTGTTTTGTTTGCATTACTCTCATAAAAGTGATCTGATTGCTCATATTGCAATATCGATCCATAGATCCCTTCAAACATTTATGTTGGCTTTCATGTTCTTTTAACTTACTTTGCTAAATTTACATGTTCAGTAAAACGCTTTAGATATCAGTAAATTTACATTGTTCAGTAAAACTCTTTAGATATCAGTTAAGTATCACTCTCATGTGTTGTTGTTATTCACACTCCAAGATGATAGAAGTTGTCATGGCAACTGCTGATACCAGCAGTAAATATACAGATAGGAACAATGCCTAAGTAACAATGAGTAACAATTTTCCTTTAATTTCATACAATTACTAATATAAAAAAATACATGTATTTTTTTTGTGCCAAATCACAGCACATATTCACTGAACTCATACAGATTCCATTTTGCTTGCTGGCGTCTCTACATCTTATAAAAGGAGCATCATACAGGGTATATGGTTGCTCCGATATCACAAAGAGTTTAAACAATGGAGATGTATGACATTTCAAAGCAAAAATGGAGCAATTCTGAAAAGTTGTAAAAGTGGATAAATCACGAGGACGGCTACCTTAGTTTCTTTACTAAATTGATAACTTTTCCTCCCCAAAGCTACAAGTTCTCCCACCATTTCCTAGTACTAATAAACAAATCTAGGTGGAGGTGGACAAACATAATGGAAAATTAACAAAAATAGGTAGGACTAGGAACTAAGAACTAACATATAAGATTGGACCCAATATGCTTTGTTAATTGGCTCCAAGATGGTTCAGATCACAATCGGTACTCAGGTAGCCCCAGTGTGCCTCCAGATACGTTCACAATTCGGAAATCATTGTAGATGATGTCACTGACATTGCTAGATGGATGCCTTGTACATCATCCTCCTCCTCCTGATCAGATGATGATTAGTAGATTACACCATTGCCACTTATTTGTAGCCATGGTTATTTACCACTTACTCTCGCTCTCACTGCCCCTCCCTGCCCTAGTCTTGTTCACATTGAACAAGTAAAAAATAATAATAATGATTCATTTGCACTTACCTATTTGCGCCTGTCTTGTTTTTCAGGTATATCCACACCTCACACACTTCTGCAGTTAATGGTAGCCTTTTATTTCCGCAGTGGGGTATGTTGCATTGCACGTCAATATTGGTTCATCACTACACATTACATGAGGGGATACACATTAATATCCAGTAATGTGATGCCAGCATAGAACTGTCATGACTGGTATTGTTCTTCATCAGCAGTTGTTATGTAATTGCAATCATAATGGAGGGGTGTAGCTTTAGTTATATCAATGGGAGGTATGGGAATGGTTCAGTTAGGGGTTATTGCTAATGGGAAAAGGGAAGATGTGACCTGGAGAAGAGTAAAGACATGACCAAGTGGGAGCATGTTCTGAATTTATCGGCACATATCGAGGAGCTGGAAATCTATAGTTTTCATGGTAAAAAAATAACCGGAACCAAATGCCTTTCAAATCCAAATCCTGGGATATTAAGTAGCCATTTTTTGGAAATTTGTGAAATTCAGCTAAGGTGCCCCATCCAAATCCATTTCAGGACAAATCGGTGTAAACTGGGTCAACCATTAAGCCACACCTGCTTGGCTGCATGCGATTATTAAAAATGAAGGCAATTTTGGATACTGACAAATGTTGTTTGATATTTTCTTGTTTTTCCAGCTGTTTTTGAGAAGAGCCATATAATACATAATATAAGCATCTTGATAGACTTCACCAAAACCTCCTCGCATCTTCACTGATGATGATCGTCTCAATAAGACAGCTTCCATTATTTGTAATGTTCTATCATGCCCATATATAATTTTCTCTACTTTCCAACCAATGTTAGATATATTGTACAGGTTTGCTAGTTAGGATACCACTATGCACATCCTCGGAATTGTTGAATTCAGTACTTGCCTCTACTGGAAGGTTACACACATTTTTATTAAAAGTAGGTTTGGATCAAACAACGAAATATTGTTTTAAAAGTGATTTTCATATAATAAACCCGCTTAATGTCATAATACAAATTCTCAGACAAGCTGTCTGACTGCACTAATTAGATAGGAACAGAAGAAGCAGACTATGGACTTGACAGTTTGTGGCAGATGTTTTAGAACGTCCATAACAAACAATGAGAAGAGGAGGGCATTAATTGTGCAGGGAATTTATCACAAAACTAAGGTAGAGGATACTTTTTATTACTTTAGAAAGTGCGGTAATTCATGAACAGAAGAAGGATTGTCGTGTCATTGTAACAGAATGTAATTATACTTGTCTCTGCTGTGAAAAATGAACATTTGCAAAATTAACAGGTTGCTTGCAATTTTATTTCTTTCTGCAGTCTGCGTTAATAAAGAATTCTTCTGAAATTAAACATTCATTCCGCGATAAATTAGACACTTTATACATGAATAGCTCATGTCAAAGACTACAGGTTTTATCTAGAAAACTTTCTGTTTTTTTTTAAAACCATGTATAAAATAGTTGGGAACCGAAACAGTTTTTCTTTGTTTAATCACATTTTTTCAATATTGTATGAATATTTAATATACAGTCTTAGATCACTTATACATGTAATGAAACAAAAGAATGGAATCTTTTCAAATGCATTTATTGTTTTCGTACATTTTCTTTTTTTTATATTACTTGTGAAGGTTGCTTGCAACTTAACACTCATAAAGGATGTTTCTTTTTCTTCATTTTTAAATAAACATTGCCATCCTTAATCACATTTTCAGCAAAGAATTTTATATTATAAAACGTGTGTGAATACATTCTCGTGTTTTCATTAGCAATGGGATTATGCTGGCAAATGTTTCATATGAAAGACTAAGATTAACCCCTTTGCTGTATGGCTTGGATGAAGTACAGATGGGGCCGATTTAAAAGGGTCCTCCTCAGGGTAGAGCAGGAAACTGTTTGCCTAGAGGGGGCTAAAACAATTAATTTGTCCTTGCTGCCACTTCATCATTCCACCTGATATCATCTGAGATAGACACACATAGACATGCAAAACAGATTTGTTGATATAACGCACAGTGAATGATAGGCACACAAGGCAAATGGATAGAAAGAGGAAAAGTGACTGGGGCATTTAAAAGTGAAAAGTGTGTCCAACCCAAGCCCATTAAGAGAGATTAGAGAGCAGCCAAGGGAAATTGCCCTCCTTGCCAGCCCTCCCCTGGTCCTTTCGTAATATGCATGTTTAATTATATATTTGCACTAAATACACTAGCCATTACTGCCATTAATATATGTATAAAAATAGAGTTTTGATTGCTGTTACAGATGGGAAGATCTAAATGGAAGAGAACATTTCATCTCACCATTTTAGCTATACATTGTGCATGGACAAACTATGTGAAACTCACCAGCTTTGTCCCTGCACAAAATAAAATGCAGATTTCTTGGAGCAATCAAAATAACAAAAAGCAGGTCTCATAAGATTTATATACAGTATATATTTTAACTTTTCTAAATGTTATTATTTTATGTCAGCTAAGTCCTCATTTGTTATCTTTAAAATTTAATTTTATACACTCTTGATCCAATCCATAAAATGCAAGAAAACTATATATTTCTATTACACTATTAAAAAAAGATTATATGATCTATTCTTTCTTTGCTCATTTTTTTACATTATGTATGAGATGAAGACTGATATGCTTAGTTTCATTTTGGTTTTAAGTCATCGTGCATTGAAATCCCTTATAGTTTGTCTTATCAGAAGCATGTTAAAGAAGTATCATGCATCAGGCTCATTTTCTCCCTTGACACTGCAGACAGATACAAGGAAATGAACGGATATTATAAAAATAGCCACAGGCATTAGTAATGGATATCTGTGAATTCCACAGTCACTGAACGCCCAGTGTCACAGTGTGTCTGGAATCAAAATGATTTCTTCAAAATTTCTTATTGGAAATAGTTTCACCTTGATCTTTCGTTAAATTTAAACTAATAACTATGGTCACAAAATATTCACAATTATCTTACAGTGCAGAGATTAGCCTTGTCTTAAGGGCTTATAGGAAAAATATAAGACAAGAAATAATCCATATCCTGAGACCAAAGGCTCAGTGATGCCTTATTGTACTGTATATTTTTATAATTCCCTTTTTTAGAATAAACTCCAGTGTTTAAACATATCTTTTACAGAGCCCATTAATATACAAGGGGGGCAGGGCTACTTGTCCTGGTCCCCATGTATTTTAGAGGAAGCTGGGAGCCATTTGCTCAGCTCCTAGTCCCATTTATCATGGGGAGCAGGTCTAACCCTGGCCCCCAATTTATTTAATTAGGGGCAAGAGCCATTCATTTTAATTTACAGGGCCAGTGGCAGTTTGCTGGCCCCAGGGGGTGGTTTTATTTTATTTAAAAATTGGTGTTGCAGCTGCTGTGGAATACACAATCCATGCTTCCCAGCCATCCATTTGGTTGGCTAAACATCTGGAGAAAAGTAATAACAGCATCTAGGGTGCCAAACGTTAGCCACCATTGCTGAATAACTACCAAGTGATCTATTTTGGATCCAAGCTTTTAGGTCTATTTTTACTACTCTCTTTATAATACCTCAAAATGTTTGCTGGGCATCACAAAGCCACACTACACAATATAACATTATCTTTTGTTGCTTCCAACTCCCATGAGATTGCACACACAACAATGACAGTTGATTAATATGGGAATAGTAGTTAACAGTTTATGGGGGAAAGTAAAAGGGAGCTTTAACTTGTTGGTAAAGTAGTAAACTTTTTGCTGATGACACAAATATTTGCAACAGGGTTGATGTTCATGGAGGGATAAAGCAAATGGAAAATGATTAAGCAAAAGTAGAAAAATGGTCAGAGCTGTGGCAACTGACATTTAATGGGGACAAGTGCAAAATTATGCACCTTGGGCGTAAAAACCCAAAGGCAGAATTTATAATATTTGGTACAGTCCTAACCTCAACATCTGAGGAAAAGGATTTAGGAGTAATAATTTCAGAGGACTTAAAGGTATGTAGGCAATGCAATAGAGCAGCAGGAAATGCTAGCAGAATGCTTGGTTGCAGAGGCGGCTCTAGACTTTGTGAGGCCTTAGGCGAAAGTCGAACATGAGGCCCTTACGGACACGCACTATTAAATAAAATATATGCAAGTGATAATAAAAATGAATAGATTAGACTTAAATCCCAGCTTCTATGAATTTACAGCTCCTAGAATTTTATTTGTCCCATAATTATTCTACAAATATTTATAAACATTTGGTATAGATAAAAAGTGTGTAGCTGACTACCTCCCATTCTTATTGCTGTGTCCTAAATGTGAACACTAACACATATCACACAGTCATTCATAGACACACTGAGCCAGCACACAGTCATTCATAGACACATTCAGCCAGCACAAAGTCACAGATACACTCAGCCAGCACACACTGACTCACAGTCACACTCAGCCAGCACACAATCACACACTAACAGAAACACTCAGCCAGAAGGAAAGGTGCTCAATGTTGAAAGTGGTCTCACAGACCACGTTGTGCTGGAGGCATGGCACTTTGTTCTTCCTCACAGCACCGGATGCACTGTGATTTAGCCATTCAATATGCCAGAATTTAGCCCCTCACTATGCCAGGATTTAGCCCCTCACTATGCCAGGATTTTGCCAGCCAATATGCCAGGATTTTGCCAGCCAATATGCCAGGATTTAGCCACCCAATATGCCAGGATTTAGCCACCCAATATGCCAGGATTTAGCCACCCAATATGCCAGGATTTGCTCGTTTAATGCCACCCTGACACTCCTCCACCCTTACTTACCTCCTTGTTGCTTGCTCTCCGGTCGTTTCCTCCGTGCATCTTCCCTCCTGACCTCCGCAGCTTCAATAAAGTAAAAAAAAAAAAACGCGACCAGAGTTTCCTTCTTCTGTGCAGGAGGGAAGATACTCGGAGAAAACGACCGAGGGTAGTGTAACAGGGAGCTTAATGGCAGCGTTAAGCTCCGTTACATCAAAGGCAGTAAGGTGAGTTAGGCAGCCGTGAGGCCCCCGTGAGTGCGAGGCCTTAGGCCGCTGCCTAACTGGCCTAATTAGAGAGCCGCCTCTGCTTGGTTGCATAGGGAGAGGTATTAGCAGTAGAAAGAGGGAAGTGCTCATTCCATTGTAGAGAGCACTGGTGAGACCTCACTTGGAGTATTGTACTCAGTACTGGAGACCTAATCTCCAGAAGGAAATTGATACTTTGGAGAGAGTTCAGAGAAGGGCTACTAAACTGGTTCAGGGGTTAAATGATAAAACTTACCAGGAAAGGTTAAACAATCTTAACATGTATAGCTTGGAGGATAGACGTAACAGGGGGGATATGATAGAAACATTTAAATACATAAAGGGAATCAACACAGTAAAGGAAGAGAGTATATTTAAAAGAAGAAAAACTACATACAACTAGAGGACGTAGTCTTGAGATAGAAAGGCAATGTTTGAAAAAAATATCAGGAAGTATTACTTTACTGAGAGGGTAGTGGATGTATGGAAAAGCCTTCCAGTCGAAGTGGTAGAGGTAAACACAGTCAATGATTTTAAGCATGCGTGGGATAGGCACAAGGCTATCCTAGCTATAAGATAGGGAACTGGGGACTAAAAAAAAGTATTTAGAAAATTGGGCAGACTAGATGGGCCAAATGGTTCTTATCTGCCAAAACATTCTATGTTTTTAGGTTTCTATGTTTACAGTACAAAGACTTTTATTCATGATCCTTCCTGATATTTTTTTCAAACATTGCCTCTCTAACTCAAGACTACGTCCTCTAGACCAGTAATTCTTACTTCAGTAGTGGGGAAAATAATGGAAACCTTGTTAAAGAATAGGATTGTTGAACATCTAAAGTCGCTTGGATTTCAAGATCAGAGACAGCATGGGTTTACTTCAGGGAGATCATGCCAAACTAATCTTATTGATTTTTTTGATTGGGTAACTAAAATAATAGATCAGGGTGGTGCAGTAGACATTGCTTACCTAGATTTCAGTAAGGCTTTTGACACTGTCGCACATAGAAGGCTTATCAATAAATTGAAATCTTTGAGTTTGGATTTCAATATTGTTGAATGGATTAGACAATGGCTCAGTGACAGGCAACAGAGGGTTGTAGTCAATGGGGTATATTCGATGCAAGGTCTTGTTACTAGTGGGGTACCTCAGGGATCTGTTCTTGGACCCATTCTCTTTAATATTTTTATTAGCGATATTGCAGAAGGTCTTGTTGGCAAAGTATGTCTTTTTGCTGATGATACAAAGATTTGCAGCAGGGTTGATATTCATGGAGGGACAAGCCAAATGGCAAATGATTTAGCTAAACTAGAAAAATGGTCAGAGCAGTGGCAACTGGCATTTAACGTGGACAAGTGCAAGATTATGCACCTTGGGCGTAAAAACCCAAAAGCAGAATATAGACTATTTGGTACAGTCCTAACCTCAACATCTGAGGAAAGGGATTTAGGAGTAATAATTTCAGAGGACTTGAAGGTAGGTAGGCAATGCAATAGAGCAGCAGGAAATGCTAGCAGAATGCTTGGTTGCATAGGGAGAGGTATTAGCAGTAGGAAGAGGGAAGTGCTCATGCCATTGTACAGAGCACTGGTGAGACCTCACTTGGAGTATTGTACGCAGTACTGGAGACCGTATCTCCAGAAGGATATTGATACCTTGGAGAGAGTTCAGAGAAGGGCTACTAAACTGGTACATGGGTTGAAGGATAAAACTTACCAGGAAAGGTTAAAGCATCTTAACATGTATAGCTTGGAGGAAAGACGTAACAGGGGGGATATGATAGAAACATTTAAATACATAAAGGGAATCAACACAGTAAAGGAAGAGAGTATATTTAAAAGAAGAAAAACTACCACAACTAGAGGACATAGTCTTAAATTAGAGGGGCAACGATTTAAAAGTAATATCAGGAAGTATTACTTTACTGAGAGGGTAGTGGATGTATGGAATAGCCTGCCAGCAGAAGTGGTAGAGGTAAACACAGTCAAGGATTTTAAGCATGCGTGGGATAGACACAAGGCTATCCTAGCTATAAGACCGGGAACGGGGGACTAATAAAAGTACTAAAAAAAAAAAAAATTGGGCAGACTAGATGGACCGAATGGTTCTTATCTGCCGACACATTCTATGTTTCTATGTTTCTATGTTTCTATGATAGAGAATTGAGATGGGAATTTTAAACTTATTCAGGATATTTTTCCTCCCTTGGAAATAAATCCTGTGGGCGCAGATAGTGACTACATGTCACTTGTATGCATTTATATATAATGTACTGAGGATGTTGGTCATCCTTTTATGGTGCATTTATATTCACATAATAAATAAGTCAGTGAATGTGAGTGATGAAACTTTGATTTCCTGCCTCTGATCTGTAGCAAAAATGTGTGCTAGATTTGCCTAGAATATGTGAATGTTGTTCATGTCTACAAATTCTCATGTAGAGAAGGATAGGGGACATTGCATCCCTCCGCAAGACACATCGCTGTCCTGTGCTTTCATTTTTTTTGGTCTGTCCGCCGAAAAAAAAAAGACCCTGCGACCGGATGTGACGTTACGTCACATCCGGTGTCAATGTTTCCCTCCTCCATTCAGGAGGGAAGACTGCACGGAGAAGGCGTCCGAGAACACGGAGCATCAGCCAGGCGGTAAGTACTGGGGAAGGAGGGAGGAAGAAAACGAGCACTGTAACCACACAATATTACTGGCATTTGAATGGCACAATATTACAGGCATCTAAATGGCACAATATTACAGGCATCTGAATGGCACAATATTACAGGCATCTGAATGGCACAATATTACAGGCATTTGAATGGCACAATATTACTGGTATTTGAATGGCACAATATTATAGGCATCTGAATGGCACAATAATGCAGGCATCTGAATGTCACAATATTACAGGCATCTGAATGGCACAATATTACTGGCATCTGAATGGCACAATATTACTGGCATCTGAATGGCACAATATTACTGGCATCTGAATGGCACAATATTACTGTCATCTGAATGGCACAATAGTACTGGCATCTGAATGGCACAATAGTACTGGCATCTGAATGGCACAATAGTACTGGCATATTAGGCAAATTGGCTTATTAACAGCAAAATAACACTGGCATATTATTATTGTGTGTGACATAATTTGTGGGGTTCCTGTATGTGGCATAATTAATGGGCCATCTGACTGGCATTACTAAGGAATCTGTTTGTCATGGTACTGGAGGAAATCCAGGGGGGGTGACACCATGAGTTACCACACCTGGTGACACAAATCCTAGTGACGCCTTTGCTCATAGATTAATCATGTAGCTAAAGCAGCCATGAACACTGAATTGGAGAATATCAGATCATATGCCATCTACAGAACATGCACCTACAGTTACAATTTATTGAATAAACCTCTTTAAGAGACGTTATAATATGCACAGTTTTTTGTGTTTAGCTGTAATTTTCCTCTCTTTCTTGTTTAATGTACCTTACAAATATAAGCTTGTGAGTAGAGTGCTCTACCTCAAGTATTAGTCTGTCCATTTTTGCATAACTTAGTACATAGTTCCCCATGTGCTCTTTACCAAGCAGTACATACATTGTTGGCGCTATGAAAATAAATGTTAATGTATACCATTATTTTCATCATATCATATAATTTACTATAAAAAATGGAAAAAAAAACAAACACTTTTCTAACTCTTACCCAAAATATATTTTTCACATTTACAAATAGTAAAAATACGCTAGCTAAATAGCTTCTAAAAATTGTCCTGAGTTTAGAAATAACCAATGTGTCAGGGCCTTTACCAGGTCAGGTAGGAGTTTTAGCGCAGGGATAGTGGAGGTGTCTGGTTGCATGTTATAAATTGTGCAGAGGGAGAACAGATAAAGAAACAAAGAGTTAGGTATTGGAATAAAGACTGAAGGAGAGACAAAAGGGAATTTAGCAAAGAACTTCAGAATAGGAAAAGGGATTGAGTAATAACTGCAGTATGAACAAAGAGCTATAGCAGGGACTCTAGAAAAAGTAAAGGTAGGGGTGGAGAGAGTTAAACAAGGGGAGAGGCCTGAGGTAAGGGTTAAGGCCAGAGGTAAGTAGCTAAACAGGAACACCCGAGAGAGGGTGAGGTCAGAGGTTGTCAGGGTTCCTCTGAAGGAAATTTAATGCTTGGAACACAACTGCAGAATTAATAAGTAGTGCTCTCTTTAAAATGACTTCCCACAGTAAGAGCAGAAGCAGCAGCAGCAGCAGCAGCAATTAGAACTAACCAGTAGACATGTGCATTCGTTTTCAGACGAATGCATTTTCGTCCGAAAATAGCATTTTCGTCCATTCGTCCGAAAAACAAATAACGAAAATGCTATGCTAACGAAAGCCGAATGGTTAATAAACGAAAATCAATCGTTCATTCGTCCATTCGTAGTACTATTGGCATTCTATAAGCCGAAATAGAGTCGGTTTATAGAATACAATAGCATAGCACACTACATTCCATAAACCGACATAATGAACTACTTTCGGTTTATGGAATGCATGTAAGTCTATTGGCATTCTATAAACCGACTCTATTTCGGTTTATAGTACTATAGCACGAATGGACGAATGATTTTCGTTTAGATTAAACCATTCGTTCATTCGTTCAACTTCTTAGCTTTCTAGAAACCGAAACAGAGTCCCCATTCATAAATTTTTATGAATGGGAACTCTTGTTCGGTTCATAGAAAACCCATAGTATTACATGTAATCCATAAGCCGAAAGTCTATAAACCGAACGTTCGGTTTATAGACTTTCGGCTTATGGAATAGATATAATCCTATTGCTATTCTATAAACCGAACGTTCGGTTTATAGAATAGCAATAGGATTACATGTATTCCATAAGCCGAAAGTCTATAAACCGAACGTTCGGTTTATAGACTTTCGGCTTATAGAAAACGAACAGTAGTAGTGCCTTTCTATGAACCCATTCATAATTCTTATGAATGGGTTCATAGAAAGGCACTACTACTGTACGTTTGCTATAAGCCGAAAGTCTATAAACCGAAGGTCGTTCGGTTTATAGACTTTCGGTTTATAGAATACATAGAATTACATGTAATTCTATGTATTATATAAACCGAAAATCTATAAACCGAACGACCTTCGGTTTATAGACTTTCGGCTTATAGAAAACATGTAGTACTATTGTCTTTCTATGAACCGAACGAGAGCCCCATTCATAAGAATTTCTTATGAATGGGGCTCTCGTTCGGTTTATAGAAAGCCAATAGTATTACACGTATTCTATAAAACAAAACGAAAATAATGAACGAATTTCGTCCGAAACAAATGTAGTAATGAACGAAATTCGTTTTAGACTAAATAAATAACATTTTCGTCCGAATGGAAGAAAACGAAAATGTTAGTTTTGCACATGTCTACTAACGAGGATAAAAAGTCACTGAAATAACAAGGAAAAATAACTAGTACTGAATTTTGGCTTTATATGAAGCATGCTGCTAATAATAGTAATTCAGAGTACTTGATAGAAGAATTCAATTCACATGAACTTGTAAATAAAATGAATAAAGGAATAAGTGTAAAAGTGTAAGATGTTAATCAATCTTCACTGAAGGGAGCAGGCAATAAGAATAATCCATTTAAATGTTCCGTGGTCAAAGGTTTAGAGAAGTCAGCAAAGTAGTTTACAGGATATCCAAAGTTCAGGGTTGGAGATTACAGCGTGGTACAAAAAGGAAGCAGGATTCAGCAACAGGTAAGTCAGTAGAGTAAAGCTAAGCCGGCACTAAACAGAGACTGTTTACAAATAACTCGGCATCAGTCTCTGGGTGTGGTCTCCTTTTATGGCAAGGGATGATCGAGTCATGCAAAAAGGGGCGGAGCCAAATATCACTAACCTTGAAGTAATGGGGAAGCAAGTGATGATTGAGAAAAATTAATAAAGCAGTAAAAAACGGAACTATAGTAGGTGTACAGTCTGAGAGGAGGTCTGACAGAGGTTGGTAGCTAATTGGAGGATTTTGTTAAGTCATGACATAAAGTCATGATTTATAAAGACACGGAGACGAGTTTTTATGCTTATCTCTTTCCATTTATTTCCCTCAGCAGCAAATTTAAAACATAGTGAAAAAGCAAGAAAAAACAACCAATCACAATCTACTTAACCCTTGCCCCTCCCCCTATATAAATCTCAACCGACACCAGTTCTTCCTCTTTCTTTGGTGCGAAACTGACGTAAATCCAAGAAGGAAAAATCTCTTCTTAACTACAGGAATAAACATTTGATGATGATTTCCAAAATGGAACAAATGAACTTCGATCCAAGCATCTGGAAACATTGAAGAACAGAAACAAACGGAAGAACAGCCAGGATGCCGGACTGGATCTCTGAAAATTTTCTATACTGAAATAGAGGGAGAGACGAGAAAATTGAGTTAACACTCGATAAAACATTTAATGTAATGCCAGACAACAAAAGCTTGAAAAATGTATAAGCAATTTAAGATTAAATATTTTTTATATATAATACTTAAACGTAAACTAACAGAAAAAACTGGTAGTACAAAAAGGGAGAGTATGCAAAGAAAAATACCGCGGTGAGTAAATACTCGTCTCCGTGTCTTTATAAATCATGACTTTATGTCATGACTTAACAAAATCCTCCAATTTATAAAGACACGGAGCCTCGTATTTATGCAAGTTTAAAGCTGGTCTAAAACCACTGTTGAAAAATGTGTTACTGGTTTAAAATAAAATTCTTTAAACTTAGATTCCCTCGACCAATCAGCTGCCTTCATAATGTCTTCCAATTTGCGTCCCAATGATAATGCTTTTGAAGCCATGGCCCCTCGAAGGGAGTGTGGACCAAATATATTAGTGTCAACACCAGCTTCGCCCAGTATCCATTTCACCCATCTAGTCAAAGTTCCAGTAGTAACAGCGTGATGCGGTCTGCGAATAGCCAAAAATAAATTAGAAGGGGAGGTAAATCGCATATTCTCTGTTCTTCGTTCGTATTCTTGTAAACAAAGCACTGGACAAAGTTGTGGGTGGTCCCGGAAAAGGGGATAGAAAACCGATCTGATGGCGGTTTTGGTATGTCTAGAGATATCAAATAATACCCCTTCTGGAGTAAAAGAACGTGCTGAGGAATCCAAAGCTCTCATGTCCGCCACTCGTTTACATGAGACTAGACAAAATAGGACCACCAATTTGGCCGAGAGTTGTTTCAATGATAATTATTCGTTAGTTGGCCACCCGTTCAGTAAATCAAGGATTAATCTGACGTCCCAAAGGGACGAATATCTGGGTCGAGGAGGTCTAGCCATCAGTATACCTTTCATAAGTCGACAGACCAGAGGATGTTTGCCGAGCGGAAAGCCATTAAAGCCGGTATGACCGGCCGAAATGGCAGAGCGTAGTACATTCATTGATCGGTATGCCATTCCGGATTCGAATTTGTAGGTTAGGAATTGTAGAATTTGGTCTATAGACGTCGAAACGGGATCCAGGTGTCGTTCCACGCACCAACAAGACCATGACTTCCAGGCAGAAGTATACAACCGTCTCGTTCCTGGAGCCCAGGCCCCTGCCAAGAGGTCCTGAGTTGCCTGAGAAACGTTTGGGATACACCAGGGTCCCCGGAAATCAACCAGGCCAGTAGCCTCAGTTGACCGGAAGTTATCAATGGATGAGGGTTCGCCTCTGGATCCGTCAGGATGTAATTCAAAGGTGGAAGAAGGCTTGGCCAATCTATTGCTGTCCCCAGTAGTGTGGGGAACCATGGTTGTGATTCCCACCATGGGGTAATCATGACCAATGATCCCCGTCGTTGTCGTAGATGGACTAGGGTACTTGCGATCAAGCAAAAAGGTGGGAACGCGGAATGCCTGTGAGGTGGCCACTCTTGAAGGAAAGCGTCTGTCGCCACTGCGTCCGGATCCGGGCGCCAACTGAAGAACCTGGGAAGTTGAGTGTTTAACCGGGACGCAAACAGGTCCATGTCCAAAGGACCCCATAATTCTTGTAGTTGTTGAAAGATCGACGAGTGAAGATGCCAGTCGCTTGAATCCTTTAGATAGCGTGAACTCCAATCTGCTCCATAATTGGTTAAGCCTGCGATGTGGGTGGCTTGGATCGACACATTGTGCGCGAGGCAAAATTGCCAGAATTCCACAGCCAGTTGGGATAGGGCAGTTGATTTTGTGCCCCCTAAGTGGTTTATGTACTGGACTGCTGAAACGTTGTCCATACAAAGCAGAATTGAGCAATCGGACAGGTCTCTTGCGAATCTCTTGACCGCAAAAGTCCCTGCTAACAGTTCCAAGCCATTGATGTGCAATTGTTGTTCCTGGATTGACCATCTCCCACCTGTGACAGATCCTTTGCATATGGCTCCCCATCCATGAAGGCTTGCATCGGAAGTAATTGTGAGGTCTGGTATAGAACCGAAGATTCCTCTTCCGTTCCATGCCTCCATGTGGTGCAGCCACCACTCCAGTTCCCCTTTTGCTTCGTGGTCTAAAGGGATGACTTGATCGTAAGTCCAACCCTGATGAAGAGAACATATTTTCAGACGTTGTAAAGCCCGATAATGTAGAGGTCCTGATAATATGGCTTGGATTGAGGCTGATAGGAGTCCAATAATCCTTTGCTAGTTGTCGGATTGTAATCCTGGGTTGAGCCAGTGTCTTCCTGATTTCTTTCTTGATCAATTTCACCTTGGCTTTGGGTAGATGAAGAGACCCGTGAATAGAATCTATGGTGAAGCCTAGGAACTCTATTATCTGAGTAGGAAGAAGACATGATTTTTCCCAATTGATAAGGAAACCTAGGTTTTGAAGTAGGTCTACTGTCCAGGATAAGTGCAGTCGAAGAGTCTGTATGTTTTGGGACATAATTAGGATATTGTCCAAATAGATGATGAGTCTTATTCCTCTCTTTCTCAAATGTGCTACCACTGGCTTCAACAGTTTTGTGAAGCACCATGGGGCGGAAGAAAGTCCGAATGGAAGACATGAGAAACTCCACAGTCTGTCTCGCCATAGGAAACGCAGGAACCACTGGTACTGTCAAGTATGCGTCCTGCAGGTCCAACTTGACCATCCAGTCTCTGAATAACAGTAGATCTCTTAGGCAATGAATGCCTTCCATCTTGAAGTGGTGATAACATACGAACATGTTTAGTGGGCGAAGATTGATGACGGGTCTGGTACCGCCACCCTTCTTGGCCACTAGAAACAGGTTGCTTACGAACCCTTTTGACTTGTCGTGCACTGGAAAAACTGCTTCTTTCTGGCGTAAGGTGAGAACCTCCCGATCTATTGAATCTTGATCTGAGACTGAGAAGGTTATGGGTCGGAGCCATGACCCTTGTACCGGGAGAGAAACAAAATCTATGAGATAGCCCTGTATCGTATTGAGGACCCACAAATCTGAGGTGATCGTTGTCCATGTTTGGACAAAGAACCTGAGTCGACCCCCCACCTCTGACAGGAAAAAATGGTGAAAGTAAATTGGACTTACCATAGCCTCGTCTGTATTGCAGTGCACCCCTGAAGCCCCTTGATTGCCAGGGTCATCCCCTCTGCGGAAAGAAGGTGGGGTTCTGTGGTCTGTATTCTTGGAAAAGTTGCCTGTTCTGCGAGAGGCCTCGGGGTCCTCGGGATTGACCCCTGAAGGAGCGGCCGGCCAGACGACCTCTAGTTCTGCCGGCCCTGACAAAAACCTTTTGATTGAATACTCGTCTCATATTAGACTGCGCCTTATCCAAGGCTGTAAATGTTTGTACGAACGCGCCTAACTCCTTCACAAAGGAGTCCCCAAATAACAAGCCCTTAGCTTTGGGGCCTGGTTCTGATATGGCCATGTTGACCAATTTAGGTTCGATTTTTAGCAAGATAGCTTTCCTGCGTTCTGTAGCTAACGCGGAGTTCGCGTTCCCAAGCAAACAAATAGCCATCTGGGCCCAACCTCGAAGGCAGTCGGGATTTACAGAGGTACCCTCTACTATAGCCGCCTCTACTAGCTCAAATATTTTCGTAATGGGACCTAATACGTCCAAGATTTTATCCTGACAATTTTTCAGGGAAAAATCAAGCCCTTTACGGGTTTTCCATCCTGTTTTGCCCAAGAACTGAGCAATTTTGGGGTCCACTTCTGGTGTGACGCAGACTGTGTTAGCCACTGTGGGCCTTGGGCATTCAGCCCGTAACTGATTTCTAGTTGCCCTATCCAAGGGTTTGCGGACTCTAGAAGCTATATACTCCGCAATATGTGCTGTAGGGGCCCACTCTAGGGATCGGGGATGCTGGAGATCCTCTGGTGAGAATAGGGGTTCACCCTTAGGGTCTATAGGCACTGTAGAATCAGACATGGCCTGTAGCGGCTCAGAAGAGGTACCCTCTTCGGGGTCAATGGGGTCATTGCATGGCACTGGTTCATCTTCATCTGATAAATCGGACCCCTCTATCTCCCCTTCTGACTCTGAAGAGGAATCAGATTGTGACCATGTCTTAGCCCTTTTCCATCTGCGCACCGATTTTGCCCGGTGCGGGGCTCTTTTGCGCGGAAACATAGCGCCCTCTTTGACATGACGTACCATGTCCGGATTGTCATTTTGGGGGATATGCTTAGTTTTTGAGGTGGCTTTCCGGCCACTAATTGCCCTTTGCGGTTCCTCGGTTTGATAATCAATAACCTGGGAGGTTCGCAGGGCCGAAGTAATAGATGATGCCAGATTTGCAAACAGAGTGCGAAAATCATCAGTGTTACGGGGGTCAGGTATCTGATCACCCCTTTCTAGCATAAAAACATTAGACTGAGCAGGGGTTGCCTGCAATGAGTCATCAACACCTGATTTAGCCAACTCTTTGGAGGTAGGCATTTTATAATTTGTATTTTCAAAATTAGGCAACAAACTAATATATATATATATATATACAGATATATGTACAATCAGTCAAGTGTGATGTTATACCCCAATACTAGTAATCAAATATAGAGTATCTGCACAGTGCAAGTAAATATATTTGAACTTTAATAATCCCTAGATGAAAAGGAATTAAATAACCTGTGTGGAGAAAACGGGAGACAGTACACCTTCAGCCGTCCACCATGCGAGTTTCACAGAAAAAAAGCAGGTGGGCGGTGTTCTGAACTCTTAAAGGCGCGAAGCGGACCCTAAAATGGCGTCCGCTTCGGCCACAGAGCAAACTGAAAGTGAAAACCACTGTCCTATTGGTTGGCGCGTTGCAATGCGCATGCGCGGCAACCGAAGATCTCCGAAAGTCGGATTAACCTTCGGGTGCTAGGGGAGGATGTTCGCCCTTCGGTTTATGAAGCACAAATTCAAAACCGAAAGTAATACGAGAATCGGCTGAACGGAGGCTCCGTCGGCCGAATAGAGGTCATGACGGAGCTCCGATCCAGTCAAATTAAACAGGGTATACACGGACAAGGATATCTTCCTAACTTACCTGCCTGGAGAAAGGATCTCTAATCAATTTAAACAGACAAAATAATAATATACAGGGCCGATCCTGGGCGGGTGCACGGGGTGCACCGCGCCCAGGCGCACGGGAGGAGAGGCGCTGAAGCAGGGAGCTCTCTCCCTGCCGTCCTCCTCCTTGTTAAAGCAAGCCACGCGACGGGTGCAAGCTCCGCCCCCGTCACGTTCTGTGATTGGCTGCTGCCGGGAGGAGGACGTTCTCTGCCAAGACACCATAGAGAACATCCTCCTCCCTGCAGCCAATCACAGAACGCGACGGGGGCGGAGCTTTCCCCCGTTGCTCTGTGCTTGGATTACCAAGAAGAAGGAGGAGGAGGAGGTGATGGGGGGGGGGTATTGTTAAAATATATAAAAAATAAAAAAGTGTGGAAGTGTCTGTGAATGTGTATGTGTGTGTGTGTCAATGTGTTTAACTATGTGTGTGTTACTGTCTGTGTAAGTGTATGTGTATGTGTATAAGTGTGTATGTGTGTGTCAATGTGTATAATTATGTGTGTTACTGTCTGTGTAAGTGTATGTGAATGTGTATAAGTGTGTATGTGTGTGTCAATGTGTATAATTATGTGTGTGTTACTATCTGTGTAAGTGTGTGTGAATGTATGTGTATAAGTGTGTATGTGTGTGTCAATGTGTATAACTATGTGTGTTACTGTCTGTGTAAGTGTGTGTGAATGTGTATAAGTGTGTATGTGTGTGTTACTGTCTAAGTGTATGTGTATAAGTGTGTATGTGT
The DNA here is from genome assembly GCA_036172795.1 of Pelodytes ibericus. NCBI lineage: Eukaryota > Metazoa > Chordata > Amphibia > Anura > Pelodytidae > Pelodytes > Pelodytes ibericus. The sequence continues at coordinate 117,254,438 of CM069862.1, forward strand.
GTGTCAATGTGTATAACTATGTGTGTGTTACTGGCTGTGTAAGTGTGTGTACATGAGTGTCTGTGCAAGTGTATCCTGTGTCTGTGTAAAGGTGGCTGTGTGTGTATTTATGTATGTGTGACAGTGTGTATAAGGGTGTCTGTGTAAATGTATGTCTGTGAGGGTGACTAAGTTTTTAACTGTGTTTGTGTGACTGTATGTATTTATGTATGACTGTGTATTTATGTGTGACTGTATTTATGTGTGACTGTATTTATGTGTGACTGTGTGTATTTATGTGTGACTGTATTTATGTGTGACTGTGTGTATTTATGTGTGACTGTATTTATGTGTGACTGTGTGTATTTATGTGTGACTGTATTTATGTGTGACTGTGTGTATTTATGTGTGACTGTGTGTATTTACATGTGACTGTGTGTATTTATGTGTGACTGTGTGTATTTATGTGTGACTGTGTGTATTTATGTGTGACTGTGTGTATTTATGTGTGACTGTGTGTATTTATGTATGACTGTGTGTATTTATGTATGACTGTGTGTATTTATGTGTGGCTGTGTGTATTTACATGTGACTGTGTGTATTTATGTATGACTGTGTGCATTTATGTGTGACTGTGTGTATTTATGTGTGACTGTGTGTATTTATGTATGACTGTGTGTATTTATGTATGACTGTGTGTATTTATGTGTGGCTGTGTGTATTTATGTGTGACTGTGTGTATTTACATGTGACTGTGTGTATTTATGTATGACTGTGTGTATTTATGTGTGACTGTGTGTATTTATGTGTGACTGTGTGTATTTATGTGTGACTGTGTGTATTTATGTGTGACTGTGTGTATTTATGTATGACTGTGTGTATTTATGTGTGACTGTGTGTATTTACATGTGACTGTGTGTATTTATGTATGACTGTGTGTATTTATGTGTGACTGTGTGTATTTATGTGTGACTGCGTGTATTTATGTGTGACTGTGTGTATTTATGTGTGACTGTGTATTTATGTGTGACTGTGTGTATTTATGTATGACTGTGTGTATTTATGTGTGGCTGTGTGTAAGTGTGTTCTTGCCCGGGGCCCTCACTGCGCTCATCAATTTATCACATGGAGGGCACCAGCCCCCAACCAGCTGGCGTCTATTTCCCGCCTCCTGCACTCAGCGTGCGTAGAGGGAAGACTGTGCGGAGGAGACGGCCGGGGACACGAGAGCAGCAGCAGGGTGAGTACTGGGGAAGGCAGGAGAGGAGATTATGCTTTTATTGGGTAAACTAACTGTGGCATATTGGCTGTAGCCTATTTATTGGCAAACTAGCATTGGTATATAAATGGGAAAACTGTCTGTGACATATCAGTGGGCAAATTGGCTGTTGTATATTAATGGACAAACTGGCTGTGGCATATTAATGGGCAAAATAATTGGCATATTACTGGGGAAACTGGTGTATTTTGAGGACGAACTGACATTTTTATTGGGCAAACTGTAGCATTTTTAATAGGCAAACTGGCTGTTGCTTATGTTAATGGCAAAGTGTACCCTAAGTACACCTCTGTAAATGGGCTGCCCATGTGCTGCTTTGCTGCCTCTCAGAGCCAGCTCTGCAGATCGGCGCCATGTTTCCCTTTAGACCTCAGTCAGCGCTTTCTGCTCTTTCCGTGCACAGTGATGACTTAGAGCGTCGGACCATAACGGTCAGAGTCATCACTATGTGCGGGGAGATCAAGGCAGCACTAATTGAGTTCTGAGATGAGGTCAGTAGGGGGCATGAAAAAGGGACATGGGAAGAGACAAATACATGGTAGGTAGGAGGTATAGGAGAAAGATATGGGGTGTGACAGACAGACATGGGGTATGAGTGGAGAGAGACAAACATGGGGCATGAGTGGAGAGAGAGACAAACATGGGGCATGAGTGGAGAGAGAGACAGACATGGGCAATGAGTGCAGAGTGAGAGACAGACATGTGGAATGAGTGCAGAGTGAGAGACAGACATGGGGAATGAGTGCAGAGTGAGAGACAGACATGGCGAATGAGTGCAGAGTGAGAGACAGACATGGGGAATGAGTGCAGAGTGAGAGACAGACATGGGGAATGAGTGCAGAGTGAGAGACAGACATGGGGAATGAGTGCAGAGTGAGAGACAGACAGACATGGAGTATGAGTGGAGAGAGAGAGACAAACATGGAGCATGAGTGGAGAGAGAGAGAGAGACATGGAGCATGAGTGGAGAGAGAGACAGACATGAGGGTACGGGGAGAGAGAGACAGACATGAGGGTACAGGGAGAGACAGACAGACATGAGGGTACGGGGAGAGACAGACAGACATGAGGGTATGGGGAGAGAGAGAGACACGTGAGTGACTGACTTGGTGGAATATTATTTATCACTCATTGTGTACTTCTTTTCCAATGATGCTCAGCCAGACTAATGAGAGACTTTGGCTGGTTGGGAATCATGGGTAGTATGGTAGTAAAATGGTAGTAAAAACTCATTCTGCCAGCCAGCAAAAAGTCTCCCATGTTGCTGGCTGAGCATCATAGAAATAAATAAAACCACTACACAGTATTATGGCAAAATAAATATCTTTATTTAAAATAAACGTTGGTCCTTTACATTAAAATAAAGTTTTCTCCCTCTCCCCAATATTGAAATGGGCATGCCTGGAACAGAAATGTCTAAAGGGGAGGAGTTCATAATATAGCCACGCCCACCCTTGGGCGCCAAAGGAAAACCTGCACCCAGGCGCCCGTGACCCTAGGATCGGCCCTGATAATATAGACAATAATATATACATTTACTGAAAACTGAAGTAAAAGACAAACAGCCTAATAGTCCCAGGGACACAACCGCCCCATGGGACTAAAACAAGCAAAACACAAACATAAACCAATACAAAATGAATGATATAGGAATACTTAACTGCCGAGGGAGCAGCAAAGAAAGAGGAAGAACTGGTGTCGGTTGAGATTTATATAGGGGGAGGGGCATGGGTTAAGTAGATTGTGATTGGTTGTTTTTTTTTGCTTTTTCACTATGTTTTAAATTTGCTGCTGAAGGAAATAAATGGAAAGAGATAAGCATAAATACGAGGTTCCGTGTCTTTATAAATCAGGAACACCTGAGAGGGGGTGAGGTCAGAGGTTTGTAGCTAAGCAGGAACACCCGAGAGGGGGTGAGGTCAGAGGTTTGTAGCTAAGCAGGAACACCCGAGAGGGGGTGAGGTCAGAGATAGGTAGCTAAGCAGGAACCCCCGAGAGGGGTTGAGGAATGAGAAGGGTAGCTATAAGGGAACAACTCAGTTGAAGAAATCTTGATATAGTCAGAGGGTTCAGGAGATGCTGAAAATCATCCCCTGAGCTGGTTTAGCCAATCAGGTTCAGATTTCCAGTTCCTGGACAGAGTCACAATTCAAATGTGCTTTAAGCAGAGGATCAGGAACAGAAGCAGCAGCTCTCAGCAGTCAGGCATCCAACTTCAATGCAAAAAGCACTGTTTGCCAGAAACTGCAGCTATTTAACATGGGTGTGAGCAAAAGGTAAAGAGTAAGGTTGGGAGGCCTCTAGAGGAGGCAGGAGGTATATAAGCACATAAATAATGACTTTTAAATGCATGAGTCAGAAGGTCAGTGTAGAACCCTGACACAATTTTCATATGTTTTTGTAGTTTTTTTCCAAGTTATGGGGCAATAACCTTAAAGTAGTGTTTTTCCCTAACAATTTCCCTCTATAGTGACCTTTTTACCCCAAGCCTGAAGATCAATTTAACAATAACTCTAACCATAACCCTAAATTTAACTATAACCCTAGATCTTAACCCTAATTAAAGTGGCAGCCTATCAACTACAACTGAGAGATGTAAATGATTCACTGTTCCCAAAAGCTCTTGCCCACAACAGGGCAGTATCATATTGGAAGGGCAGTATTTCAGAAACCATAGTTGTAGGCAAGCCACCAATTCCTGCAGTCAAGACAAAACATTTTTTAAATAAAACTTTTGGTGCCACAAGCTCTCTTACCATCTCATCAACTCAGAAGATTCCTTTTTATGTCTCTTCATGTCATAGATTTCCTATAAAGTCCTTAGAAAAATGCCTTATTTTGTGTTTTAATAGGTTTTAATAGTGTTTTTTAATAGGTTGCTTTTCTTCAAAACATACAGCACTAAAAGCATATTTTCAATGTTTTATTCATATGTCTAGTCCTGCATCACTGAACACACAACTAATTATATCAATGTCAACGAGAAGGCGTTTGTTAAACAAATCTGTAAACTAGATGCACGTTGGTCTTTTACAGCACAAACTTGCAAGGCTGTTTACTGCATGTTAAACAGGTTAAAGGGAGATAGGTGGCCTATTTATTTTTTTTACATTTACACGGTAATTGACCCGTTGCCACTGCCCTCATGGCACTCAAAATATTTTTTTTCAGGTATACCTAATATGGGTTCAAAGTGTAATGGTTCGCAAACAATAGTTGGTAGAAGCAATTATTAGGGTGTAAAAATCAGAGAACCGTAAGTATATACTTGCAACACAGTTAAAATAAATTTAAGGAAAAGGAATGTCTGAAAAACTAACTATAAAGTATAAAGTAAGTCCCCCACCCAAAATAAACAAGTTTAATTAAGTTAATTATTGATTCAGTGTTGAAAAGCTTCTACCTTGCTGATTTTCAGCCATACCAATGAACGGTGTACCTCTGAGTACACAGTGAATACATTGACCCCAGAGAACTGCCTGTCTGTCGGCCCACTATATCTGATTTAGCATGTATGGGAAGTCATCTGCTATGTGGAACTCATGCAGGCCTGAATATTTTGGGATTTCTCTTATCTGTTTACATGTGAGCATAAGTGCCATTTAAAGAGACACTACAGAAAAGTATGAGATAAAGATCCTAAGGTCCCAGAGTGCCTTGGAGATTATTTAAACGTAAAAAGTGAGCCATAATAATCTCTGCTCCACAAAAAGTGAGTGTGTTACCTTGTTTGGGGGGACCATAGATCCATTCCATGGTATACAGAGAGCACTATCGCTGTGTTTTATTTCTTTCCACATATCATCGGAATTTATGATAAGAAAATCAGAATAATCTATGATGAAGTGCTATCTTATGTTCTCCTCTAAAAATGTAAGTATATATGTGTGTGTTTTAATTCTGTGGATTTGAATTCTTAGTGCTCCATCTTTTTTTCATCACTAAAAAAAAGTTTACTTGTCCTTTAATTCTAAATTTAAGGCAGTTATTTAAATAAAGTACATGCGCTTATTTTAATACATGCTGGTTCTGTTACAGAGTGAGTGAATATGTAAGTCAGTGTGCATCACACAAACCAATCCTTATTTCAGCTGATCAAATGCAAATGGAACAGAACTGACCCTAAAAGTGGGGGTGTTTGCATTTTGTAACCATACATGCAAATTCTATCTCGAATTGTGTCTTCTTTCCCAAATTTAACATGTCATATTTCCATGATACCGGTTAATAACATTTCTAATACATTATCTTTTCAAAATTGTGTTAGGTGGTTATAATATCCTATCTTTATAATGCAACCCTGGCAAGAAACATTTGGTTTAATTAATTAGCATATTTATAAGCATAGACATGTCTGGAGAGCATAGATAGCAATACACACCAACAGCAGAACCTAATGTATAACTAAGCGCATTCATTTCTTCTATAATGAATTCCCTCTTGATTTTCTGTTCCTACAGTAATTTCAACCTGCACCAACCTCCCACATATTAATGATGTCTAATCTATACTTTTCTATTTCTTAAGGTTTGCAATGCTGCAGGAAGGATAGGATTCTATGAATTGGGAATGTGTCCTGTTATTACCTGCCATCCACAATTATCCTATGAACCGTGTATGCTAAGGCTGCTGGAAGGAATGATTGGTAGTGGCACGAGAGAGCAGACTATCTCTGCATTTCCCACCATAGTTTGCAATCAGAGGCATTCCTGGTATCTTTGTGTTTGACCTAATGTGATCGACAGGGATATAGACCACTGAATTAATGTGAGCTATACACACCTATCCCATCTGGAGTCATCAAAGATAAAATAATGTTATTAAATACGGTTTTCGATATTTTGTTTTGCAGGGAAAATGCCAGCCAGCTGCTATTTACGGAGAGTAGAATTAAAGACTGTAAATCGTCATGAGAAGAGAAATGCACTAAGGTGAGCTTTATTCACTGAGAAACATATCTGCAGTTCCTATACTTTTTTAATAAAAGCAAAGAAAATTAGCTGAAAAGATTTGTCTGAGTGTTAGTGTAGGTTAGTCAACACGGCTGTGTGAGTATAGGCAGGCCTAACTTACTTCACAGTCACTCTTAGAACTACTTGTTCTTAGACTGGAAATAAATGTGAAAAATTGTAAAGCATGCCTGTGTCTTAGTGGACTGCCTAGCCCTAATCCCCCTAGAAGAGGATAGAGTAATGCACCTTCAGAGGGAAATGGGTGTCTATCAGTGGCTTTTATGAGAACAGACCATATAGGAACACACCAAGAATCTCTGATATCAAATGTAGACTAAGTGTACATCCCACTCAAGGGTTACCGGAAGTTTTTTTTTCTCTTACATGAAAAGGCAAAACAAATATTTCCAAAACAGAGTAAACTTTCTTACCTTATTGGGAAATGTTATAACAACATAATTCAAAAAGGAAAGCACTCACCTGAACTAGCATTTATTATAAAAAGGGTCTGCTTAAATGACCAACCAGTTATATACAATCCACAGATATCAGCGCACTGACATTAAACAGGTTACAAGCTATAGTTTTCATTCAGTCTACTTAAAAACACCTTTCTAAGATAATAGAATTGGAGATATTATGCTTAGCCCACCATATTATTCCAATAATGGTGGGTCCTAACGCTAAATACTTTTTGCTTATATGGAGCTTAAACTCTACAAATATATTACTTACCAGGGACCAAAGGCCATCCTATTTCACATATATATACATATAGAGACACTCCTGCAATTTATAGGTTTTCTAGACACCTGTCAGGATCCTCTGCCCTCTCACCAACTGCCCAGGGGTCACTTACCATCTCCAGGGTCCCCTGGTATCCCAATGGCCGATCGCGCCGTCGAGTGATAGGCCGCATCCCCGGTCTCGAGTTACACACAGGCCGTGAGTAACGAGTGCTTCCGATTTACATTTGCAGAGGGAGTGTGTCTCTGTACCTGATGGCGTCCTTGCATTGGTGGATGCAGGAGAGGCAGGGGAGGGGGCTGACACTTCCCCAAAGTTTCCCATAGAGACCTATGGAGAGGGGGAGGAACTACCTGGGCTGAAGGGTGAGGCCTGTACTGACAGCCCTAATAAAACCACTCACACACTTCCTTATTTGCTTGAATATTGAGCTGATAAGTTTGATAAGTTTGGTTCGTCCTGCTTAGTTCCTTGCTCCCTGTAGAGATTACCTGATTCCATGTTTGACCTTCTGATAAATGACCTCGGCTTGTTCCTGCACTTCTCTTACCTCTTCCATCCTGACCTGGCTTGTTTCCCGATTTTTATCCTGCGCTACATACCCTGACTCTAGCTTGTCCCATTTTTGGCATCTCCGCTGCCTGCATTAAAACCTGGTTTATCTGCACCATCGTTGTCTCACAGTTGTTTGTACCCTGCTCAACGCTCCCGAATACAGACCCAACAACACCATTTATGGAGCACCTGTGATGGGAAGGGTGCTAATCCCAAAGCCTGGTCAGAGCTTCAAATATAAAAACAAAATCCAAAAATGGAAGCACTCACCTGAACTAGCATTTAGTAAAAGGGGGGTGCTTCTTAAATGACCAAATAGTTATATATAATCCACAGGGATCAGCGCACTCACATTAAACTGGTTACACACTCGTAAAGCTATAGTTTTCATTAAGTTTACTTAAAACACCTTTCTAAGACAATAGAACTGGAAATATTATGCTTAGCCCACCACTATGCCAAAGTACTCCAATATTCTTTATTTGAAGAAACCATTAATACATAAGTCCAAGATTTCAATAGTATACAATATACACATGATACCATTACATGACAATACAAGAACACATACAGAAAATATTAAAAGGACAGTACATAAGTTCAAGACAACAATAGTACACCATCAACAAATGTTAACATAAATACAAAAACACGCATAAAAAACATTAATAGGACAGTAGAAATAGTTCTTCAATCAATATTTTTATAATTAATTAAGAAAAAATAAAAATAACATAAGCTCGTTGTCTGCTACTCATCAATTTGTTAAATCAACCAGGACAGACAAGGTTATGGGAAATATGATAGGAAAGTAGATAAGAGAGAACATACAACACTTAGGGTAAAAAACAAAAACTAGTAAAATAAAAATAACAAAAAGGGAGAGGAAAAAAAAAAAAAGACATATATTACCCTGGGAAAGGAAGATAAAAAGGAAGGTGAATCAGAAAAGTATTAACGGGAATGGGTAAGGATAAGGGGGTATTGATATAATAATATAATAGGGGGACCCAAGGGTGGAGGAACGATTATAAGTTTCGAAAGTTAATATTATGTTATGTAATTTAGTAAACTATAAAGATTTAAGGGAGGGCCAAGGTCCATAATGACCAAATTTTTTGGAATCTGGCTGGAGTATCATGTACATATGCAGTTAAGGGGTCCATGTTTTTTACCTCAATAATCATGTTTTTAACTTCCGTTAACGTAGGCATGTTGGGTTGATTCCACAATTGTGCTATAGCTCTACGAGCTGCCAAAGTAATTTTAGTAATCAGTACATTTTCATGTTTGGTGCATATGTCAGCAGGTTTGGACAGTAGGAACAGCTCAGGTTCAAATGGTATTGGCTTAGCTAAAGGATTTTAAGCATGCGTGGGATAGACACAAGGCTATCCTAGCTATAAGACCGGGAACGGGGGACTAATAAAAGTACTCAAAAAAAAAAATAATTGGGCAGACTAGATGGACTGTATGGTTCTTATCTGCCGACACATTCTATGTTTCTATGTTTCTATGTGTAGCTATAACATGGATGAGGAGTTTGTGAATTTGCCCCCAAAAGGCTTGCAGATATTGACAGGACCACCAACAGTGAAAGTAGGTACCCAATTGTCCACAATCTTTCCACAAAGAGGAGAGGCTGAAGTGTACATTTTTGCCACAGTAGTTGGGGGCCGGTACCATCTCATCAGAGTTTTATAAGCCTGCTCTTTATGAGTAGTACAGATGGAAATTTTAGAGGTGGCTTCCCATATGTCAGACCAATCGTCTGAGTCCACTGGATGACCCAAATCACGTTCCCAAGCCTTTATATAGGATGGAGAAAAATTTGAATTTAAGTCAAGAAAATCTTGGTATAATTGAGAGATCAGACCCTTTTGTCTAGGATCATTCAAACAAAGCTTTTCAAACCATGTCTGTTTGATTTTGGCTGAATTAATTGAAGAGTAAGTGAGGGCATGGTCTCTAAGTTGTAAATATCTGAAATAATCAGGCAAGCGTAAAGGTAAAGTCTTTTTAAGATCATCAAATAATATAACAGAATTATTATGAAATAAATTACAGATTCTTGAGATCCCCCCTTGATCAAAATTTCTGAACTGAACGTAATCCATACCAGGCGGAAAATTTCTATTGCGACAAATAGGCTGAAGAGATGATTGTGCTGTTGTTAAATTAATTTTAATGGCATATTTGTCCCAAACTCGAAGGGAATTAAGTATCATCGGACATCGCGTCCGTAAAAGAGGTCTGTGATTTTTAGGTAACCAAATATAATCATTTAAGACATCTGGACTAAATAAATCATTCTCCAAGTCAGCCCATCGAATTGTAGCAACAGGGGAATGCCAGGCTGAAACTTGTGCAATTTGGGCAGCTAGATAGTATTTTGAGAAATCAGGAAGACCTAATCCCCCAGCAGATTTGGATTTGTACAACGTAGAGATGTTAATTCTAGATTTCTTACCTTGTCAGATAAAACGATTAACTGATTTTTGCAGTACCGAGAAATCTTTGGTGACTAGTGGGATTGGCAATGCCTGGAAAAGGTACAGCAACCGAGGTAGGAGGTTCATTTTAATTGTAGTTAATCGTCCAATCCAAGAGATTAAAAGGGGATTCCATTTATCCAGATCTGATTTAAGTTTGTGCAGGAGGCGAGTGTAGTTGAGTTGATACAATTTAGTGTGGTCAGATGAGAGTTGTATACCCAAGTAAATCAATGGTTGGTCAGATAATGGTATTAAGAAGGTGGACTGTATAGTCTGACGAGTTTGAGCAGCTAAATGAATCGGAAGTCCCCTGGACTTTTCTGGGTTAACTTGAAAACCAGAGACTTTAGAATAAATTTGTAATTCTTTAAAAATGTGTGGAAGGGATTGAAGTGGGTCAGTAATAGAGAGTATAATATCATCTGCATAGGCAGCTACTATGTATCGATTATTGGCTACTGTGAATCCATTAATGTTTGTGTTCTGTCGTATAGAATGCAGAAGGGGTTCCAAAGAAATAGCAAATAAGAGGGGTGAAAGAGGGCAGCCCTGTCTAGTTCCATTAAAATTATACAATCTTAAGGGTGTAGCCCCAGGTATACATATTTTAGAAGAAGGTTTATGGTAAATTGCCGCCAGACAATTTAAGAATTGTTGTGGAAAATTCATTTTTTCTATGACCAGTCTTAAGAAAGCCCAATTTACTCGGTCAAACGCCTTCTCTGCATCCAAAGAAAGAAACAGAGAAGGCGTTCGAGACTCATCTGCCATCCACAGAAGATCTATGCACCTCCTGGTGTTATCCAATGCCTGCCTACCAGGGATGAAGCCCACCTGATCCGGGTGAATTAGCTTAGGTAATATAGTATTAAGACGGTTGGCAAGAATTTTTGTAAAAAGTTTGTAGTCTATATTTAAAAGTGCTATTGGTCTGTAGTTGGTTGTATATTCCTTTGCTTTACCTGGTTTGTGAATGAGAGTAATGTTAGCTTCTTGCATGTCATCAGTTAGGTAGTTCCCCATCAAGAGACTGTTGTACACTGGAAGTAGTTGTGGAATTAGAATTTCTTTCAGGGTTTTGTAATAAAGAGCTGTAAAGCCATCTGGTCCAGGGGCCTTATTGGTCTTCAGGGTTCCGACTGCCGATTCAATTTCCAATTCAGTTATCGGGCAACCCAGAAGACCAATATCCTTAGATATTAGAGCTTACACTCTTTAATGGTGTCCAGGAACCCAATAAATTGCAGGAGTGTCTCTATATATATATACAAAATAGTAAGGCCTTTGGTCCAAGGTAAGTAATATAATCTCCAATTCTATTGTGTTAGAAATATGTTTTTAAGTAGATTTAATGAAAATGTTGAGGATTTATGACCTTCGACCACAATCTCCCTTCTTCTGTGAGATTTTTCTTCTAAGGCAAATTGAGTTTTTCCTGGTTGCATGAGTTCATCTGGAAATTAATCTTCCTGGTATGAGAGCTAATATGAAACTGACATTAGGAAACCGCTGACCATCTTGTCTTTAAATTCGAGAAGATACTTGGCTACAGACCTGGAACCTTGATGGACATGAAGTAGTGACAAGAACGCTGTAGCTTCTTCTTGGAACATCAAAAGATTTACAGAAGGGAAAAAACTTTTTTAAGGATGGAGGGTGGAGCGAAGACGTAGGGCAGGGTGACGTCTAGCGGGAAAGCTCTGGGTGCGGTGTGACAGCCAACGGAGGAGGACGTGAACCGTCAATGATTCCTTGCCCTGAGGTAGCGGAATAAGCCCTGAAAGACATACGCATGAACCCCAGCTAAAGCCTGGAACGTCTAAATAAAATAGATGAGTGCTTTTTCATGGAAATAGAGCCATGCGGACACTTTTCTGTTGAAGGAGAGAGGAGGCGAGGCGTATACTGACTGTACCCCCTGGTAATTTAAAGAAATACCGGTTGTTTGGGACCTGGGGAATTGAAGGGAGGCCCAGATGGTAAGATAAGATAGTTTGTATCTGCTGTGGTGAAGAGATAAAACGGTGAGCCTGCATACAGAGATGAAAATAAGGTCAGAACGTGAGTAGACCTGTGAATGTTCGAGGGTTCCAGCCACGATAATGTTTCCTTACTGAAGGGAGATGTGGAAAAATTAGAAACAAGCTGCTCTTTAAATGTTTGAAGGAATATAGGAACATTTTCTTTTTTCTTTTCTCTTCCCTCCTTTGCCTCTCTCTCCTTCTTAGGGGAATTACGTTATTCCACTGGTAGAAGTATATTTTCGATTTGAGACGGGGCTCTATATTCCCTGCCGGATTATCTGCGGCTGCAGAATCAATTGAAGGGTAGAAGCCTGAGACATAAAATTAATATCTTTAAGCTTGGACTACACCCTATAATGACTCAATAGAACTGTGTTTTTTTCCCTGGGACTATATTTGGTAAAACTGTAATATAACTACATGCATATATTTTATATATTGGCAAATATTCAGACAGCTACAGATTTTCTCACCTACCATCATAGATGCATTCCAGGCTGTGACTAACTAGTCTAACTAGATACGGAATCAGGACTGGAGGCTATGATTTAGAGAGCCACTTCAACTGTTAATTACCATGAGATAACGGCACACAGAATTATATGTTTATGCAATAGCATTCTGAATCGCTTATATACCTGTTGGTATATGAACAGGCTTGAACAGACACATTTTGAGTTTAAGGTTATATATTATCCTCCTCCCCTGGTTGCACATGTATTCAACGTTGAAGTCGGGAACCATAAGCTGTGTCTGAGCACAAACCTTTATGCTGGACCTTATATTATAACTGCCTAATAGTACAGGGGACACTCTCCGAACAAGAAATTTACTTTCTGAACTGAAATCTACTTAGTAGAACAGACACTTGAGCAGTATCAGTTTTCTATTAGTCTGCCTGCCTAAGCATATCGAATGTTTGTTGACAAGCTGGTGGAATAAATTACTCATAAAATGAAACATTGAGAACTGGAAGGGTGGACACCAGGGGCGTATCCTGGTTATGAGAGACAGGTGTGCTGCTACTTAAAAACAATAACAATGTAAATAAAGCATCTCTAATATAGCTTTAACACAAAGTAGAGAAACTTCCACTAGGGGTTAACCCTAAAACTAGGTAAGAAAAATATGTACATGTATGTGGAACCTGGATGAATAAAGACATAACTTTTATTAGTAATTAATAAAATGACACATATATAACAAACAAGTAAAGTGAGAAAAACCGTGAGGTAAGTGAAATAGTGATTAAAATAAATCTTGTGTTCCCATAAATGATTGAATGTAAATGACTTTACTATAGTCATATAAAGTGTAAAATGGGATGCAAGAACAGTAATTAAAGTTTAAGTCCTAAATATAAATCCATATGACAAAATGAAGTCACATCAGGACATGTAAGTATCATGAGTAAACCAATTACTGAAAAAAGGGGGTACAGCTGTCCTCACTGAAATTCAACCATGTGCATTCACATATTAATTGATAAATCCCTTAAGATGAATTCTGCAGCTGATAATCACTTTAGCAAAATAATGCCTTGTGTCTGTTAAGGCTTTTCACAAAGAATATAACTGCTTAGTGAGAAAATGGGGAGAAAAAAGGAAATGAATGGTTGCTTTAAATTCTGCAGCTAAAAAAGAACATGCTCTATACAGACAATTCCTAACTCCCTGTTGCCAACATTAGATATAATTGAACAGTTAGCCAGTTTTGAGTGTGTGTGGCTTGTGTAGTGTTAGGTATGCGCCCCCTGTTATTCATGTGGCAGTAGAAGATCTGGGAAGCACTATACATGCTTTACAGCCTTTACTGTACATGCGCAACAGGTTGACGGTTTGCGTGTCATTCATCACGTGAGGCTGCATTATGGTTGGTGAGTGACAGCCTGTAGATTACTGATTTCTGAAAATCAAGTAGCAGGGAGCTGGCCAGTGAGTGAGCTCTGGGAGTGCCCACTCAGCTCTGGAGTAGGGACTCATAATCATGGCCGGATTTCAGTGAAATCCCACTCACTGACAATTCATAAAGTTACATTAACTGTACGTTTGGACACATATGTGAGTAACTATTATGCCCATGATCAACTTGATGCATGCTTAACTTCAGCACTTGCAAAATCAGCAGGCCCACATATTTAAGTCTCTATACTACATTTGTGCTCCACTTCTTTCTCTCTCTCTCTCTATAAATACAATACAATTAAATTCTATATTTACACGGACACACACACACACATATATATATATATATATATATATATATATATATATATATATATATATATATATATATATATATATATATATATATATATATATATATATAAAAATGTAAATACACACACACACACACACACCTCTATATACAAATGTGTATACATCCATAGCTTCTGCATGTACTCCAGTTGTAGGTTTTTTTCTTATATTTTCTACCTATATTTGTAGAAGTGCAATAACCAGGGGCGTCACTAGGGTTGGTGTCACCCGGTGCGGAAACTCATGGTGTCACCCCCTGGATTTCCTCCAATACAATTCCAAACAGATTCCTTAGTAATGCCAGTGAGATGGCCTATTAACTATGCCACACACAGCAGCCCCACAACTATGAACACACAGGAGCCCCATAAATTATGCCACACCAAAGCCCCATAAATTATGCCACACCAATGGCATCACGTCTCGCGAGAATCGGGACTTTGAAAAAAAAAAATCACGGCGGCTCAAATCCATAGGTGTGCGGCGCACACCTAGCACCAATGGAAGATTCGCCACTGGTGGACACTGTCTTATAGTAGGGATTGAATGCGGGACATTGCACTATATCTACTCCCTGGGTAATATATACCTAACTCATTAGTGGATTCGAGGTCACAGCTCAACATCACAATATAAAGAGCGTAATGCTGCGTTACATGTGATTACTGGAATTATACATGATATCCTGACAGAAGTGAAACCTGCTTGCCGGAACATATACAAACTCTGAACATAGGATACTGATGTGAACTGAAGTAGTCTTCCCTTCCTAGATATCAGGTGGTCAGATTGGAATCATAAAGTGTGGCTTAAATACAAATAATCTCAGTGGAAGACCGTAAAGATTAGTGACCGAATAAAAGTAAATCTACATTTGCACTAAATAGCCTCAAGAGCTTCTACAAAGTAGAACAAGGAAGGCAGCTTAGCACCTACAAAAAAGATGGCTTCAAAGAAAAATCAGGAATCAAAACAGGAAAAGATGGAAAAGGAAAGGAGGAAAAGAAAAGATAAGGCAGAAGGCAAACAAGAAAACAAAGGTGACAGGAGGTACTGAAACTTTTTTCCCCACTGGCAGACAGAACAGATATGTGGAAGACATGTTTGGAGAGTCAAGAGCAGGCTAAATAGGTACAGGAAATAGACTCTGGATGTGTGGAGAGTGAGACGGAAACCCCTGGGACAAATACTCAAACCATATCCCCGTACTGGTAGGGAGGAGGGAGTTTTCCTTTTTCGATTGATCTATTTTTTTTTCTTCTTCACCCTTCTTTCTCACATCTAATAGACATTCACATATCTACACTTTAGTTTTTATTAGTGTTTGAACAATTTATGCACTGTTTGAGCATCCGCACACTACACTTTGTACACTTTGTCGTATTGACATTTTCAATAATTTCACTCTAGTTTCTATGATAGTCCAAACAAGATGCACATTTAGATCAAACTCATATGCACATTTTTTCTTATATTTTTTCTCTTTCTCTCGTTTTTTTCCCCTTCTTATTCCCTCTTTCACATCCAATAGATTTAAATAATTTCACCTTTCACATTTAATAGATATACTCATATTTCCATCCTAGTTTTTATGATAGTCCGAAATATGCACATTTAGAATACTCGAACACATATACACATTTTGTCATGTTGGTACACCTTTTTTTTTGCTCTCTTCTTTCCATCCCACCTTCCACATCCAATAGATTTATTTAAATTATGTCACTTCAGTTTTAGAGCGTGTTTGAAATAAACATGTCCATTTAGAATATCTGCTCACAAATAGACACTCTTTCTTACTGATTTTCCCCCCCTCTCTTCCCACTCTTGCCTTGTGGTTTCCTGCCCCCCCCCCCCCCCCCCACTCCCTTTTACTCCAACATATTAATAGTACTGAGGTAGGACACGGCATCCAGAAAATGTTTCCGAAATAGTTCGGAGTCTTTTTTTTTTTCATAAACTCATATTGGTCAAATTTTTTCTTTGTGGGGTTTTTGATCCTATAAGTCTCTTAAAAGCTGGGGGCTCCCAGCAGTGGAATATATATGTGTTTTTGTCTGTCTTATGTTTTTACTCTGTGTCTATTTTTCTCACTAAAAACTTTGCTTACCACTAGTAGTATATTAGAATACTGATATGTTGTGTGAGAAGATAAGGGTTTTTTACTGTATGTTTTATGTATTGTTAATGAAGAGATTGCACCCTGCCGGTAATAGGACAAAACTTAGATAAAGATTAAGTTTGCCATAATAAATTTGCACGGGTTGAATTCCCCACAAAAGCGTAATATGTTATTTGGATTTTTAAGGAAAGAAAGAATACAGCTCTGTGCATTGCAAAAGACACACTGGAGATGATCAGATAAGCAATATTTTAAGTCTAAATGTTTCCCAACCGTCATAGGGGACTTATTACAACAAAAAAAGAAGAGAGGAGTAGCACTGGTATTTTCAAGCGATTTAGTAATTAATATCAAATACCAGGAATTTGACACTTGGCAAGATTCATTATTTTGGTAGCGGAAATTAATAATACTTTAAACAATTGTAAATGTTTATGCGCCAAATGGCAACCCTACAAATATAGTGCCAATAGAAAAACCAGGAAAAGACTCATTAGAGGTCCATAACTTTAGACAAATCTCTCTACTAAATGTAGATATTAAAATCTACGCAGGAGTCCTGGCCAATAGACTAAAACAAATCATAATATCGTTAGTCCACCATGATCAAGTGAGATTTATTCCGGGGAGACTATCATCTAATATCAGAAGGATAATTGATATTTTGGATATGTGTAAAAAGAAGAAATGCCCCATTATGACATTTGCCTTAGATGCAGAGAAAGGCTTTTGACTGCATGGATTGGTCATTTATGGAGTATACGTTCGAAGGTTTAATCCTGGATGCTATAATGGCACTCTATTCCTTCCCATCAGCAAGAGTAAAAGAGGTGGGTTTCAAGTTAAAATAATTTGGAATGTTCAGCAGGACACTACAGGGCTGCCTACTGTCTCAGATTCTATATTTGCTCACTATAGAACCATTGGCAAACACAATTAGAAAAAACAAGAGCGTTAAAGGTATAGAGACAGGAAAAGGTAGTGTGAAACTCAATATGTACACGGATGATATATTATGAACAATTGAAGATCCAGTAAAGCCGATTAACCAAGTAATCGAAGAAATCAGGAGGTAAAGTGAGGTATCCAAATATAAATTAATTAAATTTAGATAAATCTACGGCAATGGCTAGATTTGTAGTACAAGAAGAAAAAGAAGAGATAAACCCAAAAATACAGTTTAAATTGGGCTAAAAACAACTTTGATTACTTGGGGATAAAAATTACACCAGACCCAACCATAATTGTTGAAACTTACTTCCTACCACTGTTGAAACAAACAAAAATCTAAATGAATGGAAAAAATTAGAAATATCATGGTGGGGGAGGATACATGTTTTAAAAGCCTATGTTGTACCCAAATGGACATACCTTTTTAGGATGATCCCATTGAATAACCCAAAACTGTGGTTGAAAATGGTGTAGGTATCATTCTCTAGATATTTTTGGATGGGCAAAAAACCTTGGATAAACAAAAAAGTGATTTCATTACCTCCTAACCAAAGAGGTTTGGGAGCTCCCAATCTTCAAAACTATCTAGAAGCCAGCATGTTAACTCATACATTAGTGACCCAACAAAAAACCCCGTTAGGTCAGAAAAATGGTATCAAATGGAAAGGGTCCTGACATTTTTTTCCCAATATTTTGGAGTACTAGCAGAAATGGTTAAATTGATAGTAAAAAATGCACAAAATCTTTGATTCTAGATCATATTCTGAACTTCTGGTTAAAATTCAAAAAGAAAATTAAGTTACATAAAATCTTGAAAACCCTAACGCTACAAGTTATTGAATATAACAGAGCAGATAAAACTAACAAGGTGGTCAAGGCAAGGGATTCTAACTATAGAAGACTTATTAGAAGAAGGGACTGTGGCCCCATTCCAAGTATTACAGAGCAAGTTTCAACTAGATAATAAGGACATTTTTCCATGCTTAAGAATAAAACACTGCTGACCGATAGGATCTCCTCTGATAACTCAGAATCTATAAAATGATTAATACAGAAGGAAAATATAAAACCTATGTTGGCAAAATGCAATCAAGTAATCAGGGCAATAGACCAGATATCCAACCTAGAAGTTATAAGAAAATGGGAATCAGACTTGAATAGGAATATCTCAAGAGAAGAGTGGAATGACCTATATAGACAAGTATACAGGGGAACCCATTGTTTGAATATTAGAGAAATGTTTTTTAAACTACTTAATAGGTGGTACTACGTCCCAAGCTAATTGGCAAAGATATATAAACGTCAAAGCAATATATGTTGGTGATGTGGTGGAGTAAGAGAGGACATAACCCAAATTGTTTGGAGCTGCTAAGGGTTGGTCGAATTTTGGAAAGAGGTGCTTGAACAGATATATAGAAGGTGCGGGATAAAACTAACAAACGGGCCAGAAGCAGCATTATTACACTTGAATGTAGGTGGCTTAAATAAAGAAAACAGGCTGATCACATCTCAGATCTTATTAGCTGCAAAATTGACAATTACTAGAAATTGAAAATCTACAAAAATACCAAACTGGGAAATGGTTAAATCACAAGTTGTCTTTCAGTGCAATATGGACAGAGGAATTATACAACAATAAAACCCATTTGCAGTAAGATCTGGGAGGTGGTTAAAAATGGATTGATAAGTTGTCCTAATAAAAACTAAAAGTGGAGAACAGGCAAGGAAACACTCTCTTTGGTTATTTGTATGCCATTGTTATGTTTGTCAGGTCCACTGGATCCCTCAAAGGTGGGAGGGCGCCAGTGTCCAAAGTAATAATTTGAGGAATGTCTTTTGGATACATAACGTATATTGATATAATGGATGTATATATTTTTTGACACTTTTGTAAAATAAAGAAAAAAATATATTTACAGAAGGCTTGTTTTTAATGTAAAACTATCTTGTATTATGAGTATGTCTCTCTCTCATAAAGGATAGGCCAAAGATAGAGCCTTGCCAGAAAGGAGAGATAAAATATAACCACACTTGGAACATTTTGAGTGAAGCATCTGTGGTGATAATTTGAACTGAATCAAACATTGGTTCCGGAAATCCCTGTGTTCATTTGGATCACCACCATAGTGACTACAATTAGGGTGTTTAATATGAGCAATGGTGGAACATGTAGTGATATTAGTATTCAAAACAGGCAAGCTCGTGCACTTAGACATCTTGCGGGCATGTAGGGAATGCCAACTTTCAGGTTTCCCCACAAGCTGTTCTTTTGGATTATTCCACTTTATTACTATAAGCTTATACCAAATCACTGACTAAGCACTGCTTGACGCTCCCAAGCTGGTTATCCTAACTCATTGTAGATCTCCTATCCCACTCCCCTGACTTAAGTAGCTGGTACCATAAGGTGGAATTCATAAAATCCATGGACAACATGGTCTGGTAAGTTAGAGGTAAAGGGCACGACAATGCACTCAGGTTGTATCACTGGGATGACTTTATTGACTCTGACACCTTCAGGGACATGCTAGATCAATAGACAACTGTTATTAAATGTCAAATATTGCAATGAATGATGACATATGTTTAAACCTAGAGTCATTCAAAGATAAGTGATTAGTGATAATTGAGGGGCAAGAAGGGACACTTTCCCCACACTGGACATTCAAACAGGCCCACTGGAGCAGCTTCAAGGCAAAGGAAAAGCCGTCGGTTAACTAGATATAGAACACATAAAAAACACCTGGCAGGAAGAGGAGTGTAGCAAAAAAGCTTTTATTTAGTTCTATACATCCCACTGCTGTCAGCGTGGTTTGGTCTGCTTTCTTTCTCTCCCTCCAGCTGGTCACCTCCATGTCACGCTATGCATTTAAAGTAGCAGCATATAGAGACTCCCCCTGGGGAGAGGCGCAAAGTAGTTTATTCAAACTTGTCTTTCACCCGAGGTTAGTTATATCTCCAGCTGTTGAAATTACATTTCCATTGATCGTCAAACAATCTGGTATCATGAGAAAGTGGTTGGCTGAATGTCATGTGAAATGTAATAATAGCACCTACAGTGCCAAAAGATAGCCACCATTGTTGCATAACTTACAATTTTCCTATTTTAGATCAAAGTCTGTATGCCCTATTGTACTACCCTCTTTTTTGTAAGAACTCAGAAGTTTATACTACCCTCTTTGTTGTAATAATTCAGATTGTTTGCAGATTAGTTTTTATCAGATTAATTTTTGTTGACTGCAACTCCCATGATGGTAAGCAAGCAACATTGCTAGTTGATTAGTTTGAGACTAGTAGCTAACTGTTGATGGGTGTGAGGTGATGCCTACACTAGGTCTACAGTACAAACACTAGCTGAAGTTATAGACTAGGGTTCTGGTGGCCTACAGTACATTACACACTTTATTGTTGTTGACTACAAAACCCATGACATACAGCCAGCCATTACTGGTTGAACTTTATAGGACTTGTAGACTGGGGTAGTTGTGGCTAATCTTTACCACCCCAGCTATTGTAAAGGAAAGTTCTCATGTTTCGCATGTACATGCTGGCCTGTTAGCCAATGCTACCACGATCATATAACTGTTCCTATTAATGGGTAACTATCATTTGCCTTTCACTAGGAAACCGAGCTCCTAAGTCAACAAAGATAGGAAATGGTGAGTCGGTACGGAGGTATTGGGGTGGGAGAGGGGTAAGGTGGGGAGCAAATTTTGCCCCCACATGAAAAAAAAAAAATCTACCAGACACCCATGGAGGGGCAGTACCTTCCTCTTTCCATCACATGGACTGTGTGATAGGAATGTTAAAGTAAGTAGTACCATTCCACAATTCCAAAGAAGCTCTGGTGGAACAAAGGAGATGTGAACTTCAGTTGCCATCATGCTCAGCTAACAAACTGGCTTACGCTTTGCAACAGGAACACCAGTTAATATTGTACTATTTGGCTCCATGACAAACATAAATAAAGCTATATATTTATTTTAGCTACACTATTTTAATATTACCTGTGGCTAATACTGTAACATATGACTATACCTGGTAATAAATTACAACCTTCAACACACGTAAACATAGTAATTGAGATTTTAATTTTAAAGTTTTGGCCAACTTCTCTTGCACCTCCTGAGTTGCTTGGCATTTTGATAAGGCTCATCTTCAAAATTCCCCATCAGCTGACATTCACAGATCTCCTTTAGGGCCATTGACACTCTCAGGCCCCCCCTGGGAAAATCTAGTGACAGGTCTTTCCTCACAAATACATTTGCATGTTTAGGTTGTGTCCTACAGTAACTGGTTTAGCACTTCTGAAAATATAAATCTTTTTCTTTTTTGCACAGCTGCCTGGTTCCTGAAGACATTCATCTGATAAAGCATCTCTTCACTGGTGAGAAGACCATCAACATAATGCGTTTGGTATAAGCCAGCTATTTCTGCATGAATGAGAACAATTCACAGAGTCACCATCAATCTTCTTTGACACTGTAGCAGACAACACCATTACACAAAATCCCAAAGAGCCACAGACCTAGACATTGCTCCCTTGATATTTTAATCTTCGTATTCAGGCTCAGCTTCAGCTAGTTCTTTAGGATGGAGTCATCTGGGTATTGGAAAAAAAATATACACTTTGTCTTTTTTAAATTGAGTCACAATTGGTGCAAAGAAGCAAGAACACCTTAGAAACTGCCAGTTATTTACTATTATTCCTGTGTTTATAGAGAACAATATTTAAACCACTTGTTTCTTAATGCCATTCATCTAACTAATTTTGAACATATGAATGTGCAACACACAGAGGAATTTCAGTTTTCTTGCCAATATAGGTGGGCATGTACTAAAAAAAAAAGCAAATATATTTTATGTGCAAAACTATTTTACTCTTTGCTCCTTTTGCAATGTACTAACGATTCTCAAATAGTAAATGTGAATACAAACAGGCAGATTTGCAAATAAAAACAGGCAAGTTTGTGAATATGATTTTTGTCTTTATTATCATCACTTTCTAAAAGCTGGTGGAATTTTCACACGCAAAATAAAAATACTTTTTCACAAAATGTTCTCAAAAGTCTTTAACGTTTGCAAATATAATTGTTATATATTAGTATAACCAGAAAAAATCCACACTATCTTAAAATAAACACAATAGGTGCCAAATCGGAAAATAAGCTAAATATCTTACAAATATTCGCAAATTGCGCCATACTCATGTTTTACCCACCTTTTTGTCCCCACAGCACTTGGGTAGTACATGACTCCCCATAGACTATAGAGGCATGTCTTTATAAGGATTGGTTTTGTTGGCCATTTTTTCTGCCATACTCCATTATCATGAAAGCCCCCAGTTAAGTAGTTACTGCCTTCTGATTTCCCTTCCTTAACTGAATATTAAGTCCATTTTGGATATCTATGATTAGTGACCAGACAATTTAAAAAATGTTGCACCATTGGTGACGAGGCAATTTTTTGTGTGTTTAGCTGTAATTTTCATATTTTCATTTAATGTATCCATGCATATTATAAATTGTTTTTATTGGCATAAGAAGGGGTTTCTTAAAGGATAACTAAACTTTTTTTTTACACTATGAATGTTACATCCGAATTACATTGCTGCCCAATGATATAAATACGTTTAATTAAGTTAATTATTGACTCAGTGTTGAAAAACATTGAGGGAAAAAAAAAGTTTAGCAATCCTTTAATATGCTATAATTTTAATTATGATGAAAAAGTGAAAAAATAACACTTTTTCTAACTTTAACCTTAAAAATATTTTATATAATTACTAATGGTAAAACATACCCAATATAAATAGTTTCTAATACATGTCCTGAGTTTAGAAGTATCCCATGTTTACATGTTTTTCGTTTTTTTTTTTTACAAGTCATAGGGCAATAACCAAAAGTAGTGTTTTGTTGTTTCCTAACCATTTTCTCCTACAGTGACATTTTGACCCCAACCTGAACCCTAGCACTAACCATAATTCTATGTAACCCTATGGGTAACTCTAAGTGGAACTCTAACCCTAGCCCGAACCTTAGTCACCAGGATACGGTAACCCTATTTTAACAAATTCAGTTTAGCACTTGTTATGAGTTTATTTATGAGTATTAACTGTTAACATTGTCATAACAAGGGATACTTGGGGGCCTGCTAAAGCCACTTTAAAAAAAAAAAAAAGCTTGCCTGCAGAGGTGCTGGCTCTCCCCTTTCTGTGGGAGTGAGCTGGCAGCTGGATGTCTCCACAATGAGCAAACAAAAAAAAAGGGAGTGGGATGAGGAGCAAATATTCTATTTTTTTGTTACAGATTGTATTCTAAAAACCTATAAGACCCCTGCTGCTCATGATGAAAAAACAGAGACCTTCAACTATTGGCAAAATGCAAATACAAAGGAAAAACACAAGGGCAGTGGGGCTAGACACTACAAAACAAATACAAGTGGATTCAAATATACACCACAAACAGTGCTAAAGTACAAAGTGCTGTTTGAAACAAAGTACACAATACAGTAGTCTACAAAGATGAAACAGATGATAAATGGTCATCAGTGGACAACTTAAAATCAAAATAAGAATAATAAGACCCTGCCCAGACACACACACACATCTTTCCAAGAGCATGTTTTAAGGTCAGATCGTTGGGGTGACTTGCCAGCGCTCATACTCCAGACACTCATGAGGAGCCCGAGAGGTAGCATCGTAGGATGTCTGTGCACATAGGCATTGGACACACATTGAGCTGCCCACCACTAGACACCAGGGAAGTCCTGTGGATAGAACCTGGGTGATGAAGAATTGGGTGTGCAATGTGGGTGCTGGGGCATGTTGTGGGTATACAAAGTGGGTGCTGGTGCGTGGCATGTGGGTGCACACTGTGTTCCGACCTGGGGTAAGACCTGGTGTGCAATGTGTGTGCTGGGGCATGTCTTGTGCAGGCTGAGGTAAGTCCTGGCTGTGCAATGTGCATGCTGTACTCTGGAAAGACCTGTGGGTGCTCTTGCCAGACCTGTAAACGCAATGTTTGTGTTCCGGCAAGACCTGTGGGTGGAATCTAGGTGCAGTTTCAAGTGTCGTGTGTGGTGCAAGTTGGTGCCATGGCAAAGGATGTGGAGGGAATAATGAAAGGAATACAGGAGAAATGGTGGAGGAGAGTGGCAGACAATTTGTTCTCTAAGGGGCCCCAAAATTTCAGGTTGCAGCCCTGGTCATAACAATAATAATGCGCTGTGCCTTCTACAAGCTATACATATTTATTGAAAATAAATAAAATACTTTTCTAAAAAAAAAAAAAAAAAAAGATAGTATGCGTTATCATTAAACCACACACACATTGAGAATAGAGTCTGGTATATTGAAAGTAATGCCATGAATTTAATAACATTACAATCTGCAATGTGAGGTTAAAAACTCTGGATCCATAATCTTTCTTGGAAAAACACAGGATCCATAATCTTTCATGGACATAGATATCCAAAGGTCACCTGCAAATTGCAATTGGCATAAAGCTTATTTTTTAAACATATCATTACCTGGGTACAATATTTTCAACTAACCCAATTATTTTATATTTCTGTGTAGATTATTTGGGATTGCTACTTGCTGGAACAAGTACTGTATTTTTCTTGAAAGCTTCACATGACCTTATGTCTGCAGATTTATGTTCTTTTAACACCTTACAGTAATAAGTAGTGTGCTTTGAAAATGTAGAGATCCACATTATAATTAGGCAAAGCTTATGGATACTCAAAGGTTATGGTGTCAGAGTCACATTTTTTTATGGTTCACAATCTTTCGACCTCACAATAATCTGTTGATCTCCTGAATGCTAGAGTAAGCAAAACTCAGCTATTTGTTTTTTTTTTTTAATTATTTTATCGAATTGTAAACCATAAAACAGTTATGTAGGGAAGATGACAAACTTGATTTGATGCATCTGGTAGTGTTTAACTTATTTAGGTTGTTTTGCATATATATATGCACACAGGGAATGTATTACAATACTTCCTTCTTTTGTTTGACAAGAGAGACAAGGCAATAGTATCACTGATATCTTGCACATTTCCAGTGGGCATTCTCATTCAGATCTATGGGTAATATCTCATATCCCAAGAGATATCCATTTTTTTGCTTCAGCTGGAGATATTATAAGTGGATAGAATCAATCTCCCGGAAACAGCCTACAAAACGTATGTTTATCATTTAAATATTGTAAAACTAAAAACAAACAAACTGGCACAGGCATGTATATTTTTTTTTTTAGTGTGAGTTGTAATTAAGACCATTTTCCCCCAGACTGGAGTACATGTGGCCCTCTAGAACTCTCAACAGCATGAATATGGATGACCAACATTGCTGTAGAGCAATCTCCAAATTCCATTTACACCTAAGCCCCTTTAGAAGAGCCTACAGTGTCCCAAAATTTTTGTTTTTAGATAAGTACTGCATCATGAAACGTAAAGATTTTTTTTCTTCCTGTCTGCTGAAAACTACACATAACGTACAATAGTTTTATTGCAACGATCCTACCTATCTCTTCAAGACCCTTCCTGTTGGATGTTAGGAGAACTATAAATTAGTTTGAAGTAAAAAGAATTTCACATACATTAGAAACAAGTGGAAAAGAACATTTAAAATGCAGTATCTGGCTATTCAGCATGGCAGCAATTTCACTATGCAAGTATTTTGGAGGTTAGTTTTAGGGTTAATGCTTTGGTTAGAGGTTAGTATTAGGGCACTTTACATATTAATTTAGGTTGAAAAAAGATCAGGTCCATCAAATTCAACCGTGCTACCTATCATTCCTGCTTTTAATCCAAAAGTAAGCTACTTTTGGGGGAAAATTCCTTCTTGGATCCAAAAGGCAATAAGACAGATTTCTTCTTGGATCAACAAGCTGTAAAATAATGTTTATTCTGTTATTGATAACCTTGTATGTCCTCAATTTCTAAAACAAATATCCAGACCCTTTGTGAAGGTATCTATTATATTTGATAATATCAAAATATAATCAGTGAGTTACATCTTTATTGTCCTTACCGCAAAGCAACAATTCCCATTTAGTGTTTACTGCAATCCCAGAGTTCCGCGAAAACAAAATTGGGGTTCAGCCACATTTCAGGGCAACCAAGATGGCTGCTGGGCCTAGGTATGTGCGCTCTGTGCGAGCACACAGGGCGCAACACCCTGTGGTTGCCGGAGGTGCTGGATGATCACCAGCCATTTTTATACAGGGGGCAAAGGCAAGAAGCAGATCCTGAGTGCAAATCTGGGTGTTTGGGCAGGTTCAGAGTGAAAATCTGGGGCTGGGGGAAATCCTGAGTGCAAATATGGAAGCTGGGGCAGATCCTGAGTGCACATCTGGAGGCTGGGGTAGGTTCAGGTTCTGAGTGCAAATCTGGGGACTGTGGAAGATCCTGAGTGCAAATCTGGGTGCTGGTGCAGGTCCTGTGAGTGCAAATCTGGGTGCTGGGTTAAGTCCTGGGTGCAGAGGAAATAAATAAAAACAAGGAATGTATTTTAAACAAAAACGTTTTATTATCTGAAAACAGCACCTTTGACTGGCAAGGAGGGGAGGAGGAAATATATCTATAAAAAAAATATACGCTTCTCATTGGCGAATGCAGAAATACAAATTTATGGCTTCTGCAGAACCCCCTCTGGAGTCTGCTTCCTTGGAACAGACAGCTGAGCTTTAGATCCCTTTTTAAATATGGGCACCATATCCCTTTTGCACCAACCTATTGGCACTATACCTGAACTGAAAGAATACCTAAAGATAAAAGAGAAAATGGCCTTGCCAGAATTCAGCTTAACTCCCTAAGTACCCCTGGGGTATAATATTTGGCCCTGGAACCTTGTCTTTCTTAACAGTGTTTAATTTACAAAGCACTTTTTCTTGTGCCAATTCCATGTTTTCTGTATCGGTTCTATAAAATCAGTCAGCAGGGGCATAAACAGAAAAGGTATTTAAAATATATGCTTTTTTTCTGTCTTC
This sequence comes from Pelodytes ibericus, assembly GCA_036172795.1. Lineage (NCBI taxonomy): Eukaryota > Metazoa > Chordata > Amphibia > Anura > Pelodytidae > Pelodytes > Pelodytes ibericus. The sequence goes on from CM069862.1 coordinate 117,281,795, forward strand.
ACTAACCAAATTTCCCATTTTGGATAACTAAGCACCAACAATTTTCTTCATTTACATAAAAAAATAGTTTGGAATTATTTTAATTCTCCTTAGCAATTCGTTTCTCATTTTCCAATTTAGCTATTTTATTGTCTTTTGAAGATTTTGATGGCTTTTTTGTACTTTAAAAGTGAGGGATCAGCAGCATCATTTATAAAGTGTTTGAATGCCATTTTCTTGTTTTGTATTTCCTGTTTTACATTTTCAAAATGAAGTGGAGTCGGGGGGCCTCCAGAGTGTGTGGATGCATTGTCAAGTCTGGGGGGCCAGGGTCAAGTGTGTGGATGCATTGGCAAGTATTGTGAGTCACAGTGGCAAATGTCTGGATTCATGTGCAAGTCTGGAGTGCCAATTGTGTGGATACATTGGCAAGTCTGGAGGAGGGTCAAAGGGGCAAGTAAGGGTATGCTTTGACAAGTCTGGGGGGGTCAGAGGGGAAAATAAAAAGGAAATAAAAACAATAAATGTGAATAAATATTTAAAAGAAAAACTTGTTTTTCTTTTACTCCTGAATTAATATCCAAAGTTTAGGGAGCCGTCTTATAATCAGGGTCATCTTATATTCGAGCAAATATGGTACATACACTTTGAAAATCATGTCAATGAGCAATGGAATGCCTACATTTACTTCCCTGGGACTGGGAAAGCTCCTCACCTTGCTACTGCCTCATGCCAATCCATCTTCATACTGAGTGCCAGGATGTCTCGTGCTCATATTATTCAGTAGTGTGGTATGCAATGGGGCTGAAATGTAGGACTGACTTTGCCATTATAAGTACTTAGACATTGTCTGCACATAATTCAATTTCATGTGTATTTTACTCAGTAAGTCTACAGAGAATGCCTAATATAGTAATTTACATAAACAACAAAACCATTATATAGTCAAAAGTTATAAAACAAAGTATATTTTAGTATTTGTTAAATATGTAGGGTAGGTAGTTTGAGAAAATCCTACACCCCTGGAAATACTTGACAGAAACTATTCTTCCTAGTAAAGCACTCAATAAATAAAAGAAAAATGTGTTTTCATTCACAGAAACACGCTGCATAAGGACTATAAATTACTGTACCACCCTAATCACTTGATTAATACTTTGACCCTTGGTTTCACAGATATGCCAAAAGAGGTTTCCTCTTGACCTTTTTTAACTTGGAGAAATTATCTCCTCTTGTCTGCACTTGGTATTTTAGAAAGTTTGCTCTGGGTGCAGTCATTAATCTATTCCAAAGGCTTCTCGTGACTCAGCAAAATGCCAAGCTGTCACTCCTGATGGGTAACTTGTCTTGTTGGCTTTCCGACTTGTAAAGGATTCTGAGATTTGTGACAAAGACCAATCCTGCTTTAAATTGCACTGTATGTCTAAAGGTAAAATTTCATTATGGAAGGATGTTTTAGTGAGCTAGTAGTCTGCACACATCTATTTCCTGGATAAGACAAGACTTTAAAAAAAAAAAAAAATGTATAAAATTTGCTACAGAGCAAGCCTTAAAGTTACTTTATCACAGCAATTCTATACATCAATTTAAATATAATAATAGGGCATGCAGAAATAGACCGTAATAGTGCGTGCCAATGTATTATGCTAACTCCAGCCAAAATTTTGGCATGTGCGCTTTTTCTGTATCTGCCCTGAACTTTTGAGTTGGTCTGGGGCGCTTTGCGCACAGCTTAACCCATTTACTTACAAAAAGGCACAACTTCGGGTGCAAAAAGTGTAAGGACTGTAACAAACCACCTCTCACACAGGTAGGATTTTGTCACAGATCTTATGGTAACCACAGCCTTCTAGGGTATACACAGTCCAGGACACATCCATTTCAGTTTTCCTTTTTATTTGATGAGCAAACAGGTGCTTTAACCCCTTAACGCATAAGGAGAGAATATATACGTCCTGAAAAGCATGGTCCTTGAGGACCATGAGGACGTATATATACACGTCCTCAGTTTTCATGTAGCGTTGTGCTCCTTAGCGCAAAGCTATATGTCTGCAGCTATTCCCAGAGCCTGCTTCAGATCCAAAGCAGCCTCTGAGAGTGCTTTGCCCCCCCCTCGCGAATATGATCACCGCGAATGTGATCGTATGCGCGTTACACACAAAGTCAGTGAAAACTGATCACTGCCTATGTGTGTGAAGTGTTGCAATGATGCCTTCTGTGCCCCCCTCCAATACAGCATGCCCAGAGGAGAGCGACGGAAGAGAGAGAGAGAGAAAAAATCTCTTCAGTAGCTCTGAAACCATTGCTTGACTGCCCCTAGAGGCAGTTAAGAATATTACAGTTAGAAATATAAAATAAAATAAATAAATAAATGGAAAAAGCTAACCCTAGATCTACTAAAGCTAGATCTAGGGTTAAGGTCATAGTGAGGGTTATTATTGAGGTTACAGGGGGGTTCAGGTGAGTACTAGGGTTAGATTAAGGGATGGGGGTAGGGGTTGGGGTAAAAAGGGCACTGTAGAAGAAAATGGTTAGAAAACAAATATTGTTTATTGCCCTATTAGTTGAAATAAAACAGACAAACATGGAAACATTGGTATTTCTAAACTCAGGACAAATATTAGAAATATATAGATGGGGTCTTTACCATTTGTAATTGATTAAAAAAAATCAGGTCAAAGTTAGAAAAAGTGTTTTTTTATGGCATATTTTATATATTTTTTTAATAGTAAATTATATCATACGATGAAAATAATAGTATCAAATTAAAGCCACAGGCGTCCTTTAAAAAAAAATGATATATAATTTGTGTGGGTAGACTGAACACAAAGAAAGAAATTCACAGTTCAGTAAACATATGACAAAAATAATGGAATACTGGTCTTAAAGGTACAACAAATGCAGCAGAGCACTCGGTCACTAATTGTTAAATAAAAATAAACAAAACAAAATTCCTTGCTCTTACTAAACAAAAATAACTATCTGTAATTGGGTGGCTTTCCCACTTACCAGTTTCCAATAAAACAAAAGGAATTTGCAATAATCACAATTATGTTCTCTCCTTCACCTCTCCCAGCTGGCTTTTTCTCTGTACCCCTGCAGCAGGCTGATTTCTTCCTTTAAAGACCTTCCTGCTAATTGACCAGCTACAGGTTAGTGTCAATTAGTTCACATCTCTGGAACTCTTAAGCTAAATCAAAGTTGCGGTCAGTAAAAGAGCAACTAGTGTTGTTGGACCACTGGCCCACCCTTCTCTCCAAAAGCTCCACCCCAGTGACCCATACAGTGTTTTGCAGAGTATCAGCAATGTATTTTGCAAACTTAACATCTCTCCCTGGGACATTTAACTGAAAAACCTCTGGCTGCTGGTTAGCAAAGTAGGCCTGATATATCTCCCTTCAACCACTATTCCACATTTTCGCTCACATATACCCCCCCCCCCCCCCCCCCAGCTCATACCTATGGGTGTGAGCGACCATGGAAATCAGAGAGTGTACCATGGAAATCCCATCAGCATTTCCTTGTTTTAGACCAGCCCTGTGTTCAACAGTGAAATTAAAAGATTGTAACTCAAAAACCATCTGGTTATTTTCCTTGTTCTGATATATACATGCAGGGCCGTCTTTAAAATTGACTGGACCCTGGGCAAACATTTGTTTGGGGCCCCTCATTACCTGCATGCAATCGCACCCTCCACCCTAATACCTCCCTACAAAAAAATAAACACACACACTTGCTTTGTGTGTGTGTGTGTGTGTGTGTATATATATATATATATATATATATATATATATAAACTGATTTATATGAAATATTATATAAACCAGCCATATGCTATATATTATGTAAATATATAATTATATAAAACTATATATATATATATATGTATATATATATATATATATAATGTATAGGTGGTTTATATAATATTTAGATTAAGTGTGTGTGTGTGTGTGTGTGTGTGTGTGTATATATATATATGACTTACACAGAAAACCTTACACAGTCAGATAGACACACTTACATACACAGTCACAGTCAGACACACTAACACACAGATAAACTAACACACAGACAACCTTACACAGTCAGATAGACACACTTACACACACAGACTTACACAGTCAGATAGACACACTTACACACACAGACAATCTTACACAGTCAGACACACTTCCACACACAGTCAAACTTAAACACACACTCGTTTGTCCCCCTCCCTGCTCACTTACCTTACATTTGCAGGGAAGGGGCTGTTTCTTCTGTGCGTGGATCCATGTGTTCTGAGCACCGGTATGTCACGGACATCCGGCACTCTAACATGCTCTGTGAGGGGGTGGATATTTCCCCCCTCACGTGACACACTTACACATATACTTACACAGACACCCTTACACACACAGTCACCCTTACATACACACAGTTATACACACCCTTACACAGTCAAACTTACACAAAAATACACAAACACTCTTAGACATACACAGACACCCTTACACACAGTCACACTTACAGATACACTTACATACACTCTCTTTGACAGCCTTTCACACAGTCATTTTATTTATTTTTACCGGAAAAATATATATGCTTGTGTGACACTAACAGTCACACTTACACTTATACACACAGTCACACTTACACTTATACACACAGTCACACTTACATACACACACATCCACACACTGTTATACACACACTTACACACAGTCACACTTACACAGAAATACACACACTCTTAAACACACAGTCACCCTTACACATATACATACACCCTTACACATAGTCACACTTACACACATAAATGCATGTCCACACTTACAGACACACTCTTAGCCATTATTTTTTGCCCCGGTGGAGCCCGGATTTCTTTTTCAGAAAACATCACACTCTTAGCCAGCCTTACACACAGTCACACGCTTAAATTTATTTTATTTCTTTACCAAAAAAATAAAAAATAGGCTGCTTGTTCCCCTCCCTGCACATTTACCTTTACTTGCAGGGAGGAGAACGTTTCAGTGTTCTGCCTCTCATCCCTGCAGAGGCAGAACACTCTCCGAAGTTACACAGCGTGATGGGGCGGAGCTTGCCCCCGTCGTGTTGTTCTCACCCCTTGGTGCGGTTAGCTCTCGCCTGCGGTCCGCACCTCGAGGTGAGGCGCTGTTAGGGAGTGAACTCCTTAAAGCAGCGCCTCTGGATACCTGCGCCTGGGCGCGGTGCACCCTGTGCACCCACGGGCGGATCCAGAATCTGATCTGGGGGTGCACATTCCGTCTGTCTCTTCCTTCCCATGTCTGTGTGTCTCTCTCCTCTCCCTTCCCATGTCCGCCTCTCTCTCGTCCTCCTTCCCATGTCTGTCTTTGTATCCTCTTTTTTCCCATGTCTGTCTCTCTCCCATTGCTTCCCATGTCTGTCTGTCTCTCCTCTGCCTTCCCAGTTCACTCTCTTTACTCTTCCCCAGGTATGTCTCTCCTCTCCACCGTCTGTATTCTCTTCTCTCCCTTCAGTGTTCCCACCTGTCCCCCCTGTGTTCTCTCCCCGTCCCCCCTTCTCTCCCCTGTGTTCTCTCCTTTGTCCCCCAATGCCCCCCCCCGTGTTCTCTCCTCTGTCCTCCATTGTCTCCACAATGTTCTCTCTGTCCCCCATTATTCTCTCTATCCCCCCTTCCCTTTGTACTCTCTATCCCCCCCCAGTGTTCTTTCTATCACCTCCTCCCCTCCCCAGTGTTCTCTCTATCCCCCCCTCCCTAGTGTTCTCTCTATCCCCCCTCCCCTCCCCAGTGTTCTCTCTATCCCCCCCTCCCCACCCCTCTCTCTATCCCCCCTCACCATAGCGTTCTCTGCTCTCCCCGGCTCATTCAGCGTGGACATCAGGCAGCATGTGCTCAGTGTGTGTTAAACACACTGAGCGCTCAATCCATGCTGCTCGCGCTCCCCGCGCGTAGTAATGACGCAGGGCATCGGGTTTCCGATGCTCTGAACCAACACTACGCATGGGGAGCGAGAGCAGCATGGATTGAGCGCTCAGTGTGTTTAACACACACTGAGCATATGCTGCCTGCGTCTCCCCGTTGAGGGAGCCCGGGAGAGCAGAGAACGCTGGGCGCACCTGTACTATGCGATCAGTGCTGATCGCATAGTGCAGGTGCAGTTACGGAGGGGCAGCGGGACCACCTGGCAGCTGCCTTGGGCCCCCCAGGAGTAAGTGGGCCCGGGGCAGCTGCCCCGTTTGCCCCGCGTTAAAGACGGCCCTGCATCCATGTCAGAGGTCCATGGTCAGTTATTAATCAGAACTTTCTGCTTAATAGGTAGTATTTAAGAGAGTCTAATGCCCACTTAATAGCGAGACTCTTTTTCAACAATAAAGTAGTACTTGTTATGTGGGTTTAACTTCCTGCTCAAAAAGAAAACAGGATGTTCACCCTGGAATTCCTGTGAAAGAACAGCCCCCAAGCCCACATCAGAAGAATCCGTCTGAACTATAAAATCCCTGGAAAAATCTGGGGTCATGAAAAGGGGTCCCCTGGTCTGTCAATATTTCTTTAGGGATACCCACCCTACTGAACATCAACATAAGTTCCTTAGCAGAGGCGTAACTAGAAATCACCAGGCCCCGGGGCAAAAATTGCCTCGGGGACCCCGACCCAACCATGCAACCACCCCAGAAATGCCACTTACATGCCTCCCAACTGTTCCACTTTGTGCCTGGCCTTGTCTTATATCTAGGATAGCCTTATACCTATCCCATGCATGCTTAAACTCCTTCACTGTATTAATCTCTACCACTTCTGCTGGCAAACTATTCCATGTATCCACTACCCTCTCAGTAAAATAATACAAAGTTTCTGACATCCACCACTTCTACTGGAAGACTATTCCATGCATCCAATACCCTCTCAGTAAAGTAATATTTTCATTAGTCCCTGGCCTTATTTTATATCTAGGATAGCCGTATACCTATCCCATGCATGCTTAAACGCCTTCATATATTAATCTCTCATCCACCAGTCTCTCAGTAAAGTAATCTTACTTTTCTGGACACACACAAAAAAAACGTTAAAATATTTCCAGCCTTATCAAAAGTTTGAGGTGGACCCCAAATATATCTATATAACTAGCTGCATGTATACTTATATGAACTTTTTAATATTATATTCAGCTATTTTCATATGTAATGAAAATGTTATTGAAAAATTGTTAATTTCTAATTTTTATTACGTTTCCCTGCACCCACATTGCACCTAAAGGTCTTAACACAGCACTATACAGTACCCACAGTACTTGGCTTGTACTCATATTGCACCCACACGATTTGGCATGCTGCAGTATAAATTTTCCTGCCTGAACATACCACAGTATCACTTTGTCCCACTGAACTGCCCCTGCAGAACATGCCACAGTGTCACTTTCCCCCATAGTACATGTTATTTTGCCCCACAGAACATGGCACAGTTTTCCTTTTACCCCATAGTACATGTTATTTTGCCCCACAGAAAATGCCACAGTATCAATTTGCCCACAGCCAATTTGCCCATTATGCCACGATTGCCAATATGCCACAGCCAGATTGCCAATATGCCACAGAAAATTTTGCCCATTTGCCAGTGTTATTTTGCCCATTTGCCAATGTTAATTTGGCCATTTGCCAGTGTTATTCTGGCCATAATTTGCCAGTCATGTGCCCATTTGCCAGTGTTATTTTGCTCATTTGCCAGTGTTATTTTGCTCATTTGCCAGTTATGTGCCCATTTGCCAGTTATTTGCCTGTTATGTGCCCATTTGCCAGTGTTGTGCCCATTTGCCAGTTGTGCCATTTGCCAGTGTTATGTGCCCTCAATATGCCAGGATTTAGCCTTTCAATATGCCATTATTTTGCCATTTAATATGCCATTCCTTTACCATTTAATATTACAGTATTTTGCCCCTCAATATGCCATTCTTTTCCCATTTTAATATGCCAGGATTTTTCCACTCTATTGCCATTTACTATGTCAGGATATTGCCATTTAATATGCCAGGATATAGCCACTTAATATGCCAGGATATAGCCACTTAATATGCCAGGATATTGCTATTTAATATGCCAGGATATTGCTATTTAATATGCCAGGATTTTGCTATTTAATATGCCAGGATATTGCCAATTAATATGCCAGGCCATTGCCAATTAATATGCCTGGATATAGCCAATTAATATGCCAGGATAATGCCACTTAATATGCCTGGATATAGCCAATTAATATGCCAGGATAATGCCACTAAATATGCCTAATATAGCCACATAATATGCCTGGATATAGCCAATTAATATGCCAGTTTATTGCCCCCTCAGTATGCCAGGATATTGCCACTTACTATGCCAGCATATTGCCATGTAATATGCCAGGAGTTTGCCCTCAATATGCCAGGAAAATGCCAATTAATATGCCAGTTTATTGCCCCTTAGTATGTCAGGATATTGCCACTTAATATTGCCAGTCAGTATGCTCATTATGCCACCCTCCTCCCCCAGGCCCCAGTACTTACCTTCTTCCTGCTCTGTCCCCCGGTGCAGGTCCGTGGCTGTGAGGGAAGCATTGTGCGCTCCTCTCCAGCCTCGCGGCTTCAATAAAGTTTGTTGAAAAAAAAAAAGTTTCAACAAACTTTATTAATCCGCGTGGCTGGAGGGGAGCGAACACCGCTTCCCTCACAGCCACGGACCTGCACCGGGGGACAGAGCAGGAAGAAGGTAAGTACTGGCTGGGGAAGGAGGGAGTCACACGCGTAGCAGGGGCCCACGGGGCAACTGCCTTGGGCCTCAAGAATGAATGGGCCCTGGGCAGCTGCCCCGTTTGCCCGCACATTTTTTTTTTTTTGTGCAGGGGAAGCAGGGCGGCCGGGCCCCTGGAGTGACGCCACTGTTCCTTAGCTATTAACTTTGCAGAGGTATTACACAAGGGGATGGTCTCAGGCTAGCGAGTTGCATAGTCCAAGATGACTAGTATATACTGGTGCCCCCTAGCGGATTTTACCAGTGGCCCCACTAAGTCCAAAGCGATCCTTTCAAAAGGTACATCAATTATGGGTAAGGGTACAAGTGGACTACGGAAAGTCTTGAATGGAGCCCTGTACTGGCACTCAGGACACGAGGATCAATAGTTTGTTAAAGCAGCAAAAACTCCAGACCAGCAAAACCTAAGGATTCTCTCTCTCTGGTTTTTTCAACTCCCAAGTGTCCCACTAATATGTGGCTGTGAGCCAACTTTAGCACTGTGCATTGGTAAGTCTGGGGAACCAACAGCTGCTTAATGATATCTGAATCCTTCTTTTCTACGCGGTAAATTATGTAATTTTGTACTTCAAAATAGGGGAACAGCAAGGCTTCTCCTGGCTGATTAGCAACCCCATTTACAACTTTAATATCATTTCTAGCAGTCACTAAAGTGGGATCTTCCCACTGAGCGCTTTTAAAATTACCCTGACTGATCCCAATATCAATTAAGTCATCATCCTTGTCTGTCTGCAGTATTAGTAGGCTTCTCACTAGTTTCAGCTGGGTTATCACCTATTAATACTGGTTTAGGGCCGTATCTTTTACTTTTTCTTCTTTGTCACAGTGGTCAAAACCCAAGTCAATATCGGTAAAAGGGAACACATTATCTCCTGCCGATTGACTAATTTCTGATGACCTTTGGCCTGTCATTTGTACGGCTGCTCATAATTCTAGAAAATGAGGAAAGTCTCTACTGATCACTACCTCATGGGCTAATCTAGGTACTACACCCACTCGGTACTTTAAATCCCCATACTGGGTTCCAATATTTACTTCCGCAGTGGGGTATTCTTTTTTTTTTTTTTCTTAATATTTTTCTTAATTTCTTAATCTTTTCTTAATACTTATAGCTTTTTTCATATAGACAGACATAGACATTATATAAAAACACATACAGATGTGACATAAAAGAAACACATCGCTTAAAGATCTCATCGCACAATACAAATTCTACTTGACCATGTGTTAAAACCAAACCATTTATACAAACATACAATGTGGAGAATGACCTCTCAACCAAGCTATCATCTTTCCTGGGAAGGAGAGGGGGGTGTGTAGGGAGAGAGGATGGGCATCATAATCAGGAGTGGCAGACCCAAAATCCTAGCTAGTATGTCTCAGTATATAATCATGGTTATAACTCAATTAGTTCCCCAGAGAGGGGTCAGATATCATTACATTACTGTATTACAAGTTGGTATATTTACCTCCAGTCGTTGGGAGTCGGGTTGAGTCTCTTTCCCCATTTGTCCCATATTTTGTTATATTTTTCTAGTCCCATTCTATGGATATAATAGCCCCTTTCCATTAGCCGTTGAGATTCTATTTGATTTTCTATCTGCATCCAATGGATTTTCCCACTTTTACTCCACCTTCTAGCAATCACAAGCTTGGCCGCTAAAAGTATGTGTATTATCAGGGGCAAATCCACCCTATCTATTTCTTCCAGGTCCTGATGCATTAAAGCCCTTTGGGGGGAACCCAATAAAGTCTTCCCACAGATATCAGAGATAACGCAAAAGATCTTACTCCAGCAGTTGCGCAGTTCCCCGCAGCCCCAAAAGATGTGGAGAAGTGTGCCCCTGCTCTTTTCACACCTCCAACACCTTCCATCATGCATGGGATTCATTTTTTTTTACCTCGAAGGTGTCATATACCATTTATTAGTTAACTTGTAGAAGACCTCTTGTAAATTTAGGCAGTGTATATACTTTCTTATATCATTCCAACACTTATACCAACAGTCAGCATATCCTATGTCCTCCAAGTTAGAATTGAGATCCCTCTCCCAACTCCCCCATGCATATGGAATATAATGTTGTTTCAGTTGTTTGATCCAATTCGTGCAGATTTTCATACTTTTTTTTTTCTTGGGTTTACCATTAAATAGATTATCAATCGATTCCTCTTTATCATTATTAATATGCATGTACATATTTTCTCCCAGAAAATGTTTAATTCTAAAGAATTTAAACAATTCCCTCGATGGCAGCCTAAATTCCTGTCTTAATACTTCAAATTCTTTCATTTTATTTTCTACATATAGATCATCTAATCTCTTAATACCACCCTGCCTCCAGGTGACTGTCGCTAAGTCCTCCATATTATATTCTAATGCTTCAAGGGGGGGTTGTTTTCAGTACCTTACCGCTTATCTTACATCTCTTTTTGAAATCGTACCAAAATTCCGTAAGATGTGCAAGAGTGCTCCCTTCTATCTCTTGTTGTATAATTTTCTGATAATCTTTATTCAGCCATAAAATGTTCTCTAAGTTATCCAATCCCGAGATTTCTTTCTCTATCTGCCACCATCCTGATTCCCTATTAGAGATCCCTTGAATTTTGTTTACATGCATTAACATCGAGGCCTCCCAAAGGTCCTTAATTTGTGGCATTCCCAGGCCCCCTCTTTTAGTATCCAAATACAAAGTCTTTCTATTTATCCTTGGTTTTTTGCCAAGCCATACAAACTCCATTAGCTTGTTTTGTATAAGTGTCAGTTGTTCTATTTTTATTTTCCCTGGGGCCATTCTAAATATATAGAGCCACTTAGGGATGACATAAGCCCTAACCGTATTGATTCTGCCCATCCATGAGATGGAGAGATGTCTCCAATTATTAAGTTTAGTTTGTATTTGTCCGAAAATCTTGTTACAGTTAATTTCTGCCGTGTTTTTGCCATCAGACGGTAACGTGATACCTAGGTATTCAATCCCCGAGCCATCCCAGTGAAAATTATATTTTTCTCTCAGCCTCTTTTGTACTTCTCTAGTTGTAGCTACGCAGATTGCCTGTGTTTTTATAATTAGATTTTTCCCCGTATTGTTGGATCAGCTTCAATAGGTCTGGGATTGAACATTCCGGATCAGACAATGTCACAAACACATCATCGGCATATGCGGATATCTTATCTTGTCCAAGGGACACCCCTGTCTTGTTCCATTAAGTATGTTAAACCACTCCGATTCAATGTTCTGCCCAACTACTTTTGCTGTGGGGGTCGTGTACAACAGTCTAATAGCGTCCAATATACCCGATCCAAATCCCATAGATTTTAAAGTTTCCTCCAGGAAGACCCAGCTGACCCTGTCGAATGCCTTTTCCGCATCCAGTGACAGGGCCAGCATAGGCTCTCCCCGAAGGTTTGCGTATTCAAAGATATCAATAATCCTCCTCACAGTGTCCTCAGAATTCCTATCTTGTATAAATCCTACTTGATCTTTAATGAATCAAGGATTTTATGCAGCCTTTTAGCCTATGTGCCAATATGGCCGCATATATCTTGGAGTCGATATTGATTAAGGAAATTGGGCGATAGTTTTTTATATTGGTGGTATCTTTCCCAGGTTTTGGGATTGGGAGAATTACTGCCTGGAGTGACTCTGTAGGGAAATGCTTTTTCTTTATGGCTTCATTAAAGAATTTTGTTAGATAAGGAAAAAGTCTAAAGGACAATGTCTTATAAAAAATGCCAGAAAAGCCATTTGGGCCAGGTGCTTTGTTGCATTTTAGATGTTTTATAGCATTTGCAACTTCTATTTCGGTTATAGGCTGGTCTAATAGGTTATTTTGTTCTTCTGTCAGTTTATGTAGGTTAGCTTCATTGATATACTCTCTCACCTGCTTACGAGAAAAACCTTTATCCGGGAGATTATAAAGAGAGGAGTAAAAGTTCTTAAACTCCAGACCTATTTGTTTAGGGGAAATAGCAGTTATTCCATCATTAATGATTTTAGATATTCTTGCCTTACTGTTCTGCTTTTGTAGCTGAATAGTCAATACTTTATCTGGTTTATTTCCCATATAATACCACTTCTGTTTGGTTCTGATTAGTGTTCTATTTGCTCTTGCCATTAACTTCTCATTTATATCATTTTTAATTTGTTTAATTTCCAGAGCATTTTGTACTTGGGGGGATTGTTTATCCCTTCTTATAGAACTTTCTAATTTTATATTTAGGTCAGATAACTTAGCGGAGCCACTACGCTTTAAATAAATTTCTCTGCTGATTAAATTACCCCTGACTACGCATTTATAGGCGTTCCATATCGTATCCATCTGGGTCACGCCCACCATATTTTCTCCAAAGAAGTGCTCTGACAGTTCTTCCAGTTCTTCTATATATTTATTATCATTCAACATATTCTCCTTAATCCTCCAATTCCGCCTAGTGCCGCTCTTTCCACCCCTAATTACCCATATAAGTGCACTGTGGTCCGTCCATGCCAATTCCTCTATATCTATCCTCTCACATTCTTCAATCAAGTGTGCCCGCACCAAACACAGGTCAATCCGGATGTATGACTCTCCACAAGTCATACAGTTTATATTTTGCCAGAAATTCATTAAATGATTTAGCTAAACCAAGTACAGATCTATCCACCATAACGCCAGTATGCATCTGTTTATCCCATAAGGGGTCCAAGATACAATTAAAGTCTCCTGCCATTATCAGTGTTCCCTGAATGAGGTCATACAGCTTCTGCATGAGCCCATTCAGGAAACGTACCTGACCCCTATTTGGAGCATACACATTCAATAGGGAGTATATTCTGTTATTAAGTCTACAAATAACCAGCACGTATCGCCCCTCTGGATCCCTTATTTTATGAATTATCTCGTAGTTTAAATATGCTGAGAAAAGTATAGCCACCCCTCTCTTTTTTTGGGTTGGTAAAGAGGCAAATTCAAGATACGGGTATCTGCCAAAATAAATCTTACTGGCAAACTCCAGGTTCCAGTGAGTTTCCTGCAGCATTGCTACATCTATTTTTTGACTTGACAGATATTCCAACAAAGTTATTCTTTTAAGAGGCAGATTCAAGCCCTGTACAATCACGGATAAGAATTTACAAGACATATAAAAATTTGACCGACTTGTACAAGATGATGCTTCTCTCTATCCTTCCCTTTCCCCCCCCTCCCCCCCCCTCCCCAGGCAGGCTCAATTTTAAGGTTCGTCTCCACAATACACACATATATAACAACAAATAGACACACGAACATTTTTGTAGTTCGCTTCCCATCCTTCCGGAAATAACAGTTCACACAAGCCCCCTTGAGTGAACCGTCTAGTGAGGTAGCCGTGTGGAAGAAAATATGTATCAGTGAGCAGGGAGAATACAAAAAAAAAAAAAAAAAAAAGTTACATATATTTACAACGCAGACAGCAAGGGGAGAGGCAAGGGGAGATCGATCATCAAATACTTGCTATATAATCTGATACCTTCCCCGAACCAACTAAATTATACATGTCACCTCTCAGGGTGGGTTACCCATTCTTATCCAATTTAACGCAAATATTAGTTATCTAAAAAAGATCCCATTTTCACAGCTTCTCCTATCCCTTTTCTCTTTATTTCCTTTTCTACTCTCTTCCTCCCCTTCCCCCCTCTCCTCCTTCCCGTCTCCCCCCCCTCCTCTTCTTCCAATCCCCTGTTGTCTTCCTTTCTCTCTCTCTTTTCACCCATGTGCAACTTGAAACTATCTTGTGTGCATATGGACACATTTTATCTGCGTATATTTACTCTTGTTTATCTTTTCAGTGATATATCTACGTAATTAAATATACCCAATAGTCTATCCTCCTACTTTACCTTGAGATCTAGTCTCTCATAAATGTGCCCTAGTGAATCATATATAGTGAGTATTATTTTCTACTGTTAAGTCTTCAATAGCTGCGTGTACTCTTAATTTCTTTTTAAAAAAAGAAAAAATTGTGTTTCCCTATTGCATATATTTTGTATATACAGAACCGCCATTTAATATCCATACTAAAGTGTATATTTAGTATATTCATACTAAAGTGAATATATGACATAAAAAGTGTCTGTTCTATCACCTCCCCTGGTCACCCTCCCTTTCCCCATTCATATATACATTTGTGTCCAGTTTCATGTGTCTCTACTTACAGTATCAACCTAACTTTTCCAGAGTTTCAATTATATCTGCTCTTTCCGAGAGAGAAAAAACAAACAAAAAAGAAAGGGAAAAAAAAAACCCTATCTAATTCTCCCTACCTCACATCCTAATTAAATATTCTCGAACCCTTCGTTTTTTCCCAGTTTCCTTTCCTTCTATTTGAACAAATTCCTAACCCATCACCCTTACTCTCCTTACAATGTTAATTTCCATCTAGCCATTTTTGAGCCGTTTTAACCTTATCGAAAGATACTAGGGTATTATTCCACATAAAACAAATTTTTACTGGGAAACCCCACCAGTATTTCAATTGTCTCTGTCTCAGACTGTCCGTTATTGGTTTGAAAGTCTTTCTCATTTGCCTCGTATGATATGAGAGATCTTGATAGAAAGATAACTTAGAAGAATCATCTTCCAAAGTTTCAAAGGATCTAGCTGCTACAAGTATTTTCTTTTTGATCCCAAAGAGTGCAAATCTAACAATAATGTCTCTCGGTCGAGATTCCGCTATGATGTCCGGTTTCCAGCATCGGTGAGCTCTTTCAATGTCAGCCTCGCATAAGTTTCCACATCCCATTTTTTTAAAGAGGTCCAATAGGTATGATACTAATTTATCCTGAGTGACTGATTCAGAAATTCCACGAATTCTTATGTTTTTCCTCCTTCCCCTATCCTCTAAGTCCGATATTTTCGACTCCATATTAAGAATTTTTCCATTCAGCTCATTCATTTTTTGTTCAGCTTCTTTCATGGAGAATTCTATATGTTCTACTTTATCCTCATTCTGCTTGATTCTATCGCCCAATTTCATGATGTCTTCTTTAAATTCGGCAAATTGGCAGCTAAATTCCTTCTTAATCAGCTGTAGTTGTTGTTCAAAGCATTTTTGCAGAAATTCAGGGGATATTCCCCTGTTTTCCAGCTCTCCTAGAGAAGCCATTTGTTTAGGGGTTTCCAGCTCTAGAGTGTTCAGGCTGTATTCCATGTTGCCAGTGGAGTCTAAGTAATCCGGAGTTTTAGTGATTTGGGGTGAAAAATGTGCTTCAATCCCTTGATCTCTTTTTTTCCCTACATCCAAATTTCTTTTTTCTTTCATTTTTATTTTCTTTGGTGGTATACTGTGTTCATTCCCTTTTTTAGTTGCCATTATAGCGCGGTAACCCCCAGCAATGTATGAAATGCTACTGTAGAATATTTTATCCCCCAGGACTAAATAAGATCATTCTCTTTATACATATAATCCTGGCATCCACGTCCAAATGCTATTTTTCTTCAGAGTCGCAATTTGGATTTATTCATGTCAGCGATAATTCTTAAGGAGCGGCAAGTTCCAACTGCCAGTTACTTTAGGGTGGCAGATTGAACTAACCCTAACATCATAGGGGTTAAATAGGCGAATAAATGTAGACTGTCGCCCAATGGTTGCAGTCTGTAGTCCAATTTTTACCATTAACAGCTTGGATACATTCCTGCACTTGCTTTCTCTCTAATATCAGGGAGTCACCCCTTTCAGCAGAGAGATTTATCAAAGTATATAAGAGTCTCATGCTTCAACAATAAAAAAACAGTTCTTTACAAGGCCAGGTGGAATATATTGTTCCTGCACTCTGAGATTAAACTCCCCAGTTAAAATGCCAGTGTCCAACATTCCATTAGACCACAAATTAGGGTTAGGAGTTTCCATATAAGATTGATTAGCTCGCTGAATAGCAGATTATGCTTGGGTGTTTCCACATAGAGGATAATTGACATACATATGTGCAAATGGGATTAACTCCCTGTTGTGGCCCGGTAGATTAATTAACTGTGTAAATGGTCCTGTATAGCGTAACATCAAGTATATACAAGGGGTAGTCTTCTGTTTACACAGATTAACTTGAATGCGTGTCAACCCTTTGTGTGCTTCCTCTCTAAATTTCACCAGCCTCATCAAGAAAGGGGTTTTCACAAATACGTTATGAGCCGCAACAGGGGAGAAGAACGTAAGGCAAAAAGGAAAAAAAGACAGTCACTTATTTGCATATCTGGGCAGAGTATACTATGCCTGCTCTCTGGCGTTTTGACTGAGGAAGTTGATCTTCGTTAACCAGAATGCCAGCCCGCCTCTCCAGCTTCCCGCCTGGGGTTTCTCTTGAATCTTGTCCTGTCTCCTTCTTTTCCTTCTCTTTCTTCCTTTCTCCCCCTTCCTAACTCTCCCCGACTGGGGATCCACTTTGTCTGTGGCGTCGAAGTTTCCGTAGTTATAGCAGACAGATAGCACTCAAATAAAGTATCATGTGGCAGCTGCCATTTGGATGCGTACTTCAGCCTTCAGGATTCCTCACTCCGAAGACCGAGTTCAGGCTGAAGATTTCCACCGCGAGGGCTGCCGACTGGGTATAATGATGGGCGCTTTTCAGGGTCGGTTCTCCTCTCTCTCCATCCACATGCTACCTCAGACGCTCCGCCCTGTAGCATCTACGTCATCACGTCCCCCCCGATCAGGTACGGGGGGTATTCTTTTTTAATCACCATGAACACAGATAATGCCTATTTTCTTAACATGATCAGGTTTTACACAAGGTATTATAGTCTCTGCTACCAACATAACCATACTACCTGAATCAAGTAATGCTTTAGACATTTTTCCATTCAGTTACACAGCATTTATGAGGGTTATCATCATAGTCAATGTTAATAGCACCACAACAGTTGAACAAAAATGAATGTGCGCCCACATCTTTGCCCATATTGTATTCCATAGGTTCATCATTCAATGGACAGTCCTTGGCCATTTACCATCCTCTTTACACTTGAAACATTTGACAGTATAATCTGACCACCAATTAGTTCCTCTCCCAGACCTGTTAGCCCTGGATGCCCCCCTGGTACCTGATGTATTGTCCCTGGTGTTATGTGTATAGAGCTGGAGCTCTTCAGCTCCCCTTAAACCTTGAACAGTCTTACCAGGTCTTGCAGAATCTTGGGGCTTAGGATTGTGGGGGGTTTCCTGTGAAGTAGGACGTAGCAGTTCTCCTGCAGCCACATATATTTCCACCAAGGCAATCAGTTGGTCTACTGTATGGGGATGACTTTGGCTCACCCAGCGACGCAGGGCAGCTGGTAAACAATGCAAAAACCGGTCCATTACTAAGGTTTCTACAATGTGGCTAGCTGAATGGATTTAAGGTTGTAGCCATTTCCGTCAGAGGTGTATAAAAGGTCAAACATTTGGGAACGTGCTGCTTTGTCAGAAGAATATGACCATGAGTGGAACCTTTGGGTACGTACTACAGAGGTTACACCCAGTCGTGCCAAGGTTTCAGCTTTCAATTTGCTGTAGTTACTTGCATCTGCTGGTTCTAGGTCATAATGTGCCTTCTGCTACTCTCCACTTAGGAACAGTGCCAATATGCTTGACCACTCATCAGCCGGCCATCCCTCCCTTTCAGCAGTGCGTTCAAATGCCAGAAGGTACACCTTAACATCAGTCATTTTCTGAATGTAGTGACTCGACCGAATCAACTTTGGCCCCTGGTATGTTCCATCATGGTCTCCATTCAGCTTTTCAGAGATAGCTTGGATTTCCTGTTGTAGTCTCTGAGTGGCATTCTGCTGCTCCTCATGGGCCACTTTAAACATATCAGCTTATGTCACGGCAATCTGTTTCATCAAGGACTCAGTGTACTCCATCTTTGTTTTGGCCAGGGTTTTAACACACTCTGCCTAGGCCAGCACCAGTTGCTGCAGGGCTGCACTGTTTTCTGCAGCTCACCTGTTAGCGTCCTGTTGCACAGAGGTGGATTGGATCAGAGCCTTGGTAACATCCTCCATGTTGAGCTTTAAATGACTTCTAGTTGATCCTCAAAGTTCAACATGAACAAGATTCAATTGATTACAGGCAGAGTTACTTTAACAATTAAACAACTTATTCTATAATTTAATTTGTGTGTAGGCAACAGGAAAAGCTTGCAACCTTGCCAGCCTGATATGTAGTCAACACAACACTTACCTGAGCTGAGTTTGTAGGGAAATTTTCAATGTAATCCCTTCATACCTAATCACTTCCCCCAATAAAGCAATGACTCACGTTTGACAACCTTACTTCATCACCACTTATTCCAGCGATAGATAAACTTTGGCAAATAGCTGTTTCAGACCACATTTCTCACAATGTCTCTTGAGGTTAATAACTGTGCATCTTGTGAACTGTAGTCCGCGACAGACAGATATACATATACACAGACAAAGAGATTGAAAAAATAATAATAAAGAACAGACATCAAAACATTAGGCACAGACAGAAAGTCTCAGTTACTTATAGAAGAGCCAGTGACCTAAAGTCAGTGCCAGCCTGGGGATAAAAACCAGCTCTGGAAATAATTGTATGCCAGCCCCATTGCATTGAGTCATTATACCAGCCCCATAGCATCACATTATTTCTTGTTCATAAAAGGGAAATCTATGCATTTTAAAGCACATTTGAAGAGTGTATTCTTTATAGAGACTGATATATGAGCCTGCACAGGGAAATATATACCCCCAGTAAGTACACAAGGTTATAGCTCACACCCTGCCCTGATATATACCCCATATACAAGGCAAGACATAGGCCCCAGTTTGTACACAGGGTTACATTAATTGCCATGTGCAGGGGTATATATCAGGGCAGGGTGTGAGACATAACCTTGTGTACATACTTTGGGCATATATTGTCCTGTGCAGGGGTAAATATTTGGGCAGTGTGTAAGATATAAATAACTTTGTAAACATACTGGGTGGATTTATTGATTCACAGGACTTACCCCAGCACATAGATTGCACTCACAGCACTTGCCCCAGCACTCATGACTTACCCAGCATGCAATTTGCACACACAGGACTTGTCCCATCACACAGGACTTAGCCAAGAACTTAGATTGCACTCACAGGACTTACCCCAATTTACAGATTGCACTTACATGAATTGCTCCAGCTCACAGATTGCACTCATATGACTTATCCAAGTACATAGATTGCACTCACAGAATGTGCCCAGCACTTTCCCCATTATTATTGATTCACAGGACTTACCTCATCTCACAGATTACACTCACAGGACTTGCCCCAGCACATAGCTTGCATTCACAGAACATGCCCCAGCACTTACCCCAGCATGCATATTGCACTCACATGACATGTCCCACGACTTGGATTGCACTCACAGGACATACCAGAGCTCACAGATTGCACTCAAATGACTTTCCCCAGCATATAGATTACACTCAACCTGCAGCACCCAGCACTTACAGACACAACTGCAGACACAACTGCAGACACATAGTCACACAGATCACAGTCACACATACAGACACACAGTCAAACTTATAGACACACAAACTTATAGACAAAGACACACTTACAGATACACAGACACACTTACAGCCATGCAGCCACACTTACAGACACAAACACACAGTCACACTTACAGACACTGACACACAGTCACACTTATACACAAAGACACACTTACAGACAGTCACAAGAACACACTGACACACACTCACATATACACACAGATGTATTTATTTATTTTTTAATACATAAAAAAAAGTTATGCTATTTGTCCCCCTCCCTGCTTCTTTGCCTTCATTTGCAGGGAGGAGGATGATCCAGGTGCCATTGAGTTCTTCTTATGAGCGCCGGATGTCATCTAACATCTTGCACTGTGACAGTCTCAGGGGTGGACCATCCATTCAGCTGTACTATGTAAAGCGGCCCCAGTGTTCGAAACCTTAAAGCTGCCGCCGTATCCCGGTAGGCCACTCCGGCCCTTCCTGTAGTCATGAAAAAACTATGGAGCACTGTCTTTCTGTCTGTTTGTTTATCTATTATCTATAAATCTATCTATAAAAGGATGAATGTTTCCTGTCAGACAACTGCCATCTAGTGGGTATATAACCCACCAGTCCCCTACGTAAAGTTGGAATGCTTGCAATTGTTTGCAGGAGTTGCTGACATTGGATTGTGTTTATAAAGAGCATTTTTGGGGCTAAATGCTAAATCTTAAACACTCACCTGCTGAATACTCCACTTTTAGAGCTTGCCAGAATTGCTCATTAAAGCTTCGGTTTGTTGAATTTATGTATCTGTGTTTGATTACATACATATATTTTGTGTCTAATTTTCCTTAAAGTTTATAACCTTTTCATACATCAAATCAAAACATTTGCATATCCTTCACATGTAACGTTTTTACAATAATTACCGGTATATACAGGCGTGCTGTAGAAGTGTGCATAAATGAATGGACAATTCAGCGTCCGATGTATAGTCTGCTTTCATAAGAGGTTATATTGCTTCAAATGCTTTGTCACTCAACACAGTTAGTTAATAAAGCAATCACCTTTATTTCACATTCCTTATCATGTAGATGTGGCATGTAATATACAAGTTTGTTTGTATAACTCAATCAATTCTGATTCTAAAATATATGAAATATGACAACACCCTTGAAATTTAGCACTACCATTTACTTAGCTGAAGTGCATCAACAATTGCTTATGAAGACTTTTTTATGGCACAGAGTGAATGTGCTGTGGGCGATAAAAGGGGCTTATTAGGCATCAAATAAACTTTTATGAATCTGGTAGTGTTTAATCTATAGATTGTACTGTATTTAGTTTTCAGCTGTATTCATCAAAGAAAGATATATACAATGCTATATAAATAAGTACAAAACATGTATATAAATAGATAATACATGTTAAATACAAAAATGAATAAGAGTACACCACAAAAACACTATAAGAGAAATAATGAAAAAATACAAACCAACAGGACTGATGAAAAACAAACACAGCTTACAAATGCAGTGAATATAGAGCAGTTTGTCCTTAAGAGAGCCAAGAGAGAAATAAAAAGACACAGCACTAATATAAAAATAATATCAATTTAATACATATTTAATGAATAGCACAAAAAGGTATATAAAATATATGAATACATATAAAAATCTATAAAATGAACATGAACATAAATAATAATACAAATAAATGAAAAAAGGAACACAATGGGGGACGTGTATAAAAATTCCTGCACTGCAATTTTTTTTTTTTTTGAGGGAGAGAGCAACCGCCATCAAACTAGTGCAGACAAAACCTATCTACGCCCCCCAAAGAAGCTACCTTGTGGGCACCCGCTGGCTCAAGGTGGTAGCACTGCCCATGTGACTGTCTCACGTGGAGGCAATCACGCTAGAGCAATAGCCAGCAGTCCACCTCCATGTGGGCAGGGAAGACTGCAGAGGCAAAGGCCGCGGACAGAGAGAGAAGCAGGTGAGTACTGGGGAAAGGAGGAGTTTTTTTTATTTTTTTATTATGGCATATTAATGGGCATGCTAACACTGGCATATTAATAGACATATTAACAGTGGCATGTTAATGGGTAAATTGTCTGTGGCATCTTAATGGGCAAACTGGCTGTGGCATATTAATGAGCATACTAACAGTGGCATATTAATGGGCAACCTGGTTATGGCATATTAATTGGCCGGCTAATAGTGCCATATTAATGGGCAAATTGGATGTGGCATATCAATGGGCAAACTGGATGTGGCATATTAATGGGTAAGCTAACATTGATATATTAATGGGCATACTAATAGTGGCATATTAATGAGCAGGCTAATAGTGGCATATTAATGGTCAATTTGGCTGTGGAATATTAATGTTCAAGCAAATAGCGGCAAATTAATGGGCAAATTAGCTGTGGCTTATTAATGGCCAAACTAACAGTAGCATATTAAAGAGCATACCCACCGTGACATATTAATGGGCAAATTGGCTGTGGCATATTCATGGGCATACTTACAGTGGCATATTCATGGGCATACTGTGGCATATGTTCTGTGGGGCAAAATAACATCAGTGCAAGCCA
This sequence comes from Pelodytes ibericus, assembly GCA_036172795.1. Taxonomy (NCBI): domain Eukaryota; kingdom Metazoa; phylum Chordata; class Amphibia; order Anura; family Pelodytidae; genus Pelodytes; species Pelodytes ibericus. Next base: position 117,304,622 of record CM069862.1, read on the forward strand.
AGTGCCGTGGGTAATATATAGGTGTATGGCAAGTGCTGTGGGTACTGTATATTAGTGTGTTAAGTACTTTATGTGCAATGTGGGTGCATAGGCAGGGAATAAAAACAAGAAATACAATTTTTCAATAACATTTTTATTACATATAAAAAAAGTTACATATAATATTAAAATGTTTACATTTCCATACAGGTTTTACATTGCGGCTTTAGAAAAATTTGCTTGAGGGGGGCCCACTGCAAAAGACTTTGCCCAGGGCCTACTGAGGAATAAGGGAAAATCTGTTCCTGGCCAGTTTAAAACCAACAAACAAGCTTGTTTCAAATAATTCTTAATCAGCTGTGAAGGAACACAAATTAACCCCAAATGGAGGCTACTTATAAAGGGTAGAAAAAATGTAAGATCATGTGATATCGTTAGATTCACATATACCATAACCCTATTAGAAACCACAAAGTCTTGCAAAATTGCCCTACTCGCAACATATACAATAAGTGGGAAGGAAATCATGAGGGTCTCCCCACCCCTTCAACATGGTTGGTTATCTAGTTAGATACATAAGTTAGAGTAATATGAGAATGAGGAGAAGGAAGGTTCCTATGGTGGTAACAAAAGGAAGCCTGGACGGATCGCTTGAGATAACCCATATACAACTCTGTGTAGGCAACATAGTGCAGCTGTATGGCTGCAAATAGGAAACTGCAGCAGATCTTTTGCAGAAATAACTCTCAACTGCATCCAAGAACCCAATTTCTCAATAAAGATTATGTAAAGAATCTCTTATGACAGTAAAACATTTCTTAAAGTGAACATCATAATATAAAAAAAAGGTTCTTTATGTCTCAATTGCAGAGACTATGTCCAAGCACGTACATTCCAGGTCTTTCACATGGCAATATTTAGCATGTATCAAGCACATAGCTCATACATATGTTTCCAAAGGTATAAAGATGACATAACAGGAAAACCGCATAAACCAACATCTATGTGTCTCAATTACAAGTTCACGCACATGAATCTCAAGTCTGCACTTGTAAATTACATTATACAAAAAATTGTTATTTACATATTTTACATAAAGAATAGTTAAATCAAACATATAACTCATACATATTTCAGTGTTACATTGCTTGATTTTTAAGGGTTGCAAAATAAAGCTCGATATAGAGATGAAAAATGGTCTTAAATATGATATCATATGTAACCATAAACAGTAGTATTACATATTAGATACAAAATACCTTATAACAGAATATGGGAATTATTCCATAAAGGCACAAGATCGTAATTATCGAGGAGACCTCTAGGCAGTAATGTATTAAGGGTAAAATCCAATATGTTTCTCTTTTTTGAAACATAGTCTTCCTAGATCCCAAGACAACATGTTCAATAGAGAAATCTTGAAGTTATGAATCATTGTTCTGATGACATTTTTTAAGTGTTTGGATGCAGTATGTTTTTCCTAGCCTCGTGTAATGTTATAACCATGTTCATATAGACTATTCTTCAATGTTCTACATGTCCTACCAACATACTGGAGGTCACAAGGGCACTCCAACATATCTATGGACTAAGTAGAAGCACAGGTAAAATGTCTTAGAATGTGGAAGGTGAGTGCATTGTGTGGTTTTTCTTCAGACAGATATTAAAATATTTAGTATGACGTACCAAATCTGAACCATTAGTCTTTTTAATCTTAAACTTCTTAGATTCCCCCCCCCCCCCCCATCGGAGTTTACAAACCAATCTCTATCCATATCTCTTACATCAAATGCGCACTTCAGCTAAGTAAATAGTAGTTACAAATTTCAAGGTTGTCATCAGATTTGACATATGTTGGAATTGGAAAAGATCCAGTTATATCAACACACAAGTACATTACATGCCACATCTACATGACAAGGAATGTGAAATAAAGGTGGTTTCTTTATTAACTAACTGTGTTGAGTGACAAAGAAAAGCATTTGAAGCAATATAACCTCTTATGAAAGCAGGCTATACCATGGAAGCTGAATTAGCCATTCATATATGCACACTTCGACAGCACGCCTGTATATACCGGTAATTATTGTCAAACCGTTATATGTGAAGGATATGCAAATGTTTAGAGTTGATGTATGGAAAGGTTATATTTGATTTAAAGGAAAATTAGACACAAAATGTATGTATGTAATCAAACACAGATACATAATGCACAATTCTGGCAAGGAATAAATCATTGATTTCCATGGGGAATGTTTGACTTTTAGCACTTACCCCCCAAAGTGCTCTTTTTTCATGTAGTTTATATATTTTTGTGCTATTCATTAAATCTTTATCAAATTGATATTATTTTTATCTAAGTGATGTCTCCTGATTTTTATTTATTGAAACATAGTAACATAGTAATTTAGTATGAAAAAAGTCCATCAAATAAAACCCCTTTTACAAGTTATCATTCCTGCTTTTGATCCAAAAGAAGGCAAAAAAAAAAAAAACCACTAAGTAAGCTATTTAGCATTTTGCCACAATTTTTTTTTATTGGCTCAATAAGGCAAACCAAAAGGCAGAATTCTCCTTGGATCAAGAAGCTCTATTAATAATGTTTATTCTATTATTAATAGACCTGTATGTCCTGCTTTTTTAAAAAAAATATGTCCAAACTCTTTTCTAATGCATCTACTGTATTTGATAGCACCTCCTCTCTTGGCAGTCAGGCTCATATCTTTATTGTCCTTACTGTATTTAAACACATTCTTTGTTGTGTATGAAAACTTTGCTCTTCCAGTCTCAGGGGATGAGCTCTTGTTCTTTGTACATTTCTGTTAATGAACAGGTCACTGGTTTTCGCTCTTTACACTGGTACTACACATAGTTATATAATGTTCTCATATCCCTCTAACACACCTTTTTTCTAATGTATATAAATGTAACTTTTGTAGTTTCTCATAACTAAGATCCTCTAATCCCCTTATTAATTTTGTAGCCCTTTTTTGCAGGTTCTCTAGCTCGATAATGGCTCTCAACATAATTTGGGAGGTCATTAATAAGCAATTTAAAAAGAAGAGGACCTAAAACAGACACCTGAGGTACTCCATTTAATACCCTGGTCCAGTTTAAGGATGTTCCATTTACAACAACTCCACAACTATTCCATATTTCACACAATCTTACATACATTTGTCCCACGTTTATTTCTCTCAATTTGTAGAGCAAATTTTGTTTGAAACTGTGTCAAAGTCTAAATAGATTTAGTAATTTTAATTGCATTTTTGCAGGTTTTGTTGGCATCCTTGTACTCTTTAAATGATACGGCTGATCAATCACTTTTATAATGTTTGAACTGTATTCAGGAAGGCCTTGGGAATGTATTTCAAAGACATAAGCAAGAACATCAGTGCAGATGAATTGGGTCCTCTTGCATTGAGCATGTGGATTAACAACTTCACTCAGTTGGTGGTAATTACCATAAGACTGCAAGTTAGTGTCCCTTAAAAAGTGCACTGAATCCCACTGACTCTGATGAATTGGCCCACAGGTTCAGTTCCACATTTGTGATAACCTTTTCCATGAGAAAGGACCTAACACTGGATCTCTGTGTAAAAGAAATCTCAGACAGAAAATATGTCTTCTGAAATATACTGAGGCAAAAGAAATGGTGGGGTGAGCGAGCACCCACCTTTGTTAGAGAGAAGCACCTTCAGAATATACACCCATTGGTACAATTCTGAAAGCAAAATTTGACTTCCCAAGCAGTGATTGGAGCTGGTGTAATTATATCTTATGGAAGGAGTACATCTGGCATAATAAAAATAGTAGATCACTGCTTTATCAAAAGTGAAGCAGCACTCTTATTTTCACTGAATCTATTTTGATACCCAAGAATTTAATACAGATGGCCCTTATTTTTTTTATTTACCATAGCTCAATGGTGTGGAGAAAGATGAGGTAAAAAGAGCACGTGGGAGGCCCAATACATAAGAAATCATCAAGACAATAAATAACAGATAAAAATCCCACCTCCTCCTGAATAACCCACTCCAGGAAGGAACTCAAAATAAAAACATGATATGGAGCACCCAATAGAGCTCTTGTGTCTCTGTTCTTTGTATGCTTTGTTACCATAGTTACCACTATAGAACCATATAATTAGAAAAATAATATTTATCTTCTACAAATATATAAAACACAAATCTAACTAAATTCATTCAATGTATTCCTTTTGGTGAAAATAAATGATCTTTTGGTTAATGTGACAAATATTGATTACTTTAACGTCACTTAGACCTTCATCAAGCTTGTCATGCTTTCTAAATTAAATATTGATATTAATAATAAGGTTTATCATTACACTCTGCAATGCTTACATTTTATGAATATAAATGTACAATGATGGTCGGACTGAATACAATTGCTGGAAACTAGTATAATTTATAATTGATAATGTTTTACATCATGTAACTTTCTTGACAAACTTGAAAATAAAATACATATGCTACAAAATGCATAGCAAATCAAAACCAATGTCAAAGCAATGTTTAAGAAGAAAATTTTTCTCTTAATCTTGGATTTCTCAAAACTGCACTTGCATTTGGTGACCATTTCAGTTTCATTTAAAAATTAAAAATATTAATGAAATGTACTTATTAATATCATTGGACGTTATTTACTATATTAGTATTTAAAACAATTTTAATTATAGGGGGTAGGGCTATTTGTCCTTCCTTATGTGTTAAAGGTTCCAGGGGGCCATTTGGCTAGCCTATGGGACCCGCTTTTGTCAGGAGGTTTTTTTTTTTTTTAATGGAACTCACCTGCAATGAAGGCGAGTTGTGAGAGTGGGGTTTGGATGTAAAAGTCCAACCCTCGTCCCAATTCAAACTCACTTCTGTTTTTAGTGAATAACAGATTTTATTGGTTTTCACTTATAGGAGTTTGAGATGTGAGATTGAGGTGGGGGGAGAGGAAGGTGGAGTTTGTGTTAGTGAATAGCGGGAGGAGGTCAACTTTTAGTTCAAGATATTTTTATTGCAATTATTATAGTTAAAATCATTAATTTTATCATTTACTTCTGCTATAATCATTTTACATATCAACTAATCACCATACAATTACATATAACAACAAATATCAATACACCATTATTCATATCCCCCTACCCTTCCCTCCCCTTTCTTCCTTCTTGAAATCCATCCCCTCCATTCCCTTTCCCCCTTCAGGTGGAAAACTAAATCATCTGTTCTAAGCTTGGCACAAAGAAAGGACCCTCAAGATATTGTGTCCATTTCATAGCATCTACCCCTACCTCTTTCTTCTACTGACTTAATTTGTCCCTCTATTTTCCTGATTTTGTCGACCTCTGGAGGAGGTGGACTTTTAAAGTGAAAGTCGACTTCCCAAGTCGACCACCTTGCACTACAGGGAGTGCAGAATTATTAGGCAAGTTGTATTTTTGAGGATTCATTTTATTATTGAACAACAACCATGTTCTCAATGAACCCAAAAAACTCATTAATATCAAAGCTGAATATTTTTGGAAGTAGTTTTTAGTTTGTTTTTAGTTTTAGCTATTTTAGGGGGATATCTGTGTGTGCAGGTGACTATTACTGTGCATAATTATTAGGCAACTTAACAAAAAACAAATATATACCCATTTCAATTATTTATTTTTACCAGTGAAACCAATATAACATCTCAACATTCACAAATATACATTTCTGACATTCAAAAACAAAACAAAAACAAATCAGTGACCAATATAGCCACCTTTCTTTGCAAGGACACTCAAAAGCCTGCCATCCATGGATTCTGTCAGTGTTTTGATCTGTTCACCATCAACATTGCGTGCAGCAGCAACCACAGCCTCCCAGACACTGTTCAGAGAGGTGTACTGTTTTCCCTCCTTGTAAATCTCACATTTGATGATGGACCACAGGTTCTCAATGGGGTTCAGATCAGGTGAACAAGGAGGCCATGTCATTAGATTTTCTTCTTTTATACCCTTTCTTGCCAGCCACGCTGTGGAGTACTTGGACGCGTGTGATGGAGCATTGTCCTGCATGAAAATCATGTTTTTCTTGAAGGATGCAGACTTCTTCCTGTACCACTGCTTGAAGAAGGTGTCTTCCAGGAACTGGCAGTAGGACTGGGAGTTGAGCTTGACTCCATCCTCAACCCGAAAAGGCCACAAGCTCATCTTTGATGATACCAGCCCAAACCAGTACTCCACCTCCACCTTGCTGGCGTCTGAGTCGGACTGGAGCTCTCTGCCCTTTACCAATCCAGCCACGGGCCCATCCATCTGGCCCATCAAGACTCACTCTCATTTCATCAGTCCATAAAACCTTAGAAAAATCAGTCTTGAGATATTTCTTGGCCCAGTCTTGACGTTTCAGCTTGTGTGTCTTGTTCAGTGGTGGTCGTCTTTCAGCCTTTCTTACCTTGGCCATGTCTCTGAGTATTGCACACCTTGTGCTTTTGGGCACTCCAGTGATGTTGCAGCTCTGAAATATGGCCAAACTGGTGGCAAGTGGCATCGTGGCAGCTGCACGCTTGACTTTTCTCAGTTCATGGGCAGTTATTTTGCGCCTTGGTTTTTCCACACGCTTCTTGCAACCCTGTTGACTATTTTGAATGAAACGCTTGATTGTTCGATGATCACGCTTCAGAAGCTTTGCAATTTTAAGAGTGCTGCATCCCTCTGCAAGATATCTCACTATTTTTGACTTTTCTGAGCCTGTCAAGTCCTTCTTTTGACCCATTTTGCCAAAGGAAATGAAGTTGCCTAATAATTATGCACACCTGATATAGGGTGTTGATGTCATTAGACCACACCCCTTCTCATTACAGAGATGCACATCACCTAATATGCTTAATTGGTAGTAGGCTTTCGAGCCTATACAGCTTGGAGTAAGACAACATGCATAAAGAGGATGATGTGGTCAAAATACTCATTTGCCTAATAATTCTGCACTCCCTGTATTCTTGGATTTTAGTGAATAGGCCCCAGTGTGTCACATGTTATGTTCTTCTTGCAATTGATTTAAAACAACCCTTTACTGATTTACCTCTTTTAATTGCTCCATGTGGGCTATTTTGTCATCTGCAAGAAAGTGAATCTTTTTCATAGAAAGATGGATAATTTTCATTTATTATACATGTATGATGTATGCCTGGCAACAGCTTGGAATGCATTAGCTGTAATGTTAGATATGCTTCAGTGCTTCTGTTTAGCATTGCCAAAGCAATCTGTGTCAATACATTGTCAATACACAATTATAATTCTGTGAAATGGCACTCTAACCCCAACATCTTGACAATAAAAATAAGATGATAAACTATACATTTCTTATTTGCTTGCACCTATCAATTTATCTCTCTATCCCATGACTCCGAACTGCGATGCTTTGCTCGTCAGGATTCAGGGCCGCAATTATGTGCTCCCAATATCATTCTCTGATGTTCCGAATTGTGTGCATGTGCAGTAGCACTTGAGGGACAGTGTGACACTGACACTACCTCCCAAGCTCTGCCCACAGCATCCCAATTTGTCTGGGGCAGAAGTTGGAAGATATACTTTCCCCATTTGAGGGAATACACTACCCGGCATTATTAGACTAATTTTCTTATTTCAGACCTTCATTAAATCTGTTTGGCCAACATTAGAAGAGGCCTGCCACATTTCCTGCTTCCTATGTTATTTTTAATGGGGTTTTGCTGGGTATTTGCAGTTCTGAGGTTTTAGCTGTATACACAGAATGTCAAAATACAAGTAGCGGGTGAAGTGTACCTTTTATTTCTGCTTCAAATCATAAAAAGTAAGAATTCTTTTGAATGCAAAAATATGGTTTACTTAATCTTCCAGCACATGCATGACATTTTGAGAAGGGAATATCAGATATACAGCTAAAGTAGCTGAGTTGGAAAAATTCCCCCATTCACTTCACTTTGGCCTTAAGTGTAAAATTCCCTTTCCAATGCCATGTTATTCTCTCTTTCATGAATAAAGCCCTAAGTAAAACAACAAAACAAAAAAGCAACTAATCTGGGGCAGTCAGAAGAGAAGATCATTGGTTTTAAAATGACCACCTACTCCATGACCCTCACACCATTCTCCCAACTCAATTTGATTTAAAACCCATCTGCTTTATCCACACATGCTCTAATCTGGCCGCTGGGTCATCTCAATCATTTGTGTTGCAGGAAGGGATGCCCTCTATGCTTTGCAATAAAAACAATTTCCCATTGATGTTAAAATGCTTCCCACTGCACTACCTGCCAAAACATGCTGCCTCCAATGCTTCTTACAGGCTTGAAATAAACTCCATGGCCATATAACCAAGACCATGAGCCCTTCGTGTGGACGGACTCTGTGAATGGGCCCAGGAACACAAGAATGCCTTCTGGTGTTTTTGTCCTTAGATATAAGATGTGAATAAGTGCAAAATAATGCATTCTGGATGTAAAAATACATGGACAGAGTATTGAAATTTTGATTCAGTCCTAACCTCAACATCTGAAGAAAGGGATTTAGGAGTAATAATTTCAGTGGACTTAAAGGTAAGTAGACGATGTAATAGAGTAGCAGGAAATGCTTGCAGAATTTTTGATGATTATCTTCTCTCTATTGACTCATTTTGTCCATGTTTGGTTCTCATCTCCTCTCAAGCGATGGCACAGAGCAATGGTCTGTGAGATGCAGGTTCCTGGTTTTTGCTTATACAAAATCGATGCACAATTCTTATTACAGTTCTAATGAGGCAGAAGTCAACATCTGCCTCATAAAAAATAAATAAAAAGGTTTAGTCCTTCTGTAACTCATTTATAGGTAGACAATCTCTAAGGTATAAACATATCTACAAAGTGCTTGTGCTGTCAAGTCTTTCCATCTCTCCATCTATCGTTAGCAAGCATGTACGCATGTACTCACACAATATATTTATATATTTCAGAAAAGAACAAAAGTAAAGTTTTTTTACATTCTGCTTACTCAAAATGCTTTGTTCAATTTGACATCAGAGTTCTTTGAACACAGATACCCCCAACCTTTTTCCAATTTAGCATTCTCTAACCACCCAGTGGTCCGTTAATAGTCTTCTTTACCAGCTTACTGATTTCACACTCAATAATGGCTTCAAGCAAAGTTCATGAGATCTTACATTTTTCTTACGTACATTTTTGTCAATATGTGTCTAGGATTTTTCTTCATTGTACTGGAAACCGGGAAGCAGACCTGCAGTTATGTCCAATCAAAATTCACGGGCATTAAAAAAAACACACTCAATAATAAGGACAAATGCACATTTTCTGCTCTTTGTCTTCATGATTGGAATATTTAACCTCTTCTGATTGCATTTACAATAATACAGGATGAACTGCCATGTCTACAGATGTATGTTTGTGGAAGTACAAGCTGAGCTGCAAGCACATATTTCCATATGAAAGGGTAGTATATATTACATCAACATTAGATTAACATTTATTTATACAGCTGATGGTCGAGAGCTTAGACAAACATAAACTTAATGATACAGAAGGGAGAGAGAGACCTGCTTACAAGTGTATAGAGGGAGATTAGATGAATAAGGTGCTAGGAAAAGAAGGGAAAGGCCGATGATTGAAGGGGGTCAGTTATATGTAGACAGGACCAGTAAATTATTGTTGAGGGTTTTTATTGAATGAGTTGCAAGTCTCTTTGAAGAGGTAAGTCTGAAGAGGAAGAGGCTGAGAGTGAAATATATGGAAATTCTGTGTCGGGCAGCTGAACAGAAATATTGTTGGCATAAGTGGGCCAAGATGATTTGAAACATCTCGATACCTTTTTGAAACATTAAATACTTCAGATTCGACTACTCTTAATCCAAAAGAGAAATCACTACACCACTGCTTTGTAGACTCAATGGTTCTTGTCACGAATGCACCCTACTCCATGAGAAGTGACTGGGTTATGGTGGTGCAAGGGTTACAATAAACTCTCTGTCTGCACCCAGACTAGAAATAATGATAAAACCCCGTTTAACACCACCCACACTTAATTATACTGATATAACTAATGTGCTAACACTGCCACCACCAAGACAATTTATAAATGGGGTGCCTTGGTCCCCCAAGCAAATAAGACAACCCACAAAATATGCTTTAACACAATATCTATGCGATTGGTCTAATCAGGTAACGTGAGTCTCAATATCAGACAAAGGCAGAACTTAATAAAGGAATATTTATTATGAACAAAAGAAGAGTCACAGTGCATACAAAAAATAAATAAAACAGATGACAAATTATTTACACCAAAACAGATAAAAATAAAAAGGAGAAATTAACATAAAACCTTACTACTCACTTAGATAGAGAAGTACCAGTATTTTCTGTCCGAGGGACTGCGGCACATTGTTCCATCCTTAGATTTATACCTTCTCAGGTCAACTCAGGTTTCCAAGCCGGCCCAGAGGTGGGAAGTGTCACAACAATTGGTGTAGTGCATACCTGCATCTACAATCCGGTAGAGATGGTATGACCCTTTGTGATCTGAAAAACTTTACAACTTGACTGTTTCCTTTGTACTCATTTTGTAGGGTGTACTATTCCCTGTCTAAATATTCACAAAATGAGGCGTGATTAATAATCTGTGAGTTATTATTAATGCATGTTTGGCATATGACTTTTGCAGGACAAGACTTCCAACTGGTAAGGGCCACTTAGCATATCAAAAGAACCTACTATCTATGAGGGGATACAGACATATGCAACATAGACTTACTGGTAACTAACTCAGTGTAACATTTCACACTTTGTACCATCAGTTCCAGCTTCAAAGGAAACACTCAAGTTGTAAAGTTTTTCAGATCATAAAGGTCATACCATCTCTACCGGATAGTAGATGCAGGTATGCACTACACCAATTGTTGTGACAGTTCTGTTTTCCATTTTAATACTGCTAACTGAATGCTCCACCATCCTTTCTGTCTCTGTCCAGAATTGTGCTGCCTCATTGTCTTGCATAGCCCTGACTATGTTTTCAGGTAGTAAACGTGGGCTATTTTTGTCTTTTCTCCATGGCCTCGTCTTTTGTCTGTGAGCCCTGAGACAGCCGCTGTGCTGTCCCTATCAGTGTGTGGTGAACAATCCCTTCCACACTGTGCTGTAAGGCTTTGACTGAGGCCTTGTCCTTAGTTCCTGCTTATTTACACATACCTCCTTTAGGTTTGAGAAACACTCTCTCTCTATCTCCCTACAGCTCCACTGGGACCCCCATTGGCTCTTCCTCAACCTCCTCCTCTGCCCCTATACTCATTGCTCTCTCCTCCTCGTTCATGTATTCTCCTCTCTTGCTCTATTATGCCCTCGCTCAAGCACAATCAAACTTGAAAATAAAACCAAAGTTTTGAGTTGTAATGGTTTTGAGCTGTGTTAGTTGTTGCAATTTACTTTGGCAAAACCACGTGTATTCAGTTTTGGTTTGAAATAATTGACTCTTTTATGAAAACACAGGTATGCATTTCTCAGCAGCATTGCAGGTAAAATCTAGCATGGCCATAGTCAGTCTATTACCCCAATAACATGCTGCTCTGGATAGTCTGGTATTTGTTTTAATATTGCAGATTTTATCACAAGTAAAATAATCAAGGCCTTTGCTCTCTGGACTCTGATGGACTGGAGGAAAAGGCCAATCAAACAGTTATCAGAGGTAAAGAACAGAGCAAGTATGATTAAGAGAAAGTTATGATTCTATGTGCAATGGCTACTATTCTTGCATATGGAATAGCACCTCTGGGTGAGTATATTAAAGGTTAATTTTCCAATGAGTATAGACAATTTGTAGGGGGATTCTGACCTTTTCTATTTCACACTCCAATCCAGGGAATGATTAATTTCCCTCAGCAATCAATCATTCTCAGACTCCTTAGGCATGCATCCTGTTTCTGGTTAGCATTTCGTTCCACATGTGCCTGCAGTATTATATCTGCCCTTAAAAGAGGGTGAAAGTTATTAAGCTTGTAACGTTCGAAGGACACACAGAGCATTACAGTTTAATAAGTCTGACTTTTTTTGGGGGGTAGGCATATGCTTCTTCAAATTTAATTTCTTTGCTGCAGTTAACTTGCTGAATACCAACATTAAATGGAAATCTAATGCTTGGCTTTCTATTGGCTTAACACTAAAACGTTTGTTGCAGGTGAGTTGAGATTATTTTTTCTGATTATACATTATGCAGGACTCAAACCTGGCGAGCTTGCAAAATTACTGAAAATAATAAGATGTTGCTAGAACCATTTTAATATGATTCTCTATACTAATCTTTCAACTAATCCCATACAATCCTTTGTTCTAATCTCTTGAAAATCATTGTGATAATCTCACAAAACTGTTGTACCAATTTCATGCGTAGCAGATGGTAAAAATACTACTTTGAGAGCATTGGGCTTACCGCTTAGTCGTGGGGTTATGATCAATACAGTTTTTTTTTAAAGTTTGATACAAGCAAAGTACTTGTCTTTTCCCTTACAAAACACAAACATGGAAGCACCTGAAGTAACGTTAATTATAAGGGCTGCTGCTGAAATGACCAATTAGTTAAAAACAATCCACGGGCATCACATTAAACAGATTAAAAAATGTTAAAGCTTCTAAGAGAGTTTGTCATGTTATATAGCCATATTATGCTCAACCCACCACTATCCCTACGTATTCCAATATTGGTGGGTCCTAGCACTAAATACTTTTGCTTATATGGAGTTTAATCTCTTTAATTATATTACTTATGATATAATTCTAAGAATATTTGGATGGAATAAAATTGTAGGTGGTACCCAAGTCCAGTGATAACTCTTTATCCATTTTGTATCTACAAAAACACCCAAAGTTTTTTTTATTGAATTGACAAAAACTTCAGGTAAAAGGGGTATTCACATATTATCTGAAAGGTATGATTTATAAAGAGATCATTAAAATGATCTTTGTATCAACCTTAACATTCTTGGAAAAGTTTATCATATCCCCACAAAGACGTCTTTCCTCTCTCAAATTTTGAAAGCCTTTAATCATAACTGCAAATCCATTCCTTTAATCAATTTTGTAGCTATTCTCTGAACCCTTTATATTTCTAGTCTGTCCTTTTTTTTGTACTAGTACCCAAAACTGTGCTGCATATTCTAGATGAGGTCTTACAAATGATTTATTAAGAGGGAACATTATTTAGAAATCAGTAATGCTTATAACGCTCAACAGAAAACAAGGGCTCCATGTTCTTCATAAACAAACTTGTTTTATTGCATCTCAAAAGAAGACAAGGTGTGCTGGCATATTAAGGTGGTCAGCCTAATTATACCTGTCTGTGCCCCCCACACCTTGATGAGTCACTGTTGATTTTTTGAGCTGAAGTTAAGCAAGTTTTTGTATGAAGAACTGGAGTCCTTGATTTCTTTTGAGCACGATAAGCATTCCTGTTGTTTAATTATCTGCATTGAGGCTCTTTTTCAGATGCCCTCCAGATCTCAGAGGAGATCCTAATCAGCAGTTGAGCCGACTGGTATTCAGCTGAAGCAAAAAGCACCAGCGTGCACTCTTCTAACAATGAACAGGCAGTAAGGGATGAGTTAACCTACATTCTCATAATTTCTAGTGCATGGGATATGAGCACAATACTGATTATTAAAATTATTTAGAATACAGATTTTCTATTTTTAATACATGCATATATTTTTATTCATATTAGGGACACTACACTTACATGAGACGTACTAGATAACCTGGTCATTTAAAATAAACACATATATAAATCATATGCCACTGTTTTTTTTTTTTTTTATATAATTGAATTAATTGCAAATAAAAGGAAAAATAAAATTAGGTGTTTATCTCCTGGCTCTATTTTGAGAATATTTCCCATGATGCAACAACGTCAAAAAACATCCAGCCGGGGGCGTGTCCTGGAAGCTGGCAATGGTGGACGTGTTCAGCAACAGCTCCGTACCCGCAACTTGAAACCAGACGATTTTCTTGATATGGGGCGCCAAAATAGGGCTAACGACCCACCTAAACATAAAAAGGACAAACCTGGAGCTGAACCACCGCCTCCGGGAGAGTTTTTTGCCCGCTCCCTGAGCCTGAAGACGGCAACAGGCCTACCCAAAATGGCCGTTGATACTGCCGTGGCATCTACCTCCAAGACTCAGCACTCAGCTAGCCCTCGATTGCTGCCAGAAAGCTGGAGGGAAGCTTTTCAACACCTTCCTACCAAAGCAGATATTGCGGACATTGTAGATAGAGCTATACAGCCTCTCCGCTTGGAAATTACCGAACTCCGCCAAGACCTTAAACATATCGACACCAGAGTGCTCTCCCTTGAGGAGGAAGCGCCACACACCCGAGAGACGGTTGATGCCCTAAACCAATATGTACAGCACCAAGAATATCAGATCTACACATTACAACAACAAGTCGAAGAGCTTGAAAATCGCAGCCGTAAAAGCAATATCAGGGTAAGAGGCATCCCAGAAGACACCTCCCCTGATGAGCTGCAGCACCTGGTACAGGGCCTTTTTGATACCATTCTGAAGAGGGACCCTGACAATCCCGTGGAGCTTGAGAAGGTACACAAACTTCGTAGCCCTAAAACAACAGGGAACCCGGTCTCGAGAGATGTGGTCTGCACATTCCACTACCCTAATGAACGGGATGCTGTACTTCAAGCCTATCGGAGCATGACCCCTCTGAAAATCGGGGATGCTACCATAGCACTTTTTGCAGATCTGTCCCGAAAAACCTTACAAGTTAGGCGAGCTCTACGCCCTATCACAGCTGTACTGAGGGCTCGAGACTACCCTTATCTGTGGGGGTCACCCTTTGCCCTAATAGTAAAGAAGGACAATAAGACTCACACTCTGCGTCACCCAATGGAACTGCCTTCTTTTCTGAGTGGTCTCGGTTTGCCCAACATCCAAGTGCCAGAATGGTCTACGCCAACTATGTTCCCGGCTCCGTTGAAGAACCTAACGACGGTCTTGACTCTTCCGGAATAAGTCACAGTTTATTCGCATAAGTCTGCCAGACTTTTATCTTGTTTAGACCTTTTCTACTGACTCTTTTTTAAGTGGCCATCGGTCCCCACTTCAGCCATTGTAATAGCAGGCCTGCCTAGTGTTCGCAATAATTACCGTATTGTTGCCTTTGTTTGCCGTTTTATTTCAATGTTTTCTGTTTAATGCAGACCGAATACTTGCTTAAGACGCTATCAAGATAACACAGCTACATGATCGTTGCCTGTTACTATATAGCTTTTATTCTCTAGTCCGCAGAATTGCTGGTGATATGGATACGGCACCCCCAGGGCATTCTCCCCCAAACCCCAAAGGGGCAGGTGGGGAGCATCTGGTAGTTTAGGCGACTTACTGCCCATTTTGTTTTCATGACCCCTCTAGGTCATGGGTGGTCTTTCCCATCAGGGGCTAATGCCCCACTTTCTTATATCATCCTTCATTCCCTCCCCCTCATTTTTTTTTTTACCCTCTCTTTTTTCTCCTTTTCTTATCTCACCTCTGTCCTTCCTCTTTGAAACACCCCCATCATCGCTCTGTTATCACCTGATTAAACACTGAAATTTTCTTTCCCATTGTATACCTTACCATTGTATTATGTTGAACCTATCTTTAATGAAAGACAAATAAACTATTATTTACAAAAAAAAAAAAAAAAACATCCAGCCAGTCACTTTACAAGTGTTGCCAAAGCTGGAATGATGATGTCATAAGATCCCATTCAATTCAAGTCTATGATCAGAATTCAGACTTATAGAGTGCATTCTGTGCCCCCAGCCTAAAAGTGAGAAGTTTGTGCTGTAAAGTCACTAGGGGCACCCAAAAACACTATATTTCACAAAATGGCCTCTCCCAGTCACACTTGCTTAGTTACATATTTTATTTAATACAGTTACAGGTATCAACAATACAAAATTAAAAAAAATAAAACCTTTTCATTTTTTTGTGGGAGTGTCCCTTTAATGTCATATGGATAAAAAAACTGATATTTAGTTTTCTGATGATGAATTTATTTTAGTGTGTGTAGACTTTTGAACCATTTACAGTATTTTGGTGTTTAGTATTTTTGTGGAAATCACTTTGGAATCACTTTGCTGTACTTTTTAATAACAACAAGTGTTTCTTCTATGCTTTTTGTAACATTAATATTTTAATTGAAAAAGAAAAAGGTAAATATCATAGGGATTTAAGCATTCATGGAATGAGCACAAGGCTATCCTAGATATAAAATAAAGGCCAGGGACTTATGAAAGTATTCTGAAAATTGGGCTAAATGGACCTGTCCTTATCTGCTGACACAGTCTAAGTTTCTATGGATGAAAACTGGTGCAGAAAAATCAATTAATAATTATGTAATAAACGTCACAGGAAAAGTGTTAACAAATGTTGAAAGCCCTACTTGCCCTTTAACAAAAAGAAATGAGTTTGGGTACATTCAGTGAGAAAAAGAATTGCATACCTAAAAAAATGCCCAAATACCTTTTATCTTCATGCTGCAACACAGGCAAAATAGGTCTAATACTTAAGGTATTACAATGATATCCGTATGACAGACCATTCAAAATGTCACTTTTTCTGCTATGTCTGTACATCCCCCAATATTATAGTAGGCTCATAAAATGCTGTATACACTGCTTGAGCTAAGTCAACTTGTTTGGACATTTACATATATTTTCATTGACTTCGTTGAATGTGTGATTATTATACCATAAAATAGTCACCGTACAGGCTTTATGGTAGACATTATCATAGGAATTCATTTAATAATGAAATTATCATATTATAAAGTGACTGATGTGTTTTGATTTCCATTCCAAAGGGCCTCAATGGTAATTTTGTTTGCATTGCATTAAATGTAAGTTTTATTCAAGCATAGAAAATCCCATGGCAGATTCTTAATTAGCATGTCCCGGAAGGTCCTGTATACATCCATAAAATGTAGAAATGTTTTATCAAATATGGAGCCAATTTTAGCATCAGTGTGGGTTGTTTACCAATCCTGCGGCAAATAATCACAAAACCCTAATAGTTTTCTGCTGATTACTTTTAGAATTGCTCTTTGTATTTAACCCTCTGTCTGTTTATATGTTAATTAGTTTTCCTCATTGATGCTTTTTGTTGAATTATTTAAAGAACCAAATGCAAAGTAATGTAACATCTAAAAATACTGATACTCCAATGTTTATAATATGTGGGCACTCACCTGGAACAATATTTTTAGAGTGTCATAAAGGACAACAGACACCTGGCACCAGGCCCTTATTTTTGTCACACGCTGACCATTTTTGGTCACATGCTTTTTAATTCACATCATACCTCTTCATAAATGTACTTCCAATTTTTTACCTATGCCCTTACCATAAAACTATTAAATGTATATTACGACACTGGGGGCATGTGTAGTAATATTCTATCAGAACCCGTGATTTAAATCCAGCCCCTGGCTATTGTGTAATACAAAAGTCTGTGAACAAAAATGCAGCAGGTGTGTTGGCAACTAAGAACACACCCACAAGGGGTCTGTAGGCCTTTACTGTCACCACCGAATGCACCCTTTCTTGGTCAAAATTGAGGAAAATTCAGTGACAATTTTTTGGTCCCCACCAGTCTCTGAAGCAATGATTTGTTGCTATGACATCCTATCCAGAACCTCTCATTCATATATATGCAAAGTCATGCTTTAGGAGAGAACAATTGATCTCCATGTTCTCTCAACTTTGGCGTTATTGATCTATTTTACGTATGTTATGTTTCACTGCTTCATAAATGGGAAGTTTTGGCTGATTTGTTTCTATTGTATACTGAAATGCAACATCATTGCATTGTAAAGTGTCCATCACAGAGTATACTATATGTCCACCATGAACAGTGTTGATGTCTATGCCTAAGCTAGACTATCTAGCACTGGTTGTTAAAGGTATAAAAATTAGGTACAGGAAAGACATGGGATGAAGAAGAAAGGAAATGCAGGCAAGTGGCGTTGGATGAGTTTGCGGTTTGCAAGAATATGTGTTCTGTAGAGTCTAGGGTACATAATGTTTAATTGCAGCAACTATTTTGTCTGTCAATAGGTTTCAAGTTACAAAAAAGTACTATTAAATAAGACTTTGAGTGGATCACTGGTGCTAAACTTTTATACAAATTAGACTCAATATTTGAAACAATTCAACAAAGAGGGGACATTTGGACTCTATAGAAGTTATCTTATGAGGTAAAAAAAAGGAAATTAAAAAACTTTTTCTCAACTGCATCTTATTAATAATGATTATTATGGTCATTGCTGTAGAGAAATAAAAAAAAACGGTTCTGTGTAAAAAATGCTGCTATCCAAGGAAAAAAAGCCACTGCTTCACTAGCTTGAGAAATCAAATAAGGACATTTCTTCTAATAGTTTACGCTCCGACGCAAATATTTATGGTGTATCAAAACTATTGAAATTAAAAAATGGGCCTAAGACATAAGGCGTAAATGATGTTGAGAAGAAACGATAATTTAAAACAAGTGCTTAAGTCACCATTCCTTTTTATTTTGACAAGCAGCATCAATCCTTGTTTCTAGATGAACAGTTTTGCTTCAAGCCTTAAATGATCTCAGTTCTTAGACCGAACAGTGCTGCATATGCACAGTGTGTGTCTGAATAAAGTCTACTTTTCACGTAGCCAAACATGGGCAGCTATACATTTTTGATGAATATGTCAATGGGGACTCAGGCTGAAAAACAGATTTCAAAATTTGATTTTATGTGAAAGATCGTTTTATTTTTAATCCCATGGTTCAGCCACCATTTTGTATGGCTCAGATTGACAGGGTGAAGATACTCTCTTTTTTTTGGATGGATCACCAACCTAGCTGCTTATAGTTAATGAAGGGTTAATTTTCAAAATGCAAAATGCACCCTGGAAATGAACAAACATGTGCTTAATTAATAGAACCATCTGTGGAAATGTTTTAGGTTCATAACATAAGCAGCGTTGGAGCATTTGTTTAAAGCCCACTCCAATTAAAACAGTATTTATACTGTTCTATTTCTAGTACCCTAAGCAGCTTTCTAAACCTGAATAGATCTTAACTCCTCCAACTTATGATTCTATAAAAAAAAGTATCGTGCCCTGCAGAATGTATAGTTCTTTTTGTGTCGAGGGGGAAATCATGGTAGTTGCTATGGGATATACTAATTCATAACTGATTCATTAACTGGTTACCCCTTGACAAACTTGTATTCTACATTATGCAGGGGCACATGTATAGGTGTCTATCAAAAAACTGTCTAAGCTGGCAATGCTAGCTGTATAACTGGTATAGAAACCCTGCAGATGTATGCTCTGTATAGGTTCCTGTACAATATGAGTGCAGAAATTCCATGATTAGTCATCATACCCTATACTTTACCACTTGCTTTTTTGACCAACTTTAGCAGGTTGTGTGATGGTCAGCAAACCAGTGATATTTAGATTACAGATATTTCATTTTGAATCATTTGAAACATTTTTATAATTTTTTAAAAATATATTTGATTACTTTTTTTTTTTGCTTTTCTACTGATGTTTGTACTTTTTTTGGGTTTAATTTCACTTCATTTATTGTTTGCACCATCACTTTTATTTTTTTGCATTGTGTATATGTTTATATTGTGATTATGGGTGATCATTGGTTTGGTTGCTGCTACTTCTGAATCACTAAAATATTTAACTAATGTTTTCTGAGATATTAACGGTATATATTTTACATTTTGAAATATGGAATACATTTAAGAAGGTAAATGTCGAGTTTTTTTTAAATTATGCTGTAACAAGAGTAGTGGACTTGAGTGCCTGAACTACTCTACCTTCACTTTTACTTTTTTACATTTTTAGAAAAAAAACTGAAAAAAGAAAATGATGTCCATTAAAATAATATCAAATAGATTAGAAATACAGTGCAGTTAATGTAGTAAAGGAACATTGCAGCTGGAGACAGCTGGTTTATAATTGGATAGGTCCATTATCCTCACTCCCATCACTCCTGTGTTCCAATGGCACATTGTGTTAGCTTTATAATTTTGAAGATGCTAAATGATGATTAAAAAACCTTTTTTAAATTAAGTTAACACACCTGAAAATTCATGTGTTGATGAAGAACCAATAAAACTGACCTTATTTAGACTAGATGAGTATCTGGAACATCAGCATTTGTGAGTTTCGATTAAAGGGTCAGGATGGCCAGACACTAAGAATTTTCTTCTGAAACTTGGCAGTCTCTTTTTATTATGAGAAACTAAGAAACTGAAGATTTCATACAATGCTGTGTACTACTCCCTTCACAGAACAGTTTAAACTGGTCCTAACCATAATATAAAAAGGAGTGGGAGGGCCTGGTGCACAGTTAAGCAAGAGGACAAGTGCATTAGAGTGTCTACTTTGAGAAACAGGCCCCCCACAGTTCCTCATTTGGCAGCTTCATTAAATAGTATGCGTAACAAACAGTCTCAGTATCAAAAGTGAAGAGGTGACTCTGGGGTGCTGGCCTTTTAGGCACAGTTGCAATGAAAAAGCCATATTTCAGACTGGGCAATAAAAAAAGAATATTAAGATGTGCAAAACCTCAGAGGAAGATTGGAAAAAAGTGTTATGGATAGACGAGTTTGAAGTGTTCGGATCACAAAAAAAAGCATTCGTGAGACGAAGATCAAACGAAAAGATGCTGGAGGACTGCTTGATACCATAATGGTGTAGGCAATGTGATTGCCTGTTGGTGCTTTGGTATTGGTAAAGTGTGAGATTTTTACAGTGTACTAGGGGTCTCAAAGAAGGAACTCTACCACCCCATTTTACAATGCCATGCCAAACCCTGTGGGCCGCGCTTTTGTTGTGGCCAATTTCCTGCTACATCGGGACAATGACCCAAAGAAACAGTCATCTAGTATACATTTTATAATGGAGTGGCCAGCACAGTCACCAGATCTCAACCCTATTGAGCTGTTGTGGGAGCAGCTTTACTGTATGGTATGTAAAAAGTGCCGATCAAGCCAATCAAACTGGGGGTAGGTGCTTCAGGATGTATGATGTGAAATCTCTTCAGACTACCTCAACAACTTGACAACTAGAATTCTAATGGTCTGCGAGACCATAATTAATGAAAGTGGAGGATTCTTTAACAAAAACAAAGTACACTACTATTATTTAAACAAAAAAAAAATCATTATTTCTAACCTTGTCAACATCTTAACTGTATTATCTATTCATTTTGAAACTCTTTTGATATATAATTGCACAGAAAAAAAGGATATTTCTAAGTGACCCCAAACGTCTGAACAGTAGTACACATGCATAAAATGATTCTTGCCAAAAAAGAAAATCTCTGCTAGAAAGTTCAATACATTCCAGTTCACTGTGTAGTGCAGGAAAAAGTTTAATAACTTTCTCTTAATCATTGTAAGCTGATTTAAATTACTATTATTAGTTTGTGATTCCATTGATAGTCCAGACTAATAGTAAGGCTGTAGAACACTACCACTTAGAATAAACCTTTGTGTTTCTTGTCTGAAGGATTGGCAATGTGAGCATTAGTTGTGGTCGAGTTATTTTAGAGTGCTTACTTTAAATAAGCATTACATTTTATTTAAGAAAAAGCTTAGTCAAATATGCAAATCAAGGGGAGAAATCAGCAAAATGCAAAAATGTATATTTTCCGCTTCACATGGCTTTATGGTTTCATACAAACTGTTTTGTGTTCAACTACATTTTGGTCCTAGAGCCATATGCCAAGGCATATGTTTACTGGAATAATGTATTTGTATATCTAACTTTTAATTAGTCAAGCTTCCTAATCTAAATGTGCAGATCCACACAGATGTAGTGATATATGTCATATAATTAATAGCAGTTTATAGGATAGAGATATGTATTTACAAATTAATGTTAAAATCTTAAAATCATAGTAACATTTACACAGTCATTCCTGTTTCTTTATAAGCACAGTTTTATATTTTGGTCAATGCAATTCTAGTACATTTTTTATGAATGCAAATTATGGTTTTATTTATAATTATTTATTAATTTATATGTAGTTTCCTCCTCCATTCTGTGAGGGCATCATCTTAGCTTGTCTGTTATGCTGCAATGCCATCAATATTGATATCATGCTTCCTTTGTAGTGAACACTAATCTATAGAATGCATTGCAAAAAATGTGTACTTCAGACAATTCCACAGTGTTTGGGTAAATGTGCACTGCTTTCTGAAAAGATAATATTGTTACAGAATAAAAAGATATACATTTAATAAAGCAACCCAACTGCAAACAGAGAACTCTATTATGATGCAATGAAGGAATCCCAAATGTTTATAATTACTCATGGAATTAAATGCAGAAACCAGGAAAAGACATAGAAACATAGAATGTGTTGGCAGATAAGAACCATTCGTCCATCTACTCAGCCTAAGACTATGTCCTCTAGTTGTTGTATCATGAATCAGAGATGTTTATAACTGGGTAAGATTCGTTTGTTGGCTGACCATACATACAGTCCTCAAAAACAACTATACTGGTTCCAAGTCTATTTTGTGAAGGTATTTTTATTAAAGCACACACAACCAAAACAGACACTATTTATCAGGTCTCTAACTTTACCAGAGAAAATGAGTATCCAATCCTTCAAGTGCCACCACTGAATCATCAGACACACAGTAGTCCTCTTGAGATAAGTGCTACAAAATAGTAGCACTGGCTGAAAAAAAGGAGGTAACCCGCCGTGGGTGTATTTGCATGGAATACATTTATTTCTAGAGGATTACTGTTTGTCCGAGGGTTAATGGCGCCGGTTGGAGGATTGCATACTCGTTTTCACTGGTGATGTTATATTTATTAACAAAGATTAAGACAAATGTCTTAATCACCGAACTGCATAGTAATTGGTAGTAGGTCAGCTTGATACTATATACAGACGTAAAACAGAATCTGTAAAATTGGTTCAAGTTATTGGCTTGCTTTTTCAAATTTCATTGGAATGTTGGATACGTTTTAAGTTAATTTAAGTTTTCCTTGTTGAGTATTTGACAATTTCCCCAAGCATACTGTAGCTTTGTAAATATGAACATCTACAACAGAGATTTAAATGTATAGTATATTACATTAAGTTTCCGCTTGCTATTCCCTATGGGGAGACCGACCATATCTTGTACAAAAAAAAACAATAATAGACATATACGTCAAGGTCTCCCTTACAAATCACAGCTACATTTTACTGACAAGATAATCCTTTTTACGTCAATGGACCCTGGAAAATATTTTAATGAGGATTTTGCTTAACCTGTTCAGTACTAGAAGAGTGAACAATACATAATGGCACCCAGCATCATATACAGACTGCCAATTTATTTCCTTAATTTAAAATATTCCTACCAGAAATCAGGAAGCAGCTAAAATGTTATGGTAAGGTAATGGAAATGAAAGAATAGTTTTCCAGGAAGATTTTGGTTTCAGCAATGGTAGAGCAGTACGAAATGTCAACATGAAATGACTCTTCCACCATTATGTTTGTAAAACATACTTAAATGGAGGTGCTCAGGTCACTGTCTGCAGGCAGGCATGCTTTGCTGTGTCTTTTTATATAATCTGTGCTTAACAATGTACACTTTAAGCCTTTTAAGCTGAATGGGAGAATTTGTGCACTTATATAAAAGAGGTACTTAACTCAACCGGTATCCTCCATAAATCATGTTCATTTTTCAAATGCACAGGCAGAGGTGGCTGGAGGCCTTGCACAATGCATGCTTAATCAGAAGCAGTCTAGTCACTCCCCCAAAGACTTTTAACCCCTTAGTGACATGACTTTTTTGGCTTGTCCGACGCTTGGTGACATGGGCTGTTTTAACATTTCTGAGGTGTTTGTGTTTTGCTCTAATTTATTTCTGTCTCATTTAGTGTACCCGCACAAACTATATATCGTTTTTATCGTTATAAGAAGGGCTTTCTTTTGATACCATTATTTTGATAATAGCATATAATTTGATGTAAAAAAAATAATAAAATATGGCAAAAAAATTGAAAAAATTTTTTTTTATGACTTTTATTTGAAAAATCGTATACTCATGTACAAGAGACAACAAAAAAACACTGCTAAAAAGTTTCTAATATATGTCCTGAGTTCAGAAATAGCCCATGTTTTTATGTTTTTGTGCTTTTTTATTCATGTTACAGGGCCAGAACTATAAGTGGTGCAAAGCTATTTTAAAATCCTTTCTTTCAAATTTAGCGATAGTGACATTGTAACACTGATTTGTGTACTAAATCCATGAATGACCCCCAACATGTACATATTTTTGAAAACTAGACCACTCAGGGCATTTAACTTGGGGTATTTTGACACATTTCATGTAGCCATTTTACCACCAATCTATGCCAAAGTTTGCAGCAAAAAATCTTTTTTTTTAATTTTTCACATATATTGCAATTTAGGTAAACATTACCTTAAAATGTGAAGGGGTATTTCCAAATAACACCTCAATATGTGTTCAGCAACATCTCCTGAGTACAGGGATACCACCCATGCATAGGTTTGTTGGTTTGTTTTGGGGCTAAAAGGCCACATTTAGGGGGTGCGCATTTTGGTTTTCCAACTTGGAATTCTGACATGCAGAAAACTTGTGCCCATGTCCCATTTGGGACATTTTTGAAGCCAGAAAGTGTATTCTACCCCACAAAGCCATATATTTTTTAAAACTAGACACCCTAGGGTATTTCAAATAGTAGTATTTTAACACTTTCCATGCACTAATTATACTACCAGCCTATGTCAATGTTTTGGGTAGTAATTTTTTTTCACATACATTGTACTTTGGGCATGAATTCACAGATCCTGTTATATGTCAGTGCCAAACAACACCTCAATATGTGTTCAGCAACATCTCCTGAGTACAGGGATACCGCCCATGTATAGGTTGGTTAGGTTATTTGTGGGTTAAAAGGCCACATTTGAGAGGTGCGCTTTTTGGTTTTCCAACTTGGAATTCTGACGTGCAGAAAACCTTCGCCCATGTCCAATTTGGGACATTTTTGAAGCCAAAAAGTGTATTCTACCCCACAAAGCCATATATTTTTGAAAACTAGACACCCTAGGGTATTTCAAATAGTAGTATTTTAACACTTTCCATGCACTAATTATACTACCAGCCTATGTCAATGTTTTGGGTAGTAATTTTTTTTCACATACATTGTACTTTGGGCATGAATTCACAGATCCTGTTATATGTCAGTGCCAAACAACACCTCAATATGTGTTCAGCAACATCTCCTGAGTACAGGGATACCACCCATGTATAGGTTGGTTAGGTTCTTTGTTGGTTAAAAGGCCACATTTGAGAGGTGCGCTTTTTGGTTTTCCAACTTGGAATTCTGACGTGCAGAAAACCTTCGCCCATGTCCAATTTGGGACATTTTTGAAGCCAAAAAGTGTATTCTACCCCACAAAGCCATATATTTTTGAAAACTAGACACCCTAGGGTATTTCAAATGGTAGTATTTTAACACTTTCCATGCACTAATTCTACCACCATCCTATTTCAATGTTATGGATAGTAATTTTTTTTCACATACATTGTACTTCGGGCATGAATTCACAGATCCTATTATGTGTCAGTGCCAAACAAAACCCCAATATGTGTTCAGCAACATCTCCTGAGTACAGGGATACCACCCATGCATAGGTTTGTTGGGTTGTTTGGGGGCTAAAAGGCCACGTTTAGGGGGGGTGCATTTCCAACTTGGAATTTTGACATGTAGTCAGCCTGCGCCCATGTTCCATTTGGGACACTTTTGAAGCCTGTCAAAGTATTTTACCCCATCAAACCATATATTTTGGAAAACTAGACATCCTAGGGTATTTAAAATTGTGGTATTTTAACACTTTCCAAGTGCTAATTCTACCACCAACCTATGTCAAAGGGTTGGGATGTCATTTTTTCCCCACACACATTGTAGTTCAGGCAGGAATTTTTAGATTCTGGTATTTGCTACTGCCAACCAACAACTCAATACGTGTTCAGCAACATCTCCTGAGTACAGGGATACCCCCCATGCATAGGTTTGTTTTGGTGCTAAAAGGCCACATTTAAGGGGGTGCGCAATTCCAACCTGGAATTTTGACATGTGGTCAGCCTGCGCCCATGTTCCATTTGGAACATTTTTGAAGCCGTCCAATGAATTGTACCCCATCAAACCATATATTTTTGGAAAATAGACATCCTAAGGTATTTCAAATGGTGGTATTTTAATACTGTATAGGTACTAATTCTACCACCAGCCTTTGTAAAAATTTGTGGTAGTACTTTTTTGGGAGGTTTTTTTCCACATACATTGTACTTCAGGCATAAATTCACAGATTCCAGTATATGTCAGTGCCAAACAAAAACCCAATATGTGTTCAGCAACATCTCCCGAGTACAGGGATAGCACCCATGCATAGGTTTGTTGGTTTGTTTTTTGGCTAGATGGCAACATTTGTGAGATGCGCATCTCAAAATTCCAACTTGGAATTTTGACATGTAGTCAACCTGCGTCCGTGTCCTATATGGGATATATCCTTTAAGCCAGCCAATGTAATTTACCCCCACCAAACCATATATTTTTTTAACGGTAGACCCCCATCACTCCTTGTGGCAACGGCTCAGCAGCCACCGATACATCACTAGATGATGTATCAGAAAGCTGACCAGGGTCAAAATCGAACCCTGAGTCCGCGGCCTCAGAATCAGTGCGTAAGCAGTGATCTCGAGCAAAGAAAGGGTTAATAGCTCTTAGAAGAGCCTATCTAGTACTGTAATACATTACAGTACAAAGTAATTAATCCATAAAACAGAGCAGACAGCAAAACATACTGTTGCTGTGCAAGATTACTGCTTATACAGTGATGAATGGCAGGGAAGGGGTTAATACACAGTGAAAGACTTTCATAAAACCTGCCAATTTTATAAAATGTTATTTTATATCACTAATACTGATCTGTCTCTTTCTGTCACAAAAATGTAAGTGAGGAGAGGGAGGCAGATCAATATTTGTGAATATTGATCCGACCAATTTTGATCTGACCAGGGCGAATGGTGAGCTTAATTGAGAAATCACCAAACCGCCTTTGCCACTAATTCGCTGTTACTGATCGCTATGCGCTCAGGCAGCTTAAAAAAAAAAATCTCAAATATTTTTACTTTACATGTAATCCCCTAGCGGATATGTGTAAAAATAAAATGAAAAAAAATATGCAGACAGATAAAAATTGCTTTTGCGTCAATATCATTGCGTAAGCAGTGATCGACGGCAAAGAAGGGGTTAATAACTCTTAGAAGAGCCTTTGTAGTACTGTAATAAATTACAGTACAAAAAAAATTAACCCCTAAAAACTGCACAAACAGCAAAAATAAATGCGCTGATGTGCACGATCACTGCTTACGCAAGATCAGTTGCAGGGAAGGGGTTAAATGCAGGGAATTGCTTTAATAAAATTTTTTTTATTGTTTTATTGTTCGTGTGTTGTGTATTTATTGTTTTTTTTTACTTTTACTTACTTTTATAACTTTGATCTGTCTCTCTCCCTCACTAAAAAAAATGTGAGGAGAGGGAGGCAGATCATAACTGGTCAGATCAATATAGGGTTAATATTGATCTGACCAGTCAGTGGGGATGTTCAGCAGAGCATCCCCACTGCCTGTCAGTGTGCCTGGCAGTCACTGATTGCCTCTGTGAAGAGGCAATCCTGTGACAGCCAGAGAGCACAGGAAGCAGGTACTTCCTGCCTCCTGTGCTCTTGCCCTTAGAAGGGCAGCGCCATCTTGGTCACCCAGTGACCAAGATCGTGCATTTTTTTTTGTGTTTCTGATTGCCTCGACTTGCGAGGCAATCAGAAACACTTGCTGAGCATAGGAAGCGAAAAATTCGCTTCCTATGCTCGTTTTGGAAATGCACGTGTTTTAAAGGCGCTGTGCCTTTAAAACCGGCATTTCGATCGCTCTCCGGAGCGATCGAAATGCCGACGGGCATTTTTTTTAGTATTGTACGATGCTTCCATACGGAAGCATCGTTACAATACCATCAGAGCACTGAAAGCGGAAAAACTCCGCTTTCAGTGCTCGTTTTGACACAGGACGGACTAGGTCCGTCCTGTGTCACTAACGCCTCGGCACACAGGACGGACCTAGTCCGTCCTGTGTCGCCAAGGGGTTAAATACACTCCACTCATTTAATCTAAATTTCTTTTCCCAAACACTATTCTTGTTGCCTTTGTTTAGGTTTAGCTCATTGCATTATTCACAACTTTTGGGTCTATTCACTAAAATTTTAATTTGGAGGTTGACTTAGGAAAAAACCCCAGGTTTGAATTCTCCCCATTGATTGTAACAAAAGGCAAAATGGGTGAATTTTTTTTTTACACTAAGTCAAACTCAGGTGCCGAATTTGACTTAGTCTCAAAAAAAGCTTTGATCATTTTGACTCCCAATACTTTCAATGGGAAAGATTTGAACGTGGGTTTTTTTTCTAAGTCAAACATAGGTGCCAAAATGAAAGTCGGCCTCCAGAGTCGAATTTATTGAATAAACCCATATGGTGTTAGACATGTGAAATTAAAATAAAAATTTAATTTACTGTCACAAATATCCTTTTTTCACATTTTTGGGGGGCATTTGTTTAGGTTTAGTTAATTCCATTATTTATGGCTTGCTAGATGCCATTAGCTTGCTAGATGTTAAAGTCATACTAATAATAATTCTGTGGACCATGTCAGAACTAACTGAGTTACACATTATTTGGCTTCTTGCTCACCATTGAACAAATACATCTGTGCATAGATACTACTTATGTGACGTGAAATATAAGCACCCATGTATAAATTCTTCTAGCCATTAATTTATTAAATAATTCACCATATTAATTTGTCCCTTTTAGTATTGCTATTAGTACACTATGTACATCTCTACAGGAGTATCAGTCTCAAAGTTACATAGGTTTGTACATTTGGTGGTAATGAAGTCCTTCTAAAAACTGATCTCCCGTTGCTGTGACATATTTCTCCAGCAATGTTAAGTTAAATGAAAAAACCCAACCAACCATTTATTTATTTTTGTATTGTCAGCCTAATCTTGTTCTCATTTCCTTTTACTCAGAAGTAATAACAAAACTATAGAAAATCCAGCGGTGGTGTTTAAATTCCCAGAACTAAGTGCTCTCGGGGTCCATGACTGTAGTTTTACTCCAACAAAAACATATTTTGGCTGAACAAATGTGACTGTTATTAACATTTCCATAGCTACATGACACTAATTAGTGTTTGCTGATTGTAATCAGTAGTTCATACAAATAGTTTACTTATCATGCAAAACAATCAATGATTAATTGTCAGTATTGTTGTAAGTGGAGTTAAAGGGACTGTCTGGTGCCCAAAATGCATCTTCCAAATATTAATGCATTTTCATGTGCTTTCAAAGTACTTCAAAATGAACATTTTACATTTTACATTATGCATTTCTTAAAATATAAAATACATCAGGAAGTGATCAAAGCTACCAAAACACTATATTCTCAGTGTCTATATAATCAGTGCTGCCCCACCTGTAGTATACATGCAGAGATCACTAAGGGAGGGCATCAAGTCACACTGGAAAAAAGCCTGTGCACTATAAAAAAAGTAATCTTCATCTTGCACCAAATGTCTAATATTGAAGCAGACATCGATTCAGATTTATATCCTTGTGAAGGATGGCCTGTTCCAGGTTTCGGTGAGGTGTGTAAAACTCGGAGGTGGAGGTCACGGGTCTGCTGCTGCTGACGGCCGGCTGGTCTTTACTCACCCACCTCGGGGTTACTGGTTAGCATGCCTATCAACAAGCCTATCAACAATGTGAATCATACTAGCTTTCTCGTCTGGAGTTATTGGTGCCATAACATTACTATTTGATTGTAACAATGGTAGCTACCCTCAGCATTTTACACTTTGGAGTGAAGACATTGTAATTTTTTCATACAATTCTTGTTTACCCTTGTGGGTGGAGACATTGTAAAGTTTACAACAGAGGAGATATTTAATAATCATACTAACCAGCTTACCTAATTTTTTTTTGCTTGCAACAGATGATTGTATCATTAGAACAATATTTTTAAGCACACATTTATCTATAGCTGTCTCACATACCGTTCTCTTTTATGCTTCTTCGCTTTGTTTTGCTAATTTGCATTTCTCTTATAGGTGTTATTTACTGACGGTCTTTCATTCATATTTCTTTAGCTGCCATTTATTTTATCTTGTGGTGCATTTGAGACACACCCCTCCCACTACTAATCTTTCTCTCTAATTTATTTTCTTCTTTTGTTATTTTTATTTCTTCATTATTATTTTTTATCTTTTTATTAATTTATCTATATTTATTTTTCTATCTCTTATTTCTTTTTCTTTTCTTCTACCTTGTTCTTTTACCTTTCCCTCCCTCTTTTTCTCTTTTTTTTCAGTGGAATGTGGTGTCTCAGGTGCTACTTATTTGAATATTTTATTTTCCAGGTGTGGGTTTTTGATATTTTTGTAAATATTGTGTGGTTTTTGTATTTTGTTTGCAATTTTTGGTGTGATTTATTGTCAGTCTTTGATGTCTTATGGGCTTTACAGGATCTCAATACATTTATATTTCCTATTTTTGCTAAACAATAGTAGCTCAATTTTACATCTTGTGTGTGCCAATTTAATAGGCCCTCTTTTGGTGTGGGTTCTTTAACCTTACTTCAGTGGGTTTTGCAATTTATGGCATCACCTGTTCCGCCTAAGTTTTGAGGAGTGGTGTGAGACTGGAGGCTCCCTCTTTCCTATTGGAGCTGTTGACACAGACGGACATATTTTTCTGTGTTGGTTCACTTTTGCATTGATTTTGATAATGTGACCAGTCGGAATAATATATATATATATATATATATATATATATATATATATATATATATATATATATATATATATATATATACATTATATGTGCTGGATAAATGTGAAAATGCATACATTGGATATAATGAAGAAATCTTGTGTGCTGTCATAAGCAAACCAATGTGCCACACAAGTCTTCTGCAATAGTTTGCTTTAACTGAAAGTCAGTGTACCCAAGATAGAGAATAAGCTGTACAATGAACACAGTTGCAGTGACTGGTCAATACAGATGCCTATTTTTGCAGACTACTTTATTACTTTTCAAGCGAGTAAAGTAATGACCTGCAGAAGCCTTCATTTGCAGGCTTCAAGTATAACTGCTCAAGACCTATAACCATATTAAGAAGAAATGTACAAGGTCATTTGGTGGTTTTTGTCTAAGCACTATATGGTCATTTTATTTTCAGTGGCTATAGGAGTCCATAGTCAGGGGCGTACCTTATGTATCGGCACCCATGGGCTGCCATCAGAAATGTTGGGGCCCCTTATAGAAATACATTTCTGACCCCCCCCCCCACCATCCCTATATCTCCCTTTTGCCCCCTACACCCCAAAGTCATTTTATCCAGATCTTTGTATATCAGGACAATGATTTAAATGCACCTCAGGACATGTCCCATCACTCGCATTGCGCATCCAGGACTTACCCAATTAATATGCCATAGACCGTTTGCCCATAAGTATGCCACAGTTTGCCAATTATTATGCCACAGCCAGTATGCCCATTATAATGCTACTACCGCGAATGTGATCAGACGTGCTTTCCAGGAGCTCCCGCTTTCCAGAGAAACGAGCCACAACTCAAACCCAAACATGGGGAAAAAACAAAAAACACCCTCCTCCACACTCTCCTGCACCAAGGGGAAAAAAATCGGGGGGATACCCGACGCTGCAGGACTTTATATACCTGCCGCAAACTTCCACGACGGGCCTACCCAAAATGGTGCCCGCGACTCCTAAGCCAAGCATCGCGGAGGACTCCTCTGACGATCAGGATTCCCAAAATGAAGGTGACATGGAAGACTTACCTGCTCCACTCACGAGGGCTGACTTGAGCTCCCTCTCCGCTCACCTACTGACTCAGCTGAAGGACAATCAGCATGACCTAATGACACAACTCAAGCAAACGATACGGGACGAGCTAGCAGATGTGAAAGCTGACCTGCAGGATCAAGGTAACCGGCTTCTCAAAGCAGAGGAGGATATCTTGAGGCTCACAGGCTCTATACCAGACCTCGATGGCCACCTACATCAACACTCTGTTACCACACACAATCTCCTTACCCAATTGATGGATCTCGATAACAGAGGACGCAGGTGTAATTTACGAATCAGAGGCATCCCTGAAGGGCCACCAGACGAAAATCCGACTGTTTTGCTACAAGGCCTGTTCCAATCCATACTGGGCCCAGAATACACAAAGGACATTATCCTGGACAGAGCTCATCGGGCATTACGACCAAGAGGTCCACCGGACTCCAAGCCACGTGATCTGATTTGCTGCTTCCATTACTACTCCCAAAAGGAAGAAGTGCTAATGAAAACGAGACGCTCTAAAGACCTACTATATCAGGGAATACCTTTTATTGTCTTACCAGACATGGGCTGGATGACTCTACAGGCAAGAAAAGCCCTGCAACCCCTTACAAATGCCTTGCGTAAAGAAGGCATTCTATACAGTTGGGGATACCCACTAAGCCTGACAGTCCGACGAAATTGAACCGTATTGTCGGCATCGGACCCGAAAGATGTGGAACACTTCTGCAAAGGGCTGAACATCCCTCCAATCCAACTTCCTGACTGGCCGACACCAACCCAGATGGGGTCTCTGGCAACCAGGACACATACCCAGGATTGGCAACCTCGGCCCCAACGCAAACGGCGAAACCCACTGGGACACCGAACCCGCACGCCTAACACCACGACATCGTTGGGACTCCGAGACGGGACTGACGCATGAAACCCCGATTGGACTCCATGCAACCCTTAAGGCCGAAAGTCTAATACCCCAACGGATACAAGCTGCCCAGGACTTTGCTTTGACACTAGCCGGGAGCTTCTAGAAACAGATATATACCCGCCATGGGATAAGTATTATATTGCTTGCTCCAGGAACATTTCCCCACGTTTAAGGGGCCCCCAACCCTCTCTACTCTCAACATCCTAAGTATAATACACCTCCCCGTTACCCCTATGATATATATGTATCCCCCATAGCTCCCTCATAAAAGGGAAAAACAAACAAAAAAAACCAAACAACAACCCTATTATACACTTCTATAATCCCGCCTCATTCTCTCCCCCCCTTTTTTAAATATAAGGCTCTCTATCTCTCCATAAATGCTAATCTTATTCACAACCCCATCGGGCGGGAGCAGACCTCCTCTGCACCCCCGCATTATATGTTCAATAAAATGATATTAGTTCAGCGGACATTTCACCAAGCCGCCCCCAGACAGCCGATGCCCTGTATGTTGGGTTCGGGAACCACCTCGGTAGAGTACACTCCGAGACTCCCCCTCCCCCGCTTCTTTGGCTCGATCGCTCTTCATAGAGCATTAGATTATTGTTCCACACATTGTGGACTTCGTAATCTGATCTTGGTATTGATTTTAATGTGTTCTTGGTTTTCTGTTTTTGTTTTATATGTTGACCAAATTTCTGACACCACTGAAACTCTTGTAAGGGAAATTCAACCTACCATGTATGACATCATGGATACTCTTGTAAGGGAAATTTAACCTACCATGTATTATCTATTGTATACAACACTTTCACTGTACCGCCCTAAATATGGCTAGCACAACCGCCCGACCCCTAAAAATATATTCTATCAATGCCAAGGGTTTTAACAATCCAAGTAAGAGATCCAGACTGTTTGGTGACCTACACAGGCTCAAAGTAGATGTTGCACTCATCCAAGAGACCCATTTTAAAAGACAAACAATACAACACCATGTTTTTCTCACACTCTCCATTTACAAAATCAAAAGGAGTTGCCATATTATTATCCAAACATATCCCTTTCATACTTCAAGACTCTTGGTCGGATAGCGAAGTGAGGGCTGTATTTTTAAATATAAAGGTACACTAGGATCAGATTTGGTCACTATTGGCAATATTTATACTCCTAATACTAACCAATCACTATTCCTCTGTAATCTCATTGATAAATTTTCCTCCTTTGCAGAAGGTATATCTATTCTTGGAGGAGATTTTAACATGCCACTTGATCCTCGTCTGGACTCTTCCACTGGAGCAGCCCACCTCAGATATTCTATGATCCGGAAGGTAAAACACAAATTACACAAAACTCAATTAGCTGACAGTTAAAGACTACACTTTTTATTCGGCCCCTCACACTAAATACTCCCGTATATTTTATATACTAATATCACACAGACATCTACACTTGATTACACATACCCATATTGGAAACATCACCTGGAGCGACCACGCCCCCATACTGATGACACTAAAAATACCAACCATACCACCATATGCCCCAACCTGGAAACTGAATGAAACTATTCTTAAAGATCCCTCCCATGTATCATCCCTAAACAAAATATTACTTGATTACTTCGAAGAAAATGCTACCCCTGAGGTCAAACCACCCATGATATGGGAAGCACACAAGGCTGTCATCAGAGGCCATATAATCAGTCTCACCTCTTTTATTAAAAAATCCACCAAGGCGTCTATGACGTCTTTTCTAGACCAAATAGCAACTATCGAACTTAGACACAAACTAACTATCTCCCCGACTTCGTACCAAGCACTCATACTCCTTAGATCACAACTAGCTACCCTATGCACGCAACACACCCAAAGAAATTTTCATATACTCAGAAGTAAAATGTATGAGTATGGTAATAAACCTAGTAGATACTTAGCTAGAGCCCTTAAAACCAGACACTCAATGTCTTTTATCCCCAAAATTAAGACAAAGTCCGGAAACCTAGTACACCAGACCAAACATATTGCTGACGCATTCCAAACCTTCTATGAAGATCTATACAACCTAAACAACCGCTCACCGGAAGAAGAAATACAATTTTCACAGGAGATAGACACATACCTTAAATCTAATTTCAAGTCATCACTCACTGATGAATATAGGTCTTTGCTCGAACGACCTATATCCTCAGAAGAAGTAATGGGTGCTCTAAAATCGTCACCCCGACAGGGAAGAGCCCGGGTCCAGATGGACTTACACTCCCCTATTATAAGACTTTTGCAGACACCCTACTACCACATTTCCTATCCGCATTTAATTCCCTTATTTCCAATATTTACCTACCATCACAAACGCAGGAAGCCCATATTACAATCATCCCGAAACATGGGAAGGACCCCTCCCTATGCTCCAGTTATAGACCCATATCCCTTCTCAATTTAGACATTAAGCTTTTCGCTAAGGTGTTGGCCAATAGGCTACGAGATATACTCCCAGAATTTGTTACCGCAGACCAGAGCGGTTTTGTTCCTGGCCGAGAGGCCAGGGACAACACCACCAAGGTGATTAATCTGATCCATTTCGCGAAACACAATGATATCCCGACCCTGCTGGTATCAATAGATGCCGAAAAAGCCTTCGACAGGGTGAGCTGGCTATACTTACGCAAAGTACTAGAGGCTCTGGGGCTTGGCCCTAACATGAGAGCCTGGATCTCCTCCCTATATCACAAACCCACGGCTCGTATACGGATTAATGGAACTTTATCTGACCAGCTCACCATGTCGAACGGTACAAGACAGGGATGCCCCCTCTCACCCCTACTATTCGTTCTTGCTATGGAACCTTTTCTAAACGCTATTCGATCAAATACACGGATTTCTGGATTGGAGATAAGGGCTAGACAACACAAGGTGGCGGCCTTTGCAGACGACCTCCTGTTCTTTGTTACAAAACCCATAGAATCGTTTCCAAACATACTTACCGAAATGACCAAATATGCCCACATATCCAACTTCAAAGCAAACCTTTCTAAATCAGAAATACTAAACATAAACCTCCCACTACCTGAGACGTTAAAACTACAAACCACCCTTCCATTCCACTGGGCACCTGATGGTATCAAATACTTAGGAGTACACATATCATCTGATCTAGACACCCTCTATGCCACTAATTTCGTACCCCTCCTGAATCGTATCAAAGCTGATATGTCCAATTGGACAAAAAAATCCCTCTCATGGTTTGGGAGAGCTAATTCGGTCAAAATGAATGTCCTGCCCAGAATATTATATCTTTTACAGGCTCTACCCATAAGTATCCCGACAACGTTCTTCAAAGAATACAAATCAGTGGTGACAAGGTTTATCTGGAATGATAAAACACCTAGACTAGGATATACTTACCTAATAAGACCTAAATGCATGGATGGGATGGGACTCCCAGACGTGGAATCCTATTGGAAAGCCACTCATTTAGCAAGGATCACGGAATGGTCGAAACGTTCTGGAAAGCCATGGGTAGCTGTAGAACAACAAACACTAGACGTCCCAATTCCCTCGGCAGCATGGCTTCCACGTAAACAAAAGATAAACCTCTGCCACCACCACCCCACAGTCACACAAACCCTCTCGATATGGCACAAACTTAACACCACTGAAGGACTTATTAACTCCCCCTCCCCTCTTCTCTCATTAATCTACAACCAAAATGTCCCTCCTGGTTTCCACGCTGATACCCTGCATTCTATCCTCCCACCAGAAGTTAGATACCCCAGACTAGGACACGTACTGTCAGACAACCGAATCAAACCACTGGAAACTCTCTCTGTTACCCACCACCCCACAGTGGCCCAGAGATACACATATAATCAACTCTCTCACTATATTACTTCACTACTGTCCCAAACGACCTATTCTGATTCTCTCACACCTTTTGAGGCACTTTGTACTGGCACAAACACGCCTAAAAAACTCATATCTACAATACAAAACATACTTACCAACATATACCCAACCCCCAAGCCATACTATATCAGACAATGGGAAGCTGACTGTTCTACCATTTTCACTGATGCTCAATGGCAGAAAATGGCTATCCTTGCTCACAAGGGATCCATCTCTGCGCTAGCTCAAGAAAACGCATTCAAACTGCTCACCAGGGGGTATAAGGTCCCAAAAACTCTAAAACAGATGTTCCCCTCACACACCGATATCTGCTGGCAAAGCCAATCGCACGTGGGGTCCTATCTACATATATGGTGGAGCTGCCCCTTAATATCTCCGCTATGGGATTTAATTATCCGCACTATCAGGGAGGTCGATGACTCCGAATTCCCGCACGCCCCTCTACCAGCACTCCTACACCACTCCACACACCCTATTGGAAAATACAAACGCTCCCTTACGCCCTCACTACTTACCGCAGCAAAGACCCTAATACCAAAATTTTGGAAACAACCTAAAACCCCAACATTTGCGGAATGGGCTGCTTCAGTGGAAGACATCCGAAGATCGGAGGAACTCATTGGTACGTCGAGAGGTGAGGGACTTAAAATATCGACAAAGTGGCTTCACTGGTCCCTATTCCTTGGTTCCCCTAAATGTCAACAAATTATAGCTCCACTTATTGTCTAAACCCCCTGTACACACATATCTATCCCTGACCCATCTACAATTTGGGCCAGGATACACCCTGAAAGAAGCTGAAAATACATGGAGCATGAAAAATAAATTCTTTGTCATTTTACCCCAAATATCAAAGTGTCAAAATAAGCATATGTCAAACAGTGCACTTGGTCACAAATGTTGACGTTACATCACCCCTCACCCCCACTTTTTTTTTTTTTCTTCTTATACTATTTTATATTATTTTATATATTATATGATGTTTAGATTTATCCAATGTAGATAAAATCTATAGGCTACCAACACTTCATGCCCATAAACTGTATCATGGGATATTGTTCAGTATAGCCTCAACGACATATAACTCGACAACCATTGCTGTTGCCGTACAGAATATATGCTGGATCTTAACACCCATACTTACCAGAGTAATATGTTATACTATGTTAACATCTCTGCCCCCTTCTTCATAATCTTTTTTTTTTCTCTCCCCTCTCTCTCCTCTTCTTCTCTTTATTCTCTTGCACTATTACTCTACCTCATTTCTAGTTTTTCTTTTCCCCACAAAAGCTATAATCACTGTTCATTGTTTAAAACAAATTTTTTTTTTTATAATTTTAATGTTTATTGTAATGTACAACGCTGTTTTGCTGATAACTCAATAAACAGATTTAAAATAATGCTACTACTAGTTTGCCTGTTATTATGCCACTGTTTTCCCATTCATTCTCCACAGCCAGTTTGCCTATTAATATGCCACTGCAGAGAATTTTGGTTCCTCTCTCCTGTTCCATGTCCCAGGTTTTAAAATTCCTTTTGAAGCGTCTGAGGTTTATGGCTCCTCACTCCTTCCTTTGTGCTCCGTATTCCTTAGCCCTGTCCTCTGTTTGCTTTTTGTTATGTCTGTGCTTGTGTATGTCTCCTTTAGTTCTGTAGTTGTCTTATGCATTGTCCTGTTTCAGTGTTTCAATTATATCCTGTAGCCCTGCACTCTGCATTTCATGTATCTTGTTTCTGTTCTGTCTTTATTTGCTCTGTTCTGCTTGTTTTGTTTTATATTAGCCTGCAGGCATCTCCCGATCAGTTAAAGCTGTATTCAAAGTTCTGCTCCAGGATGTCTGCAACATTTCTTCAGTCCAACCTTAGCTTCACCTGGATACAACAGCTGCCTCCACAGGGTCTTGAAAAGTGGTTGTGTGAACCTCAAGCCACCTTGGGAATGTGGTCAGCCTGCACAAATCCCTAAAACTCCACCCATGCCAATGAGCTCCTGAACTCGGGTGCTATGGGTTCCATGCCATTCTGGACCCTGTTCATGACATAAACATAAATAAGCTGTATCTGTCAACCCTCACAGGGCAAAAAGCAAACAAATTATTCTTATTCTGTGACCTGGAACGGTATGCTGTGTACACCAAACCGTAATACCTAAAGAATCAATGATGGGCTGTCTTGTTAACATAGCATTTCTCTAACTAAATTTTCCTTTTTTGTACACATGAGAGTAAGATGCCATTTTAACAGAACGCAGAGTATAAATTATTCAGTTTGTGTTCCCCGTTAAAAATGGCATATCATTCTTTTGTGAATTGTTCAGGGATATTCCTAGTAAATCCTTTCAATTTGTAATCCACCAGTGCATGTCTTTTGAGCATGAGGGAAAAACGAGGTGTGCAGGTCACTGTCTTGACTGAGAAGTGGGAGCAGAAATAGTGACCCATAAAAACTGTTTCACACTTCCCTGCGGATTTTGTAAAACCATAACTGTGATAGGGTTTATGGAAGCAAGGATTTTCACATTCAGATCAGAATAAATTATTTTGCCTAACAGACTATAGGACATTGCATAGTGGTGAGTGTGTATTGATTAGCAAGGAGAGTAAAATGTCTGCATGTTGATTTTGGTTTTCTGTAAATTGGGATATGAATTGGCTTTTACTGTATCTCATCATGAATTATGCACGTAGAGAATGGTTTCTATGAGAGTTGCTGTATCTTTGCAGGACTTACTGACTTACGGACAGGGAAAGAAATGTGAACATTTGTAGAAAGTTAAGAAAAATGTAAGAAAAAATAATGTTGGTTTTAGCCAAACACTAGATTCAAATTTTAATTTATTATAGCACCAGAAAATATTGAAAATATATGTATGTTTGGTGTTAACTTATAGATCATCTCAGACTGAAAGACATTGGTGTATTTAGGCTGTGTGCTGCCCCAGGCCTGACTAAACTCATGCAACCCTGAATCCTCATTAGTCATACCCCTTCCTCTCATAACCTTTCCACCACACCAGTGTGCCCCATATACCTTACAATAGTGAAAGATTGCCCACACGACCCTTTTTCTCTGCACTATAATGTCTGGACATGTAATGCATATTGACTTTTTCTTCAGCACATTTGGTTTAGGGTTTTTTTTGGTAGGTGAGGGTAACTTGGGATGCAGGTAGTAGAATTCAATGCAAAATTCAATGCAAAAGGTGACAAGGGTTAATGAGTGTGCTTGAGATTGAGGAAAAGGATTTGCAATGACATGGCAGTTTGTGCATCACACTGTGATAAGTGGGATTGTAAAACAATATGTAACAAAACTTCAAAGCATTGATGGCTCTGCTTTAACTCACTGTACCAGCCTCTCAGTGGGTGCTATGGTGCACAATAACAAGGAGGACCCCATTCCACTCACTCTCAGCCGGTCAGATAATCCGGCAGCACTCCAGAGAAGACAATGAAATATTCATAATAACATAAAAATATGTTTGTTTGTATCAAGGACCTAAGTCCTTCTTGGAATAAAAAATTATACAAATCGTCATCTACATAGAGACACATCCACAAAAGTACAAATGGTGAGAAAAAGGTGAACACTACATTTCCCCTTGTAGATGCTGATTTTTACCTATTTACCTATTTCTACCAAGAAGGGCTGAGGTCCTTAATAAAAACAAACCTTCTTGATTTTATGACAAACATGTTATTGTCTTCCCTGGAGTGCCACTAGATTATCTGACTGGTTGTAATACAACATGGTGAGGTCAAGTGTAGGTCAAAGCACATTGGATTAGGAATAAGGTTTAGGTGGAACATGGGGCATGTCACTATAGGCGTTTGAGTGGCACAGCTGGGTGAGATGAAACCCAGTAATGCTTTGTTAAAGGAAGTGATCATTTGAATAAGACTCAAGTCTTGTGTGACATATTTCAAGGTTTGGGAATCACAGTCTAGGAAGCATTACAAAAATATACTTGGTATGGTCAATACACCATCCTGAAACCACGTATAGTGTTATCAATGTTATGATGTTTCATGTCAAACCAACCAGTAGGTTAGAGACTAAACCAATCTCTTATGTGTATGATGTGGTAAGGATGGTAAGATGGAGGGGTACAAACAGATGGTTGCTCTGGGCCACATTAACACTAAAGATGACTGATGGTGATGCCACATTAGTGAAATGACAAGAAAAAACATTTAGAGTGAGTGTGTTTAGTAGTGTTTGACCCAGGAGTCCTGGATTTAACAATTGATTCTTGGGCTTTCGAAGTAAACCTGTCTTCTTTCAGAGAGTGGAAGTGTCTTGTATTTAGCTGCGTCCTCTGGCTGCCCAAAAATGCAAACTTTTGGGATAGCTAAAAGTTGTGTTAGGCCCAATTTTAAAAATTGGTTTCCATTACCCTTTCTTTATTTGTGACCACCACATTCCTACCACCATATAAAGTATAAGAAAGAGATCTCCAGACGACTCATTCACCAAACTTGCTGGATATGGGAAAGCTACCACTAGGGCATTGATGTCCAAATGACAACAAGAGTTTTGGGTGTGACCCCTCCGCCCAAAATCTATTTATGCAGCCCTTATACTGGCTTAAAAGCCTATATGTTCTATTAAATAGTCTTATTAGATTAATAATGTCCAGACCCAAGCCTAATTTTCTGCATGGTCTGCCTCCCTCGACATTAAAAAAGTTGGACAAAACTGCAATATGGCATGCAACAAACAATTTTAGAGACTTTAAGCTTCTTGCTTTTGCTACCAAGTAGCCAGTCCATATGTAGCAACTGTTAGGCCAAACATGGATGACAAAGAAAAAATATATTTCCAGAAAACAGCTTTATGTTAATATACATCACATTTTTTTAGGGTGCTCAGTTACAGAGAGTTGTCTCTATAACTTAACATAGTAACATAGTAATTTAGGTTGAAAAAAGACACAAGTCCATCAAGTTCAACCCTTCTACCTATCATTACAGCTTTTGATCCAAAAGAAGGCAAAAAACCCCTAAGGAAGCTATTTCGAATTTTGCCTCCTGGGGGAAAAATTCCTTCTTGACTCCAAGAGGCAATCAGATTTCTCCTTGGATCAATAAGCTCTTTTATTAATGCTTATTCTATTATTAATAGCCCTGTATGTTCTGCTTTCCTAAAAAAACATCCAAACCATTTTTAAATGCATCTATTGTGGTTGCTAGCACTACCTCTCTTGGCAGTGAGTTCCATAACTTTATTGTCCTAACCGTAAAGAATCCCTTCCTTTGCTGTCTATGAAATCTTTGCTCTTCCAGTCTGAGGGGGTGACCTCTTGTTCTTTGTACCTTTCTGTTAATGAACAGGTCACTGGAGAGCTCTTTATATTGGCCCTGCAAATATTTATATAATGTTATCATATCCCCTCTGAGACGCCTTTTTTCTAACGTATATAAATTCAATTTTTTAAGTCTCTCTTCATAACTAAGATCCTCCAAACCCCTTATTAATTTTGTAGCTCTCCTTTGCACTTTTTCTAGTTCCTTAATATCCTTTTTAAGGACTGGTGCCCAGAACTGTACTGAATATTCAAGGTGAGGTCTTACCATTGATTTGTAAAGAGGCAAGATGATATCCTCTTCCCGTGAATCTATACCTCGTTTTATACATGCCAATATCTTATTGGCCCTTGCAGCTGCTGACTGGCATTGGGCACTGTTGCCAAGTTTGTTGTCTATAATTATTCCTAAATCCTTTTCATTAGTAGTTTTTCCCAGGGAAAAACCATTTAACGTATATGTTGCTTTGTTATTATTTTTCCCATAATGCATAACTTTACATTTGTCTATATTGAACCTCATTTGCCACTTTACTGCCCAGTCCCCCACTCTGTCCAAATCTTCCTGTAAAGAAAAAACATCAAGATTAGTCTTTATTGCCTTACCTAATTTAGTGTCGTCCGCAAACACGGAGACATGGCTCTCAGCACAATGTGGCAGATCATTAATAAACAAATTAAAAAGAAGAGGGCCCAAAACAGACCCCTGAGGTACTCCGCTTAATACCCTTGTCCAATTTGAGAATTTTCCATTTACAACAACCCTTTGTGTTCTATCTTTTAGCCAATTTTCAATCCACATACACACATTTGCCCCCAAACCTATTTCTCTCAATTTGTAGAGTAACCTTTTGTGTGGAACTGTATCAAATGCTTTCGCAAAATCCAAATAGATCACATCAACTGCCACACCTAGATCTATATTTTTACTGACTTCTTCATAGAATGTTATTAAGTTTGTTTGACAAGACCTGTCTTTCACAAAACCATGTTGACTTTTACTAATTATATTCTGGTTCAAGATGTATTCTTGAGTGTATACCTTTAGCAATCCTTCAAATAGTTTCCCCACTACAGATGTCAAGCTCACTGGCCTATAATTACCTGGCAGAGATTTTGATCCCTTTTTAAATATTGGAATGACATCCGCCTTTCGCCAGTCTGTTGGCACTGTACCTGAACTGAATGAATCCCTAAAGATCATGAATAGTGGTCTGGCCAGAATTATGCTTAACTCTCTAAGTACCCTTGGGTGTATACCATCTGGTCCTGGGGCCTTGTCTATCTTAACAGAGTGTAATTGCTTAAGCACTTTTTCCTGTGTCAGCCAATCCCATGTTTGCGGCGAATGTCCCATAATTTCCTGTAGCAGGGGCTCGTCCATCTGCTCTTCCTTAGTATAAACAGAAGAAAAAAAAGTATTTAAAATGTCTGCTTTCTCTCTGTCCTCACTTACCAAATTTCCCATTTGGGATAACAAGGGCCCAACATTTTCCCTCTTTAGCTTTTTTCCATTTATATATTTATAAAACATTTTGGGGTTAGTTTTACTCTCCTTGGCAACCCTTTTCTCATTTTCCAATTTAGCCATTTTAATTGCCTTTTTGCAGGCTTTGTTGGCCTCTTTGTACTCTATAAATGATAATGCTGATCCGTGTTTTTATAATGTTTGAATGCCATTTTCTTGTTTTGTACTTCCTGTTTCACGTTACCTGTAAGCCACATTGGTTTCGATTTGTGTCTTTTGCATTTGTTTCCCAAAGGTATATATTGGGATGTGTACTTTTGTAATGTGTGCTTAAAGGCATTCCACTTGTCTTCTGTGTTTAGTCCAGAAAACAATCGTTCCCAGTCTAAATGTTCAATCGATGCCCTTAGTCCATCAAAGTTAGCCCTTCTAAAATTAAGTGTTTTGGTGGCATATTTACCAATTTGCTTTTTTGCATTAATCTCAAATGAGACCATATTATGGTCACTATTCCCCAAGTGTTCTCTTATTTGGATGTTTGAGATAAGCTCCTCATTGTTTGTTATTACCAAATCCAGACAGGCATCCATTCTAGTTGGGGTGTCTACTAATTGTGCCATAAATTTGTTATTAAGCAAGTCCAGAAACTTGCTGCCCCTAGCTGAACTAGTTGTGCCACACTTCCAATCTATATCTGGGTAATTAAAATCTCCCATGATTAGAACTTCATTCAGATTTGCAGCCTTTTCAATTTGTAATAAAAGCTGATCTTCTCCATCAATGCTAATATTTGGTGGCTTGTAGCATACACCTACAAGTAATGTGCGATTCTTTTTAGCGTCTAAGCTAATCTCCACCCACAGTGTCTCCACATCAGTTCCAGTTACATCATGTACACCTTCTTTAATACTGGGATTTAATTTAGGATTTACATACAGACAAATCCCTCCCCCTTTTCTATTTACTCTGTCCTTTCTAAAAAGTGAGTAACCTTGTAAATTAACTGACCAGTCGTGGGTCTCATCCCACCACGTTTCTGTGATTCCGATTAAATCATACTGTTCAGCACTTACCAGTATCTCCAGCTCACCCATTTTGTTTGTCAAGCTTCTTGCATTTGCTAAAAGACATTTGAGATTACTACCCATTTTCTGTTTAGTTGACAAACACTTAATGTGTGCAGGTTTAATTATATGGACCTCCCTTTGGTCTATGTTAACCCCACCACTGCTTTCCTCCTCTCCCATAGCTAGACCCACCTTC
The DNA here is from genome assembly GCA_036172795.1 of Pelodytes ibericus. Classification (NCBI taxonomy): domain Eukaryota; kingdom Metazoa; phylum Chordata; class Amphibia; order Anura; family Pelodytidae; genus Pelodytes; species Pelodytes ibericus. The sequence goes on from CM069862.1 coordinate 117,349,464, forward strand.
CAATCTACCCTAGCTACCATTGCTTCTTTTTGATCTTGACCCTCCCCCCCAGAGCTTAGTTTAAAAGCTCATCTAATCCTATAGCCATCCTCGCCCCTAATACTGCAGCCCCCTCATCATTGAGGTGCAGCCCATCCCGTCCAAAGAGTCTGTAGCCGACTGCAAAGTCTGCCCAGTGCTCCAAGAACCCAAATCCCTCTTGCTTGCACCACCTTCGCAACCACGCATTAATCTCCCTAAGCTCCCGCTGTCTCCCTGACGTAGCGCGTGGTACTGGTAATATTTCCGAGAATATTACCTTGGAGGTCCTTTCCTTTAGCTTCTTTCCTAGTTCCCTAAAATCATTTTTAAGGACCCCCCACCTACCATTTACTTTGTCATTAGTACCAATGTGTACTATGACCGCTGGATCATGCCCAGCCCCTCCCAATAATCTGCCTACCCGTTCCGCAACATGCCGAACCCGAGCACCCGGGAGACAACATACAGTTCGGCATTCGGGGTCCTGGCGACAGATTACCCTATCTACCTTCCTAATAATAGAATCCCCTACCACCACAACCTGTCTAGCCTTCCTAGTGTCCTGGCTCCCAACTGCGCTGGAGAGGCTACTCACCTGGCTGCTAGGAGAGTCCGCCTGCCCCAGAAATGCCTCTTCTGAGCTAATCCCCCCAGGATCCTCACACAAGCTGGCAAACATGTTGGGGTGAACCAGCTCAGAACAAGCCTCCCTAGCTCTCCGACCCCTACTGCCCCTTACACAACTAACCCAGCTCTCTGCCCTAGAAACCTCTTCCCCTCCATCATCACCCTCCTCTACACTGGCCCCAGCCAATGCCTTCTCCGTGAGCAGTAAACTCCGCTCCATGTTGCTTATGTCCCTAAGTGTTGCCAGTTGCCTCTTTAGATCTAATATTATATTTTCCAAAGCAGCAACCTGCTCACATCTGCAGCAGTGGTATGGACCCTGGGGAACTTGCTCCAAGACCGCATACATGCTGCAAGACATGCACTTAGTGGCATTGTCCAACATGCTCTCTAGTGTAAACCACAAAATTAAAAATAGAATAAAATAAAAAAATAAAAGATTTATACTTTACCCTCCTTCTTTGCTTCTAACTCCCACACTTAAGAAGCTTTTTTCACTTTAGAAGCTGCTCCCTTGTATTCGCCTGGCTCACTATTCGCCTGCTCCTTCCAGTTAAATGGCCTTCAAAGTAAAGAAACTCCCAGAGAAGGTTAATTAACTGATTGCAAACAGCCTTGCAAACCTTTTCCCTCCAAACAGTTTTTTTTTCAACCAATCTTTATCAAAAATGCACACAAAACAAACAGTGCTCCCCTTGCAGTAAAAATCAAAATATACTTTCCTTCTTTGCTTCTAACTCCCACACTTAAGAAGCTTTTTTCACTTTAGAAGCTGCTCCCTTGTATTCGCCTGGCTCACTATTCGCCTGCTCCTTCCGGTTAAATGGCCTTCAAAGTAAAGAGACTCCCAGAGAAGGTTAATTAACTGATTGCAAACAGCCTTGCAAACCTTTTCCCTCCAAACAGTTTTTTTTTCAACCAATCTTTATCAAAAATGCACACAAAATAAACAGTGCTCCCCTTGCAGTAAAAATCAAAATATACTTTCCTTCTTTGCTTCTAACTCCCACACTTAAGAAGCTTTTTTCACTTTAGAAGCTGCTCCCTTGTATTCGCCTGGCTCACTATTCGCCTGCTCCTTCCAGTTAAATGGCCTTCAAAGTAAAGAGACTCCCAGAGAAGGTTAATTAACTGATTGCAAACAGCCTTGCAAACCTTTTCCCTCCAAACAGTTTTTTTCCAACCAATCTTTATCAAAAATGCACACAAAATAAACAGTGCTCCCCTTGCAGTAAAAATCAAAATATACTTTCCTTCTTTGCTTCTAACTCCCACACTTAAGAAGCTTTTTTCACTTTAGAAGCTGCTCCCTTGTATTCGCCTGGCTCACTATTCGCCTGCTCCTTCCAGTTAAATGGCCTTCAAAGTAAAGAGACTCCCAGAGAAGGTTAATTAACTTCTTACTTTTCTTCTGCATTTTTTGTTTTATCTTTACCTGATAAGACCAGAAATGAAATAATCAGATTATTAATCCACAAATGAAACCTTTAAAATTAGAAAATAATTGATTCTGGTGATATTTTACCTTAGGGCAGTGACGTTTATTATTTGTACAGTTTGCACACATAGACTGACTGCTGTGCTCTCTGAATCAATATCTTCTTTCTGCTGCTGTTGTTTTATCAGCCCAGCCATCCTTCCATACATCTCTCAGGTGTTATATATATTATACACTTATTATTATTATTACTGGTGTTCACTTTTTTTAAGGGTAGGATAGTTATTTATGTGGGTCAACCAGGTTTTAATCAGTTTGATTCAAAATGTATTTTAATATGGTACAGTGGTCCATGCTGGAAACAAACCACCAGCTTATCACGGGTAGCTGTCAGAAAACAGATTATACTACAGCTCCAGATGGAAAGAGAAACTAGTTGATGTATTTCTAAATCAACAAAAAACTATGCAATATGGGACTATTGACTGGGCTGTAAAGGGGTTAATTTTAAGTTTTTAAATATCTTAGCTCGAACTTGAGGTGCATTGGGATGCAGTTTTGACATTAGTTGTCACCCCTCTCTTGCTCCTGCCCTCTTACGCAGACATTATTGTATTTGTATATTTTGTAACTATGTATGTGTGTTTGTTTTATAGCACAGTAGACAGGATGTAACTTTCTTGCTTCTTGTTCTGTAATGTTCAAGGTGTAAATGTTATGTTTTATATGTAATGTTATCTGTTATATGATAAAATAAAATAATATGAAACATTAAAAAAATGAAAAATTAGAAATCTGATGTGACTTCTTCAAGTGGGAAGTTGTTTTACTGGAGAATTGAAATGGCCAAAATTGGGATCATTTCTGGGGATTTTGTCGCATGTTGAGTAGAGTTAATCCATTTGATTCCCTGGGTTGATATCAATGAACATAATATGGCCAAAAATCGGCTTAAAATGGGAGGAAGTTCATATTGAAATTGGCTCTACTGAATAGCGTATTCAGCTACATTTTCCGATTTAGTCCCATTTCGGGCCAGCTCGGTCTATATTGAGTAAACCATTCATTTTTTTTAATTATTTTTTTTAATTATTGCACAGTCACGTCAGGATGCAAGCAGACCTGGAGGAGCTTCTTTGACCTGTAGCCAGGGGTGAACCTCCTCTTGACTTCCAGCATGAGGAGGTGCAGATCTTCTGCCATAGTTTTTGGGTTGTCCTGGCAAGTCTGACTACCCATTCTGTGTTCTTATCCTGGCTTCCTCTGACTACACATTCTGTGTACAGACCTTGGGATCCTTGATTACCCGCTGTGTGTCCCAGCCTTGGCATTTGTTCACGATCAGTTTGTTATACTTAACTTGGCTTCTACTGATTGTCATCACTGTATTCCAGATTCATGCAGTGATGGCAAACCTATGGCACTGGTGCCACATCAGGAACTTGGCACCCCTGAGGTGACACTGTATCTGACCATAAGATTCCCATCATCATATATTGAAGGAAGTGCAGCAAACATGACCACGTATGTAAGGAATGTAAGGAAAATAATTTAAAACAAGGAGAAGGGTAACTGAAATATAAAGGGTCTGCCATGAAAAAGGGGAAAGGGTTTCCTGTGGAATAATGGGCAATTGGGATCAAAAACCTTTGACATCACTGAACTAATGAGTTCAGAGCCTCCAAGATCCAGATCAGCTGGATGATGAGACTTTCTTGTTGCCCAGGGTCCCCTCACCAAGAGAAACTTTTCACTTTTAGTAAATTACCATTCATCCACTCTATTGGGTCTATTCACAAGAATTTGAGTTTGGAGGTCAACTTTAACTTTGAGACAAAGTCAAATTCTGAACTTGAGAAAAAAAAAACAGGTTTGAATCTTCCCCATTGCAAGTAATGGAAGGCAACATTATTGAAGCTATTTTTGAGACTAAGTCAAGCTCAGGTGCCGAGTTTGACTTAGTCTCAGCTTTGAACATTTCACCTCCCGTTACTTTTATTACACCTATTACACCATGTGATTGCCTGGAACAGCTGCTTCTAGAATGGACCCCCTCGTTATCATCTAACCACAGATGTGTAATGCACGCTAATTCGGGTCTTTTAATACGGTATTGTGTAGCAGACATATTAACCCTTTTAACGTGCAAACATATATTTTTATGACAGGTGCACTTTAATGCAATTTTTTTTGTTTCAATGGAGTAGTGCTAAATATTGAGAGCATTATTAAATATAATTCCTCTGTCCCGATAATGACCTATATAAATTAGCTGACTACAATAGCTTTTAAAGCAGATTAATAAACATGCATTTCATACCTATCTTCCTATCTGGTTTTGATTGTTATTGTATTTTGAATTTAGGTTTAAAATAAAGGGTTTGAATCTGATGTTTGTACATACAATATCCACTTGACTAGGTAATACCTTGCTATTTTACATAAACATTGATGGTGTTTATCAGAAGACACATCTTAACTTTTTTATTTATGTCTTCTCTTTAAAATAATGTTCTTTGAAGTCTGCTAATACGACCATTGAGAAAGGATAAGTAGAGAAATTAATTTAGGGCTTAGGATTTATTTTAGAATAAAAAATATATTTTAAAATGACGATATGGAAAGAATTACATCATTCAATGTAGAACGGCTGAAAATTTAATTATATGTATATATCTTATTCACTAAACTTAAAGCATTGAGCTGAATGATGCTTGGCTTTAGCTCACCTCAACACTCTCAAACACTGTAATGTAAGCACATTAATGCAATGTACCAATAGCTAGGGGCTGGCAGCATTCTGTCTGTGCACTGCCCAAGTGCACAGACATCTTACCATGCTAACTCTTGTTCTCCCTGCACAAAGTCAGAGCATCAGGGGTCATGTGACCTGCCAACGCTGAGACTTCAGACCACACAGAGAGCATGAGAGGCAGCATGGTAGGATGTATGTGTGTCTGGGCAACGCACAGACACCATGCTGTCTGTAGCTAGCTGTGGATACTGGCTGGGGTAAGTAATTGATGTGCAATGCTGGTAGGGGGAAAGTATTTTGTGTGCATTGTGGATAATTGGACATGTCCTAGGTCTGCAATGTGAGTGATGGGGCATGTCATCGGGAGCTGGTGTAAATCCTGGATGTGCAATGTTGGTGATGGGGCAGGTATATGGTGTACATTGGGTGATGGAACATGTCCTTGGTGTGTAATGTAGGTGATGGGGCATGTCCTAGGTGTGCAATGTGGATGATGGAGCATGTCCTGGGGTGCTGGGGTAAGTCCTGAATTTGCAAAGTGGGTACTGGGGCATATCCTGAGTGAGCAATTTGGGTGATGTACATGTGCTGGGTCATGTCCTGTGGGTGCTGTGTGGCTGCTGGCTGGGAGATACGTCCTGGGGGTGCAATGTGGGTGTTGAGGCATGTCCATGTCATGAAAGGTCGGGCTATGGCAAGGGCATTGGGGGCAAAAGCAAAAGGAGAAATGGAGGGAGGAGGTTGAGATTAGGACTGTATCAAATATTCTATATTTTTTATGCCCAAGATGCATGTATACAGATAAAATGTGTCACTCACCTGATCCCCTCACATCGCTTGTCACCTCCTTCCTCACGCCATCATAGCTCTCGTGTTGTTACGGCAGCCATGTTTTTGGAGTCAGGAAGTCACTAGGGACTTCTGGAGACGTTTTTCATCTATGGTGGCCATGTTTTTGGAGTCTGTTTGCTCTCTATAAAGACTTCAAATAGATGCATTCATTTTTGTTTTCTCCTCCTCTTCTATTGTAATTTATATGCATATATATTTTAGTGTTCTGTATTATTTTTGTTTTTTCCTGTTCCTCCCTTCTGACACACCCATCTCCTTCTCCATTGGTCTATGCTAATTACTTCCTATATTTATTCACGTGTTCAATCGTTTTCTAGTTACCTGTGCAAAGAGTTCTGATTTCGTCTGACTTCTAAAATTGACCCTTGGCTTGTTTTTTTACTCTGTTTTTGATCTCCGCCTGCATCGACCCCGGATAGTACGTTGACTTCGTTTGATCTCTGCCTGCCTCGAATCCTCAGCCTGTTTTTGACCTTGCTTGACTTCTGCCTGCCTCGACCCCCTGGTTTGTTCCTCGACTCCGCTTGATCTCAGCCTATTTATATCATCAACCTGTTCCAGTCTGTCTTGTCTCCTGTGCTGCTCAGAGTACTCCAGCAACCCATTCCTGGTTACCTCTAGGTTGTACTTGTGCCGCACAAGCCCCTGGCAAAACATTACCCTGGGCTCAACCTTCGGGTACATATTTGTCAGGGTGAACACCACAAAGTACTTCCCAAGATTTGATCTTGCAACAAGGGTGCCTCCTTCTGGGTGTCACTGGTACACCGTAACAAAATGTCTGTTGCCACAGCTCTGACCTTTTAGTTTACCTAAATCATTTTGGGCAAAGAGCTCAGCAATAGCTCACCAAATAATTTTCACCTATGAACTGCTCACAACATATTTAATCATTCCAATATGTTTAGGTGATATCTTCGGCCTCACTGCCTGTGGGCATCAAAAGATAGAACATCCAACTTTGTCCAATAGTAGGTGTGTGTGGGCTATTTTTGCTTTCAGTTACTAAACCCCTGATTAATGAGAATTGTAAAAAATAATGTAAGATAGACACCTTATCAGAAAGACTGAGCAAAATTTCAATACATTCTCTCTGGGAATGGGATTTTTGTTCAATTACATGTGTCATTTTATTATTAGCATTATTATTATTAGGCTGTTTACAGGAGACCAGTACAACAAGCAGTTGGTGTTTTTTTCATCATGTTTTCTTTCACAGAGATGGAATGTTACATAGTTTACAGATGGTTGTTTTTATCTGGGATTAATTATACTGTAATGTGGAAAACATCTGGGAAGAAAAAGACAACTTAAGTACCTTTTGGAATACAAAACAAGTTTTATTTTCTCTCAGCACCTAGTACTACCTGCCATGAATAACTGATAAGAAACATTAACAGGCAATATCTTTCAGGATACAGTATCTAAGGTTTTCTTTCTTTCTTTTTTTAAAATCCTCTTCCATACAAAACTAGACTCCCTGTCCCTTTGCTGCTACAAACACTAAAGTCAAGAAATGAAGAATAATTTAATTAAAATGTGAAATGTGAGAAATTCAAATGAAAAAAAAAAAACTGAAGAAGAACATTGCATAATAAGAATGGAAAAGATAACTTGGAAGAAAGAAATGGAGACTGTGTGAATTAATTCCACAGAGATCAGTCAGTGAGAATTCAGAATGTTCTAATTAAGATTTAGGCTATCATATCTCCAAAAAAAGTTTAATCAAAGCATTCTAATTATTTAAGAATGTAGGCAAACCATGCACGTGTATCAGTTACCTGAGATTCAAGATACTTAGATGGTAGAAAAAAGTGTTTGGATTTGAACGTGTTTATTTCATAGAAATAAATGTTAGTTCTACATGATTATGCTTGACAGCAGATTTGCATTTGTGATGACATTTTAATCATTTTATGGTACCCAACTTTAATGATGAACACTTTGAAATGTTCTGTACATTCTCCTGCATCTCCTGTGTGATCTGGACAGCTAGTTCCAGACTCTATTCAATATGCGAAAAAGCTAGTGAACTTTGGTCAATGTGCGAAGCTTGATTTATGTGGTCATCATAATGTTTCTATCATAGAGTATAAAACAGCAAACAAGGGTGATTCCTCTCCCGAGTAGGTTACATCCTATAGGGTAGGCTATTTTCGCATTTGTCTGTTCTCGCTGGGAGGGTTTCTGTATTCTTAGTGCAGAGGATACCTGCCAGGCAATTTGGATCTGGACTGCCCTTTTGGGTGGGACCAGTCTGATATGTTAACGGAGAGGTTTCCACTGTAATGGTGCAAGCGGGCAAAAAATGGTGACTCCTCTCCTGAGTAGGTTACATCCTACAGGGCAGGCTATTTTATCTTTTGTCTGTTCTCACTGGGAGGGATCCCAATCTTTGTTTCTATCATAGAGTATAACCTTTGTTCCTAAGTTTAATGTTCCTTCATAAAAGTGTTGCAGAGACATTTCTATTTCACATTATGTCAATCAGTAGAATGACACAGCAGTATGGAATGCCCAGATGATGGGAGAATATGGTTGCATCTGTAAAATAATCTATGTGCCTGCAATAAAAACTACACTTAAATAATTAAGCAAATGCTCCCACAAATAGTGCCTCTCTAATTCTCTCTGTAGCTCTTAGTCTGATGGCATTTCCCCTCATGGCAGTCTATTTAACTGCCATTAGCCATTTTTTCTAAATTCCATTACTTCAGACCTGGGAAGATTTCTTTCTGCAACTCTTCACTTTTATATAACCAAACATTCTGAGTACATTTTGCCTGCCATTAGACCACAGAAGGCCTATTTATCACCCTCAGTTACTACTGGACAGTATGGATCTGTATCACCACCATAAAATGCATGGATCCACCATGGATCAGAAACCCTGCATATCAGGACACCCCTGGCCAACATCTCACTCGCTATTAATAAACTGCCGGAATGTTTTCTGACGTCCAGGTTTTAATTTGATCCTACGCTATGGCCTTCCAAATTCCCTGTTGCATTTTAAAAACCGGTTACCAAGCACTGTGGGCTTTCCTCTTCAAAAATGAATCAGTGTCATTAAATGTATATGATTCCATCAATTATTTTAGGAGCCATTAAAATAGTTGTTTTTCATTGCATAAAAAGAGATTTTTAAATTATGAAAAAACTTGACGTACCTTATAAGTTATATTTCTCAGGTAGGTTTTGGAATTCTGAGAAATCAATTCGTGTAAGATATATTATAGTTTTAAAGAGAAATTAATGTCTAGAAAAATCATTTACTGTCATTCACACCTGTTCATTCATTATGGATTCTCAGACAAAAACAGAAATAGATGAGAGGGCACGCAAAGCAAACCCTCTAACAGCCATATGAAAAAGTTGGCGCTATCTAGCACAGTAATCTTTTTTAACCCCTCTGAAACGGCATTTCAGCAGGTTTACATGCATATACCAACACTCCAATAATATTTAACAAAAACAATAATAAAAAAAAGAGTTTTACCCCTGATTCCTTAAAGGCAGGGACAACCAGTGCATGCTTCTTCTTCTACCCCAATCCTTGTTCAAGGGGCTGTGCAAGGTTCACAGCTTGTCGCACACACTACATCTGGATCACTACTGCAGTGATGCTGAGTGCAGTTACGCTCAGCCAGTCAAATTTCTATCTGATTGTCATTGCAATAGCAGTAGCCACTATTTTCAGAAATGTGATTACAAATAGGTATCCAGGGTGGCAAGTGATCTCTTTCATTGTTCCTGCAGCAGTAGGAACTTATTTTCACTAAAATGCATCAATGGACAGATAGTTTAGATCGCTCTTAATTAAAAGAGAGCACCACCTGTAATATGAGAGTTAGCAGTGTAGCATAGCGTTCAGTAATTAAATACCGTAGATCAGGTGTTCTTACTGCGAAAGGGAATTTATTGAATCATAAAATTCACTCCTTTCATTAAATGAATGCAGCTACATTAAAATAAAGGTTATTAATCAACTATAAACACACTTTTCTCTATGAGCCCATTGTGTTTTGCATTGAAAATCTCAATTAGATGGGATGGGACGACATGTGAAGTTAATCTTTATTTTCTGTCTATTTCACCTCCTTCAAGTTTCAAATAAATTGTAAATGACAGTCACTAACTAAATGTTTTATTTCTGTATGAAAGTACTGAAATGTCAATAATATAAAATAAATAATTCATTACCTTTTGAATTGCTAACACATCTTCCAAAGAACACGTAGATCCAGTCTGGAAATAGTAATTAGGCATAGTTAGCAAACACCACAATTAGAAATAGAGTGTTAAATTACTGTTGATCTTCTCTAAATGTCAGTATGCCCCATGAGAGACATCATTTGTCATATCTACAGTAAGTTGCAGATTTTCATGGTTGGAGAAATATCAGGAATTAGATAAAAAAAGTTCCAGTGGGATGTCCAGCTTGTTTATGTTTCTAAGAAACTTTAATCTGACACTATACACAGAGGTGTGGGGGCATTCTGGCACTATAGATAAAGGTGTGGGGCAATATGGCACTGTAGACAGAGAACTCAGGCAATCTGGCACTGTGGACAGAGGTGTGTGGCAATCTGACTCAGTGGGCAGAGGTGTGGGGGCAATCTGGCATTGTGGACAGGCTTGTGTGGGCAAGGTTACAACAGGAAAGACTGCAATCTGAAGAGGAAGTGGTGGGAAAATGAAGGTTGGGGTGAATGAGTTTAGTCAGGTCTAGGGCAGTGCAAAAACCTAAATACACCATTGGACCTGAGGTGATATGCACATTTCATCTCACTATTTTAACTTGGAATTGGCCATAGCCAACTTGGTTAACGTTGCATGCTTGAAGAGCTAAGATAGACATCTGTAGATCACATGTAAACCCAGCTACCCTTTTAAATCCAAGACACCAAAGATATAATGAATGATGTGGATTCCCATGTGATCAGTAAACAGAAAGAAGGTTCTGTGAAACAAGAATCTCAAGATCAGGTGTGATGGAGTTTACCTGTAGCTGTGGCTGCAACGTAACTTTATAACCTTAATCACAGGTGTCTGCAGTTTTCTTTGGATTAAATGACTGGACTGGCATTGGACAGTAGGTTAAGGGGAGAGGGTCTATTTATAGCATATAGTGTGAACATATGTTTTATATACTACATACCACTGAGGAAAGTCAAGTGTATCCTGACAAAATGTGTAGGGTGTGGGGTTGTTCACTCGATTTGTCATTTGTGGATTATTTTAATTGGTGTTCTGTTGCCAGTTTACAGGTGCTTAATTTCAGTTAAAATGATGATCCTGAGGACAGCTACTGATGACCTTTTTATTGAGCATGCTTAGTACTAGCTGGTCTCTATGCATGTTTTAGATGTTTTATTCCAAGTAAAGTGTGTTAAATGGTTATCCAAGATATCACGCTAAACACTCTACACCTGAGGCTCTGAAGAGACATCAGTTCTCTGTCTACATATCTTCTGATAAATTGTTGGTCTGTGGAGAATCTATCTTTGCTTATCAAATATTATTTTACATGAAGTGTATTAGATTGTAGGAAAAGCCTTTAGGTGGGAAAGAAAATACTAGTACAAAAAAGAAACTTGCAGTTTGTACTTTTTTTCTAGGACTTAGGAAAACAGGAGGCCATCTTGTCTCCTTGACGATGTCACTTACAGAATTGTACAAGATAGCAGCTACTAGTACAGAAAAAAATAGAATGCCCCTTCCTTTCTATCAGGTTGTCACTAATGATATAGCACTGCATTAAAATTTCATATTAAATTCACTACCTATAAAGAATTTTCATCTGCAAAAATCAAATTGTCCCTGTGTCAAGCAGAGCAGTACATGACATCAGAAGTGATGACAGTTGGAAAGTAGATGAGCAGAAGGTTCAATTGACAGCTTATAGAGGAAAGACATATATTATCATTTCAAACCATCAGTTAGCTTCATTGTTCTTTAAAAACATGATTTGTTACAGAGTATTCCTTTAACCAAAATAATATTTTATTTGCTGGTTTATCACATCCCCCGGCCTTAAGACCCCTGAGTCAAACAATCAAAGAGAGATTACTGGGGTGTAACTCTTTGAGTGCCAAAGAGTCAGGCACCAAATGGTCATCTGTGTTGAATACTAAGGAACAAGGTTTAAACCTTTTTCAATGCATACGTTGCTACACATGTAATCCCATGCGGTAGTCTACTATTAGATCTATGTGTTCTCATGCTTACAGAGCATACTGGCCCTGTTCCCCCTACTATTACCAGGACTGGGACCCTACCTAAAGGCTCCCAGTTCCCCAAAAGGAATGGGCCAGGCCCTGTCCTGTTAATCAAAACCCAACAGTGATGGGTGTTTTAACTTTACTATTGCTCTGCTTTCCAACACTTTAGGTGGAACTGCACCTTTTACATTTATATTCAACAGATATAATGTATACATCAAACTCAAAAATGTGGAACAATCTATTTTTATATTTGTAGGTGTTGCTATCTTTTTAAATGGATACTGAAAATGTATTAAAATGCTAAAAGAAAAAATAAGTAATGATAAAGAGACAAAGAATAGAAATTAAAGTAGACATTATCTATGAGCTTGTTTATGAAAAACAAATGAAACTTAAAATAATCTTATCAGTAGTTATTATCTTTATTGCTTTTGCATGATAAAGATATTACCTTCACTATTTTTCTGCATTCCAGTTTCCTGTTTCATTTGTGATATTCTTATTTATTTTTTGAGTTGCATTTTGTGATGCATTTATGCAGTCATATATGCATTTGCTAATTGTGAATTAGATTTTACTTGTTTCTAAAAAAAGAAAAAAAAAAAAGAATCCAATTATTCCTATTGAAATTAAATTCAGTGGTTTCCAGGTGGAATTAAATCCATAAGAAATGAGCTATGGCTAATGTCGGCAGAAAACAATGAGAGTAAATTTAACGCTATACTAGAGTGTGGCAAAAATCAGTAAAAACAAACAAACCAACATATAATTTTTTTTTTTCTCATTTATACATTTTTATTCAATTATTATTCAAAATACATATCCCTAAATACCAAAAATAAATAGATACATACACATATAAACATACAGCAGTATTGAGATGCATCTGAAATGGAATACGAGGAGCATGGAGGTGTTCACAAACACTTAACTTAAAACACACAAACACTTAACAAACAAAAAAAAAAAAGAGGAGGGCAAAAAGAAAAAAGGAAAAGTTCCTCCAGGATCTACCACGTCCACCCCCGTCCAGCCTGAGTAGGATTAATCACAAAAGGTTAGCCTTACGGCCTCCCATAGAGCCCAGATCTCCTCGAATTTACTTGCTTGTCCCTTGGAAAAGTAAAAAGCTCTCTCAGCCATAAGCTGGAATTCGACCTGTTTACTGAAATCTGCCCATTTGGGGAGATCTTGTCTCCTCCAGAGTCAGGAAAGTGAGAGCTTTACTGCCATAAGTATGTTTATTGCAAGGATCTGTTTTGATGATCTACCAGAGCACAAATTCATGTGAAACAAAAAGGTCTCGGGTGTTAATAGAATATTCCTTTGGAAAATCCCATTTAGTATCTGTGATACTTGACTTTTAATCGGGATAAGATAACGACACGACCACCAGATGTGAAGGTGAGTACCATCCCCTCTACCACATCTCCAATAGAGATTTATGTTATCCGGGAAGAGTTTATTAAGACGTGATGGAACGAAGTACCATCGAAAGAGCACCATATAAAATGATTCCTGTAGATTGATACCATGTAAAGCACGTCTAGTATCGTGGCATGTCTGATTCCATATTTCCATAGGAAATGTTTCCCCTAGATCTAATTCCCAATGGTATAAAGGATTAGGTTTATCATTTATCAATAAATTCTCCAACAGTACCTGCAGTCTGGACACTGCCCCTGACCTCTTACCGAGGTGTAGGAACCCGTCCAGAGGGGATGCCTCTACCGGAGGATTAGCATCTAAATATGTTTTAATTCTGATAAAGTTAAATAATTGGGACCTCGGTAAATTTGATGATGTCTGTAAAATATCGTAAGGGGCAATTTTCCCTCCCAACATTATATCTGAGATTTTTAAGAGACCTGAGAGTGACCACTGAGAAATATACAAATAAGGGATGCCCAACGTAAGGGCCCCCAATGCTGGTGATACCCTGTGTCCCAGAAAACCGCTTCTTAAATTTAAACATGCCTCTAACCACATCAGTAATTATAGTGGTGAGTATTTTCAATTTGTTAAAATTAGAGGTTTTTGTCCAAAAGAAGTAATAAGGATTTCGGCCCGAACATTCCAGGGTTTCAATCTGGCACCATGCCAAAACTATTTATAAAAAACCAACATATCATTTCTTAATGAATAAAAAGAGAATTTAGACAATATATCGGGGAAGGCTGACAACTTTTGACCCCAGGGGCAAAACCAGTTTTTTGGCCCATCGTGCAACTATACCAGCCCACGTCTTATCAGAGATAGTGCAACCATACCAGCCCACCTGTTATCAGAGATAGTGCAACTATACCAGCCCACCTGTTATCAGAGATAGACACAAATAGACAGACAAGGCAGATGTGTTGACAGATAAGGTACACAGATTGATAGACGGAGAAGACAATTACATAGAAAGACAGACAAGATGCAGAGTTAGATAGCTATACAAGTGGTTTAGCCCAAATGCATTTCTCCCCAGTTTCTGCTGGCCTTTTATCTCAAATTCACAAATGCAAATGGGAGAGAAAGGCTATCAAGGTGGAGACCAAAAGGGAGATCACAGGTCAAGGTGTAGACCACAAGTTCATACCTATGAGGTCTGTATACAAGGCCAAAATACGGAGCATACCTGACCCTGGGACCTTGTAGGGTTCAGCCCCAGCCCATTGAGTAATGTCAGAGAGCAGCCTGGGGGAATACTTTGAAAGCCTTCAAGATATCAAGATACAGCATGTATCTTATTTGTATACAGTCTCAGTGAGTCAGTCATAAGAGGGCTGGCATGTTTGGTCTGAGGGACAAGCACAGTTTAGAATATCATAGTGCATTCTCAGTAGCCCATCCATCATCATCATCATTTTTAAATAAAATGCGTAAAAGCAGCTACACTGCTTCACAGTGTTTCCTCTAAAACAATAGAAAAGCATTATGAAGATTCCAAAAACCAGGGTCCATTTTACAGGTTAGAGATAGATAACGGGAACATTGAGGCCATAAAGAGACAGAGAGGGAACTGATAGTGACAGAAGGACCAAAAAGAGGGCAGAGAGAAACAGAATTGAGTGAAACAGAAGGGTCAGACATGGGAAACCTAGGATGATGAAAGGCAAAAAAGAAAATACTGAGGAAATGGGACAAAATAATGACCCTATCACCATATGCCCCAATGTATAATGGGACAGACAAAAGCTGGGTATGCACTGGTCCCATACCTCTGGTATGCTCGGTGCTTTAAGCACCAGCACATAACATGTATTAAAAACTGGATGCTAAAAAGTTCCTGAAAGGTGTCATAGAATCTCTATCTAATTCATTTTAGTATAGATGCTATTTCCCCGTACAACTTTTCAACACTATTATATTTACTTTGAGAAGCTGCACTCCACACCTAGGAGGCACCGACAGGAGCTAGGAGGAAAGGAGGTGAGAGATGGGGTTAGAGGACATTAGAGGAAATCCATCACCCAAAATAATTCAATTAATAGGACATTAGTCTGAAGATCAAAAAGTAGTATATTTGAAAATATAATTGCAATTCCCCATCAATCAGCCTGTCATTATTAATGTCTATACTTAACTCTGAATTTGCAACCTCATACATTTTTAGGGAATTCACACATATATGTAATTCAATGCCTGCCAATGACTCTGGAAAAAGTCAAAGTTTTTTAGTGCACTTTATTTCTAAAGGAATAATGTCTGAATAAATTGAAGCAAACTGCTCTGAACTAACATGCTTTAAAACACTAGCTAACCGGTAGAGGAATAACTACAATTTTAAAATGCCGTTATTCTCAATATAAATGTAAATTTAGCACTAGGGACCTAAAGGTATACTAGCCACCCCTGGAAAAAAGAAGGTTGGGGGCTTGTAAAATGATAGCCCACAGACTCCTAAATGTTACTAGGGCAAGGTATTCTGACTGGCTCGCAATAAATAAAGGAGACAATGACTGTATGAATTACCTTATCCCCTACTAAAAACACTGTCCCAAATGACGACTTAAAAGCTTTTATGTACATATTAATAGGTGTATGTCATATTATTGTATTTATAGATAATAGATATTATCACGGGAAAAGGATGGTCCATGGTTTTACAGGACATAATAACACTCAATAGCAGGGCTTAAAATCAGGTTAATACAACCTCAAATGAACAACAACAGATAACATATTACACCATGTAATGATTTATTTAACAAAAATAAAGTCAAAATGGAGAATTCATGTGTAAATAAGTACAAATACCTTATGATTCAATGGGTGGTACAACCACCTTTAGTAGCAATATTTTTCGGTATGGCTTTATCAGTCTCAAAATCTAAAGGTTCCTGCTTCAATCCAGTGTTTGGGACAAGCCCATGGTTTTGTTGTTATATGCACTTTACACATCTACTTGCATCTTTATAAAGCTTGCATAGTGTTATTTCCAATTTCTTTGAAAACTTTATTGTAATTTTTCCTGTTCTTTTATAAACAAGCTTCTTATGTGTTTATGGAATAGGGGTTGGCATTTTGTCCACTGTAGGACTGTCAAGCTCACTTTGTAAAATGCATTCTGGTTCTACAGCAATGGCACCCATCTATTGATTGCTACTCTACAAGAAGTCCAAATGAGGCAATAGCGTGAGTGGGTATCATCTGTTGCAAAGGGTTTAAATTGCTACAGGATGAAATATCTTACAAAGAACATCCACCGTTTTTTTTTTTTTTTAACTTGGTCTCCCATTTTATTTCCAGCCTATGGACTTGGTCAGCTAGAGTTAAAACTTGTAGCATAGGTTTGGGAAGTTATAAACTTAGGTTGTGCAAAGTTATGAGCCAATTGATTGTTGCTTGAGCACATTATGGAACATTAAGATATTTTTACATTGAGCTGTGGACTTTGGAAAATGCAAATACGTTTTTTTTCGTTTCTCAAAAATACCTGAAATAGATAGATTTGTGTAGTTCTTTTAATGTAAAAACCAAGCATGAGAAACAAATCCATGAAACTTGAAGGATACGTTTAGATAGTGAAAAACTTTCTGTGCAAAATTAAAAAGTAATTGGCTGATGTTTAGGAACATTTTGACACATTAACCTTCATTAAGCTATTTACACAACATGTTTTAGGGTATCTAATTTTCTGAGACATTAGTTGTTTATTCTCTTAAATGACAACTAATATACTATGTCTAATCAGTCTATGGTTTATACATATATATGTTTCAATAAACATTATGGAGGATACATTAACTTTATATACCACCATCTACACATTAGAAGCTATTCGCTAAAAGTGATAAGCAGGTGAGGTACAGGTGAATTGCTGGGCAGGTTAGTTGAGGTCAGATCAACATTTGCTTAAAATGAAAACACTTAAAGAAACACTCCCAACAAAAAATGAAAAGGTTTTACTTTTTTATTTTGTATTGTTGATTTTATATGTGTCTTTTGTTTTTCTTTTGTGCCTGTATTTAATAAAATATGTAACTAAACAAGTGTGACTGGGCACTGTCATTTTGTGAAATATAGTGTTTTTGGGTGCCACCACTCAGAGACTTTACAGCACAAATGTCTCACTTTGGGGCTGGGGACATAGAATGCAGTCTATAATGTCAGAATTCTGATCATGCATTGCATTGAATGGGTGGGTAATGTAACTATTACATCACAAGTGGACGGAGTTATGATCCTGTTTGATCAGGTTAATCTTCTCTATTTGTGTTGGACGGCAGGTTAAAAAAAGTTGTACAAAGACACCTAGTCCTGCCCACTATGATACACAAGAGCCAGTGAGAGAGCAGGGGTGTATCTTATGACATTATCATGCAGGCTTTAGCAACAGTTGTGAAGTGAGACTGGCTGGAAGATTTTGGATGATGTTGCTGCATGGAAAATATTCTAAAAATGGATGCTGGAGATAAAAACCTTTTATATGCAATTAATTCAATCATATAATAACTGTGCCATATGATTTATGTATGTGTTTATTTTAAATGACCAGGTTATCTAGTTACATCTTATGTAAGTGGTAGTGTCCCTTTAAAAATGGTCTGGCCAATTAGGCTTCTCTAGCAGGAGAAACCCACCAGGTTTGGCCCTGCACAATGCATAGTATGAAATACTAATCTCACCTCAATTTGAATGCACCCAGTGTTGTATTTATGCCTAGGGCAGGACCAGTGCTACCCTCCCTCACTGTCCTAAGGCTGCCTACACAGACAGCCTGCCCACAAGATCACCAGGAAGCAAACTAGTTCTGTACGTATGGATGGTAGGGCAATATTGTGCAATTTAAATGCATGTGGGGGGAATGGTCCAGAGGATGCGGTCAATCTAGATCTCTGGATGGGGAACAGGGATGTGTGGGCAATCTTCTATTGTGGAAAAGTTCATGTGAGTAAGGGCTGAAATCTAGAGAGGTTGGGGTGTGAAAAATAAGGGTTGAAGTGAGTACATGAGTTTAGTGAGGCCAAGGGCAGAACAAATACACCACTGCCTGCACCTTGTAACTCCAGCTGGATAAAGACCCTATTTACCAAGGCTGCAAATATACTGTGGCATTACAACTTGAATTCTATGGAGTGCTGGACCAGCCACTCTAAACAGAATTTCAAGTATGATATGTTTGCTTTCAAGTATGAGATGTTCGCTTGTGTTCCACTTACAATAACAACATTTTTTTAACATACTGGAAAATTGTCAAATACCCATTTTTGCTTCCTATGATGTTATAGGCTAAAAAAATAAGTTTATTTTCTGAAGACTATCTCCTATCTAATTGTATAGCCTTCAGAATGTTCAAAACATGATTCATGTGGTGTTTTTTTTTTTTTTAGAAATGTTCAATATAGTTTTTTATCCTATTCTCTGGCACAAAAATGCTATTTTTTTAAGTCTCTCCAACCACTGCATTCATAGCTATAAAAATAAAATATAAAGTAAAATGATTGTGATCCATTTTTCTTCAAACCCTGGCTTTGTAATGTTATTCATAGCTCCGAGACTATTATTGCGCTGTAGTGAATTAGAATTCCTAACTAATATTTCACTTTTCCACTCATCTGTTAGGAACACATATCTCTCCCTGCATCTTTGTTATCTGCTGTTTTCAAAGACAGCACCTTGAACGTTACAAGCCTCTGCAAATGTTAAAGAATTGGAACTGGGGAGTGTAAAAAGAACTTCTCAATGTACTGTAGCTATATCGATCCATTCAGTGTCAAGATTGACAAATAGAAAATGGCTACATCCTGCACTTTTAAAGAAATCTAGCAGTAACAGAACATCTCCTCTGTTTAAATGATAGCAGCATACCTCACTGAAATCGTAAGGAACAAAGATTCCCTGTCGTAACTGCAAATTATTTTGCACCTGAAATACTAGAAAGATTACAGGCTGGTGAAAATGCCATCACATTATTTAAAGCAGACCTGTCAAGCTGCGTGGCTAGATTGACAATGCAATAGTGCAATTTAATCTGTATGTCATATTAACCTAAAGGGCTATTCATGTAGCATCGATTTTTCATGGGAAAATTGGAGCTCCAAAATGCAGCCTGTAGCACCAGGGGACATCATTAAATTATTGTTGGTGCCAAATGACTGTTGATGGCCCCAGGGAGTATCATTATTGTTGGGGTCAGCGGACAGCTGCTCACCACAGGAGCATAATTATATTCTTGTTGAGGCTAGTAGAGCCACTGGCCCCAGGGGGTATCATTATATTCTTGTTGGGGCTAGTAGGGGACCTTATATACTATGGTTGGGGGCAGTGGACAGTCTCCAGCCCCATTAGGACTATATATTTTATTATTGGGGCAAGTGGGGTCCTTTTATTCATTGATGGGATTAGCAGATAGCCGGCTGAAATCACCATAATGAGTGTCCAAATTTAGAATTTGTGCACAATTTGGCTACAAACCCTGATCTAGCCCCATTTCAGGTCAGATCAGGGTATATTGGGATGACCTTCTAATTGCAGTCCAAAGTATAGGTTAAATTTTATTATTTTTGACCAGCTGTTCATCCTTTTGGTTCTTTGTGTACTACATTCTGCACATTATTGATTATTAATTAGTGATAATTATTATTATTGCATGTCTCCTAACTTTTTACCATGGCAATGTGGGATGAAAGGTGCTGGCCTCAAAAGGGTAGTGTCAGCGTTACCACACATGTGCAGTAGCGCAGTCACTGAAACTGACATGGCTACCTTGCAAGCAAATACGTATTCATTCTCTGGTGTCCCAAACAGTGACTGTCCCACTCAAAGCGGAACTGTTGGGGAATTTTATTGATGAAGTAAAACAAGTATTTTCCTGTTTACTACATTATAATACTTACGGTAACATGTTGATGCATTTATATAGCATACCAAGAAAGGATTCAACTATTTAGTGCAAAAAAAGAAAGAATAAATAATTATGCCATGAAACTATTTAATGGGTAGCTTAGCTGGAAAAAGTCTTCTATTCAGCTATATTGGAGAACATTTCTAACTCAACTTCATTATCCTAAAGTTTGAAATTACCATCTCAATTTACCTGCAATTTTGTCTTTATTGGGCACACACTTGTATATCTTCCTTATAGATGTTCCACATGATGGACTAAAATGTAAGCTTTCTTTTGTCTACCATATTGGAGAAAGATAAAGCAACTAGCAGGTTTTGATATGATTTAAACATTAGACTAATTCATGGTTTATGGATATAAACACTATTTTGGTCAGATATGTCATATAACTGTCTATTCTCTTGCTCTAAGAGAGATCCTTAAAAAGACTAAAAGTTGAGATTTTGCTGTTTATCACATTGTATAAGATAATGCAATACATAAATTCAGTGTGCAACTATACAACATATCCTAACTAGTGTTGAGAGAACCCGAACCGCACTGTTCGGGTTCATACCGAACATTACGGTGTTCTGACCCCGAACCCGAACACTCCACTGTATGTTCGTGTTGGAGTTCGGCTATAAACCGAAAGTCTATAAACCTAAAGACATTCGGTTTATAGACTTTCGGTTTATAGAATAGCAATAGCATTACATGTATTCCATAAACCGAATGTCTTTCGGTTTATAGACTTTCGGTTTATGGAATACATGTAATGCTATTGGCTTTCTATAAACTGAAATAGAGTCCCCATTCATAAGAAACTCTTATGAATGGGAACTCTATTTCGGTTTATAGAAAGCCAATAGCATTACATGTATTCCATAAACCGAAAGTCTATAAACCGAAAGACATTTGGTTTATAGACTTTCGGTTTATAGAATAGCAATAGCATTACATGTATTTCATAAACCGAAAGTCTATAAACCAAAAGACATTCAGTTTATAGACTTTCGGTTTATGGAATACATGTAATGCTATTGCTATTCTATAAACCGAAATAGAGTCCCCATTCATACGAATAGGTCAATTGACCTATTCGTATGAATGGGGACTCTATTTCGGTTTATAGAATAGCAATAGTATTACATGTATTACATCTGAGAGTCAAATAGAAGCGTCAAATATTGTGCTTACAGCGCAGTTTGAAAAATTCTAATAGTTTTGGGTGGTAAATACTACATTTGCGTCTTGCGGTGCACTTCATATCTGAGAGTCAAATAGAACCGTCAAATACTGTGCTTACAGCGCACTTTGAAAAATTCTAATAGTTTTGGGTGGTAAATAGTACATTTGCGTCTTGCAGTGCACTTCATATCTGAGAGTAAAATAGAACAGTCCAATACTGTGCTTACAGCGCACTTTGAAAAATTCTGGCTACCTCCTCCTCCTTCTCCAGCTCCGCTTTCACCTACACCGCCACGCTCACCGCCTCCTCAACCTATGGGTCACTTAGTATAAACTGAAAGAGAATACCCTGCACTCCAACCCTCTCTCAAATGGATAATTCTGTTGATCCTACTGGCAGTCATGCTTTAGATTTATGTTCTTCCAAAGCTAAAATCAAAGATTCCATCTAGTGCTATTTTATGGCTCAGCTGTATTTGTAATCTGTATGTATTTTATGTTATTTGAAGTTATTACCCTATCCATATTTGTTTGCAGGGCACTTGTCCTACTCTTACCCCCATTTTTCTTCCTTTTGCAGCCCTCTAGCCCTTTCCAGGACTTTTTAAGAGGCATTTTAGTGCCCAAAAGTTCGTGTCCCCATTGACTTCAATGGGGTTCGGGTCCGGGGTCAAGTTCGAGCCCGAACCCAGACTTTTTTCCGAAGTTCGGCCGAACCCGCCGTACCCGAACATCCAGGTGTCTGCTCAACTCTAATCCTAACATTATTTTTTTTACATTTATTATATATTTTTTAAAATATTTAAAGTTATTTTAAAAGCACCTAGCTTAAAAATATTGGTGATTTAGTCACAATATATGCCCATATTTTCCTTAGCCCATCATTATGCCAAAGTACTCCAAATTTGGCGAGTCCTATCTCTGTAGCTTACTTACATGAAACTGAAGTTTTTTTTAACAATCTGTCTTAAGCTACAATTTATACAATTTCATTGGACACCATATACAGAGCAACTGTGAGTGGGTGGGCTGCACGCCCCCGGAAGCTGGTCAGGCTTTAAATACAAACATTTAAATAATCAGCCTATTTGCTTGTTGTTTGAGATTCCTCTGTTTCTAATACATTTGGGTATGCAGTTTTTTTTGTTACAAATAGTCACATACCTTCTTTTTACTAAGTCTAATGTATGTCAGGTTCTTTTCTGTCATGTACACATTTTTTGTTGGTAATATGTGTGGAAGGTGTGTTATTTTTTCTATGCTATTAGACCAATAGTATAGTTGTATGAGATAAGGGGGGGGGGGGGTGGCTTCCCCTTTATCTGTTTTCTGACCAGGGGCGTGTTTTCTGGGTGGTTCCCCTCCATGACTCATTTCAGCTGTTCGCTATGCCTGTGTCAGGACTTACCCATCCATTTTCCCTAAGATTTGCTTCCAGGTTTCACTCATCATAGGCTCCGTCCTCTTTCTGTGACACAATCTTTCCTCGCCTTATAGGGGAGTCACTCAAACAAGTTAGTTGCCGAGTTATTTTGTCCTGAACAGTACAAGTGCCTGCTTAGCTCCAGATTATTACTTAAAGATCCTCTATGTACCGACTTCTGCCTGATAACCATTACTGCTGACTTCTATTGCCCTTGGACCCGGATTTGTTTCACCATTCTTACAGACTTCTATTTTCCTTTGGACCAGGAATTGCCTTAAACAGTTCTGTAACTCTTTAAGCTTTAAGCTTTAATCTCCAACCCATTCTGATCTGGATTACATATGGACTTTCCTCAACCTCTAAATCAATTATCTTTATATATTTATATTTCAACCAACAGAATCATCCTGTGTATGTTAAGGTAATCATTTCCATTTATCCATTTGTTGCATAAAGTATTCAGTCTGTTCAAACCACTATTGCATCACCTGCTTGCTAATTACCTGCAAAAGCTGCATGCTAATCTCTTGCAAAACCTGCGTGCTGAAAACTGTTACATTTACCTGGAAATCCTTAAAGAGGTAGACTCAATTTAGCCACCTGCAGTTGTGTTCCAAAATATCCATTGCAAACCTAACAGCCGGCTATGCGATCAGCTGTTTTGGAGTCTCGAACAGGGATCTGACAGCACCGCCCCGTTAATCCTCTATCCCAGCCTATTTTAATTTACCAAAGGTGTGCTATTTGCTGTACTTGACAGTTTTTTCACCTTATTTAAAGGCTCATTCTATACACATCTTTTGTACAAACATTTGGAGGAGACGCTTTTTTCCTGCTTGAAAAAGCATTTCCCGAAACGTGCTGCACTTTATATCCTCTTAAAATTTTCCCCGCTGGGTTTATTTGTCTGTCTAAAGGTGGATGTATGTATGTATGTATATGTGTGTGTGTGTATATATATATATATATATATATATATATATATATATATATATATATATATACAAAGTCCAAATATAAAAATAGAGGATGCACTCACAGGTCTTTAGATATCACCGTTTAATGTCGAAGATGTTGACAAACGACGTTTCAGGCTCACAAGCCTTTTATCAAGTGTGATACACTTGATAAAAGGCTTGTGAGCCTGAAACGTCATTTGTCAACATCTTCGACATTAACCCCTTAACGACAGATGACGTGCCAGGCACGTCACGGCAAATCGAGGACTTGCCGACAGGTGACGTGCCTGGCACGTCATGCACTAAACTGAGTAAAGAAAGCGACCAGCGGTCGCTTTCTTTACTCTAACGGTGTTGCTACAATGCCTCTAGGTAGAGGCATTGTGCAACACCCCCCAAATGTGCAGGGGCGCGCTACGATCACTCCACGGAGTGATCGTAGCAGCCATTTAAAAATGGCTGCGCCCGCTGCACACATGTGCTTAGAAAGCGAACGATCGTTCGCTTTCTAAGCATCTGCGGTGTTTCTAAAGTGCCTCGCTAGCGAGGCACTTAGTAACACCTTCCAGCTCCCCAGAACCGATGGTGGTCGCTCTCCTGAGCGACCCCATCGGCTCAGTAGAAGGGAACGCTGCCTGTACAGGCAGCGATTCCCTTCTAATGGCAAGAGCATCGGAAGTGAAAGTATTTCACTTCCGATGCTCTAGGGGGAGCCAGTCGATGCCGGCACAACAGATCTATGTGATCTGTGTGCAGGCATGTATGGTAAGTGCTCTGATGAGCACTTACCATACTGTCAAAGGCAATATTAGTAAATATTGCCTTTGACAAGTATTGATCTGCCTCCCTCACCTTACTAGTTTTAGTAAGGGAGAGAGACAGATCAGATAAAGTAAAAAATAGAATAAAATAATAAAAAAAATATTTAATACAATTTTAAACACCAAGGGCATTTAACCCCTTCCCTGCCATTGATCGCTGTGTACGCAGTGATCATACACAGCAGCACATTTTTTGCTGTCTGTGCATTTTTTAGGGGTTCATTTTTTTTTTACTGTAATTCATTACAGTATAAAAAAAAGCTCTTTTAAGAGAGATTAACCCCTTTCTTGCTGTAGATCACTGCCTAAGCAGTTTTTAATTTTTTTTTAAACTTTTTTATTACACCCGTCACGTGTTAATTATACCCGCTAGGGGACTACGTTTAACGTAAAAAAAATTTTTTTAGCTGTCTGACCGCATGTATAGCGATCAGTAACAGCTGATAAGTGACAAAGGCGGGTTGGCGTTTGCTTAGATGAGCATCACCATTCGTCTGGTTAGATCAATATTTGTAAATATTTGATCTGACCCGTGTAGATCTGCCTCCCTCTCACTTGAGTTTTAGTGAGGGAGGGAGACAGAGCTGTATAATGTAAGTTTTTAATTATAATATATTTAATAGAATTGAGACCCAAAGGCTTTTATAAAAGCCGTTTCCAGTATTTAACCCCTTCCCTGCAATTGATCGCTGTGTACGCAGTGATCTTACACAGCAGCACATTTTTTGCTGTCTGTGCATTTTTTTAGGGGTTATTTTTTTTTACTTTGATTTATTACAGTATATCAAAGGCTCTTTTAAGAGCTATTAACCCCTTCCTTGCCGTATATCACTTCCTAAGCAGCACATATGGTCACGGCCTAAGCAGTGCATATGGTCACTGCCTAAGCAGCGCATATGGAGCAATCTAGTCGCAGAAGGATTTTTTTTTGCTATCAGCATTTTTTTTGTCAGACTCGCTAGGGGTTAGTTATACCCACTAGGGGATTACGTGTATTCCTTTTGAAGCTGTCTGAACGTGTGTATAGCGATCAGTAACAGCCGATCAGTGGCAAAGGTGGTTTGGTGATTTCTCAGATGAGCATCACCATTCGTCTGGTTCGTAAATATTGTTCTGACCCATATGGATCTGCCTCCCTCTCCTCACTTGAGTTTTAGTGAGGGAAAGAGACAGATCTGTATAACATAATTTTTTAATTGTAATAAATTAAATAAAATGTTAAAAAATTGTGAGTCCCAAGGGCTTTTATAAAAGCCATACCCTTTGTATAGTGTAGTGTATTAACCCCTTCCCTGCCACTGATCACTGCACAGCAGAACATTTTTTCTTGTCTGTGCATTTTTAGGGGTTAATTTTTTTGTACAGTACTACAAAGGCTCTTATAAGAGCTATTAACCCCTTGCTTGCTCCACATGTTCAAATTCCAAGTTTGAAAATCAAAAAGCGCACCTCTCAAATGTAGCCTTTCAACACCCAACAAAGCTGACAAAGCTATGCATGGGTGGTATCCCTGTGCTCGGGAGATGTTGCTGAACATATATTGTGGTATTGTTTGTCAGTGACACATACCGAAATATGTGAATTTGTGTCTAAAGTGCAATGTATGTGGGAAAAAATACACAATAAAATGACTACCACAAACTTTGACAAAGGCTGGTGGTAGAATTGGTGCATGTAAAGTGTTAAAATAACACCATTTAAAATAGCCTAGGGTGTCTACTTTTACAAAATATATACTTTTTGGGGTAAAATACACTGTCCTACTTTAAAAAAAAAGTCCCAAATGAAAGATGGGCTCAGGCTGACTACACGTCAATATTCCAAGTTGAAAATGCGCACCTTCACAATGTGGCCCTTTTAGCCCCCAAACAACCCAACAAACCTATGCATGGGTGGTATCCCTGTACTCAGGAGATGTTGTTGAACACATATTGGGTTATTGTTTGGCAGTGACACATACCAAAATCTGTGAATTTATGTCTAAAATACAATATTTGTGAAAAAAAAAACACAAAAAAATTACTACCACAAACTTTGACAAAGGCTGGTGGTAGAATTAGTGCATGGAAAGTGTTAAAATACCACCATTTGAAATAGCGTAGGGTGTCTACTTTTAAAAAATATATGGGTTGATGGGGTAAAATACACTGGCTGTTTTCAAATATGTCCCAAATGGGACATGGGTGCAGGCGGTCTGCATGTCAAAATTTCAATTTGGAAAACCAAAAACGGCACCTACCAAATTTGGCCTTTTACCCCCTAAACAACCCAACAAACCTATGCATGGGTGGTATCCCTGTACTCAAGAGATGTTGCTGAACACTTATTGGGGTGTTATTTGGCAGTGACACATACCAAAATCTGTAAATTCATGTCTGAAGTACAAGGTTTGTGAAAAAAAAACACAAAAAAATTACTACCACAAAATTTGACAAAGACTGGTGGTAGAATTAGTGCATGGAAAGTGTAAAAATACCACCATTTGAGATAGCCTAGGGTGTCTACTTTAAAAAAATATATGGGTTGATGGGGTAAAATACACTGGCTGGTTTCAAATATGTCCCAAATGGGACATGGGTGCAGGCTGTCTGCATGTCAAAATTTCAAATTGGAAAACCAAAAACGTCACCTCCCAAATTTGGCCTTTTACCCCCCAAACAATCCAACAAACCTATGCATGGGGGGTATCCCTGTACTCAAGAGATGTTGCTGAACACTTATTGGGGTGTTATTTGGCAGTGACACATACCAAAATCTGTAAATTTATGTCTGAAGTACAAGGTTTGTGAAAAAAAAACACAAAAAAATTACTACCACAAACTTTGACAAAGGCTGGTGGTAGAAATAGTGCATGGAAAGTGTTAAAATACCACCATTTGAGATAGCCTAGGGTGTCTACTTTTAAAAAATATATGGGTTGATGAGGTAAAATACACTGGCTGGTTTCAAATATGTCCCAAATGGGACATGGGTGCAGGCTGTCTGCATGTAAAAATTTCAAGTTGGAAAACAAAAAACTGCACCTCACAAATTTGGCATTTTAGCCCCCAAACAACCCAACAAACCTATGCATGGGTGGTATCCCTGTACTCAGGAGAAATAGTAGAATCTATTTAGCATGTTTTTTCGTTCGCTATTGTCGATGAGGAGAAGTTGTTTCAATTAAAAACAAAGAAATTTGTGTATTTTTTTTTTTTTTTACCATATTTTTTTTTTAATAATATAATAAGATATGATCAAAAATATGGCATCCATAGAAAGCCCTTTTTGTCCCGATAAAAACAATATATAATATGTGTGGGTACAGCAAATGACGAAGAAGAAAATTACTGCTAAACACAAATAGCACAGAAATGTTAAAATAGCCATTGTCCAGAAAGGACAAAAATGTTTCAAAGGCTCTGTCCTTAAGGGGTTAAACGGTGATATCTAAAGACCTGTGAGTGCATCCTCTATTTTTATATTTGGACTTTGTATATTTTTGATGTGAGCTGCACCCAGGCACTTGCTAATGAATGACAAATGTTGCGCAGAGTGCTAGTACTTTGTTCTGTATATATATATATATATATATATATATATATATATATATATATAATGTGTTTTTTACCCGCCTTTTTATGTATGTTTTTAAACCTCTTTAACACTGAATATTGAGTCCATTTACTCCATATGATCCATATGCGCTTTCTTTTGAAAATATCATTCAAGTCATAGATGGGCTGATATATGTATTTTTTTGATATAAGTATTTGTGTAAACTGATTATCGTTCAATTATTATTATTATGATTTTATATATTTTTCACATTATTCGTGTTTGTTTATTATTTATATATTTTGAGTGCTGTCCATTCTTCCATTTATATACAAACATTAACTAGAATGTGGACAGATAACTGGAATATGTAAAATAGTGCACCACTGGAGTGACCAAAATTCACACAATGCAATACATAAATTCAGTGTGCAACTATAAAACACATTATCTTAACATGATTTTTTACATTTTTAAATATTTAAATTTATTTTAAAAGTACCTAGCTTAGAGGAAAAAATATTTAGTCGCAATATATGGTCATATTTTGCTTAGCCCAGCACTACACCAGAGTACTCCAAACTGGGTGAGTCCTATCTCTGTAGATTACTTACATGGAACTGAAACTCTCTGACAATCTGTCTTAAACTATAATATATACAATTTCACTGGACATCATTTAAAGAGTTATATATAGCCTTTTCATCTAAGCTCCCTTTGCGGGGATGAATGCATAATTAAATCCCTGATTTGAGAGCAGGATTTCATTTTAAGAAGCATCTGATTTAAGAAGCATCTGAGTGTCAGCCAATTCGGTGCCTTCAATCCCAGCTTCCCCATTGGCTGGGTTTTGAAAACGCACCAATGGGGAAGCTGGTATTGAAGGCATCTGATTGACTGAGATTATCAACCAAACAAATGCCAGTCATGAGCATCTGCAGAAATTTTTTCAGAGGGGGGCATACTTTTCCCATCGTCCATGCTCCGCTGTGCCTCTTTTTGACAATGTTATGAAGTAGAGGAGCTTAGTTATTATCAGTGCAGCATGCAAACGGTTGATAAACGGTGATGCCACAGCATCACTTTGCCAATTAAAATACGCCACTGTCAGGTACCAATTAACATGCCACAGTCACTTTGCCATTAAATTATGCAACAGTCAGTTTGCCTATTAAAATATGCCACCGAATAAAATAAAAAAAGATCCCAGCGATGAGGGCACACGATACCCGGGCACCAGGTCTGATTTTCTAGTTGCCATGGTGACCTGGTAGCCATGTTTGATGAGCCCTGCATTAAATGATTATTTTGCCATTTATATGCCACAGCCAATTTTCCCATTAGTATGCCAGTATTATTTTGCCATTAAAATGCCTGTGTTATTTTATTAAGCCACAGCTTATTTGCCCAATAATATGCCAGTATTTTTTTGCCATTAATAAGCCACAGACAATTTGCCCAATAATTTGCCCGAATTATTTTGCCATTAAGAAGCCACAACAAATTTGCCCAATAATATGCATGTATTAATTTTCATATTTAATATGCCAGTATGATTTAGCCAATTTATATGCCTGTATTATTTAGCCAATTTATACGTCATTATGATTTAGCCACTCAATATGCCAGTAATATTTTGCAATTCAATATGCCAAGATTTAGACATTCAATATGCCAGTAATATTTTGCCACTCAATATTCCAGTATTTTCCTTTCAGTATGCCAGTATTTTGCCACTCAATATGCCAGGATTTAGCCATTCAATATGCCAGGATTTAGCCAGTCAATATGCCAGAATTTAGCCACGCAATATGCCAGGATTTAGCCATTTAATAAGCCAGCGTTATATTTTCCCCCTCCTCCCCCCTTCCCCAGTACTTACCTCCTGGATGCTCTGTGTAGACGATGCTTGTCTCCTCCGTGCAGTCTTCCCTGCTGCACAGAGGAGGGAAGCACAGCCACTGGGTATGACTTAACGTCATATCCGGTGTCAATGAGTTTTTTTTTTTTTTTTACTTACTTTTTTCGGCAGCCGCATCCAATGTATCCAGTGTCATATGGTCAGCAGCAAGGGCACATTTATTTATTTATTTAATCCAGGGGGAGTGCCCCCACTTGCAGACGCCCAGGATGCCAGTTCATCTTAAAATGAAAACCTTGTTCTCGCAGAGGAAACTTTTAAAATGTATTGGAAGATTTTTTTGGGTGGTCCCTGAGCCAGAAGATGAGACTCAAGGGCATCATAGATTTCTGCTGAAACCTGTATACAGGTAATATTTACAGGGACCCAAAGAGTGATTTCATTTTTTTACAGGTAAATCATATCCCCCTACCTGGGTATTTAAGTTTCTGTTTTTAATTTATTACTAGGGTCTGGGGCATATGTGACACATGTGTTATGGGGGGGGCTGCGAGTCATTTTGGAGGCTACTGGACCTGTTTTTTTAGCTGAATTCTTCTCAAAAAGTGTCTCTATCATCCCATAGTATATTTCAGGATGATATAGACTATTTTTGGTTCTTGTATTTTGGTCTTATTTCGATTTAGAAAACATTCGGCGTGTATGTGGCTATGATGTCCAAATTGCGAGGTTATTCTGTGTCACATGAACTCAGCTTCCCATATGACCCTGATGTACCGGAATCTTTACGAACTTCGGGCTCAAAGATCGGCATATATTTTGTAGACCCTATGGTATTTCATAAAAACAGCTGCTCTTGTGAAAATAAAGCATATGCAAGAATCTTAATGATCACTTAGAGCTTTGTACTTTTTTTCAGCACGCTTAGATCTTCTTCTTTGCATAGCATGTGTGTAAATGAATTAACATGATAAATGTTTAATTGCTCACTGATAGACTTGCCCTACATGCCAATTTGTTTTCCTATGTGACTAATTTGATGCAGATTTATTTTGATTGCTCATGTTAATTTAAAGAGATATATTGCAATTAATCTTTCTGCCTGGAAATGGAATTCAATACATGTGTTAATCCTCTTAATTGGTATTGATTGGTCCTGTGAATACCATGTTACAGGGTCTTACTCTGACAAGAGGTCAGGATGAAAAATCATTGGCAAGTAAATTCCCATAAAACTCACAACTGTCTAATAAAATATATATTTATACATTTTTAAAAGTGCATGTGTAATATGACCAAACACTGCTTTCATGTTGCTAATTATATACTGTAAATAACTTTTTTCAGAAGCATGTGATCTATATCTTTATTATAGCATAGCAGAGATCCTCACTACTTCTACACTGCATAAATAGCTTAAAATGGAGATGTTATCTCCTCCAAGATACAGACATATTAAATGACATTTACAAATCCTGTCCTCTTTGTCACTGGAATTCATGTCATTTTATACTCCTCTGTTCCAATTTTGGTTGTCTACACATGGTCTTGCAGATGAATTGAGTTCGTAATTGAGTTTGAACAAGAAAGAATGGAACAATATCCCTTATAGACAGATTGGAGACCTTTAACATATGATCGTAAAGAGGTGAGTTAGTTGCACTAACCCACAAAATATAGTCTAATCAAACAGAAGTGGAGACATGTTCAATCCACAAAAACTAGAGTCTTTCATTTAGTTTGATACATTCCAGAATGGTCGTATATTGTCATTAATTTATTTTTCTTTATTTAGCCCTAAATGTATGGACAGTAAAGCTATTTTTGTAAATATTCAAGTGTTGACTCACTATACTGATGAGCCCCGAATTGGATTCACATCAAGCATTTTAGAATTTCACAAATTTCCAAAATGTGGATACTCAGTACCCTGAATTTGGGTCATAATCAGCCTTTTGGAAATGAAGCATTAGAGGACTGGATCGGGACATTTTTGAAATAAAAAGCATTAATGTTCTGCTACCAAATAAGCGCCTATCATCCCCAAACATGTTCTGAATTAAAGAAAGAGTGTAGAAGAATTACCGTAAAGCAAATATTATATTTACATTATATTATTGTATGTTCATTAACATTATTTGTATGTACTAAATTATTGTATCGAAGTTTTTTGGAATTTTTACTGATTTTAATTTTATTACACTTGGGCCATGTTGGGAGGACTTAGGCTATTTCAGCTCTAGCCGAGGCCCTTCCAAAATAAGTCAAAGTCCTCCTGGGTTGCTTGAAATTCTGGTCCATTGAATCCATCCACAATTCGAAAGCACCATTTCGGGGCCGATTATCAGTATATAATGAGTCAACCCTTTAAAATTCCTAGTACTGCTTCATTTAGGTAAGATACATTTCAGCCAATAATATAAACAAAGAAACCAATTTTTATATTCTCCTGAGGCATGAGGGTCAAACATTTTAAAATGTCAAAACATAGTATTGCTTGTTAGAGCTAGAATTGTTAAATTGTATTAAATTAGTTTTTGTTGATACTCAAAAATGTTACTTTGTATAATATCCAGCAGTGAAACAA
The DNA here is from genome assembly GCA_036172795.1 of Pelodytes ibericus. Lineage (NCBI taxonomy): Eukaryota > Metazoa > Chordata > Amphibia > Anura > Pelodytidae > Pelodytes > Pelodytes ibericus. The sequence goes on from CM069862.1 coordinate 117,382,083, forward strand.
GACTGTCAACTGCCTTCTTAAAGTGATAAGCCTGGGTGATGGGCACCTGCTGTAGCCCTTATTGTTCACCCCATGTTTGTATCAAATGGTGCCCCCTACCCGGTTGCTAGGATAAAATGCACAAATATTTTCTAGGGCTCCTAGAATGTATTATTATTACTTACTGCATCTGGTTACATGCAGCAGAAAGGTGCCATTACATGTAAATACATAAAGGGAATCAACACGGTAAAGGAGGAGAGTATATTTAAAAGAAGAAAAACACCACAACAATAGGACATTGTCTTAAATTAGAGGTGGTAAAGTTTACAAGTAATGCCAGGAAGTATTGCTTTACTGAAAGGTTAGAGGATGCATGGAATAGCCTTCCAGGGGAAGTGGTAGAAGGAGTAGGAAGCAGCATGGAATGTAGGAATAGAGAGGTCTGAAAAGTTTTGCTAGTTAAAAGTATAAAATAGGAAGCTTAGTTAAAGTGCTAAGAAGCTAGGGCTTAGAAGAATTGCCTAACATTGTAACTAAAAGTAGAAAGCAGAAAGTAACGGCTTCCTTATCAACCTGGAATGAAGGGCCATTTTGGACACAGCCATGTGCTTTGCTGAACCTCTTAAGTGCACATGTTATCTAATTAATACAATTCTATATAGAATATAACAGTTGCAGGTTTGTAACTTGGATTGTGATATCCTTTTAGATATATTGTTTTTACCGAGGCAGAAATAAAGTACATCACTATATATCACAATGTCTCTTGGTATTCATATTTACATAATTTATCTGTATTCTCGATTCAAAGAAATTTATTGTTGTGCTGATAATCTTGTTTGTCTACATAATTATTTATGAATTATTTCATTAATAATTCTAAGAATAAGTTAGCATACAACAGGCCACGGCCACAACATATGGTTACTGACCATGAGTTCAGTTTTACCTTATTGGATCAAAAGATCATGAAGTCACAAAACAGCTTTGATTTCAATTGTATCACTTTTTATTGATTATTTATCTCTCTGTCCTTTCATTAACATTCATTAAAATGCAGGCTCTATACCTATGAATTATAAATATATATAAAGGTATAGCGGTCTCACGTTTATTCTGTAATAAATGAAGAAGCCTTGGATATTGGTGCCTTAACACACCATTTTATTAATGCCATACGATTCAAAGTCTGCAACTATGCTTAGAGAGAAAGCAAACCCTTGCCACAGGTTCATCAATGCTTTATAAGTTGTTTAGATTGATTTTCAAGCTCTCCATGGGACCATGTCTGCACTAATTCAGACTGTAACCAACTAGATTTTTTACATTTTCAATGTAAGAACTCTATATTAATGTGCATGCCTATAACTGCATATCTGCTGTCTAATGTCATATGCATTAGTTAAATGGAAATATATAGAATCAACATTACAATGTACTTAATTTTTATCACATGTTTGATATTTAGTGATATGCGTTGTTTCTAAATTATTGTAATTTTCCCAAAATGCTAACCACTTTGGGAAAACAAACGAGCATGCAGATACATGATAAATCAAAACATTTCAAAGCCAAATTGCTGCTTTTTAAGTTATTTCTAAAATAATGTTGGAACCACAGGAAGAGTTATTGTCATTTGATTCTCTGCTATACTATGTTATACACTTTACAACCAGCTGCCTGGTTGAGTGTGTTAGGTAAACGTAATTAGCGACTGTGCATGCAGACCAGATGGGTCGCCCCATTGTGAAGAATACACAAATCACTGCTCAGCCATTGAAAATATCATTTGCTATTGTATCAAGTCATTTAAAAATTATATTTTATGTAAATGTTGCAATCTAACCGCTCTCCTTACAGCAACATGTTAGCTACCTTGAAAAGGAGCCCGTCACCCAGTATTATTTACCATTAATCAAAAGCATAAACTATTTTAGTTTTTAGGATATTTTAATGTTGACTTTATTATTACACTGTAACATTCTAATACATGTGTCTTGTTTGAACAACACATCATTTCTCAATATGTAGCATTTTTTCTCTTCGTGGTCCAAGATATAGGAAATGCATCATTGATCGCTCTGGAATAATAAACAATAAGGCAGGTAGGCTCAATATTTATATTTAAACAATATTTACAAATAAGCATTTAAAAGCGATACACGCAGAGGGAGTGGCAGAAGTGAGATCTCAACTGATATGTTTCACACATACCTAACATTACGTACTCCTTTGTGAACTACCTCAGGTAACCAAATCTTTCTTGATCTATATCATGTTCCCTTTGATGTAGTACATTTTTGCTTTATCTTCTTTGTCATGCTACCATACACTGGGCCACTACTTTTCTCCTTACAGGATCTGGAATCTGGGATTCCTCATTGGGATGCACTTTCAATTGTAGTGAATCTTTGCCTGATGGTACTCCAGTATGTCTACAGTGTGCACCATCCACCACTTAAAGGGGCATGTACTAAAAAATGCAAATATATTTTATGTGAAAAACTATTTTTGCTCTTTGCTCAATTTGCATTGTACTAAACATTTAACACTTAAATAGTAAATTCAAGCAAATTGCAAATAAAAATGGGCATACTTGTGAATAAAAACAGGCAAGTTTGCAACACTTTTTCTACCTCTTCTGATATCACTTGTTAAAATCTGGTTCAATTTTCACATACAAAATAAGAATTATTTTTCACAAAATATTCAAAAAAGTCTTTAGCTTGTGCAAATATAATCGCAATATATTAGCGCAACGGGAAAAATGCACACTAAATAAATATTTATTTACAACGGAAGAGGTACAAATCGGGAAAAAAAAAACGTGAAATGTTACAAGTATTCAAAAATTGCTACTCAATCATACTCCTACACATGTAAATTTCCAAGAATGTGTGTTAATGCAAGTGGTTGAAGGTGTAGTTGCTATGGATATTTTTTGTGCTATGATATAGTAAGGTATTAATAGTTTGATCCATGGTTTTGTTAATTAAATTGTTCATTTGGGAGGACGTAATGCATTCTTCAGGTTATGGGAAATTACCCATAATCCCAACGGATTTTTGTCAGATGGAAAATCAGATCTAAATGTTGTACTTAATGTAATAATTTACTATAAATATAATATTCCCTGGCTGCTTTTTTCCATATTCTATATTTTAAATTGACTAAGAAACCTTTGGCTTTTCTTACATGGTGTATATTGTAAATTACAGAATATCATATTTATCACCAGAGAGACGAAATGTATCCCTGCATACTAAAATATATTGGAAATAAAATGACTTTATTTTCGCTAGGCTGTCAACATTTTTCAATCATTTTTTAAATATAATTTTCCTTTCCTTATATACAGTATATATGATTACATGTACTTTTAAAATTAGAAAATACATATACATTCTCTTCTGTTTGGAATATAAATATTTGTTTACAAATCAAATGAGATGCATTGCAGAATTTTACAAGGAACAGCCCTTCAGCAGTAGTGATAGAGGTTAATATATTAAAAAATAATTAACCAAAACAGTCATAAAAGACACATTTTTGGAAAATGAGGGTCAGGGCTACCAGAACATCATCAGGGATGGGCGAGAGAACAAACAGTGAGGCCAAGGTTGAAATGTGAAGCAAAGTTTAGTTCAGGCAGCATAGAAAGTTAGAAGTAAAACCAATGGTCATTAAGAGGAGCCCGCACTATGACAGCTCCCAGACAGCCCTAGATAAGATAGATCACACTAGAGGCTATTCACTAAAACTGAAAAGTACACGTTCATTATAAAATTAGACATTAAGAGTTGAGTTAGAAAACCCTCTCCAGCTTACCTTTTTTTCATCTCTCTATTAATACCTGATTTTTGCACTTCGTCTGGGATTCATTTGTTAGTTCCCTTTCAGTGAATAGTTGCCTGTGTTGTATTGATAATCCATATTAGGGCATAAGTGACATGCATGCACCTGCCTTGCATGTGTAGATCATGTGTACAAAGAGCCAAAGGTGAAGACATTGCACCATTGTGGACACTAGTGGAACTTTTTAATGTTTTCGTAGGTATATCCACAGTAATTGTAAGAGTCATTTGTTGAACCATACCAATTCATAATTAGGATAGGGTGACCTTACATGAAACTGATTTTCATATCTTTAAACTGTGTAAAGAGTCCAGAAACATAATACCATAGTAACCATATTCATATCTTAATCCTCATGTACACTGCAAGCACAATAGATTGCATATAACCAGTTAGAAAACACATTCATTTTAAATATTACAATATTACAAGACGGCTGTATTGAACATCAATATTAAAGGGATACCTGCTTGATATAGTTGAGGGAAAGGTGCATATAAGTGCAAAAAAACCTGATTCCCATTGACATGAAGGGTAATATATACTAACATCTATAAAATATCCTTCTTACATAAGGTAAACTAATACTGCTCTCTGCAACAGAGGCAAAACAGCTCTATTTTACTCCCAAAAGCAAAACTGATCACTTCACCTGGCGAATTATAGTTAACGAGAATCAGGTTGATTATGCCCTAGCGTACTTTTTTTTTTCTTGGAAAGAATGGATTGTTCTTACAAGAATTGCTAAGGGCTACTCAATAATATAGCTGTTAAAATGTCAGCAATGTTTCGTCATCCTATCAAGTGAAAAATCTATTTGGATTCTATGCAAATTAGAGAATGCTGTATACTATCCAGTTAAATCATGTTTGCATTGGAAAATGGATTTGTTCCTTTTTTTTTTATTCCTGCCTGGAAATTTAGTGCATAAGAGTTTAATATTGAATAGTTTGTTAAAGGAGCAGTAAAGCATGGACTTTGTTTTAGATAGTTCATATACTGTTATTCTATACTAGATGTTAATTAAATTGCTTTACCTCTGTTTCAGAGGGGTTAATACACTCCCATGTGTGGCTGTTTGATGATCTGCCTCACCAATACCAGCAACATAAAAGTAAAAATGCTTTACTATCCCTTTAATGTCAAGATATGAAGCTGGATGAAATAATAAATACAATTAAAAAGTAAGGCACTCATATATTTCAAACCGGAGATAACATCTTCAGAGAGTTGTAGAGTAACTGGTCTGCTTTCTGGCCTCTGTCCAAGGTGCTGAATGTAGAATTGCAGTGAAGCACCATAATAAGTCCCACAGGGGCACATTTTAAAACTGGGAAACCTCATAACCACATGCTCAACCCTTGCAGAAAATTGCTTCAGTTGTGTTCCCTAAAGATAACCATCAGAAACCATATCAGAAAACAACTCATCAGGAACCTCAGTTAACATAAGGTTAGCACTAATATAAAAATAATATAAAAATACAGTCAAATAGATAAGAAAAAAGAAAAAGTCAGAATAAAATGAAATATGCTTCCAATAAATAAAAAAAAAATATTTTCAGCATTATGCAAGCAAGACTATACTGTATGTACCATAAATATAAAAGCCACAAAGTTATTTGCAGCTGCAAACAGAGGCAGAAGTGCATCTTATGCATATCAATAAAGCAGTTGTACTTAGACCTAACTGAACTTAGCAGTTTATGGTTATGCAGGCTGTTTATTTTTAAGGTACCATGACACATAAATAGTGTTTGCAAAGTTTAATCTAAAAAATATTTGTTATAGCATAATTAAAAGAGGTCGGGAAGCAAGGGCGCAGATCATTACACAAGGAACATATAAAACAAGATATATATATATAGTGCAACACTGGTTGATAATATTGTGCTAAAAAACACTGGTGTAAAGTGCACTCACGAATTTCCAGATTAAAAAGGCTTCAAGGAAGATACTGTTCTGTATAAAACTTCTGGTTTAATCTGGGGTGGTGGGGTAAAAATATAAAGACATACATAGAGCAGTAAAGTTTAACAATAAAAATGGCCTGCACATGATGAAACACTTACAGGATCACAGCTCCTGAGGAAGCCGGGACTACTGCCTCCAACCCGGAGAAACGCGTTGAGCTATTGGCATTCATCATCACCACACTAGGACTTTATACCAGCTGCTCCTGTGGACTTACTGACAGATGTTTTTATTAGATGGATCCTGTAAGTGTTTCTTCACGTGCAGGCCATTTGTATTGTTAAACTTTAAGCGAATCATGGCAAATTAACAACTGATTTGCAAAATATACACCAAAATAGCTTAGCTGGAAAAATAGGCGATTTAGAGAATTTTTCTAGCTGAGCAACTTTGGTTTAACCTTTTCTTAACGTTTCACCGCATATCACTGTTTAGTGAAACAGCCCTAATTAAACATCTGTTTTGGGAAGAAGGTGGTGACTATGGTGAATACATCCATACTATATTTAAATCCTCATTTATTTATTTAGCCATCATCTGGGATATTGTGGGGAGCACCAGTAAATATACCTCAGAGAACTACTGATGTTTCCCTATCAGTGTTATCCCCTGTCAGGCTCCTGTCCAAAACCAGTGTTATGTCCTGTTAGGCTTCTGTCCAAAACAGTATTTCCCACTGATCCAGAGAAGAAGAGGAAAGTTTAGTCAGGTTGCCGGAGATTCTGCAGTGACAGAGGGAGAAGGAGTGAGTGAAAGAGAGAGACAGAGAGGGAAAGACTGAGAGGGATTGATTAAAGGGCTTGTTGCTTTGTGGAGTCAGCTGTGTGCTTGTAATAAATTTGTATTATTGTGTTTTTTACCAAAGGATAAATTCCTTTTAATGTAGACAAACCTAGTGAACCAGCTTTCATTTAAATTAGTTTGGTTATACACCAGACACAGCATGGTTGAGACTCAGTCTAGAATGTGGTACAACAAAGGCATGAACACCAAAGCCTGAGATCTGAGTGAACCAAGAGGAGATACCTATTTTATAAAAGACCTTTATTAACAAAAATGGTTACATTTTTTGTATATTGTCAAGATATTTATCTTGATTATTGATCTCCTGCTGTTCTGTTGTGGCTTAGAAGCTTTAAAAATGCTAAGTAAACAATGTCTGTTATGCTTTCTTGCTGTTATGGTTCTGCTATAGACCAGAAGAAAATTAGCCTACAATATTTTAGATGGTGACCTTTCCTGTAGTCAGCGTAGAATGATTTTCAGTCCATGGTCTCTTGCCTTGATTTAGAAGCACATTTTGAAGTGTAACAGGCCGGTATTTTGAGGCAGCTCATTATCCCTCTGTTCCAGCCCATTCTGATAGATAACAAATTTGACCTTTCCTGTAGAAATATATATTTTTTATGAGGCATGAGTGACAATAATACAATTGCCAGGATTCAATGCCAGCTGTTAACTTACCGCTAACAGTTGTTTTTAACTTAACAGACATATTTGTGATTCAATACCCACTGCTAAAGCAGTTAACGGGTGCGGTAAAATCATTAGCGCAGTTGTTAAATAAAACGCTAAATGACTACTGTTCTTGAAAAAGTGATTCAAAGAGAAGATGTAATTATTATTGGGCAAACAATTATAAACGTTTGCCCACATAAAAAAATAATGCAGCTGATATATGCCCATTAACCCTTTCAGTACTGTATGGAACAATGCTCCCTGCTGCACAGAAAAAGCTAGCTCTATGTTTAAAAAATAAATTCTGGGAAGCCACTGGGGCTCCCCCTTTGCTTCCCTCACCAACCTATCAAATTGCAGGACCTAGGGCTGTCAAAATGACCCCTGCACCCCCAAAATAATATTTTGCAAAATTTAACTGGAGGAGGGAACTGGGCAGCCAGTACAGGGCTGGATTCATGGATTGTTGAGGAATAGTTGTAAAAGGTATATTTTTATCTACCGGCTACTTTTTGTGTGATTCTCAATGTCCACCCTCATAGGGTGGGTTTTTTCTTTCAATTTGTATTGATTCATCCACTGTTACCTAGGTAAGTTAGAGGAGGGGTAGGGACTTAATTTAAATTTTATTTTATTTATTTCAGGGGGCAGGGGGTTCTTTGGGGGAAGCCCCGGTTCCCACTACATATATTTGGGGACCTGGGGCAGCTCCTGGCCCCATAGTAGGGGATGGGGATGTTAATATTCTGGAGCCAGAGGAATACATTTCTGTTATTCCCTACCACCTAATCAGTGCTTTAACGCATGTTAGTCCATTACATTACATTAACATTTATTTGTACAGCGCCACCAATTCTCGTAGCGCTTGGTACAGAGCATAGAAGGGAACTACATACTAAGTTAGACAAACTAGTACAGACTGGTACATGAGGTAGAGAACCCTGCTCATAAGCTTACAATCTAGAGGGAATGGGGTCCATGAGGCAATTAAGGGATTGAAGAGGTCAGAGGGATTGAAGTTGTAGTAACAGTAGAGTGGATGGAAGGCACTAGGTGGGATAAGTCAAAGAGGGAGTGTGTGTTCCAGCTAGGTGGGATCGGCTAGAGGCAAAGTGACTGGTAACTAGTGGGTTGGGTAGTAAGCCTCTCTAAAGAGATGAGTTTTGAGGGACTTTTTAAAGTTTGAAAAGGAGGGCGAGAGCTGGATGCTCCGGGGAAGGGAGTTCCAGAGACAGGGGGCAGCTCGGGCGAAATCTTGGAGACGCGAGTGAGAAGTGGTGATGAGATTAGAAGAGAGTGTTAACCCCTTTGAGGAGCGCAAAGGTCGTGCAGGGAGTTAACAAGGGAGTAAATGTACGTAGGAGTGGAGGGCTTTGTAGGTTAAAGACAGAATTTGAGGAACGAAGGAGAGAGCAGAGTCAAAAGTGACCCCAAGACATCGAACATGGTCAGCCGGTACGATTGTAGCATTATCAATGGTGATTGTGAACCCAGGTGTAGGGACAGCGGTTGAGGGAGGGAAGATAATCAGTTCTGTTTTGGAGAGGTTAAGTTTCAGGTAGCGATCAGACATCCAAGCGGAGATGGCTGACAGACACTCAGCTACACGTGACACTAGAGAGGGAGTGAGGTCAGGGGAGGAGAGGTAGAGCTGAGTATCATCCGCGTACAAGTGGTAGTGAAAGCCAAAAGAGTGGATGAGTTCACCCAGAGAGGTAGTGTAGAGGGAAAAAAACAACGGGCCAAGGAACACCAACAGAGAGAGGAACAGGCGATGATGTCGCTCCAGCAAACAATACTGAATAGGAGCGCTCAGATAAGTACGACTCGATCCAAGAGAGTGCCACACCACCTAAGCCAAGCGAGGATAATCTATTAAGAAGGAGGAGGTGGTCAACGGTGTCAAAGGCAGCAGAGAGATCTAAGAGGATCATCACCGAGAAGTGGCCTTTAGATTTGGCAGCAAGGAGGCCATTTGATACTCTAGTAAGGGCAGTTTCAGTAGAGTGTAAGGGTCTAATAGCCAGATTGAAAAGGGTCAAGTAGGCCATTGTGAGTCAGAAAGTCTGTCAGTCGCGAGTGCACCGTTTTCTCCAGCAACTTGGACACGAAGGGGAGAAGGGATATAGGACAGTAGTTAGATGGAAGAGTAGGGTCGAGGGAAGATTTTTTCAATACAGGTACGATTTGGGCTTGCTTGAAGGTTGAAATAGTTGGACAAAGTAGAGGGGAAAGAGAGGATACAAGGTGAGACGGGATGGGATCAAGCGGACAGGTAGTAGATTTCAAGCAGGAGAGCAGATCGTCAACCTCTTTCTCAGCAAAAGGGGAGAAGATATTCAGAGTGGGTTTGGGGGATGGGAACGAGGCAGGAGGTAGTTGAAGCAAGTCATGGGAGGTGAAGTTACACTTGATAGTGTTGATTTTGTTTTTGAAGTGAGAGGCAAGGTCTTGGGCCGTAAGAGCGGAGCAGGGCGGAGGAGCAGGAGGTCAGAGGAGAGCATTAAATGTTGAGAATAGACGTTTGGGATTCGATGAGTGGGTGGATATTAAGGTAGAGAAGTAGTGTTGCTTAGTCCAGAGTGGTCCGCTGCCATTGAATTACATGTTATGCTGCCAGGAAAAGGGTCCATAGAAGGAGCTGCAGTGAAACGTGCGTCAGGCGGCATTACCAATGAAGACTGTCTGAAACACCTCAACTGGCAGAATTAGCCAGTTATAGTGGGACACACTTTGACTGGTAAAATGGCGTAGCTGAAGGTGGTGGTCTACGTAAAAAAAATATGCGGACATATAGAACATCAATATTAAGTGTCCCACATTTACTAAATGGTGTTCCATAAACTGCTAGCAATAGCGAAACAGCACAAAAAATAAGGACTAAAATAAATCTTCCGTGCAATTAACAGGTGCTGCGCTTATAACTTTAGGTCAATAAAATACAATACTTACATTTTGAATAGATCTTCTTCTGTGCCTGTAGCCTCAGAACCATTCACAGAGATGACGAGAAATAGAAAAGAGACATAGCATAATACTGTATATAAACGCTTATCCCAGTAATATATGCCCTTAAATCAGAACACTCACTTTTTTTCTGAGCAGATTCATCCTAATGCGCACTCAAATTTTGGAGACCAAATTTGTGAAAAAAGGTGCGCATTAGATTCAAGTGAATACGGTGCATGGCACTGACTTCACAATATGGTGGTAGTTTGGCAGCTATGATTTTTAAACAATAAAGACTAAATGCAACTTCATCAACCCACCTGTTATGATCAAAGAAAGACAATTGGGTAGAAAAACAGGCAAGACACATAGATAGATAAACAGACAGAACAATGGTTTCACCCAAACCTTTACCCAGTTTCCACTGGCTTTTTATTTCCCCTTCTCTACCGCAGAACCAGGAATGCCAGAGAGACATTGGCGAATTGTCCTCTCACACAAATGTATAACAACAGTGTATGCGAAGAAAACCTAAATACTGAACAAATCTGACCTCCGGTACATTTCAGTACTTGGTATATCTGACACACTGGTGTATTCTAAAGTTAAAAGTGGTGCAGCCCCAGCCCAGTCAGGTTAGAGAGCAGCCTCACATGTGAGCTACAGTCAAACTATCTAAAATTTATCTGAACATATGTTTGGAATCGATTGCCTACTCAGAGTAATTTGACAAACAATCCCTTTTGAGTACGTTTTTGTCTCTTATTTGCTTTTATTAGTTTAGTTTAATTTGCTTATCAAAACAACATATTTAAAACTTCAATCTAGTGAAAAGAGATTTTCCAATTTATAGGTATCCTAACAGTAATACAGTTAAATAGTTATACAGTCTATTAAACCATGAAGTGAATCCTGCTGTCATAATTACACCATTAGAGTCATTATTTTGGTATAATTGCATTTCATAAAAAAAATTGTGGCTGTTTTAAGCTACATAAATTCTATCAATCAACCTTATTGATTGTAGTCTTGTCCATTATACCATATTTCATTGGAATGTGAATACACTGAATGACAGCAAGATAAAACTAATTGTTAAAATGACACCTAATTAATTTACTAGAAACAAAACAAGCTGAAGTACTGCTGTGTGAAAATTGATTTTTTTTGTTTTTATAAAGGACACGATTTTTTCCACAATGGTTTCTGAATATATGTTACACATACTGAAAGACATAAAACATCACCTTTTAACAGTAAGGAATTTTAGAGTGACTTAATAGCTTACAGCTCCACCTGTTTAACTGTTAGTATGTCTGTGTACACTGCTTGATTCTCTAAATTTCTTAGGGTAGATTGGATACTTGTAAGGTGACATATAGAGGTGACAATTTGTTTTCTCAGGTAACAACTCAGTAAATGGTGTGAGCCTAGATATAGTTAGTAGGAGGGTCCAAAATGGAGTTATATTTTTATTGGGTTAGGTCACAGTAGGGGGAGGAGTGATTATATAAGGGCCTCTTTTGTAATCAATAACAGTAAATGAATATGATTCTTATTACTGTCAGTTGTCTTTCTTTGCTGCTATCTGGGTTGCTGGGCCGAGGGGAGGCAGGATGCCGGTGTACATGACAGGTTCCCTAGGCAATGTTCTTTATCTTACAGTGGTGATAAGGATAAGATAGGGCCTATAAATTATGAGGAAAAGTAGAAGGAGAAAGAAAAGAAAACACAGTGACAATCTGCTGCTAAGCACCATCAGTGAACACATAATTCTCTATTGTGTTAAAGGAGAGGGTATGGATAATCTGATCAAGAGTTGATATGCGCACTCCAGAAGAATACCTGGAAAGGTTGCAGAACACCGTTACAATTAAAAATATAACTTTAATAAAGTAATTCTATTATAAAAATACAGTATAAAACGCTCTTACGTAAAAAAAAACCCTTTAAATATTATAGGATGAGACAGCGCTATAATATAAATACAACTAAATATAAACTCCAGAGACAAAATATGTATAAAAGTATTTACATTTATTGTATATAATAATAATAATAAAAAAATATAAATACCAACAAAGGATATATATAATCCAAGGCAACTAAATGTGTAAAGATAGGTGGTCACATGGATAATAAACATGCATTGTAAAAAAAATAAACATAAGTAAATAGAATACATATAAAAAAAAAAGGCTACAGATGTAAAATAGACATATGCAGCAATACCAAAATATAACAGATACAAAGATACAAAAAATACACAAAATACAAAAAAATCCCTTACCCACTGGGTTTGTTCACCTGGCCAGGTACATTGAACAATAAGATATTGTTTGCACTAGAAAACAGCTGCACCCGATTGGACTACCGCACACCAGCTGAGGAAGAATTCAAAATACGTCCTGTGGGGTATAGCTGTGCCAGTTTTGTTACAATGTCTTTTGTCTGTGCTCTGTCTGTCTCTATACTATATATATGTTTTTCCCCAAGCCCTATGTTTTGTATTATTTAACCTTAGTTTGGTTTCTGCTCTGCCATGGTCTTTGCTTCTGTCCTGCTTCAGACTCTCCTTGGCCCTGTACTCTGTATATTCAGTTCTGTTCTGCCTTAGTTTGCTAGTCTGCTATTGCTCTATTTGGTCTATCTGCCTATCTCAGCCTGCAACATCCTCCATTTCTTGCACAGTAACTCCTGAACTCGGTGCTCTGAGTCCCATATCATCTGGACCCTGCTCATGATCAGAATCATAAGGTTATATTCTTTAAGGGTAATATATCAATGGTGCAGGCAGTGAATAACTTATCTACAGTCTCGGTTCCTGTAGTTTGCTTACTTTTAAGATTTGTTCTGTTGTGTATGTCCCTGAATGTTGTCTTTGGTGGCTGACCCCTTGTTTTGTTTCCAGTGGTCCCATTTGTGGATGGTGGCACAGGAGCCCTTGGACGAGGGTCAAGACTATCCAACAGAACTGTGGTAGCTAAGGACCTCCTGATTGCATGATAAAGCTACATTGGAACTTGGATGGGTTATAATAAGGTCTGGGAAAAGTGGGAGATGGAGACCAGATATATTATTGTGGTTTTTAGAGTTCCGTTATTGTCTGAGAGAGTGTCACTGGTTGTTGTTGATAGAAATATGGCGGCATTGGCATTTTTATTAACAAATAATGATTGGCTTGACCTGATAAATCATTTCTTGATTAAACACAAGTTGTGGGGGTTTAAAAAATGAAGGAAAATGTTGGCAATTAGGAGGCCTTTATCAGTGCAGGTGTTACAGGAGTTATTGTGAATTTGTCATCTGCTTCTCAGGCTTGTTTTCAATAGCATTTGCCCTTGCTTGGTATGCATTCATTCCAAATTGAGGCTGCCAAAATCTGTAGGTGAGAATCACAGAGGTTCCATTCATATGTCGGCTAGAGTGATTGGTTTAATGGGTTAGGACTCTGGGGGAGGTGAGAGTGTGCTGTTTACTTGTTACTATTTCTTCCTGCAGATTTGGTCGCAAGGATTGTGTGACACTTGTCCATTTTCTGGGCCAAAAGGAGAGCAGCAGTTCATCACAGGGGCAGCTAGGCTTTTCTGAGGCACAGAGGTTGGTGAAATGTTTTGGGTACAACAATTTTGGTTGGGTGATGTTTTTGTTATTTGTTAAGCAGTTTTAGCTCTTGTGATGATGGTGTACTCCATGCAGGGGGAAACTTTTTGGGACTGATTCCACAGAGGCATTAAGTTAGAAGGATGAAGCAAGATATAAATAGGTTGAAGGACTGGGGCCCTGGAGTATTAGTGATTTAGTCAGAAATGGTTCCCCAGTTTAGTCGGAGGTATGCTAAGTTTAATAGGTTGATAGCTGGCTTTGTCATCCAGCATAGGGAGTTGGAGTGAACCTTTCGGAAGCGGGTTTAGACCTGGTTTCAGGAATGTTTGGCAAGAGCACTGTGGCGGAACCAACCTCGCCACTATGTTCTGGAGAAGCCTGGTTGCTCGCCTGCTGCCTCTGGACTATGGCCCCATAGTAAAAGCTTGTATTTTCCCCTGCAGAAAGGCTTGTTCGTGCCTTTCTGCCTGGGTGTTCGGTAGATTGAATCTACCGAACCAACTCACGAATGAATGGACCACCTGGGTAATGGATGTGCCATAACACTATACGTTAATATTGTTAGTTAGTTATGTGTAATGTTTAATTCTGTGAGTAGACCACTCTGAAGGTTTATAATGTGACAGTGACTCCAATAGTTTACTCCAACATCCATTGTTCTGTTTTAACTGGATTAACTGGTAAACTGATTATGTTGTGTACATTACTGTGTGTATTCTAATTAGGTCTACTCACTCTCTGTTAATTGCTATTTGGTTTGCAGTCTGAATGTCTAATGTTTTCCTAGCCCCAGTTAGTTGGAGAACTATGTTTAGTTCCACCCCCCCCCCCATTGTATACTAATGTCTGTGATGTCATGTGTATGTCTTTATATAAGTCTGTGTTGTTACACAAATAAAGAGAGTTCTTTAATCTTGCTGTACCTAACTGCTAGATGTCCTGTCTATTTGGGTACAAAGAGCAAGGGTCCAGGAAAGACTTGCTGGGTGAATGCTGAGCTGTAAGTGGGGGCTAAGGAGGTGATTTCCCACAACGGACAGAGGGTCTACTTCGTCCGGTAGACTGTCCGTTACAAGCACTATTTCTAAGGGGTCAGATAAACGGTAAAGTCAGTGTTAGGTGGTGGTAAAGTGATCCTTAGTATACGCGTGATCCCTAGTGTAACTCCAACTAAGCCGGGGAACCATTTCTGACCTTACAAGGTGGTTGAGGTGTGAAATGATTTTTTAATTGGGAATTTTTAAGAAGGCTCTTTGGTTAGTTGGTTAGTAATTCTGTTACGTAGGTGTTTAGCTGGCCTCTGGCTCAGAATATGGGCAGTAGGAGCAATCTCGGGTAACTCAAGAATATTTTCACTTTAATGTTATTGTTATGGAATGTTTTGTGTATGACGTAATTGGCATTGTTGTTCTGTAAAGTTGGTGGATGGTTGGGTTTGTCAATGTTTGTGTAATGACTTTTGTTATGTAATTTTATCAAATAATTTTTTTTATATTAAATAGAAACATAGAAACATAGAATGTGTCGGCAGATGAGAACCATTCGGTCCACCTAGTCTGCCCAATTTTTTTTTTTGAGTACATTTATTAGTTCCCCGTTCCCGGTCTTATAGCTAGGATAGCCTTGTGTCTATCCCACACATGCTTAAAATCCTTGATTGTGTTTACCTCTACCACTTCTGCTGGAAGGCTATTCCATACATCCACAACCCTCTCAGTAAAGTAATATTTCCTGATATTACTTTTAAATCGTTGCCCCTGTAATTTAAGACTATGTCCTCTAGTTGTGGTAGTTTTTCTTCTTTTAAATATACTCTCTTCCTTTACTGTGTTGATTCCTTTTATGTATTTAAATGTTTCTATCATATCCCCCCGTTACGTCTTTCCTCCAAGCTATACATGTTAAGCTTTGGCCATATCTTCCCATTTATATTAGTGTCTGTCTTATTGGGATTTGGGTTAAGATTTTACAGGGAATCTTAAATCTGGCAGTCACGCACATTTTACTCTGATGGTAGCACCCTATACCCTTTCATGAGCTAGGTGATTTATAATGGGTTTAACAAACTTAACTACAGGAAAGATGTAAGATGCAGGCAATACATAAATAATAATAACACTACAAACTACTTTGTTTTTGCATTTTGGAATCCTCTATTCCCTTTTGAAATCCTCTATTCCCTTAAAGCTACAACAACAACTTTTGTCCCCCCCCCCCCCCCCACTGTATTTATTATATCCCTATGATTAAACGCCTCAGGAAGCCATGAAGTCCATCACCATATAAGCCTCTTTTGTCTGTCATTGACTTATTGTTGTACTTATAATATGATTAAATGCATGGACTTTAGCACTCAATACAAGTGAACTCCTGTTCTATCTGTATCATGTTTATTACATCCCTCTCAACCACACTTTAGAGTTTCTACAATGTTTTGATTTTAACTTAACCTACTGTCTGCCACACAACATACAGCTATTTGATGGACCATTTTCTCAGGGACAGCAGAGAATTACATTTATACTTCAGAATTGCAGTCCCAAGTTACTCTGCAGGAAGGAGACAGGATTGCCTCCATTTTCAGGAGACAGACACATATACCTTTTATATGATGCCCTGCATAGGTAAAATTCATATTTTTTTTGTCAATAAGTAAAGTATTTTCTATGGGATTAATACATTTTTTCGCCCTTTAGTAGCATGTAAAAACTGTATGTGCCCAGAAAATACCTGGCTTACCTGGTAACAAGTGGTGGGAAGACTGTACATGTGTACTTGGTATGGTCTGCTTTTTTGTTACAGTTCATTTCCTTTACTATCATTATCACCTGTTTTCAAAATACACACACGTACGTGCACACACATAAACACGCTAAATGCCAGGGGGCTAAGCAATTTAATTATGACTTGAGTAGTATAGTCACTAGGCCTATGCATCAAATCGAACCTGGGGCAAAACTAATTTCCACAAAAATGTACAGTTATGTTAATATTAAAAAGCATTTTATGTATTTTTTCTTTCAAGTCCATTTCAATCACATGATTAATCATAAACACATTTTTAACACTAAACATGAGCTGCTTGTTCTTTGTTAAACCACACACATTGGAATTCAATATACACTGAAATATCCCTGGCATTTATCATAGTGCTTAAGGTCAGAAGTCAATAATGTGACACCAATATCCCAAGAGAAATTAAGTAGGAGGCAAGCATGTTCCCATTAGGAGAAGTACAGTACAAAAAAGCATTATTAACAGGTACTGAGTATTGACAGAGGTTTGGAGATGAGTAATGGGAAGCCTTGTTTACCTGATCCATTGCATGATTACCGGAAAGCAGAAAGGGAGGGGAACATATCTTTTCAGAGTTGCTATATGTGTTTTATTTTTTTATACATTAACACTTTGAGTCCCGGAGTAATGTTAATACAAGTTAACTTTCCTCTGTGTGTTACAATGTTAAATATTTGGGTTCATTTCTACTGAATAATAATTTATAAACAATGTACAGTTACACACGTTCTCTTGTGCTGTTATTGGACTTTGATTCTCATGCTAAAACCTTAGATTTGCTCATGCTAAAACCTTAGATTTTGCCCTGATTCCAGGGCTAGCAAATATTGGGCAAATACACTTTAATTGCCTATGGTATGGCTGCAACAACTCACCTGTTGTTTGTTGAACTATATTATATCAGCTATACATTTCATTTCATAGCACTCCACAATGTGTCCCTTCACCAGAGGGGACACCTCTAAAAAAGCAGAGATGGTCGGTGAAACATAGAAAGTGATGCCATGTATTTTTGAAGAGCAAATAATAAAAAAATACTAATACTCAAGTTGTTAAATAAAACTTACATCAACTTCAAGAACACTTCTACGGGATATGTTGAAGTGAGTACTAAGAGGACAACATGAAACATGTATCCAGGTTGAAGCACTTTATTCATTATATTTTACAAACAGATTTGATTAAAAAAAAGTATGACGTATACAACAGCATATAAATAAGCAGAACAATAACTTAAGACAACAAGGAATTTGAAAGGTAATATGGGGATCTTCTGGAAGACCAAAACCTGACATGTTTCACCACTTATTGTGCTTCATAAAAGGTGAAGATGGTAAAGAGAGTTGTTCTGTGTCATGGATACAAATAAATAAAAAGAAATGATAGAAAAGAAGAAAAAAGAGCAGTGGGTAAAAGACCAAGAACTATTTCGATGGCGTATACGTTGTCAAAATAATATATATTTTCTTTTTTTCTCTCTTCTTTTTCTTTGGAGGCTTTCTCTAGAGTCTCCAATGATTCTGTGAATACCTCCACTGCTTCTAAATTAATAACCAATATGATTGGGCCATTATATTGTGTGTGTATGGTGTCTGGTGTAGGCTGCCTTGTAGTATTTTTGATTAAGGGCAGTTGAAGTAAAAATCCTTCCTTATATTATTCTCTATAATGATAATAATGATACCAGTAATTGTAGCAAACCTGTGTTGTATTGGTTAAAAGTATCATAGTAAATATTTGCCAGTGTGTTGTCTTTGGAGGAGTAAGAGGAGTTAGGATAGGTAAAAGGACAGGCTGAGCTGTTGTTTGCTTCAGGCCAAATCACCAGCTAGCACATTTATCTTTCAGTCAACTGATTCTGTGGACTAAAAATGTCCAGCTTGGGGATCACTTGATCCTCTGCCCCAAGTCCACTGCTATTTGATCACCAGCATCTGAGTGATAGTTTAGCAACTCAGCCCTCTTACCACTTAAAGTTTTCTCACTGTAGTGAATAGGCGAATGAGAGATTCACCTGTCATTCACTATGGGTTCATCCTTCTTTGGATAAACCCCTAAGTTATATGGTAAAACTAGCTTTGTGCCTTGGTGCTCTGTTGACTGTCACATGGCTTTCTTATTTGTCATAAAAGCAAAATATAAATTTCTAAAGAACCATCTAATAAAATGTGTTAGGAGGAATCTGGGTCATATGATCTGACAACCCGGTGACAACGTTTTATTGTGATGAAATTCTATCCATATGCCACCCGAGCAAATTAACTCCTGAGAAAAAAACATTTGCAGGAATTCCACTTATTTAGATGACAACCAGAAGCCTACACACACACACTACTTCATGTATAATTCAACAGGTCAGAAACACATTTCCATTAACTCTTACATTTAAACAAATCCAGTGACTGTGAGATAGAATTACTGTATAAGAATTACATCGCCAATAAAATGTAGCCTACTGAAATATATTTTAACTTAAAACAATGTTTGAATTATTTACTATTTATGTATTTTGTGATACTTTTAACCAATGCCATTTCAGGTCCAGATATATAGCTATTTGGCTTACAAATACCAGTATCAGTCCTAAAAAAATTAGATAAGTACAAGGAAGGATTTTTACTACAACTACCCTAAATCATAAATTCTACAAGGCAGCCTACACCAGACACCATGCACACACAATACATTGACCCAATCATGTTGGCCATGGCTACTAATATGAAATTATTATCACAAAACAATGCACTAACTGGGAGCTGATAAATGCACATATAATGTGGAAACAGTTGATGCTTTACATCACAAGTGCTTATCTATTCACTAAAAGGTTACTTGAAGGTGAAGGTTGGTCCTCCACAATACAATGTTAAAAACTGAGGTTTTTCAAAAAAGTAATTATGCATTACCAAGTTTGGTTCTGCACAATGTATAGTTAAGTGAAAATGTTCATCTTACTACAACTCACCTTCAAAATTAATTGAAATGGTATTGAAGTTATTGTATTTGTATTAATATTTCTATTATATTCTTTAAATCAAGCAACAAATACATGCTTGTTTGATATGCTTATTTTAACTAAAGAGGCTACTGAGGCCTGTGGAGACTTGCCAGTCAGTCAAATACCCACAGAATAGAGGGCCCGGCACCAGAACATACAGTATTGTAGACTGAAAACTGGAAAATGCAATTATGTTTTAAAATGAAAGGAAAAAATCTAATAATCTCAACGTCATATCTTCCCACAGGAAAGTTATATTTTTCCCTCAAATAAAAATTAGATAGACAGAGACTCAAACAAACAACTTTTGAGAAAAACACCAAGTGGCATGTTTTAACTTCTTCATATGTTCAAGGGGTTAGTAACTGGTTGGGCAAAATAGGGGCATGGCTTTACCTGAATGTACTTTTGAACAAAAATATGAGCAAAGTTTGGGCGCATATCCCAGTGGAAAATAACTCCAATAGTGTACACAAAGTAAAACGTTTTCTCTATTTAGTGAAGATAAATCATCACAACATGAGAAAACAGTAGTCTCACAAGTTTTACCATAAAAAAAAAAAGACTTAATAATAGGCTTAATCTTCTTTTTGCACTACAAATGTATCTGAGAAATAAAAACTCTGTGTGGCTGCACCTAGTTAGTGGTTGTGTCCGGTGGGTCTGAAATGTACTACTCGTGGTTGGAGTGTGTGTGAGCCTGTGGGAATACAGCTATTTACCTGGCTTTACCTTAAGCAAAGTACCACTCCAAAAGAGTGAAGCTGGCTAGTCAAATCTAAACACCAGTTCCCTATCTGGGGATTCATGAACTGATCATAGATAATATCATAAAGAGATATAACTTTTGGGCCCCGAGGCAAGAATAGAAAATTGTGCCCCATCCTGATATAGTTTTATAGCAGTTGTTTTTCAGAAAAGCGAATAATAAGAAAATGATTAATTAATAGCACTTGTCAGTAAATCGCTGGTCAAACATGGACAGTAATACAGTAATACAGCAAGACCATTGACAGTGATATAGGCATAGATGCAGTTTACATTAATTTACAGTTAGCCATGCATAGACGGAGGTGCAGAGTTGCTGACATAGATAGTGGTATAGTGGAGTTCCTAATCAGTTGTTAATGGTAGTAGCTGAGCATAATGTGGAACTTTTGGGAGGCTGGCCATTATGGGAACAGAAGCTCAAAGTTAATATATTAATTTACTGATGACTATTGGCGGATAAGACTCAACTGCTAGTGCCTCGAATGCATCACCCTCATTACTGCTCTGACCGATGTAGCCCATTGACAAGGAATACTCAATTCTCAAGTGGCTTACTTACACATGCCAGAACACACTACAGAGTGCTCACCATTATGACTTGTTCAGAGATAATACTTAGTGGCCATATGTTTCCTGTTGCTGAGTTAAAGTATAGAAAAAATGATAGATGAACCTAAAGTGAACAATAGTCACGTCACATGTTATTTGGACACTGAGAACGCAAAGATAAGGAGACCTGTGTGTGTTCTCCATTCTCTCCAACATGACATGGTAGATTTTGGTGGTAATGGAATACTGAGCAGCTTATTTTACCCCATTGCTCTTTCTTCCATTTTTCCTAGCCTCTTTCCAGTCTGTTATATCACTTCTCAGTCTTCTAGGTATTTCCACATATCTTGATTTGTATCTCACACCCAGTCTTCTATATGACACCACTTATGCATATCCCCATACTCTTGCGTATCCCTCTCCTGCCTTCTATATATCACCAGTTATGCTCTTTCCAATCCCCATTTAAATACTGCTTCTGTACGTTATGTGAAATTGCATTTTTTTTTAACTATGACAGTCTGTAGGGCCAGTAATCTTTCCTTCTCATGTGACTACTCAATCAAGTTTGATTACACCTATAGTAGTACCATTCAGATTTATATTTTACAAAATGTGTGTGAGCACCTCTATTTGTATTAACATTGCCGCACATGCATGGAATAAGCAAAGGAATAAGTTAATGTGATGTACTGTAGTATCTGAACAATCTCTTTTGGAAATAATGATAAAGATAATTCAGGAACCGTCATGGAAAATGACTTAAAATGTAATTAAAAAAATCTATCCAGACTGTTGCTAAAATGTCTATTTTTGTTGGCAATCCAAAGAATGTGATGAAGCCAGCATATCAACTGTATTTTCCAGTATAAGAATAATTACAGAAAAGAACTCTGATCTGAAACATCAGACAGAAGGTGAAATTACATTGGTGGGTGGTATATATTACAATTATATTAGCATGTGGTTGAGGGCAATGTTGAACATAGCCTTATGTAGTGTAACATATTGCTTCATGGGAAAGCCAAGATTCACATAATTATGTTTTTATGACTGCTGTGTTCTTGGAATTAAAGCAACTGTGTCACCTAAGCATTGTTTTTAGTATGAGTGTGAAAAATTAAAAATTGTTTAATCAGCAAGCTATATTCAGGAAAGAGGGAATTGCAGGACATTGCAGGGAATTGAGATGGAATTGCAAACTGAAGGCCAAAGTAGTTGAACTGGAAAAATGATCCCATTCCACCAAACTCTGCTACGTTTGTCTTAAGTTTGCAATTCCCTCTTTCATGAATAAAGCCTAGTCTGTTAGAAACATTGCAAGAACATGTGTCTTCTGTTTGTGACATCACCTTTTGATTAGACATGTGCAAAACTAAAATTTTCATTTAGTTTTCGTCCATTCGGACGAAAATGTTATTTATTTCGTCCAAAATAAATTTTGTTCATTACTGCATTCGTTTCAGATGAAATTCGTTCATTATTTTCATTTCGTTTTATTTATTTGTACGAATTGACCTATTTTAACCTCTCTTTCGGTTTACAGAATTTAGTTTTTTATGGAAAGCATGTAATGCTATTGGTATTCTATAAATCGAAATAGAGTTCCCATTCATACGAATTGACCTATTTCAACTCTATTTCGGTTTATAGAATACCAATAGCATTACATACATTCCATAAATTGAAAGTCATCCATTATGTCGGTTTATGGAATGTATGTAATGCTATTGGATTTCTATAAACCGAAAGAGAGTCGGTTTATAGAATACCAATAGCATTACATACATTCCATAAACCGACATAATGAACGACTTTCGGTTTATGGAATGAATGTAATGATATGAACGAATGGTTAATAAACCAAAATCATTCGTCCATTCGTCCATTCGTGCTATTGGCTTTCTATAAACCGAAATAGAGTCGGTTTATAGAATACCAATAGCATTACATGCATTCCATAAACCGAAAGTCGTTCATTATGTCGGTTTATGGAATGTATGTAATGCTATTGGTATTCTATAAACTGACTCTATTTCGGTTTATAGAATGCCATTAGCATGAATGGACGAATGGACGAATGATTTTCATTTATTAACCATTCGTTCATTTGGCTTTTGTTAGTTTAGCATTTTCGTTATTCGTTTTTCTGACTAATGGACGAAAATGCTATTTTCGGACGAAAATGCGTTCGTCCGAAAACGAATGCACATGTCTACTTTTGATTCAAAACATAAACTAACTTCTTCAATAGGAAATGGGTAATTTGCAAATTAAGCCTCAAGCTGATTTGTTTTTTGTTAAGGTGACATAGTCACTATAACTATCTTTTGCAATGTTGTTTCATATTCCAGTACCATCACATCAACTTTTTCTATCTTTAATCTTACTACCTCCCTTCACATCTGAAGGTCTTATAAATCTTAAAACCGCAAAAAGTTTAGTACAAAATTCTAAATAAATAATAACAGGTGCTGTATATCGCTACTTTCACATCCTGCCTAGATTTCAGCGTCAAAGCAAAAATTTAATGATCACGGCTGAAACCATCCTGTTTAAATATCCGCCCATCAACCCCCTTAGTTGGAATAACTGAGTTCATTCATACTGGTAACAAAAACATCTTACACAGACACATTCAACTCTTCATATAAGATATAAAATGGGAAAAGACAAAATGGCTACACTTAGGTCAAAACTTCAAAATGGTGTCAGTAGCTGGGGCTGTGAGTGCCGATTTCCGCTGTGGGAAGTTGCTGTTGCCCTTGCAGCGCTTCTTAAATGCTGTACCTTGGCCATTGGCTGTAGAGGGGGCTAGTGTCTCTGTTCTGGATGCCCTAGCCAGGTTGCTGCCATATCTTCCTTCTCAGAGAGGGCCAAAGCATTTATGAAATAAACTATAGAGTGTAGTTTGCCCTGGTGGTGCTTTGTCTAATAAAATACATTATGGATCTAGTAAAAGTGCAGAGGAGGGCTAAACAACTAATAATGTAAATGGCCAGTTTGTGTATGTTTAGTTCTTGGAATGGAAAGTGTTAGTTATGAAGAAACACTAAAAAAGATTACATATATACATATTACATATGATATATATTACATATATAAATATGTCCATGGCCAATACAAAGGCTCTGCAAAGACCTGTTCATTGACAGAACAGTACAAAGAACAAAAGGCCATCTGGTAAGACTTGAAGAAAAAGTCTATACCAGGGATTCTTTATGGTAAGGACAATGGTATGGAACTCACTGGCTGAAGAGGACATGCTGGCAAATACAGTAGACTCCTGTTTGTCTGTAAAACTGTCAGTCTTACAGAAGAGAACTTGTTTAGTGAACTTGTGGGCTTGTTTGACAGACCAATAATAAGAGTGAGGTAACTCTTCTGACCTTGCTTTGTGGTGGACCTTGCTTTGTGTGTCCACCACAAAGCAAGGTCAGAAGATACTAGTGGCATTGGCTGTGGAGATCAAAATATCTACCCTCACATTCTTCTCTGTGTGGAGACAGTCAGCTGGAGATCTGTGCCATCCATAACCTCTCACTCCCGACACATCAGGAAGTAAGATCTTTTGATCTAAACAGTCAGCACCTCTGGCATCTTCTGGCCTGGATTTTTTTCATTAAAAAAAACAAAGTTATTAGTGTCTGCCAAGCTTTGAATCATGAGAGATTTTAATTACCCTCATATAAATTGGAATTGTGAAACAATTAGTTCTGCTAAAAGCATAAAGTGTCTGAACCTGCTAAAAAATAAATCTATGTCACAATTAGTAGAGACCCAACTTGAAATAGATGCCTGTCTGGATCTAGAAATAACAAGCAACGAGGAGCTAATAGTGACCATAGCCTAGTAAGTAAGTAAATACAAAACAAGAAAATGTAATTCAAACATTATACAAGTGAGAGATCAGCAGCATCATTTATTGATTACAAAGATGCCAACAAAGGCAGGAAAAAGACAATTTAATTAGCTAAATTGGAAAATGAGAAACTGATTGCTAAGGAGAAAAAAAGCTAATCTCAATTTTTGTAAATGGAAAAAACCTAAAGATAGAAAATGTTGGTCCATTGCTGTTTAAAATGGGAAATGTGATTAGTGAGGACACTAAGTTTAAGCACTTTAAACACTGGTAAGACAGTCAAGGACCCAGGGCCAAATGGTATTTAATCCTGCTGTTTCTCTTCTATCTTTGCATTTTGGTAATATTGTTCTTATACTCAATACCTGGTCTGCATGTCAAGATCAACAGAACTTTGTCTTCAGTGAAAACACTCTGAGCCTAGTCATTGAAGGCTCAGCACAGTGTGAGTCTGTTTCTTCTTGAGAGAATTCATCTGCATAATTGTGCAAAATATACTATACTAATGAAAGTATTCAGCAAATTGGGCAGACTAAATGGGCGGAATAGTTATTATCTGTCGGCAAATTCTATGGTTCCCCTGTGTCATATCTGTACCACACATCCCTTTAATCCTATGTAATGTCTTTGCCTAGGGTTGCCTGATTTAAAAAAAAAAAATCCCAGCTATGCTATTGCCTCCATAGACTTAACCAAATTTTGCTTTACTGGCCTGTAGGTAAAATACTGTGTGGCTGGCTACCCTATCTACATGCTCACAATGAGCACAGAAAGTGCAGCCTGAAAGTATGCAGGATTTATATACACACAGACACAATCCAATAATTTGATCAGGGTAGGTCCTTTGAGATCACCACATAAGCAATTAATTATCCTCGGCTTCTAGTGTAGTGCAGGAAAGCATGGATCTTACACAGATCTGATATACACCTCCCCATCTTCTTCAGTGATGCAAAGCGCCTGGTTTGAGGTCATATCCCAGGATTGTGCACCATAACAAAAGGGAAATGCACACAGGAGACTGGCACATTGCCAGTACTCCTTCATGGATAGTACTGTATTTTCTGGCGTATAAGACTACTTTTTAACCCAGGAAAATCTTCCCAAAAGTCGGGGGTCGTCTTATGTGCCGGGTGTAATCTTTTTACTTACCTCGTTGCTGTTCTGCAGGTGCGCGTAGCTGTGCGGGAAGTGTTGTGTGCTCCCCTCCAGCCACGCAACTTCAATAAAGTTTGTTTAAACTTTTTTTTAAAACAAACTTTATTGAAGCCGCACGGCTGAAGGGGAGCGCACAAAGCTTCCCTCACAGCCGCGCGCACCTGCAGAGCAGCAACGAGGTAAGTACTGGGAAGGGGGTAGGAGAGGGGCAAAATCCTGGCATATTGAGGGGAAAATCCTGGCATATTGGAGGGGCAAAAAATTGGCATATTAAATGGCACAATAAAGGCATATTGAGTGGCAAAATAGTGTGTCTCAGGTTATGTGTCTATTGGTGTCACTGCGTGTGTGTAAGTGTCTCACTTTCTGTGTAAGGGTGTGTGTGTAAGTGTGTCACTGTGTTAGTGTAAGGGTGTGTGTGTAAATGTCACTGTAGGAGAAAATGCTCGTTGGAAGAGGGGTAGTCTTATACGGCGAGTATATGCCAAACTCTAAATTTTAACTGGAAAAGTTGGGGGTCGTCTTATATGCCCAGTCGTCTTATACACCGGAAAATACGGTATATGCTGCTGAGCTCCTTTTGCCCTCTCCTTGTCACAAAACAAATACCAGTATTTGCATTATCTATATCTTAGTTATACTGGCACTGGCTACACATACTTGTTTACCAACTGCGCTGGTAAAATAACAGCAGGTGTGAAATGTCTGTGTCCCAAATCACCTTTATTTGACATACGAACCTCATCCTGCCCACATTTAGTTGCATCTTGCATCTTATTTGCACAGTACATCCAATTTCTTGCTAATATGACACAGTGCATAGGGACGGAGAGATGATCGCTAATCTTTAAATGACATGGCAGCAGGTTATCCGCAGCTTGTGGCTATAAAAGGGCAGCACAAATGGTCTCTACCAGACCGCCTAGAGGGCCTGGTCTGGTTAAAGTAACAACCCCTGGAACCATGATATTTAGGCCTTTTGTGAGGCCCATTATATCTTTTTAAAGGTGCATGAGAACTCAACACACATGCACATGATGATGAGAGTAAGAACACACATTTAGCATCCTCATGTTGGCAGCCCTCTAATTGGCTTCCAGGAGATGATAAAGATGTCCAATTTTTTAAGTAGAGCTTGAAATGTAAGTTTTGCAAAATTAATACCAAAATTATGATTAAATCAATGGATTTTATTTTGAAAGTGTTACCTTTAATGTATTAATCATCTCAACTCGGAGTGGCCATTTAAACTGTCTGGTTGTTGATTCAATGTAATTTCAACTTACATTTTAAACACCTGCTAAAATGCAATTAAATTGAATGTGTTAAAAATATACTTTTATGTTAGCCTAATAAAATATTTTACAACTTGCTATGCCATGAGTCCATGTGCTGCAAAACATTGTACAATAAAATATT
Source organism: Pelodytes ibericus (assembly GCA_036172795.1). Lineage (NCBI taxonomy): Eukaryota > Metazoa > Chordata > Amphibia > Anura > Pelodytidae > Pelodytes > Pelodytes ibericus. Next base: position 117,409,459 of record CM069862.1, read on the forward strand.
TACAATGTTGCTTAAATTCATTGCCCCAGGTGGACTGCAAATATACCAAACACCTGTAATCTTTATTGAAAGTATTAAAACATATCCATACCCATTTTTAAATGTTACTTACAGAACTAATCTGTTCATCCTTAGGGAAGTATTAAAAGTTTTATACTGTGTTATACTTTATATGCTTTAAGGGACAGCTTGACTGATAAGGTACAACTTTGTGGGTCGGGGATTGTGCCATAACTGTGGCAGAAAACCATAAGTAATGTGTATGCTTACTGACTGTCTACACACTTAATGCATGCTCTTTTCAAGAGAGGGATGCTATGATCTCATCTTTAAAAGAGGAATCTATTGTGAAACAATAAAATAAAACATTTATTTTTAAGCAGAAGGGCATGGTCACTATTGCTGAACTGTATGTTCTCACCACTGACAACGCAGACAATAAATTGGTCTGTAGCCGAAGAGAATAGCCTCTGTGTTTTAAGAAAAAAAGGACAGTCCATCATGTTTTACTTTATAGATACTTTTATTCCTGAAGTACTGAAGACACATTTAAAAATACTTGCAAGTTTTGATATTCTACTTGCTTAACCCATTTTATCACTTTACTCCAAATTGATTATTATGTGAGTTATGCTTTACTGCTTGTTCCCTGTGACCTACAATACCACAAAATAAAATAAAATGCTTGGGATCTGACCACAAAACAAATTGAGTCTATTTATTTCTTTCCTAGTAAAGCTATATTGACTTTTTTTTTTTCTGTTGTACTTTGTAGCACCAAATTACAAGACACTACTTAAAAAATATCAGCCACAGTGCAGCCTCTTTTTTTGTGGAAAGTCATGTACCATTCTAGAGTTTAAGTTGGGGAGCAAATAAATTAATGATTCAATACAGTAGAGCACAAATGATAGTTAGGCGGCCATATCAAATTCCTTGAGGACTATATTCATCTTATTGGCTCCTAGTGTGTTTGTGTTACTCCCGGCTAAGTTTAAAGCTTTCATAATTTGTTGAGCACCTCTGATTATCCCTAAGTGGTGAATCTAAAATCAATCCAGGGGACACTTACTACACCCAACTTGGTGATCAAGTACACAATTATCATTTCTGGAAGATATAACAAAATAAAGACAGTTCTTGGAAGAGCTATAGCTAGCTTTTGTGCCCATTTGATGTACTTCCATAGCAGTTATTTTGTAGAATAATTAATTCAGATAATTCTGGTGCTCAGCTGGTTGGGAAGATCATTTCCTCACTTTTGTTTCCAGTTGGATTTTCTGAAGTGATCAGTAGTGTTGAGGGTGCCATAGGTATTTGCCTCTTCCATCAGAGATCTGTTCCTGTCCATGAAGTGACAAGGTGCCGCATGTTGTGCTCAGGTATAGTTATATGGCTTCATATTCAACAATCTGGTCTGACTAGCCCTGTCTGCAGTGTGATTACCACTTGAGGAGAGACTATAACTGGTTGTCATTCTAGTCTATAACTGGTTGTCATTCTAGTCTTAATAGACATTGTCGGTCCCTTGCAAAAATTTGCTAGACCTCCCAAAATCACTTATGACATCACAGAGGCATGCCTGAATCCAAAAGTTCGGGCACAATGCAATTTAGTAAAATGTAGCTGGTGCCAACATTGAGCATTGGCTACATTTTTCCTGTCAGACTGAGGCCACTCAAAGTGGCCTTATCTGACAAGTAGGATCCCGCTGTAAGTGGGATCCAGCCTGCAGCAAGATCCAAGCACAGCTCATTGCGTTGAGCCGCGATGAGCTTTTTACTGAAGGATTTTCTTTGTGGTCCTGGGGTTTTTAGGGACCAGTAAAATATGATGGCATAGATCGTCTTAGCATCACAAAAGGGTTACATTAAAAGGTGAACTGTAGTGAACAGGTGGAACAAAACAGGCAATAACAGCTGATTTTTAAAAATTCTCCTACATATTTTTCAAACTTGTTTTTTAAAGCCTGGTAACACTTGTTAGTTCCACAACATTTTATTTTTTTGTGAATAGCCCTTGCGTAACCTGTGTCTTTTTCAACTTAAACTTCTATGTTAGTGTGTTACTATGTCACCTTCAAAACCTAAAAAACAAAAAACAGAGAAAGCCTTCATGCATGGTTTTCGAGCTAGCAAAATATTGAAAACCATTTAGTACTTAATTTACTTAAAAAGACGTAGTCTGAATGAATAAGAGAATCTCTGTTATATAAACAATGCCCTTATGTTCACTATATACCGTATTTATCGGCGTATAACACGCGCCGGCGTATAACACGCACCTCATTTTAAGAAGGAAATTTCAGGAAAAAAACTTAAATTTCAAATAAAGAACTTTGAAGCCCAATATGCCATTTTAATATGCCAAGATATTGCCCCCAATATGCCATTTAATATGCCAGGATATTGCCCCCAATATGCCATTTAATATGCCAGGGTTTTGCCCCCAATATGCCATTTTAATATGCCAGGATATTGCCCCCAATATGCCATTTAATAGGCCAGGATATTGCCCCCAATATGCCATTTTAATATGCCAGGATATTGCCCCCAATATGCCAGGATATTGCCCCCAATATGCCATTTAATATGCCAGGATATTGCCCCCAATATGCCAGGATATTGCCCCCAATATGCCATTTAATATGCCAGGATATTGCCCCCAATATGCCAGGATATTGCCCCCAATATGCCATCTAATATGCTAGGATATTGCCCCTTAGTATGCTGGTTATGCCACCCTCCTCCCTCCCTTCCCCAGACCCCAGTACTTACCTCATTCCTGCTCTGTCCCCCGGTGCTCTGAAGCTGCGTGGCTGTGAGGGAAGCGCTGTGAGCTTCCCTCCAGCCGGGCGGAACAATAAAGTTTGTTTAAAAAAAAAAAACACTTTATTGACCGCGCGGCTGGAGGGAAGCTCACAACGCTTCCCTCACAGCCACGCAGCTTCAGAGCACTGGGGGACAGAGCAGGATCGAGGTAAGTTTTAGATTTTTTTTTATTTTTTCAGGCACCAATCGGCGTATAACACGCACACATCATTTGCTCCCTATTTTCAGGGAGAAAAAGTGTGTGTTATACGCCGATAAATACGGTATGTATTGTTTTGTATTTAATCATACCTGCTTTTGAGCCATACTAACCATTACATTTAATAGCACTTATTGTTTTACATTTCTCTTATTAATTAGATGGATAAACAGGGTTAAAGTAAGATTCTCACAACTTGAAGAAGAAATTAGTCATGAATCAATGACTGTTGTCGATTATTGATATCCTCTGACACTGTAATCTCTGGTATCAGAACTGATGTCTGTTGTAAACCTTGAGGGTTTCCTTTAGAGTACATAAGACAGGCTTCATGAACATAAAACATGGACAAAGAGTATCTACGGGCAATAGAACATATATTAACTCCTCAACCAGATGAAACAATTTAGCCCACTGTTAGACAATATACATTGTTTTCTCTAAGTGGTGCACCAATAAATAATGACAATCCTATGCAAAACTCGTTTTTTTTTTTTTTTAATTGTTATGTTAGATATTTTTTTCCCATTTTGTTCTTTTGCCTAACTTTTTAATTCATTACCATTTAATATTTGTTGAACAAATCCATATATCAAAAAAGTAGCACAATTACGGGTGTGGGTTAGTTGTATCACCAGTAAATAGCTTAATGAATAAATGTTGGAACCACAGCACTATATAAATGAATGGAGTATTTTATTTTCATTGTTTTGCTTTCATGACTTTGTAGTAGCGTTTCTCCAATTTTATACTAGCAACAATTAATCCTGTAATAAGGTAGTAAGTATTTAATGTATTTAGTAGACCTGGAGACAATCCATTGGAATGGATTTCCTTTTCTGGTATCATGGAATTTGCCTTGCTACTTGAGTGGGATTCAATATTCAACTCAATTAATAGCAATGGAGGAAAATAAGTCACATGATCTTTGAAGGAATTTATGAATATTAGTTTTTCTAAAATCTCTTTCCTTTTCTAAAAATCGCCCTGATAGTCTTGTGTTCTTATTCCTCTTTAATATATATTTAATTCTCGTTAAATCCATCCACATATTCTGCAGCAAACATCCTGGGGCGCATTTCATCCCCCCCCCCCCAAAATCCATTATTTTGTTTGTAATTGCGCCACATTGATACCCAGCTTTCCTCTTTGAGCAGAACTTTTAATGAAGTACCAATCTTCAAGCCTTCAGTTCCTTTCTTGCATCGTTCTTCAGCATCCAGCTATAATACAGTATTCTGCATCTGCTAATCTCATGCTACTATGCTCCTAATTTGTTTTGAGTGATAATTCACTAATATATTGGAAGACATTAAATCAGTTTATATTTGTCCTCTGCCATGTGTGCCCTACACAAGCTCATTTGAAGATTATATCCCCTCTTTTTTATTGCACTCATGGAACTATCAAATCATTGAGTGGAGTACTTCAGACTGCCAAGCCCTGTGTGAACAGTCAATCTGTCACAATCCTGCTAGTAACTAAAAATCAATGGTGTTTGCAGCTCCCCATTTACTCTGTAAAGTATAGTCATTAAAATATTTAACTCTTTAAATACCAATGACAAGCTACACCATCATACAGAGTTTACTCTTACACAAAGGAATGTGAGATTTGTTTTTTTTTGTTTTATTTTTTGCTGAGAGATATCAAAAATATAAATTTATTCATGAAATAAAGAATTGCAAGGGTCTGACCAGAGCATTTTAAACTTAAGGCCAAAGTAAAATTCTCCAGTTCAACTGATTTGGAAAAAAAATTACAACTCAGCTACTTTGACCTCATTTTTTAAAATATTTAGTAGTTCCCTGCTTTTCCCATTTTCATGAATAAATGGATAATCTTTCCAACTCAGCTATTTTAGCCATAAGTTTTAAATTCCCTTGTCGACTCCCTGAAATTCCAACTTTAATGAATAAAGCCTTTTAGACTTACCAAACTTTTCAATGCATCTGCACATTGCACACCTAACATATTCCCCATCACCCATATTGCAAACCTTAGCACAACAGGACATGCCTCATCGCCCCAGGACATGTCGATTCACCTGCACACCCATTACTTGCCCCAACATCCTAGGACATGTCCTAGCACCCCCAATGCACAGCACTTACATGTCCCAGCACAACAGGACATGCCCTATCACATACATTCCCTACCCATTATATTCCCCAGCACTACAGGACATGACCAATCACTTGAAACATGCCACACCCATTACATTTCTATGCCCCATAACCCACACTGAATACCCAGGACTTAACCCCGCATCACCCACATTTCACACCCAGGGCATGCCCCCATCACTCACATTGCACACAAATGAAATGCCCCATCACCCATATTGCACACCCAGTACACTTCCCATTACCCACATTGCACACCAAATATATGCCCCAGCACATGCACCATCACCCACATTGCACAGCCATTTTACCATTCTGCCTCGCGTGGTCCCCACACCCTCTGATGTCTGAGCGCTGACAGGTCATGTGGCTCCCAGAACTCTTATGTCAGACATGCACAGGGAGCAGTATGTGCAGTAATGGACAGTAAGTATGTGCAGTAATGTAGGGCAGCACTATCGCATGCATGCTACATTCACCAGCATTCTGATTTGCTGGGACAAGAGTTGAGAGGTGCTGCATGAATTAGGACACAGAATCTGAAGATTTGAAAGGATACAAGATAACCAGTCAATCAGACAAAGGGGATCAGATTCAAAATTAGGTGTCTGAGATACTAGTACTGTAAAGTCACTGGGAGGTGGCACACAAAAAAAACTATATTTCACAAAATGGTGGTGCATAGTTGCCCACATTGGCCATGTTTCCAGGGACACATATTTGTTCCACATACTGCAAAAAGACCATGCAAAGTGCAGCCCGGCAGTATGTAGGATGAATATATGCACAGACAGAATCCAATTAATTGATCAGGGTGGAGATCTCAAAGGACCTACCATGATTAATTAATTGGATTCCGTCTGTGCGTATATGCATCCTACATACTGCTGGCTTGTACTTTGCATGCTGTGTCTGCAGCATGTGGAACACATATGTGTCCCTGGAAACATGGGGCGATGTTGGCAACTATGGTGGTGCCCAGTCACTAAACATATTTCATAAAATAAACTCACATAACAAAACTCAACATAAAAAAAGACATATCTGAAATCAACAATGCAAAATAAAAAAATAAACCCTTTTCATTTTTTGGTGGGAGTGTCTCTTTAAGATTAGTCATCTATCCAGTAATTTTTAACACTTGAAAAATAAAGGGGATACTCTTTTGTTGTTGAATTTACTGCCAACATTTTTTGGAAGTAAAATGTGTTAGCACTGCAGAAACAAAATAAACTTTCTCTTTTGCCTATAAAAGCGTTTTTTTTTTTAAACTCTGGAATAATAAAGATAATCTTCTATTCTTATAATTTTTGTATGGATGAAAAGCGCAGAAACTGTGGTAGGTGAGTATAAAATGTTTTATTTGTTTTCCTTTCTGTATGTGTACATAATGTTCTGTAGATGAAATTGCCTTGACATAAAGTGCACTATAACTAAGTATGATTATTCCTACAATAATTACATTGCAGCATGCAGTTTCTGAGTAGAGGGGAATGACATTGTCATTAAGGCATCCACACAGGTCCTTGAAAAAGCTGCCTCTTATGTGAACGAGTTTGCTTCAGTTTATAAAACTCATTGAATTCTTAACAAGTTTATGCCTTTTATGGACTCGACATAAAAATTGCACATGTATGCTGCTAGCCTCTCATAAAAATATATTTTGGTAGGACTATTAAAAAAACATAATGAACATTATGTACAAATACAAAAAAGATTTCTCTTTGACTATTCTAATTAAATATGACTGTTGCGATTTATTCTAATTTCCTTTTCAAACTCAATCTTTTTTGTGCTATTTCTTTTAGCTAAATTGGAGTAAAGAGAGGAGGGTGGTTGCTTAGTAAAATGTTAAAGTCTATTTTTTGTTTAAAATCAATTTAAGAAGTTGCACATCATCTGTCTCAATCACGGAACTGGTTATAGTCAAAATTTAACTGAAGCTGCTATGGACTGCCTCTATTACATCACTCAGATACCCTGCAGGCTCGCAGAATTAATTACGTTTGTAGGAGCTTCATATTTGTCATAATCTGGACAATGTTGAGTTGATTTGCAAGTGGATGTGGTCAAAGGATAGCAGTGTTCATCACACCAACACAACTCTTTTTATGCCTATGATTTGCCTTGAAGGTCTAGCTAAGTCATTACTTCTCCTGTGACCCACCTATTTCCATGACCCATACTGCTCAGTAGACATGTGCATTCGTTTTCGGACGAATGCATTTTCGTCCGAAAATAGCATTTTCGTTCATTCGTTTGAAAAATGAATAACGAAAATGCTAAGCTAACGAAAGCCGAATGAACGAATGGTTAATAAACGAAAATCTTTCGTTCATTCGTCCATTCGTAGTACTATTGGCATTCTATAAGCTGAAATAGAGTCGGTTTATAGAATACAATAGCATTACACATACATAGTACATTCCATAAACCGACATAATGAACGACTTTCGGTTTATGGAATGCATGTAAGTCTATTGGCATTCTATAAACCGACTCTATTTCGGTTTATAGGAATGCCAATACTATAGCACGAATGGACAAATAATTTTCGTTTATATTAAACCATTCTTTCATTCGTTCAACTTCTTAGCTTTCTATAAACCGAAACAGAGTCCCCATTCATACATTTTTATGAATGAGAACTCTAGTTCGGTTTATAGAATAGCAATAGGAATACATGTATTCCATAAGCCGAAAGTCTATAAACCGAACGTTCGGTTTATAGACTTTCGGCTTATGGAATACATGTATTCCTATTGCTATTCTATAAACCGAACGTTCGGTTTATAGAATAGCAATAGGATTACATGTATTCCATAAACCTAAAGTCTATAAACTGAACGTTCGGTTTATAGACTTTCGTCATTTGGAATGCATGTAATAGTACTATTGGCTTTCTCTACACAGAGACAGAGTCTTAATTCATAAAAATGTATGAATGGAGACTCTGTCTCTGTTTAGAGAAAGCCAATAGTACTATTACATGTATTCCAAATGACGAAAATCTATAAACCAAACGTTGTTCGGTTTATAGATTTTCGGTTTAAGTCAATTGATTCGTTCAAACGAATGTTAGGAAATGAAAATAATGAACAAATTTCGTCAGAAATGAATGTAGTAATGAACGAAATTCGTTTTAGACGAAATAAATATCATTTTCGTCCGAATGAACGAAAATGAAACAAAAAATTTCGTTTTGCACATGTCTACTGCTCAGTGCCACATCCTTCCATTGTACCTTCATAATATCATAATTTGGGCCTTTTTTTGGTCAGTATAGTATTTGTTGCTGTTTTGTTTGGGTTAAACATTTTGAAATATTAGTTTTTTTAATCTAACATATTCAGGAAGTGTTGAAACACAGAGATTGGTGAACCCTAGGAGATAGAGAGCCATGGGCACTAAAATCGCTTCTGCTGACTCCCAATATTGCTCTGTTTGACTCCTAAAGTCTGTAGAAGTTTGTAAAGCCCTTCTCATAGGGATGTACTCTTAATATCACGTGGAATGGAAATATGTTTCCCCTATATTGCTGAAAATACAAAATAATTTAAAATACATTTAGGTCTATGAAACTGAGTAATAATACACACACACCCACACACACACACACCCACATATATATATATATATATATATATATATATATATATATATATATATATATATATATATATATATATGTATATATAGTCATAAAATAAAAAAAATCCACTATATATGTATATACTGGAAAGTTTTTTTTAAACTCATGTTCTACTAAGTACATTCTATATTTTTACTATTTTAAATCCTTACATGTTTTAGAGGACACCTCATGCAGTTTTGTATAGATCCAAAATGAGAATATTCACTATATTTAATTTGTAATATTCAAAGAAAAATATTCAAGAGTTCTCTTGATGCATCTATCAAGGAAATCATTTTGCTGTATGAAACCTTAGCATTTAATATGATTAATTGTCCATCAGTTTCGGAGTCCGTGATTTCAGTTTTGAAAAATGACAAGAACGAAAGAACTGTGTGTAGCTTGCAATGCATAAATGAACAAGCAGTAAAAATTAGCTTAAAAGTAATGAATGCCAAGAACACAAATTTTTCATGTAAAAACAACCTCTCAATTAACTTTAATAGATGCGCTGCTGTCACCTTATTACTGAGAAACTAACTTGTACCCATTATTTCTGGAGGGTTATTAAACAGGAGCATAGTGTTGAAGATTTCAAAATTTAATTATGGAGAAGCAACGTTTCTAGACTGTCCACTGATTATAGAAGCGATACATATAACAATTAAGATGTGTTTTATGCAAAAGGAAATATAAAATAATGAACAGTATAGAAGTTTTTGTGTAATGTGTCTTAAAAACAACAAACAGAATTGCTTAATTTCTGGGCCACCTGTATATAAATCCAATTTTATATAGAGCTTATAATGCAAATCAAGTAGCTTGGAAAAGAAAGAACATACTGGGCACTATTCAATTATGTGATTTATCCCTTAGGACTATTTTCTGACTCAAAAATGGTATATATTCTCAATGACCTGAGATCAATTTCATCAGGTCATTGAATAGAGTCGACAAAAGATAATTGATTGTCATTTTTTATGTAGCTCTTTTCTATATATTAATCTACTCAGGTAGCTCTGACTTTCAGATCCAATCAGATCACTTTGGTGATCTAAATAGCCCTTGAATCTGGGCTACTATGAAACCACCAATGTGATGTGGGGCCAGAGGGGCAGTCTGCTGGTACCAGAAGACCACGTTTTTCATTTTTCGAATTTCACATTTCAATTCTCCAAATTTTATAACTAACTACTAACTTTCTGTATTTATGTGGACTTTGAAATGGACATCTGTGTGTCCGGATGTTGATTCATTGTTTTGGTCCATCGGATAATAAATTATTAATTAAATTAACTGATACTGGGCTGACCAACATCATTTCCTATCATCACCTGAGACACCATACCATGGTCAAGAGGTGGCAAGTATAACATTACCAAAGTGCATATTCCATGCTCCTTATGTTTTAGGAGCTGTATTTGTGTATTTTTACCACATTATTTGTCTTTTTCACCAATTATACTCAGGAGTGCTATACATATTGCACTAGGTTCCTGGTATATTTAATGTTCAGGTTCAATCCGCACACGAGAATTGCTATTGTGCTAAGTATTGTTTTTTGCCATTTGTGTTTTATTTCACTGTTGGTATTATTCACACGGTTGTCATTTGCCATTTTTTTCATCATTGTTATAAAAATTTTACTACCCATTGTGTGTGTATAATAATATTTATTGCATTTTATCACGTTTTACCACTACAAATTTGTCACAAATAACTATTAGTCACCATAAGGGCATTTTTTATTTTTATTATGTAAAAGTGTCTAGACACAGAGCGCTGGAAGCAACCTCCTTTTTTTGCACTTTATACCACACAGTTTGAAGCTGTCTGTGTTTTTCCAATTTCAGCTGCCGGTGTTTAGTGGACACTACATTTATTTATTAGATCCGCATGTATACAAGCATGTTCACCTGTGGCCTTACGTATTTGCTCATCCAAACCTATTTCACTGCACTCTTATCACTCACAGTACCTGTCAGGAACTCTCACTACAGACATCATGTAAGACCAACCAAACCCACCAGACATTTCTGTCACATAATATCCACCAGGTACCTCTATCACACACACACAGCATTCACTATCCTTTTGGTGGATACATTAGATGTTGTGTATTTCAGTTTCCATGATGTCCAACCATTCATTTGGCTAGCTAGGTCTGTATACCATCAGATAAGGTACCAGGTGAGGAACTGTGTGGTGTATTTAGGTTTTTTGCTGCCCTAGACCTGACTAATCTCACGCACCAACTCAACCTTTATTTGACCCATCCCTTCATGTTCCGGCTACACCTCTTCCAATTTAGGATACACCATTTCTCTTTAGGTCTTGCATCTTTCCATTTAGGCTTCACTTCTGTCATCTCTGTACCCAGACAACTTGTATGTGCCATTGTTTCCCCCAAACATTTACCTGTACCATCTCTGTCCCCAAGTAGCTTTCTGGGGCCATATTTGTCCCCAAGAAGCTTGCCGGTGCCATCTCTGTCCCCACACAGCTTGCTGTTGGAATTTCAACTTCCAAACAGCTTGTCAGTGCAATCCATCCAAGGAGCTTGTTTGTGCCATCTTTTCACTGAAACAGCAAGCCAGTGCCAACTTTGTCCACACACAGCTTGTATATGTGCCATATTTGCACCCAAACAACTTCCTATTGCCATCTTTGCCCATACCCCAATGTATTTCTCCTTCACCCCTTCCTCCCAGTGTTTTTGTTCTTCGTCTCTGCCCTCCCAGTGTTGGCTCTCTCTCCCACAGATTCTACAAGTACTAGCAGTGTCTCTTTCCCTTTTATCCCATTCTCCCAGTGTCTGTCTTTCTCTACCCCCAATTACTAGTCCACCCTCCTGTTTCTGTTCGACTTCAGACTTGCCTTTTGCTTTGTTCGCTTAATGATGACTCAGAGAATCATCTTCTCCAAATGCTCCAAGTTATTACTAGAATGGGGAGCATGAGGCAGGTGACGATAGGAACAAGAGTGGGAGTAGTAAACGTGTGGGATGAGGTTCATTTTTAGACACGCAGAGTGAAAGATAGGACAAAGAAAACATTTCTGTTAGGGAGATCTCATTGACAATCTCACCAAGGTGTCCAGGTGGGAGAAGGTAGCTTTTTTTGTTGCTCCTTGTAAAATACAACCCTAGGCCTAGACCTAGTTGGCCCACCCATCTGACTGACTAACTTGGGTATTCTTAGACACATTTGAGGCTTCTGTTTCCTTAGCTTCTCCTTGTGATGCCACTGCTCTGGTGTCCCAAAAAGCACAACATTTTCCTGTATCTTCTGTTATTACTTCACAACAATACATTTCTTAATAATATGTAGGGCATATCACTTTATCACAGAGATCAACAGCAATATGTGGTTGTCACTTCCAGAATCAAACAATTATTTTAGTTTTCTTTGTTTAATACATTTTCAGAAGCAAAATAGTCCTTAAATGAAGAAAGGCGCAAGGTAAGAATTTTTCAAAGTTCCTTATATCGGGAATCCAATGAAACAGAGACATCTTTGCACAGACTATATATATAGTAAATCTAATAACAGGAATGAGGTAGGTATTTTCACAGTTCCTATACACAGCAATTTCAATCAATGAAGTGAGATAGGAATTTACATAGCTCTTATATGCAACAAAGGAGCAAGGTATTTGCACAGTTCTAATATGAAACAATTATTATCAGGGCCAGGATGGCACAGGGAGTCTGCTTGGGTGGGCTAGAATTGCACAGAGAGGCTGTTTGATGGCAGTTTGGTGGCCAGGATGGCACAGAGAGGTTACTTGTGTCATTCCTTGTGCTCACGACATACCAGCCATGCAGGTCCGACACACAGACCTCCCTCAGACTCTCAGTGGCACATATAACACATGATACAACATAGTGGGCGCCATGCTCACTTTCATCATCACTATTGCAATTCCTACATGGTGGGCTGTTGGGGTATTTTAAAAATAATGGTTACAGGAACTGTAACAATGGCAAGTCTGACAGACTCCTTTTTGAATACCTGCTGTCTTTAGAATTCCAAACAGAATTGTAACCTTCCTGTTTTCTCTCTACTCTTATAGAGCATCTTGGAGGAGGCTGGGCAGTCACAGTGCAGTGACATTTTTAACCTTGCATAAGTCTGTGTACTAAGAACCACAGTTCCCTGACTGCATTTTTGAGGAAGGGAAGGTTTGCTAGCCCACACAGGCACAGTTTGATAATGAGACTTGAATATGATTATAAGAAACATTTATTAATAGACACAACTGTTTATACCTCATTGATAACTCATTAGATACATTACACATTCATCCAGTATTAGCTGTAAAAACCAATTCTATATCAATCCCCTTTTATAATAATAAAGTTAATTTTAATTAGGTGTAGTGTCCTTGATCCAAAACATAGTTATGTAATGTAATGTTTTATTCGTGTAACTTTAAGGTATCTTATCATACTAATCATTATAAATAAATATAAAAAAGTATTATATTGTTTTACTTAGGAGAATATATTCTTGATATTGTTAAAGCTGGGATGAGCTCACTAATACTTATTTTTCCATAAATAAGGGTTATATAAGATTTGACAGATCTGTCAAATTTATTATTTACGTTCATGTGTGCTGCCATCAAGTCTGTAGAAATACAAACTCAATTCTTTGAAGTTTGATAGAAATCAGTGACTAATGGGTCAAAAAAAGTATAGCTTATTATATTAAAGCCCTCACAAATTGAACATTGGACATTAATTAAGAGCAAATTTGAGCTGAGAGCTCTACCTGGTGATATAAAAGAGGAAAGTGAAAAATACCAGATCCCCTCATTCCTGATTGGAAAGAAGTTAGTCAAGAGGAGAGGGTAATGACAATAAGGATATATTTATAACAGGATCAGAAGGCTTCTCTTTTGAGTGCTTAGGTTAATGAAGGCCCAAGAAGCAAAAAGACTTAGCCTGAGCAAATGTGCTATTTGAGAACAAAGGCCTCTTGCAAACATGCATTCTTTTAATGTCCACAAACTATCAGCAGCCTGGAGATGCCACAGATACCTACCCACTGTGGCTAAAAGTAAACTGTAATATGGCATTGTCTCCTCAGTGATTAGTGTAAAATACAATTATAAATGTCAAGTTAAAATGAAAATACTACTTAGCAGTGACAAAAGACAAGTGAATCTGTTTTAAGTATTAGTAAGTAGATATAACCACTGCTTTATCCATACATAAACAGATAAATACTGTGAGATCAAATACTGATTAGGTAAATCACAGTGATGAATGCAAAATAAAGCATTCACAACACTTTAGCACATGTGCTATGTGTACAAAAAAAAGAAACAAAAATAATAATAATATTAATTATAACAATAACAAATGTTAAAAATATGAATATATGCCAAAGATAGTGAGACAAAACAAAAGTCATAATAAGGTTATTATGTGAACACTCTGTAACAAGTGCACCCAAATGAAAGTGTACACCATAAAAAGTTGTCTGTGCTAGGCTCACCATTTACACTGTGGTTACCCCTGTCCCACATGAGCTTTTCTTGTCAGTGAACACTGCCTTATCTTCTTTGTAAATATTATATATACAGTTATTATTTATTTTCAGACATATTGCACTAGGTGTTTGCTCTTTTTCTTGATTTTTTTCTCAGCAGATTCCAGTAAATTATGAACTTTTGTTTGTATGTATATCTAATAACATTTGTGCAACTTTTTATGTTTTCTGAGCATTGCACATTATTGTTATTCACACCATATATGCACATTATGTTATGGTATTAATATGTTTGGTATTTGTATCAATTTGTATCTATTTTAGTTGTATAGAATGTTTTTTGTGGTATACACTTTCATTTATTTGCACTTATTTATAGCGTTATTTTTCATTTTTTATTTTTGTTCGCATAGCAAATTCTATAGCTTTATATTGGTACATTCATCTGTTTCACCTGATCAATATTTAATCTCACAGTATTTATCTGTTTATGTATGTACACAACAGTGGTTTTATCTACTAACTAATCCTTAGAACAGACACACATATTTTTTCACTGCTAAGTAGTATTTTAATAAGTGCCTGATTTGTGTTAGGGATCCTCCTGAAAACATAGTTTGATGGAGGTCCCTCTCTCCCTCACTGCAAAGTGTCGGGAGCGATAGAAAAGCGCAATTAAAACATCTACACTTGTTGCAATCTTTCTGAATTAACATAATTATTTTTTTTCCTACTCTTGTCCTTTAAGTGAGCTCCCTTCCTCTGGAATATATACACCAGTTTGTTTGTCCGTATTCTAATGTTATTAAAATAAAAAGTACCTATAGGAGTAATTTTATTTTTTATCCTTGTGCTCATTACATTGATATAAATGTAGCTAGTTTGTCATTGCAATGGAGATGAGATTGGTATCTAGATAGCCTTCAAAATTCATGAGAAAGAAATGTTCCATTAGCATGTTTGGACAGAGAATATAAATTTGTTACTTTATTTCATACAACAGAGAAGGTCAGTCAGCAACATCTGCTCAAATTGCTTTCTTTCAGCATCCTTTATCATGTTGTTTTTACCTTGCCTTATCCTGCATGAGCTCATGCAAAATTATGAAATACTTTAGCAATCATTTTAAATGTAAGCTGATATGTAACATGGTGCTTGCTTCTACGGTAAAAGCTTTTAGAATTATTTGTTTGGCGCCTTGGATCTGTTAGATTATTCAGTTGTTGTGGGTTGTGATTTCCTTAATGGCCTTCTATAACAATGTTTCCTTCTATACTTTTTCAGTTTTCACATTACTGGGCGTTTTGAGCGCTTAGGCCAAATTTCACAAAATGTCCACTATTTCCTCTAAATAGAATTAATGCAGCTATTCAAAAACAGTGAATTTCGAAAAATGACAATTTTTATATTGATAATAATAGTTTTTATATATTTAGTTAACAAATCACGAAAGAAAGATTCATAAAAAAGCAAAAACATTTACAATAGTTACTTAGTAACCAAACCTTAATTTCTTTAAGCAGATGGTCACTTCTGCGTCATTAAAATCATATATGGGGCGGAGCTTACGGAGGATGAAGGCAGATGTGTCCATGCTGAGCTCCATCTAAAAAGAGTGAAAAGTAGACATGTGTAAAACTAAAATTTTCGTTTCGTTTTCGTCCATTCGGACGAAAATGTTATTTATTTCGTCTAAAACGAATTTCGTTCATTACTGCATTCGTTTCAGACGAAATGCGTTCATTATTTTCGTTTCGTTAATTTTTATTCATTCGTTTTATAGAATACAATATAATACTATTGGCTTTCTATAAACCGAACGAGAGCCATATTCATAAGAAATTCTTATGAATGGGGCTCTCGTTCGGTTCATAGAAAGGCAATATTACTACATGTTTTCTATAAGCTCAAAGTCTATAAACCGAACGTTCGGTTTATAGAATAACAATAGGAATACATGTATTCCATAAGCCGACAGCCTATAAACCGAACGTTCGGTTTATAGGCTGTCGGCATTTTACTACACGGAGACAAAGTCTCCATTCATAATTTTATGAATGGAGACTCTGTCTCCGTATAGTTAAATGCTATTGTATTCTATAGACCGACTCTATTTCGGCTTATAGAATGCAATAGTACTACGAATGGACAAATGAACGAATGATTTTTGTTTATTAACCATTCGTTCATTCGGCTTTCGTTAGCTTAGCATTTTCATTCTTCGTTTTTCGGACGAATGGACGAAAATGCTATTTTCGGACGAAAATGCATTCGTCCGAAAACGAATGCAAATGTCTAGTGAAAAGTGCTCAAAATTGATGGATACTTCAGCTAAATTAGTGAAGAAATTGTCACAGCAGAACCAATCTACTTCATTATGTTTGACTACTATGTATATGATACATTTTGTGTATGATTTATCTGTGATGCAATAAAAACTATAATTTAATAAAAAAAACTTAAATACAAACCACAGGGTAATAGTACTCGACATTAAATATGTCACAAACTCTTAAAACTACAGTTTTCATCAAGTATACTTAAAACACCTTTTTAAGATAACCGAATTTCAGATTTATTCACATTATATGATCATATTATGCTTATCCCACCCAGTGATGTATTTTGTTTTTGTGCTGTGCTACGCCCACCTAAATTCAGGCACTCCATCCCCAATCAATGGATATATTTATCTACCTTTTTTATTTGCGTTCTTCCATGCTGAAAAGGTGGATAAATAGAACCATATTTAAAAAAATACAGTATGGTATTATCCATACATCATGGTTGTGCGCAAATGCCTTTTTAGCTTCCAGGAAAGTCTGAGCGGGTATTTGGTGGTGGCGTATTTAGCTGCCCCCGGAAAGTTTTGCCCAAGGCACTTGCCTAGATTGCCCTGCTGTAAATACAGCATTGAGATCACCACTAAGCCAAAGTACTGCAGCATTGGTGGTTCCTAACTAATACTTTTTGCTTATATGGATCATAAATTAAATTGAGTATCAGAGCCCAAAGGTCTTCCTATTTTCTAGAGAAACCTAAAGAAAGGACACTGATCTCTGCTAAGTAACATAATTGAAGAGTTTAAGCTCCATATAAACAAATGTATTAAGTGTTAGGAACTGCCAATATTGCGTACTTTGGCTTCATGGTGGGATAAGCATAATATGGCCATATAATGTGACTAAATCTCCAATTATATTATCTTAGAAAGGTGCTTTTAAGTAGCCTTAATGAAAACTATAGCTTTAAGATCATGCAACCTGTTTAATGTGAAAGCATTGGTCCCAGTGGATTGTATACAGGGCTGGACTGGCCTACCATGATGTCCCGGTAGGCTGTGTTCCCTGGGGCCGCCGCAGACTTTAAGAACATGCCATGGTGGCCGCTTTAAGAATTTGGCCGTCGGGGCCGCTTTAAGAGGGCGGCCACCGGGGGCCTTTTTTTCCCCGGAAAGCCGCATCAGCTGGATGCGTTGGCTGGAAAAAACAACAAAAAACAACAACATTGACTGTGTTTCCCACCTCCCTGCAGGACTATAACGAGCATAGTAACACAATAATACTGGCATCTTAATGGCACAATAATACTAGCATCGTAATGGCACAATAATAGTGGCATCTTAATGGCACAATAGTACTGGAATCTTAATGGGCAAATTGCATGGGGCATCTTAAATGGAACAATATTACTGGCATCTTAATGGCACTATAACACTGGCATCTTAATGGGCAAATTGGCTGGGTCTTCTTAATGGCAGAATATTACTGGCATCTTAATGACAGAACATTACTGGCATCTTAATGGCACAATATTACTGACATCTTAATGGCACAATAATACTGACATATTAATGTGCAAATTGTCTGGGGCATCTTAATGGCACAATATTACTAGCATCTGAATGGCACAATATTACTGGCATCTTAATGGGCAAATTACGTGGGGCATCCTAAATGGAACAATATTACTGGCATTTTAATGGCACAATATTACTGGCATCTTAATGGCACTATAACACTGGCATCTTAATGGGCAAATTGGCTGGGGCTTCTTAAAGGCACAATATTACTGGCATCTTAATGGTAAAATATTACTGGCATCCTAATGGCACAATATTACTGACAGCTTAATGGCACAATAATGCCGACATCTTAATGTGCAAATTGGCTAGGGCATCTTAATGGCACAATATTACTGGCATTTGAATGGCACAATATTACTGGCATCTTAATGGCACAATAATACTAGCATCTTAATGGCACAATATTACTGGCATCTTAATGGCACAATATTACTGGCATCTTAATGGGCAAATTGGCTGGGGCATCTTAATGGAACAATATTACTGGTATTTTAATTGCACAATATTACTGGCATCTTAATGGCACAATAACACTGGCATCTTAATGACACAATATTGCTGGCATCTGAATGGCACAACAATACTGGCATCTTAATGGCACAATATTACTGGCATCTGAATGGCACAATATTGCTGGCATCTGAATGGCACAATGTTATTGGCATCTGAATGGCACAAAAATACTGTCATCTTAATGGCACAATATTACTGCCATCTTAATTGCACAATATTACTGGCATCTGAATTGCACAATATTACTGGCATCTTAAAAGCACAATAATAGTAGCATCTTAATGGCACTGTATTACTTGCATCTTAATGACACAATAATACTGACATCTTAATGGCACAATAATACTAGCACCGTAATGGCACAGTATTACTTGCATCTTAATGGCACAATTTTACTGACATCTGAATGGCACAATAATACTGGCATCTTAATGGCACATTATTACTGGCAACTTAATGCCACAATAATACTTGCATCTTAATGTCACAGTATTACTTGCATCTTCATGGCACAATATTACTAGCATCTGAATGGCACAATAATACTGGCATCTGAATGACAAGATAATACTGGAATCTGAATGGCAAAATATTACTGGCATATACACAGCACAATAATACTGGCATCTTAATGGCACAATAGTACTGGCATCTAGCACAACATTACTGGCATATGAATGGCAAAATAATAATGGCATCTGAATGGTACAATATTACTGGCATCTGAATTGAAAAATAATACTGGCATCTGAATGGCACAATAATACTGGCATATTAATTGGCAAATTGGCTATGGCATATTAATGGACACACTGTGGTATATTTAATGGACAAACGGTGTCATATTTTAGTGAGAGAGTGCGAGATGTGTATAAATATTTATAAATATATACATGAACATATGTAAATGCTCTCTAATATCTGTGTATTTTTTTTGTAATTTAGGTAATAAGTAGTTGTATTGCAGTGTTGCATAGAAAGAAGGTAAAGATATTGCAACCACAAATACACATTTTGATCAATATATACAGTTTATACACTGCAATTATTACACTTAATATACACATTATATACAATTCAATAAAAATACTCACTGCAATAAAAATCCAATTGTGTGTGTATGTGTGTGTGCTTATTTTAGTGTTTTTTTTGTGTGTGTGTGTGGTGGGGGGAGGTAACATTGCGATGGATGGTGTGATTGCATGCAGGGGAAGGGGCAGGGTCCAGAGGGCCCA
This sequence comes from Pelodytes ibericus, assembly GCA_036172795.1. Lineage (NCBI taxonomy): Eukaryota > Metazoa > Chordata > Amphibia > Anura > Pelodytidae > Pelodytes > Pelodytes ibericus. The sequence goes on from CM069862.1 coordinate 117,429,360, forward strand.
AGCAAATGCTTGCCCAGGGTCCAATCAATATTAAAGACGGCCCTGGCTGGGGCCGCTTGAAGAAACCTCCGCCCCCCCAACTTCCCCAAGACTGTGTGAGCGCCGGATGTAGGTGACATCAGATGCTCAGGAAAGAACTGAATAACGGTGTCCTATAGGAGGAAGACACCATTTCATCCCTGCAGCATTTTTTTAATTTAAAAAAAAAAAGAAATCTGTGTTTATATGTGTTTCTGCATGTGTGACAGTGTGCATGTGTTACTGTATGTAAGTGTGAATGTGTCATTTTTTGTCTGTAAGTGTGATTGTGTGTAAGTGTGACTGTATGTAAGTGTGCCAGTGTAAATGTGTGTATTTCTGCATGTGTGTACACTGCCTGGTCTGAACCAGCCACTTCCTTGGAAACAGCATTTAAAAAAATAATAATCTGTGTGTATATGTAAGTGGGACTGTGTGTATGTCTGTAAGTGGGACTGTAGGTGTGTCTGTGTAACTGTAAGTGTATCTACATGTGTGTGTAAATGTTCGTGTGTATTTCTGTATATATGTGTGATTGTGTGTGTGTAAGTGTTTATGTCTGTGTGTATCAAATAGAAAACATACCCTCATACCCCCTCATACCCCAGTGCTGGAGCCTGATAGACATCTTCTGTGCTGGGTCAAGTCCTGTGGGTGCAATCTAAGTGCTGGAGCATGTGCATGTCATGTAAGTGCAATCAGCTTTCTGAGGTGCTGGGGGAAGTTTTGTGAGTGCAATCAATGTGCTTTGGCAAGTCCTGTGAGTGCAATCTTTGAGCTGAGGTAAGTCCTAGGTGCTGGGGTAAGTCCTGTGAGTGCAATATGAGTTCTGGGGGAATTCCTCTGTGCTGGGGGCAAGCCCTGTGAGTGAAATCTGCATGCTGTGATAAGTCCTGTTTGTTCATTAAAATCATAATTTGAATGGTGCATTCATTCCTAGTCTTTGCCAAAGCAAGTGGTCTCCTTTGTCGGGGTGTCCACAAAGCACACCGACAATAGGGGGAGAGAATATGATGTATACTAATAGATCACAGGGAAACAACTACATCACTCTCATGGACACTTCCATAAGAATGAGGCTTTGGTCAATCAAACACCATTCAGATATTATTTTAATCATACAGAAGTGGTATTTCTTCTTTAATCATACAGAAGAGGTGTCCTCTTTAAGGAAATGGGTATTATGTATTTAAACCACAATGGAAAAAGGCATATAAATCAAATTTGTTATTCAATTTTGTTATTTTCATTATTTCCAGTGTGCCATGTGTTATATGTTGTTTTTTTCTATAGGTTGATCACCCTAGGGTCTTTGCCTCAGCCTTTTAAACACCATGTTAGTACTTGTGACACAAACTTCCATGCCATAAGCATGGTCACGAAGCACCAGGTTATGAAAAGAGTTCACACTCTTTTATTATTCTTTATAGAGCCCATGATGTCAGGAGGAAGCTAAGTTCTCAATGTTTCTATGAGGAAAACTTCATGGAACTTGACTAGTAAAGCAAATCATTTCTTGGCTTACTGATTCATGAAGAAAAATGATTTGCTGCCGCATTAAACTTTAGTGATTCTTTAATCCAAACTTATTTTGTGGGTGTCATATCCCATTAAGAGAAGTATATTTAGGTTTTTAGTGATGTGAGCTACCACCAAGAATTAAGTGTTTGTTGAAACATCATTCTTTACTTTTTTTGTGTAAGACATCCCCCTGCGACTGTGATCACATGTTTGCACAGCATAAATAAATCAATATTCCTTGTATTCTTATTTTATGTGTTATACGATCCCAATTTGCTACTACTTGTTTTATTGTACCTGGCTATAAGTACTTGTGTCATGTTCAAGTCTACATTTGCATTAGATATATCCTTGAACGTCTAACTATATTCTTAATTGTACATGTCGTTATTGTATTAGTTGTTTGTACCGGTACCTTTTTATATTATATTTTTATTAATTAAACATATATATATATTTTTTTAAATATGTGGTGACACCTGTATTGACACAATTTCTGATTACGTGCCACATAATAACTTATTTTGTCTCTTCTAAACCATTTACAGTTACCTCTCTTCCGCTATTACTATTTTATTTTTACTGTGATTTTTTTCTTTGCACCCAAGATCGTGACACACAGCAATATATATATATATATATATATATATATATATATATATATATATATATATATATATACTATGCTAAATTAAGTATTTGCAGGTATATATTTTTTTAAATATGTGGTGACACCTGTATTGACACAATTTCTGATTACGTGCCACATAATAACTTATTTTGTCTCTTCTAAACCATTTACAGTTACCTCTCTTCCGCTATTACTATTTTATTTTTACTGTGATTTTTTTCTTTGCACCCAAGATCGTGACACACAGCAATATATATATATATATATATATATACTATGCTAAATTAAGTATTTGCAGGTATATTTTTTCTATTGATGTGTTTCCCTATTTTGCATGCGATCCTATAGGATCTAATTTGGTCATTTTATTACCATCTAGATTTTTGTAGCTTTAGAAACTCTAAAGGTGGATTTAACTATTAGAAAACACAATATTTATTTGAAATAGAGGATTAATTATTGTTTTGCTCACTGTATATCATAAAAGTTTTTTTTAATTCATACTACAGATAATACATAGCACTATTTTCTATTTCTTATTTTTTGAACATTTATGCACACTTTTGCCTGAGACCTGCCTCCTTATAAAGAAGACTCCTCAAATTCAAGACTTTTCCTGCACATAAGTATTGTTTTATTTACTACATCATTTTATAGACATTTTTGTTGTGTCTATATATAGTATATATACAGAAGTTTCTTTGATTTTATGTTTAATTATTAGCGCTCCAGTCTTTTGTTATATCTATTTCTATTTTAAGGAATTGCACATAAGGTTGTTTTTCTTTCGACTGTGAGCAGCTCAATATACTTAATTTTAAATCATTGTTTGAGAAGCGCCTTCTTAGTCATAAATATTTCTCCACTTGTGTCGTGTTCAAGTCTGCCGGAGTATCATGCCAGCCATGAGTGTACAGTCAGTCTTCTCATGCAGCCGTCTGCTTTCTGCTTAGCAGTAAAAATGTGGAATTGCCATAGGGTATAATTTTGCCCCCTGCAGTGCTAACCTCTTTATAGGTTGGTGGGAGCTTTACACATCTTTACCGATAAGAGCCCATACAACGCTGACATTGACTTGTATTATCACTACACTGACGATTTGATTCTAATTTGGAAAGGTAGTGAACAATCCGTGGGTGAGTTTGTGTGGAGAATAAAGTGTTTGCTGAAACATCATCTTTTACTTTTTTATGTTAGACATTCAACTATGAGTACATCTTTACACAGCATAAATAAATTAATATTCCTTATATAATAGAGGTTTTTACATACACAAATATATATATATATATATATATATATATATATATATATATATATATATATATATATATTTAAATAACATTTGTCTATAACTGAGTGGTCATAAATGAGACACATCACATAAATATAAAATAGCTACCATAGAATGTCATTCACATAGTATTTTTTCTGCTGCAAAGAAAATACTCTTGGCATGTCTTTTTGAATATGTGACAGCTTGTTGGTTGTCATATTCTTTTATGAGGCAGAAATAAAATTATACAAGAGAATTGTGATATGTTCTCTTTAAATGGCTTTGTTCCTTATCTGTCAGAAGTGGACTTCTGAAAACACACTTATTATCATAACGCTGAGAAAGCGAATTGTTTGTTTTAATAACTTGTGTTAAAAAAAAACCTGAAAATATAAAAGAAAAATAAGATCAATGAAAACCATTAAACACTTGAAAAAATTGTAAATTGATGGTTTGCTCGATGCATAAATCTAAAGATTAACTATAGGATTTGGCAGTCTTCCTATCTGCTTTTTTTATTTATTAATTCAGAATGTTTCCCACTTACTCCATGTGCGCAGTTAATTTTATTTTTAAATTAAGGGCTAAAATGCTCAGCTCTGTTCTGTAGATTTAATTTCCTTTCTCCCTCTTTGATAATTTAGTTTTTTCATTTCCTTATTTTTCTGTGCTGCAGCACTATAGGGAAATGTTGATGCTGAATTTCTAAAGAAGAAAATACTGTATTATAATTTGAGACGAAGAAATAAAATTACTCATTCAGACTGCTTTTGGTGAAGCTTATCTGATGTTTGTTGCTAATTATTTGATTTAAAAAAAATAATATCATTTATTATAAATAATACATTATATGATTCAAAATAATAATGAAGCACTCTACTGGAAATAGTCTGTAAACATTTCTCTTTTCATGATTTTTAAAGAATATAAATTAACGGGTAATATTGCCAATGATTTGCTGAGTACGGCACTTGATCAGCATTCATTTCTGTGTGATCAGATCCCAATTTGCTACAACTTCTACTGTCCTAACTTGCTATAGCAAAGTTTAGGCATTCTGAAATAAGTGAGTACTTGTGTCATGCTCTAGCCTGCCTGAGCGCATAGATAGTTGTGACTGTACAGTCAACCTACTCATTCTACCTTCATTCCGGCTTAGTTGTCACTTGTGCTAATTTCGCCTCTTCCTATGCTAACCTGTTCTTAGGTAGGTGGGATCCCTCCCACATCTTTTCATCCTAAGTCTGAAATTGTTTTGTATTAACGCTAATTTATGATTTTATTCTGATTTGGACAGGTAGTGAGCAAATTATGGATGAGTTTGTACAAGGCCTTTACATCAATAACTGTACTCTTAATTTTACCTTTACTGTAGACAGGAAAACAATTAACTACATATATATTACTTAATTTGGTAATGTGGAAACTAGACTTGAGCACTGCCATTGGTTCTGTCTGTTAATGCATTTGTTTTGTCCGAAACACATTTCTTCTGTCGATGCATTCATTTTGGACGAAATTGGTTAATTATTTTCATTTAACTACATGATTACTCCCCACCAATATTGTCAGTATAAATCTCCATGAAAGATAATCCAATCTGATGTTTTGGGAAAATGGATGCACTTGTCCTATGTTCCTCAACAAATACAACAGGAGAATGAATGTAGGACAAAAAAAACAAAAAATACCCAAATGATATGCATAGAAGGTATTTGCTCCCAATGCACTCACAATTGTAGGTGATACATGTGAATGTAGTACAAAGGTGTATATGATGAGTTATGTGCACTTTATCCCTGGTGTGTTACCTGAGGTTCCCAATGCCTCCCAAGAATACCTCCCATGTAGAAACAGACTGATCAGCATCATAATATGACGGTAATAAATGTATTATGTAAAAAAAAGCTTACATTACAGTAAGTGGCAAAAGATGAATCAGCAGGCAGTCACGAAAAGGGCCTCCCTATGTCTTGTGATTTATAATATCCAATTAATTTATTCTTATCTGATTGCCGAAGGCTGCTCTTTCACTTGTGAATCTAAATTAGTTGTAGGCACTACCAATACATTTGTATTCAGAGGGTGAGTGTTACACTAATCATGCAGTGTTGTCTTTTGTTGCATGGTTACCTCCCATGTGTTTTGCTTACTGTCCGATTATACAGCCATCCGTAAGTATACAGTCAGTCTACTCATGCAGCTGGACGCATTCTGGCCTAGCTGCAAACAATCCATGGCTTATGGATAGCAGCCTCCCAAATGAGGTTGACTAACATCTACATCTTCCCTTGCCTACCTAATAACCTTAGAAAAACATGAAGAGTGGTAGACCACCCTAAAGATATGGGTTTGAGGGTCCTTGAGTAAATTTATTTTCCAGAAAAGCTGTTGAATATGCCTCTAGTAAAGAGAACTTATGTTGGAGATGCTTCTCAGCTAATTAAACAATCCAAATAATGCTGTAACCACAAGTGTACCTGGCATTCATTAATCTGCACCATACAGGCACATCTGACCAACTTTTACTCCTTTGTTACATTCCACCTATGCCTGGCTCAGCCAGTGATTGTCTTCCTACTGATGCTGTAGGGTTTGCTGTGCTTCCATAGACCTTGGAGATATTGGGACCTTCAAACTGACTTCAGTGCATTCTTTTAGTGTTGCTTACAGGGAATTTTTGCTGAGCGCATCACACTCAGAAAGCGAGACTTCTACCCACACTTAAATCAGTGACTATGGCTAGTGATGTCCTTATATGGGTGTTACTAAGGTGTGTGGTCACTCCTCATGAACTCATATATACCCCAGTTCTTTTATTACATTTGTTTATACTAATTTACTTTATTTCTCATAATTTAATATATGTATATGTTATGTTTACTAAATTACTATTTTAATCATTTTTATTTTACTAAGCTTTAGCCCATTTCGGGAGCACCTTTGCTAATACATTTTTAACCCAACTCCTCCCATTGACTTCTGTCAATTTCCAGAATAGAAATAAATGAGGTCCATTTCCGAAATGGCCCAGAAATAAGCTATAACTCCTCACCAAAGAAGTATATGGGGAGGACCATGGCTATGATTTCAGCCAGCCAAATGCAGAAATCTCAGAATGAAAATCTACCACACTGGCTGGTTTTTGTTCCAATATGGGACCACAGCGATGGTGTCTGAGTAACCTTAATTTTGAAAATCATAGCTACCTGAGTAAACCCTTAGTTAAAGGTTTCTAGGACACCAGTCCATGTAGAAGGCAGCCATTGTGTAAATCAGTTAGTAGATACAGACTTGTATTCTTTGGTAAACAAGCTAAAGAGAAGAGAAGAGGTTAACACAGAAAATATTGCTGGGTAAAAATCTACATACTGTTTTGTAGTGATTTTTTTGAACAAATTCTCTAAATCTAAAGGGATGAGCGCACACACACACGGTTGCTATGGTAAGCACAGTTTTATATTAAACAGAAAGAGATAAAGTCACACAAAATCCCACATGTAAAACCAGAGCCCGCAGGCAGCATTAATTCATGCAATGGCCTTTAAGAAAATACATTTCACTTTTTAGTTTCAGAGCCTAGATTTCTGTTTGAGAACTTTTAAGCTTTTTATGCTGATCTAAAATAGTTCACTTTTGCTTGTTGCAATCTAGGTTTTACAAACACAGTATGACTCATTTTCGTTTTGAGAGGCACTGTGACATAATTGTCTCAACTTTGCACAAATTAAATGCAAAGGTATTCATTTCTGATTTAGTAAGTGGTTATAAAATACCGATTTTAGGGTGATTCAAAGAGCAGTGACATGATGCAAATGTGCTGAAATGTGAGGATGACAACTGCATTTGTCATTCGAATATTCACTGTTCACTGATAATAAGAGTATGTCAAAACACATTCAATTGCTGAAGCTATACATGAATCTTAACATTCAGTAACTTTAGGGGTTTGTGTACCATACATTTCTCTGTTCATTTTTCATACTTACTTTGCCTCCAAAGAGGACATAGCAAGTATTAATTATTATGTTTTGGCCATTCTTCATGCTTTTGAACATTTCTCTGATGTTTGTAGATGTCATTTTCTTCTTTCATACTTACTGTACCAATACAGCGGTACAGTGACCACTGCATATAAATATATACTATAACAAGAAGGGCTTTCTTTAGACCATATAATTTAACTTATAACAAAATTTACAAAATTAAAAAAACACGTTTTCCAACTTTTACTTGAAAATTCTTTTACAAATATACAAACTGCTTTAATGAAAAAAACTGCTAAAAGACTTTTAATATGTGTCCTGATTTTGGAAATTCCCCATGTTTTACTTATTTTTTACAAGTTGAAAGGCAATAAGGAAAAGAAGTGAATTTGTTTTTGCTAACCATTTTCTTCAGAATTTCCTATAGTGACATATAGTGTAGGCCGAGCCTTAAAAAAAAACAGCAGTTATGCATTTGCTTCCAATTTTGCTAAGACAACGAATAGATCATGTTCAATTATTTATTCTCTACGTGCACAGTAAAAACAATGATTACTCAATACAGACCCTTTAAATAACTTCTGGTGTCATGTATTTCATTTTTATATACTTGGGCCATTTTGTTGCTCTTGAGTAAAGAATGCCCAGCACAGTTTGTTCTGTCAACCATTCCTGGGTTTATATAGTCCAATGGTGCCTGCTCTCAGTAATGCACATCATGCTGCTACTGTATTGAGCCCCATGAATGAGTACAATAATGTTCCTCCTTTGCATATATTTGGACCATGTAAAGGACATTTACTGGGATAATATGCCTACAAGAGCGTGGTGGTGACAAATAAGCCTGTTCACCTAATTGCACATTCTTTTATTTAAAGGGTTTCTATCCCCTAAATGTTTATTCTGTGAATGTAGAGAATGAAAAACAGGTGTCTCCTGTTTATGACATCATCTGTAGCTTGATATGCCGAGTGATAACTAGTCTTCATCCATTCAACTGAAAATGAATGTTAAGCTGTGTGAAAAAATAAATGGACGAATGGTGATCGAAAATTGTTCGTCCATTTTCCATTCATTCAATGAGATGCTAAATGCTTAAGTGGAGGGGATTCCTTCTTCTAGGCATAAATGGCATCTGCATGAATGAATAGATGAATCAAATAGCATTTGCATAAGAGGATGGACATGGGGAGTGAGAAGATTGTTATCACTCCTGTGACATCATTCTGCAGGGTCTGTCTTTGTGTGTTCTGCCTGGACGCAGGTGAGGTAATATTTAAGGCAGGCAGGGAATATTTTTCTCTGCATTCTGTGACTGAGCTTTGAAACTCTATGCTATGCCAGCCTCATTGCCTTTTAATGATTCTACCATTTCTCACCACAATCTACTGTGTACTCTATATTAAAGAGAGACTTCCAGAGACAAATCATTTTTACATTTCTGTGTTAATGGTGAGCTTTGCACCAAAGTGCTGCTGCTGACAATTTGCCACACAGTACCTGACTGCCTGCCTTCCCTGCTCGCTGTACTGCCTGCAGCAACCATGTTTTTTCAAAATATTTTGTTTTATTTCCTTATTTTATTGTTTAATACAATTTTACTAGCCTTTTACAGTAATAATATTTATAAATAATAATAATCCATTCTATAATATAAATAATACTTCAATAATTATTTTTTTTATTAGTCATAATATAATCTCTTGATTAATTCAAAAATTATTATTTTTTAATAAATTAATAATTGTAATAGACTGTAAAACTATAACATATCTAATATTCTTTGTAATACAGAGTAAGCACAGAACACACTAATCAGCAAGTTTATTTTGTTTTCAATGTTTAACCCTTTTATTTATTGTCTTCTTTAATAATCTTCTTTAATATTTGCTCACATCAGCATTAGCAGTGAAGTCAACACTTGTGCTGTTTTGTTAATTGGTTTGATTTTACTTCAGTTATTTTTAAGAGAAGGCAGTGAAACTGTTTATTTTAAAATAAAATAATAGTACTTTATTCTATTTAAACTATTTTTTAAAGAATTTAACATTTTCTAAAATAGTTAATTAATTTTTGGATAGTCTATATTCTGTTGGCGCACTTCACACAGCACACAGTGCAGTTTTGCATAGGTTTTCAGAAAATCTGACTCTGAGAAGTCTATCTATTTTCTTTTTTTAGTTGTAATTTTTCTATTATTTATTAATACATTTTATTTACTTCTAAAACACCAAATATCCCACCACACACCACATATCTCTAAATAATAAAACAAGTTTAAAATAACACCATCAGGAGGCCAATAATATTATGTGACTTATTAGCCTGTTGGTTGCTGTTGAAGGTGCATTATTTTCTATGATAGAAGGAGAGCCTTTCAAACTATTGATTGAGGCTGTGGCTCCAGAATACCATCTTTCATCAAGGCCCAATTTCAGCAAGAAGATAGTCCCCTCACTCTATCAGTCCTGTGCTGGAGTAGTGAAAGAGGTGTTTTCGAAAACTGCATTTCACTGCAGATTTGTGGAGTGCACCTAGTTACCAGCCTGTCTTTCTTTCTTGATGTACTCGCACAGGACAGTAGGCTGCAGGATCAGCTGAAAACTCGCCTACACAAACAAAATTATGCTAGTTAGAGTTGAGTGGACACCTGGATGTTCGAGTTCGACGGGTTCGGTCAAACTTAGGAAAAAAGTCCGGGTTCGGGCTCGAACTTGACCCCGAACCTGAACCCCATTGAAGTCAATGGGGACCCGAAATTTTGGCCACTAAAATGCCTCTAAAAAAGTCCTGGAAAGGGCTAGAGGGCTGAAAAAGGAAGTCAAATGGGGGTAAGAGTAGGACAAGTGCCCTGCAAACAAATATGGATAGGGAAATAACTTCAAATAACATAAAATACATACAAATTAAAAATACAGCTCAGCCATAAAATAGCACTAGATGGAATCTTTGATTTTAGTTTTGGAAGAACATAAATCTAAATCTAAAGCATGGCTGCCAGGAGGATCAACAGAATTATCCATTTGAGAGAGGGTTGGAGTACAGGGTATTCTCTTTCAGTTTATACTAAGTGACCCATAGGTTGAGGAGGAGGTGAACGTGGCGGTGTAGGTGGAAGCGACGCTGGAGAAGGAGGAGGAGAAGGAGGTAGCCAGAATTTTTCAAAGTGCGCTGTAAGCACAGTATTGGACTGTTCTATTTGACTCTCAGATATGAAGTGCACCGCAAGACGCAAATGTACTATTTACCACCCAAAACTATTCAAATTTTTCAAAGTGCGCTGTAAGCACAGTATTTGATGGTTCTATTTGACTCTCAGATGTAATACATGTAATGCTATTGCTATTCTATAAACCGAAATAGAGTCCCCATTCATACGAATAGGTCAATTGACCTATTCGTATGAATGAGGACTCTATTTCGGTTTATAGAAAGCCAATAGCATTACATACAATGTAATCGCCGAACCCCGAACTCCAACCCGAACATACAGTGAAATGTCTGTGTTCGGGTCCGGGGTCCAAAAACCGTAATGTTCGGTACGAACCCGAACAGTGCGGTTCGGGTTCGCTCAACACTAATGCTAGCGTGTCTGTGTGACAACTTGTTGGGATAATCTTATCCTAAATGTGTCTGAATGGCAGCAGAAGATGGGGATGCTGTTTCAGCAGAAGTGCTGGCAATAGCACTAGCATCAGAACAAAGCTGAGTGGAGCATATTCGTTTTGGGAAGAGGCCTTTGGGAGTATAAATGGACCCAAGAGAGAGCTATCAACAGAAATGAGAGTTGTGTCTACACTAGTGCAGCCAGCTAACGTTAGGGTATTGTTTGAGCTTGGGAATTTGCTCTACCATCCTAGGACTGAAGGAGTTTGGATGCTTTGCCCTGGGAATGAAACAGGTGTGTGGGTCACCAATTTCCCACTCTCCCTATTTTTCCTATTCCACTGCTGGTGGTGGTTCAAAACATCTCTTTCCTTAGTTCCCATTCTAATCCACAAAAAACAATCACCCTCAAACAAGTGATAAAGGTTTCTCCCCACTTGCTGCATTTTTCTGCATTTGTCTAGCATGGAATGATTTATGGTTATTAAAGTAATACTATTATTACATAATGTTAAACCTTTCCATGTACACATTGCTGCATTATCTCCTGTACCTCACATACCATCAACCATTCCATGTACACACCTTGCCACACTATCTACTGTACCTCACATACCATAAAACTTTCCATGCACACCTTGCCACACTATCCACTGTACCTCACTTATAGTATGTGAGGCGCAGGGCATAATGTGGCAAGCTGTGCATTGCATGATTTATGGTATGTGAGGTACCATTTATAGTTTGTGAGGTAACATGTCATATACCAAGTTAAACCATTCCATGCACACCTTGTTTCATTCTCCCCTGTAACTCCAAAACAAATTTCATGCATTGCTGCATTTGTTTTCAGTCAAAACTCATCCATTATTTTCATTTCGTTAATTCCATTTGTAGAAATGGAATTGTACCAAAATTAAATAATTTCAGAATAAATGTAGGGTTAGGGTTGTGGACTCCATGACACCATGCCTCACATTATCCCCTATACTGAGAGCATGTTACTGTGGCTGGCTCTAACATTTGTTTTCGGATGAAATTGGTCTTTTTCTTCCATTCGTCTGAATTACGAATCCGCTAAACCAACCTTCATGCGGAAATTATTGGATTTCGGCACAGTTCCATTTGTACAAATGGAATTAACAACATGAAAATAATGGGCGAATTTCATCTGAAAATAAATGTGGCAATGGAGGTAATTCAGTTCAGATGAAAGATAAAAGTCGGCACCGCCCTTGTCTAGTGGTAACCCTCTTTGCTGTAGTACTTAGGCTATAAGTTACTTGTACATGCAGCACCAGAGACTGCTAGCTTCCCCTCCAACTGACTGGTAGGTTAAAATGTCTGAAGAGGTACTATAAGCACTTGCCGTAAAGTGACATATTTTTAGGATCAAAATGAACAACTTGTGATAATGGCTCAGTTTTAGCTGTTCTCACTTCTGAGCGAATATGCCTATTGTAATATACACACTCTATGTTAGTAAACACATAAACATGTATAATTCTTATTCTTTAGTCTAAAAAATCTCTTGCTTTGCTTGTGCAGAACTTCTCGAGATTCTCTGCTTGCTCAAACGTGCCTTCCAGTGTCTCTCTCTAATTGTCTCTGTTGGGAATATTCAATATTTCAAGCAAAGAAACATGCTACTTATGGTGAAATATTTCCAACCAATGATCTCCAGGTATCTCTCTCTTTCTCTCGCTCTCTTGTTCTCTGTTTATCCCCCTGTATATGTATGAAGGGCAGTGATTCTCACAGTCAGGGATAACCCATGTGACACTTAATGCAAGTCACATTATACAGATATCAGATTTAAATGCACAGCCACTGCGTGATAGAGAATTTTGGTGACTCCCTATCACCACATGTGGCTCATTTTACTTCTTTGTACACTTGACTTGGGTGACTCATTGCATGGAGCCACAATTCCCATTGATCTGTGGCGAGTAAGCGAGTACACCTCCACCTTGAATTGTCACACTAACTAGGAAGTGAAGGTGCCTACAGAATTGTCATTAAAGGAGAAATGAGACATTGTGCAATGAAAAACCTGGTGATTTCGCTTAGCAGTGAAAATTCAACAGGTTTGTACCTGCACAATATATAGTGAAAATAGTGAGAAGTGTTTATCTCACCTCACCTGCAGCACACCTTTTAGTGAATAGGCCTCATAAAAACTCTTACTCTTTAGTTTTTTGCTTACCTTCTCTGAACGTAGGGTACATTTTTGTTACCCATTCACTGTACTTCTGTTGGATCAAAGACCAACAAAAAAAAAAAAATTGCATGACCATTCCAATCTTCTAGGTTACCAAAGCAGTTATATGTACATATATTGTAAATTGTCTGGATCAGTACATCTCCAAATAAATTCCTAATATGTTTTAATGAAAATGATGGAATCACTAAAGAATGTTTAAAATAGATATCTGAAGATATTATTATTATTTAAGTATTCAAAACATTATCCATCTCAAGGGTACCAACCCTAACACATGGGGACATTAGTTTTATACATTTCATAATTTATCTTGCTGAGTTTAGAACACTGTTTTGCTGTGTGTATTTGATTTTGTTAATGTAAAACTCCTTCATCTTTGGCATAAAGAGTTCTTAATTTACAGTGGATGTAGCCAAAAAATTTCTTTCAAAGCCTCTTGAGTGTTGAAATTGGAGAGAATATGGCTAGAATTTATCATCATTAGAAACTCCATCTGAGCTCCAGGAATATCTCTATAGCTTTGTCTCCAACAGAGTGCAGTGACAGTTCCTCTTTATTCTCATCAGTACTTTTTTATTAAGAGAAAAGCACACACAGATATCATTTGTCTATATTTCTGGGGGAAAACTTAATGGTAAATAGCTTGCCGTGTTCAGCCAATACAAAACTTATATTGCAATGAAACTTCAAGTTCTGTTCTATTTTCATTAATCAGCTTTGAGGATTAATCTAAGAACACATCGTTGTTCTTTGTTTACCACTTAATGTCTAGTATTTCCGAAGATGCATTATAAATATTATTCAACTTAACTGAAATAATTACTGCAGATGCTCAGAAAGCTTGTAGATACCACTTTTTATAGACTGTTTTAATAACATTGTATAAACCCCAGCAGCATAACATATAAGAGGGTTATCCCTCTCATGTGAAGAGAGATGACTGTTTAAAACATTCTACATATGTTTAGTTGGAGGAGATATGCTGTTGTCTATTTGAATTCACAATACAATATATACAGTTTGGAAGAAACAAATTAAACAGGTTACACCATCACAGTGCACAAATGTATATTTGACTTGATTTAAGGCATGTTGCTGATCAATTGAAGAACTAAGACAAACAGGAAAAAAGTTATTGGAGCTTACACCCAATGCTTTTTTCTGCCTCTTCCCCTGCACATCAAATAGCCAGTGACAGCTAGCTTAACCATGATACTCATCATAAAATCAAAGTACACATTTTACATCCTAACCTAGTTCAGAATACATAAGTTCACATAAAATAAGAAGGCAAAAAACAGGTACAAGGGATTTCTCAGGTAAGCCCAATGCTCAGAACATAAAGCATAACTTAGGTCATATTCAGAGCATTTCGGTAGTAAGAGAACACCCAAACTCGAGTAGCACTGTCATGCCTCCGAATGCAGCTGCAAGTTGGTAATAACAGGTGATCTCGCAGCGATAAGTTCCGACTCCAAAATCATCTGAAATACAGTCAAAAAGCATTGACACAAAATGGTAGTCTCAAATGCCTTATTATATACTATGGGGGTTTTGCACATTGTAAAAATAGACGGAAATAATCTAAATACATCAGAAATGAAACTGAAAACATTTGCAACAAGTTAATACTTTTTGAAAAGCAAAGATGAAAGCATGATTTGTGAGAATAGCTGAGTTAATTGCAACCTGCTAGCAGTATTGTTGTAAGTGATAGACAGTACAAATGAGCACCAAAGTTTATGTTTTTATAAAACAAAATGATAGTTATGCAATTGTCCCACTCTTACCATCCGGTAATTGGACCAACAACTAGAAACTTGAGCCAGAAGATAATAAATTCCCTCCAGAAAGGAATCACTGACCATGTGAATACAATCAAAATGGCTGTTTTTATGAAAAGGTATATAGGTAATATCACACTATTCATATATCATAGGCCACATGATACATTTCTATTCACACATGCCATAGTTAATTTTATACATTTGTTACTTGAGTGAATACAACTTGTCTGACAAAGCCAAATGTTAACAGAATATCAGAAATACATAAATGTAAACATTAACTTGGATGACCTGGATGCATGTATGTTGACATACATTGAAGTATATGACATGCAATAATATGTATAGATACTGCATCAAGACATATATTACTCATGCATGTCTTCCTGTTGTACTGCAGATACTCAGATATCAAGACAGGTGATGAAGAAGATGAAAATGGCTGATGCATGAGCAACAGGAGTGGTACAGCAACATTGATCTAACCTGAAGGAATACGAGGTGGCGTTCTGCAAGCACATGGCTCCAGAAACTATCTGTGGATTTGAAGAAACCATTGATACAAACACACCATGAGGTCTGTACAGTACATACAGAGATTTGTTCAAATGTTGATCACAAAAGCTAAGATGAATTGCAAAGACGATTTTCAGATTGTTCAAAATGGATTTAATATGTATAATCAATTACATTATTCATAACTGATATTGCATGCACTTGCTGCATGATTACGTAAATCTAATGTGTGAACATAAATCAATCTACAAATGTTTTAACAAGCCCTTGTATAGTAGAGCCATCCATGGATGAAGTGTACTGCATCCTCCTGAGTGTGCCGTTTAGAAGACCAGCCAGTCACATCAGGAGATGTCCATGGCCCATGGTCAATCCAATGTTATGACACAAAACAAGCACCTGCAAATGATAGAAAAAGCTTGGTAACAAAATATATGTTGGAGGAGGTGCGTACAATTTGTAGAGATTTAGCTGTCTTAGTTGCATCACTGACCTTTCCAGTAGACAAATCCCAATATGATTGTCATTGAAAAGTATTACATATACATTACATTTACCACAAGGTGTGATACTTAGTTAATTAGCGCCAACTAAAATTACCTCAATGTGCATAGAGAAGATGGATAAATATGGCAAGGTGATGATGAAGAGAATACAGACACAAATAGAAGGTTGCCTAATGTGATGTCCAAAGATAACTGAACTGTACTCCCCTGCAGACTGCCCACTCATGGCTGTGAGCAGGATATAGTTGAACAAATTTTTACTAATCATATTATATAGTCATGAATAAATATAATCACCTAATTGATCACTAAGTGATGAACAAAGTACGATTTTATTAACCCCTTAAGGACAGAGCCTTTGAAACATTTTTGTCCATTCTGGACAATGGCTATTTTAACATTTCTGTGCTGTTTGTGTTTAGCTGTAATTTTCTTCTTTGTCATTTGCTGTACCCACACAAATTATATTGTTTTTATCGGGACAAGAAGGGCTTTCTTTGGATGCCATCATTTTTATCATATCCTTTAATATTATATATAAAAAAAAAAAAATGGTATTTCCTCACTTTTTTTTGAAACATCTTCTCCTCATGGACAAAAGCGAAAAAAAAAAAACTTGTATAGGTTTGTCTGCTTGTTTGGGGGTTAAAGGGCCACATTTCAGAGGTGCGCTTGTTGGTTTTCCAACTTGAAATTTTCACATGCAGACAACCTGCGCCCATGTCCCATTTGGGACATATTTGAAGCCAGCTAGTGTATTTTACCCCATCAACCCATATATTTTTAAAAAGTAGGCACCCTAGGCTATTTCAAATGGTGGTATTTTAACACTTTCCATGCATTAATTCTAACACCAGCCTTTGTTTGTGGTAGTCATTTTTTTTTGGTTTTCATTCACATACATTGTAATTCAGACATGAATTTACAGATTTTGGTATGTTTCACTGCCAAACAACAACCCAATATATGTTCAACAACATCTCCTGAGTACAGGGATACCATCCATGCATAGATTTGTTGGGTTGTTTGGGGGCTAAAAGGCCACATTTTGAAGGTGTGCATTTCCAACTTGGAATTTTGACGTGTTGTCAGCCTGCGCCTGAAGCCAGACAGTGTGTTTTACCCCAAAAAAGCATATATTTTGTAAACGTAGACACCATTGGCTATTTTAAATGGTGGTATTTTAACACTTTCCATGCACCAATTCTAAAACCAGCCTTTGTCAAAGTTTGTGGTAGTAATTTTATTGTGTATTTTTTCCCACATAATAGATACACATTCACAGATTTTGGTATGTGTCACTGCCAAACAATACCCCAATATGTGTTCAGCAACATCTACCGAGCACAGGGATACCACCCAAGCATAGGTTTGTCAGCTTGTTTGGGGGTTATAAGGCCACATTTGAGATGTGTGCATTTTGATTTTCCAACTTGGAATTTTGACATATAGGGCAAGGAAGGGGTTACTAGCTCTTATAAGAGCCTTTGTAGTACTGTAAAAAAAATTAACCCCTAAAAATGCACCGACAAGAAAATATGTTCTGCTGTGCAGTGATCAGTGGCAGGGAAGGGGTTTATACAAAGGGTATGGCTTTTATAAAAGCCCTTGGGACAATTTTTAACATTTTATTTAATTTATTACAAATAAAAAAATATTATACAGATCTGTCTCTCTCCCTTAAAACTCAAGTGAGTAGAGGAAGGCAGATCCCTATGGGTCAGAACAATATTTACCAATAGTGATCTGACCATGCTCATTTGAGCAATCACTAAACAGTCTTTGCCACTGATCGGCTGTTACTGATCGCTATACACGCGTTCAGACAGCTTCAAAAGGAATACACGTAATCCCCTAGTGGGTAAAATTAACCCATAGCGAGTGTGACAAAAAAAATTCCGATAGCAACAAAAATCCTTCTGGAGCCAGATTGCTTCATATGTGCTGCTTAGGCAGTGACCATATGCGCTGCTTAGGCAGTGATATACGGCAAGCAAGGGGTTAATAGCTCTTAAAAGAGCCTTTTTATACTGTAATGATTTACAGTAAAAAAAATTAACCCCTAAAAAATGCACAGACAGCAAAAAATGTGCTGCTGTGGAAGATCACTGCGTACACAGCTTTCAATGGTAGGGAAGGGGTTAAACACGTGAAATGGCTTTTATAAAAGCCCTTGATTTGTAAAATTTTATCAAATATTTTATATTTAGACAAAAAAAATGTTTTTACTTTTACTGATCTGTCTCTCTCCTACTACTATAGTGAGGAGAGGGAGGCAGATCAATATTTGTCAAGGGCATAATTTACAAATATTGCCTTTGACAGTATGATAAGTGCTCATCAGAACACTTATCACACATGCCTGCACACAGATCTGATGTGCAGGCATTGATTTGCGCCCCCTAGAGCAACAGAAGTGAAATACATTCACTTCCGATGCTCTTGCCAGTAGAAAGGAAGCGCTGCCTGTATAGGCAGCGTTCCCTTCTACTGAGCCGATGGGACTCGCCCAGGAAAGCGACCACCATCGGTTCTGGGGAGCCTGAAGGTTTTGCTAAGTGGCTCACTAGCGAGGCACTTTAGCAACACTGGAGGTGCTTAGGAAACGAACGATCGTTTGCTTCCTAAGCACATGTGTGCAGCCGGCACGGCCATTTTTAAATGGCAGCTACGATCACTCCGGGAAGTGATCATAGCTCGCACCTGCACTTTTTGTGTGTGTTGCACAATGCCTCTACATAGAGGCATTGTAGCAACACTGATAGAGCAAAGAAAGCGACCGTTGATCGCTTTCTTTACTCTATTAAGAGCATGACGTGCCAGGCACGTCACCTGTCGGCAAGTCCACGATTTGCCGTGACGTGCCTGGCACGTCATCTGTCACAAAGGGGTTAATCACACAAATATATATTTTCATGGAATAAATGTTTAATTAAGTCTAATTCAGATCATCCTTGTCATTATTTCGTAACAATTTACACCACACTCATGTACACAGGTAACGTTATATAAGTGCAATAATATCTATACATGCATATACACTATGGGTACATCATATTACAGCCAGCCACACTGCTATAGTCAACATTCAACAGTACACTTACATTATATAATAGTGTTAACATGGTTCGGAAATGTCATATTAGACATGTGTTCTTTCAAAGCATACACACTGTTTATAAAAGACCCCAGTCACCAATATATATATATATATTGTTTTTTTTTGCTGTATCCCTTCCCATCAAGCACCAGTTTGAACATATTAGGTGGTAATTGCAGAGTTACAATAGGTATTGAGTGCAATAACATAATAAGCACATCATTGACCACTGCTGTCGTAAAATTTAATGGCCCTCCCGACTGTCCCCAGTAATATATCTGCAATCTAAACAAAGGTGCAGATATTAGGTGCTTAATGGAAAAAACACTAGAAGAGGGAATACATCAACAGGTAACAAACATACAAACATTAGGCTATTGGTAAAAAAAAAAAAGCTTCACCTACCTCTTATGCAGGGAATGTGTGAAAAAAAGAACACAAGGGACAGGGTACATTGTGAATAATCAACTGGTAGCTGTAGGTTATGTATACACAATATATCAGCAGCATCAGCATCCCCAGCTGTAGGCACATGATGGCACAGTGCAAT
This sequence comes from Pelodytes ibericus, assembly GCA_036172795.1. Taxonomy (NCBI): domain Eukaryota; kingdom Metazoa; phylum Chordata; class Amphibia; order Anura; family Pelodytidae; genus Pelodytes; species Pelodytes ibericus. The sequence continues at coordinate 117,449,081 of CM069862.1, forward strand.
GTTATGCAATATACAACAGTAGACTATGATCTTCGATGCCTTCATCTGTGGATACATCAGATAGCCATCAGATTTATCAAGGTGCCAGATGTTCCTGACCATGATGCACCTAGGCTCTATTACCCTAGCAGGATCATTCAGCAATGTTCCCTGGTTGACATTCCTCTGGCCATCAACTCATTAGTAGAAAAAGGAGGGGTATCTCACTGTCTGTAACAAAAATTGTCCTTCTCTGTCTGGAGGTGGCAATGGGTGTGGTTGTGAGTTTCCCTCATTTATACAAAAAAAGAGAGACAAAAGAAACCCATTTAAATCAAGCACTCTGAGCAATAACAAATATGGCAAGAAATAGAAAAATATCAAAACGTTAATGAGTATTAAAAAAATATGGAAATGCATAACAAAAATACTCTATGTGTGAGCTGCAGAGGCCCAAACTACATGCAGGAAATAATTAAGGTATTGTAATAAAATCAAGTGTCTGTAGGTGTGGCCACAACCAAACAGTGCCATATGTATAGGACTAAAAAGCCAGAGTGCAAAAAGATGTAAGCAAATGCTCTCAAAGTGATACACTATATACATATGTATAGTAATGGCTAATGCTCATATTAGGCAATATTGGATATAGGCATAACTATATATACAACCGACACTTTACCTATGATTAAGCGTTGTAATACGCGAAACGCGTAAGGTGCGGTTTTATGTTTGTTCGTTTTGCTGTACATGTACCTCCTTTTTGGTCTCATGTTCATTGTTTAAATAAAGCACTTTATTGGATCGCTCACTGGAGTGGAGTGCACATCACTTTTTCGTCTTTTTTGCCTGTACATTACACGCCTGGTCAGCGGGATGGAGCACCCACGTGGAGAGCATAGGTGAGCGGAGCCGATCATCATTTTTTCGTCTTATTGATACATAACTATATATACACAGCCAGGGTTTAAAGGCAGGACTCATTAGTGAAAAAGGGATCACTCAAACACAGCTCTGTGATCACAAGGACCTATAAGTGACAGTCATGGGATAGATGAAAATGTCCATGAGAGAATCAAGGACTACTACTCACACCACTACTGGCCACACCAACAGTAAAATCACCACGGGTGAAGGTATCTATCAACAACTTCACAATAGAGATATACTTACTTGTTGGCTCCAGGATGGAATCCGTCAATGAAAGCAAAACTGTGAGAGTCTGTAGAATGTCCACCCTGTATCACTGTGTGTCACTCATCCAGAATGTTAGGAAGCACTGACAACCTTGTAGCACACAAACAGTTACTATAGAAATCACAGGCAGCTTATAGCCAGTGAACGCTCCTTAACACAAAACAAAAAAGTTCCATGCTGATTCCAGATGCAGTTACCAAATCGACTGTAATTTGGCTATAATGCAGCTGTAATTTCGATAAACAAAGCCAATTTGCAATAAATGTGTCTGTACTTTTGCTGAATGAGCAGCACATAGAGCAGCCATGCCAACACACAACTAGGTAAAACTAAAGTAGGTCTACATGCGTTTCACTCTTAGTGGGCGTCTTAAGGACCTGACAGGTGAAATTCCATTCCATTAATCTATACTAAAAGGGTCCAGGAAGAAGGTGAAGGAACTACGTTTTCAGGTAATTTAAAGATATACCATCACCTAACTATAAACTCCAAATATCTTCAATATCATTTCATAATAATTCATTCTGAAACATTACATATAATGGGCATCCTAACACATGTTCCCCATCAAATACCAGGTGGTCATTAAAAGCATCCATTTAAATTCCTGTTTGAAGGTAATCCATATAGAAGGGTGAAAGCATAAACTATCCCCATGAATCACAACCCTTATATCACAAAGGTTCATAAAAGGCATCAACCCTAATCATATGTACCAACTTGGTACACACATTCCATCTAAAGGTGCTAATGGGGGCACACTTGATGTCTTTTCACTTATAGCTCAAGCGTCCAAGACACACACACACACACACATATATATATATGTGTGTGTGTGTGTGTGTGTGTGTGTGAGAGTTATACCTCTAAACCAGACATTGCAAGGGCTCTCAAAATGGGGAACATCTGGGCTGTGTCAAAGTCCCATGGTTTCTGTGCAGCTACAGAAACCAACCTCAGTACAATTCCTCATTGATACCAGTTGTGGAAACACTTTTTAAATCATGGGACCATCAGCGTTTTATCTGCAAAAAATGTTTTCACAAGATTATTCCCCTTGAGGCTTTGGTCACCTACTCCAAGCCCCATGCTTCAAGGGTGGCCTAACTTGAGTTATGATGTCCTTCATATGACTCAATGGTCTTTGAGGTGTTGTGTCATCATGCCTACATAGAATTTCTTAAGAGTAAGCGCTCCTGTGAGCGTGAAATGCCTTAAGTCTTTTAAGATTCCATCACTCAGCCTGTGTCATCACATGAATATTTATCAAGCAAGCGGTGTTCATGATTTTGGATAACAAGCCTATACATAGAATTTCTTACACTGACAAAACAATATACCACTCCTTTGCTTATACCACTCCTTTGCTTTTACATATAATATGGCCCTTGATCCTGTGATCTGACTGATGGTATTCCAAATGTGGATTTGGGTGGGAATTGTACTTGAACAGCCAATTTCGCCCTAAATTCTATGATACTGAGTAGCAGTATTTTGGCAATTTTGGAAATTCACCCGTTTTTGATGATCTGGCTCCATTTCATACCAGATTGCGCTAAATTTGAGTTTTATTTTCAATTTTAAAAACACTTTTATAAACTGGTTTATTCACTAAACAGTGAACCGCAAAGAGTTGACAAGTCGCTGTCGAAAAAGCACAGTTGGAAAAAACACCAATTCTCTAATATTTTTTATGTCAGCTATTAATATCTAAGTTTTAAAATTAGATTGAAAGTCCACCACAGATAACTCATTAATGAATAGACTCGTCTGCATGTATCAGATTTTTTTTTTTAAATACCGCTCAATTTAGCATATAGTCCTTGTATTTTCCAGCTATTTTATAAAAAACATTAAACAAAAACACATAAATGCTACTAATTCATTATTATTATTATTATTATTCTTTCTTATTATTACTCTACTGGGCTGCATCTTTAAAAATACTTACTCATGCTTGATTTTATGCAGTAAGCAAGGCAATATGAAGTCTCTGCACAAGTTAACGTGGAAATCCATAGAATTTGTGCTGCCTGCTTCTGCCACAGACACACATCTCAGAAACATCAATCTATCATTTGTGTCTCTAACAGCTTAGAATTGTGAGGAGTCACACCTCTCATGTTGTCTTCAGTAGCTCCATTCTGACCTTTGTCACACAATCACAGTGTTGTCAACCTCCATAGATTTTCTATGGTACTGACAATCTGCAATACTGAATGAAAGATATTCAGCTATTGTGAGTGAAACCATCCAAAAGGGAACAAGGAACTCTATGTGAATATTTTATAGGCACTATGCCAAATAATTGAAAAGGCTTATCAGCAGCATTTTAAATAAATCTAGAAAGATGGCTGAAAAGCACAGCCCTCATTGTATGAGGCCACTGGACTTGTTTAAACTTAAATAAACACATTAATTATTAAAGAATTAAAATTATTTATATTTTCAACAACTCAGTTATTTGTAATGGAAATTTTAATTATGTATTTCAATTAATCTGCCAAGGAAGTCATTACTCTGTCTGTGATCGGTAAACTTTACATGGCCACCATTGTTCACTACATTTCCCTCAAGTGTCTGAATGTGAAGTCCAATATAGTTGGAATTCCAAAGGTTAGAGATGAATGTGCAAGGGATATTAATGGGAATAATCACTCTGTGTTTTTATAGCAAGGAAAACATATTTGGGAGCTGAGTTTAGTGGCAAGAATCAAGGCACAGAGCCAAAGTGTTTTTTGACTTAGTTTAGGTTTTGTCTTTGACTAATTATATAATTAGAGATATTTAACATCCAGGGTTAGTGCAAGGATGTTTGCCTGCTAGACACAAACAAAATTGTGAACAAGTGAAGAAATATTTTGTTAATAGAATGAAATGTATGTATACAGTGATATTTTGTAATAGTCATATGCTAAGTAGCTGCTCTAACATTGCAACACTTTAAAAACGTATATCTTGTATCCACGTTTATTTATTTTTTAAATATAGCTAAAGCCCCTTTTTTTATTTATACGATGTTTTTGTATCTTAATATTTTTGTATTTTTATACCTCCATTTATAAATTATATATACCTGTTTAGATAGGGTTTTCTATGCAGTGGATGATCTCTATACCATAATAAAGATTTATAACCAATAGATACCCCCCTGCTAACAATCAAAATAGGGAACCGGCTTATGGGGATTTTCAATAGATATAGCTGGAGATACTGATACCGATGACTAATTGTGTGTAAACTGATTTCTATGTAATACATTTTAAATTTGCGTCTGAAGCCATCTGATTGGCGAAACGCATTGTGCGTCATTTGTGGAGGAGTGGCTTGAGTGACGTCAGACGTTTATTGAGGAAGTCCTCGTGTGGAGCTACAGAAGGTGCACCCGGCACAGCATACAAACTTTCTTCTACTACTGCAGTTTTGTCTGACATGCACTTTAAAGTTTTTTGGGGCCATAATTGAAATTATCTTTGTAATACTACACCATTGTGTGGCTCTCTCTCTTTTGGCTCCAGATTTTCCCTGACATAAGGATTTTATTTTTAACATTGTGGTTAGGAGGATACCTAATCAAAAATCCCCACATATTATCCACACCAGAGCATGGTTCCTATAGGCTCTGGGAAATGTGAGTTTGCAGGCATAAGAGTTAAATCTGCTACCTATTTTTATTATACAGATTTGCACATATGTTGTTTATTTTCTGTTTTATTTTCACATGCCACCAATGAGTGACCAACTGAAAAATTTAACAAATCATAAGGATAAGTTAGATATTTATTTATTTTCTCACTTTGCGCATCATCTTTTTTTTTTGTCTTTTTATATATATTGTTTGTGCTTCAAGGGATAGGAGCACAGGCTGTTTCTTCTGCACTCAATATTCACTAGTGCCTGCTACACTTTTCTTTTGAACACAAAAAAAATTGCTACCCATGTGGCAATTTCCATCTTAGTCATGGTGACGTAGCATTGTCCCCATCAGTCTATTACTGATTTCATTATATAGTTGGGCAGACATAGACAGGGCCGGACTGGCCCACCGGGATACCGGGAAAAATCCCGGTGGGCCGCCTGCCCCGGGGCCGCCTTGGCCACTTAAAGTGAAGCGGCGGCGGCCGCCACTTTAAGAGTTCGGCTGCTGCAGCATCCGGCGGCAGCAGAGGAATTTCTTAAAGCGGCGACGGCCGCCGAATTGCTTAAAACGGCGGTGGGCCACTTTAAGCAATTCGGCGGCCGTCGCCGCTTTAAGAAATTCGCCTGCTGCCGCCGGATGCTGCAGCAGCAGTTCCGGCGGCGGGATGGGGAGCAGAGAACGCAAGGTGAGTGAGACATAAAGGGCAGGGGGTGAAAGACACTACAGGGGGGGAAGGGGGGGTGAAAGACACTACAGGGGGGGAAGGGGGGGTGAAAGACACTACAGGGGGAGGGGGAAGGGTGGGGTGAAAGACACTACAGGGGGGGAAGGGGGGGTGAAAGACACTACAGGGGGAGGGGAAGGGTGGGGTGAAAGACACTACAGGGGGGGAAGGGGGGGTGAAAGACACTACAGGGGGAGGTGGAAGGGGGGGGTGAAAGACACTACAGGGGGAGGTGGAAGGGGGGGTGAAAGACACTACAGGGGGAGGGGAAGGGTGGGGTGAAAGACACTACAGGGGGGGAAGGGGGGGTGAAAGACACTACAGGGGGAGGTGGAAGGGGGGGTGAAAGACACTACAGGGGGAGGTGGAAGGGGGGGTGAAAGACACTACAGGGGGAGGTGGAAGGGGGGGGGGTGAAAGACACTACAGGGGGAGGTGGAAGGGGGGGTGAAAGACTGTACAGGGGAAGAGGAGGGTGTGAAAGACTACAGGGGGAAAGGGGTGAAAGACACTAAGGGGAAAGGTGGGAAGAGAGACGCCACAGAAAGGACAGAGAGAGAGATGCCACAGAAAGGACACACAGAGAGCGAGACGCCACAGAGAGCGAGACGCCACAGAGAGCGAGATACCCAACAGAGAGAGAGAGAGAGATGCCACAGAGAGAGAGAGAGAGATGCCACAGAGAGAGAGAGAGAAAGAGACGCCACAGAGAGGGAGAGAGACGCCACAGAAAGGACAGAGAGAGAGAGAAAGGACACAGAGAGAGAGAGACGCCACAGAAAAGACAGAGAGAGAGACGCCACAGGAAAGACAGAGAGAGAGACGCCACAGAAAAGACAGAGAGAGAGACGCCACAGAAAGACAGAGAGAGAGACCCCACAGAAAAGACAGAGAGAGAGACGCCACAGAAAAGACAGAGAGAGAGACGCCACAAAAAAAAAGACAGAGAGAGAGACGCCACAGAAAAGACAGAGAGAGAGAGACGCCACAAAAAAAAAAGACAGAGAGAGAGACGCCACAGAAAAGACAGAGAGAGAGACGCCACAGAAAGGACAGAGAGAGAGAGACGCCACAGAAAGGACAGAGAGAGAGAGACGCCACAGAAAGGACAGAGAGAGAGAGACGCCACAGAAAGGACAGAGAGAGACAGGCTACAGATATGCGAGAGACAGGATATGTCTCACACACTGCCCTGATACATACCTCTGCACAGGGCAATTCATATAACTCTGTGTACATACTGGAGGTATATATATTGCCCTAGACAGGCTTATATATCAGTCTTATCTATAAATAATACACTGTTCAAATGTGCTTTTTAAAATGCATGATTTTCCCTTCTATGAATAAAAAAATTATATTATGCTATGGGCTGGTTTAAAAATCTTATGCGATGGGGCTGGTATATACATTTTTTCCAGGGCTGGTTTTTGTTCCCAGTCCGGCCCTGGACATAGATTTGGTGCAGTTTAGCTCCCATTTTAATAAATATAGATAAAAATGTCCAGGATAATCAGCCAATTTTCACATGATGCTGGACTCTCTCCCTATAAAAAGGGGATGCAATTTTATATTCTTGCCCGGAGCAAGCTAGTGCTATGTTGCCTGAGGTTGAAAATGCAAGCTCAATCCCTGATAGTTCCTGGCACAATGTAGTGCTATGCTGATCATGGCATGGGAATATTCATATTCACATTGGTCAGCCCATGATGAGCTGCTGGGAGAGATTTGTGTTGGAAAAGATACAGACCTGCAATCCTACACTGCCCACTTGCCACATATGAAAGGGCCTGACATAAACTACAGTAGTAACTGACTGGAATGATGCAAAGTATCCTGGATAGCTATCAGCACCATTTCAGTACCTCCTGGTCCAGTGCCTTATGGCCTAGGGTTCACCTAATGGTATTGCTGATGCATAGTCCACCTAATGGTAATGCTGACCTGACTTATTTATATATATAATTGAGCTCATAAAGGTTTAATTGCTGTTCATCTTCATCAAAACTTGTAAGAGAGTGTCTTAGGTAAGTGTGTAATTTGCCCCTTGGATCATTTGATTGAACTTATGCTAAAACAAAGTATTCTGTCAGGTTTTATAGCAGGAAGCAAATAACACTATAATTGAGCCACATTATAAATCAGGTTTGTTCAGATACAATTAGTAGCCTTGTGCAATCAATTTCACCAAACACTATGTAAGAAGCAAAACAATTATTTTACACTTTTAAATGGCAAATATAAAGTGAACTGATAATCATTTTAATCTGAGAAGCATCATCCCTGATGAACCAGACCATCAATTTAGAAGCCATATTTCCTATACACTCTTACTTACTTTAATCTAATGTATAAAAAAAAGTTTTTAAAAATCAATAGTGTAGCCACAAAGGATTAATCAGTCAGATGTAAACGAAACTAAGATCATTACTGCTTAAAATATGTATGGCTGTTTGGCATCTCTTCTGTTAGAGGGGAAACATATTTGTCTAATATAGAGGTGAGCCTGATTTGTCTCCATGACTGCTGGAGAAAATGTTTGCTTCTTAAATAATGAGAAGACACTTTTTCCAAACTTGCAAATCTTGGTTAAAGAAGCAAGTCACCTAACAGAAGACTGAACAGGTATTGTCATACATGCAAGCTCATTTTACTCTAGTTACTTGTAAAAGGGCTGGATTCATATTTTATTTTGGAGGAAGTTACAGAATGGTCTAATATAAGATCATTAACATTTTTGGGAGGTGCGTAAGTAAAATGGGTGTTTGTGATAGGTAGAATTGAGAATGACTAGGTGGAAGATATAACCATACCCACTTGTATAAACTATTTAGCTTTACAAATGGAAAGAAGCCCAGCCCAGTTAACTAAATAAATACTCTTCTTGCCATAATAAGTGATTGGGACATCTGTATTTTTTTGTTGAGATAGATTATTTTTGTTCTGAAAATGTCAAATTATATCTCTGTTGGTTAGCATTAGTCTGTAGCCAATAGCTTGTTTAACCCTTTATGTAACAGTGGGTCACTAAAGACACACCTGTCAATCACACTTAGAGTACAATTCAACCAGCTTTAAACCTGCGGATGCCAGAAAAAGAAAAAAAACTATTGCTGAATATGACACTACGTTACTGTATTTCCCTCCTCCGTGCAGGAGGGAAGACTGCATGGAGGAGACGACCAGGTCCAGGAGGCGAATACTGGGGAAGGGTGGAGAAGGGTGGCACATTATTGGGCAAATTGGCTGGGGCATATATTAAATAACAAAATAACACTGGCATATTTTTGGGCAAATTGGCTAGGACATATTAAATGGCAAAATAACACTGGCATATTATTGGGCAAAGTGGCTGGGACATTTTAATGGTACAATAATACTGGAAAATGAATGACAAAAAAGATACTGGCATATTGTTGGGCAAATTGGCTGGGGCATATTAAATGGCAAATTGACACTGGCATATTATTGGGCAAATTGGCTGGGGCATATTACATGGCAAAAGTAATACTGGCATATTAATGCCAAAATAATACTGGCATACTAATGGGCAAATTGGCTGTGGCATATTAATAGTAAAATAATACTGGCATATTAATGGCAAAAGTAATACTGACATATAATTGGGAAAATTGGCTGGGGCATATTAAATGACAAAATAACACTGGCATATTAATGGCAAAAGTAATACTAGCATATTAATGACAAAATAATACTGACATACTAATGGGCAAATTGGCAGTGACATATAAATGGTACAATAAAACTGGCATATTAATGGCAACATGGCTGTGGCATATTAATGGCAAAATAGCACTGGAATATAAAATGGGCAAGGTGTGGTATATTTAATGGACAAACTGTGGCATATTTTAATAGACAATCGGACTGTCGCGTATGTTAATGACAAAGTGTCTGTGGCATGTTAATTGGTACCTGACAGTGGCTTACTTTAATTGGTAAAGTGATGCTGTGCCATGTTCTGTGGGGCAAATTGACACTGGGTCATGCTAAACTGTGTAAGTGCAATTTAAGTGCAAGCCCAGCCCAATTAACTAAATAAATACGCCTTTTGCCATAGTAAGTGATTGTGACATCTGTATTTTTTGTTGAGCTAAATTTTTTTTGTTCTGAAAATGTCAAATTATATCTCTGTTGGTTAGCATTAGTCTGTAGGCAATAGCTTGTTTAACCCTTTATGTAAAAGTGGGTAACTAAAGACCCGCCTGTCAATCACACTTAGAGTACAATTCAACCAGCTTTAAACCTTGGTTGTTTGCGAACAAACTTGTAAAGAGCAAACTCAAATGTCCCTTAATAATCATCTAGCTTAGTGTTTAATAATATTTGCTTAATCTTACCAAGCTATGTAAAAAAACAAAAAGCTGGGGAGAAGGTAGGCTTTGTTATGTGTAATTACACAATTCTGATGAATATATTGGTTATTAAAAATATGTTAAAACATGTCCAAGTTAAACACAAAATAAAATGTATTGCTTAATATATAAATTATTAAAATATATAAATATATGTGTGCTATATATGTTGTATAAATATATATATATGTATATATATATATATATATATATATATATATGTAATAATATAAATTACTAAATAATAATAAATATGAAATAATATCATTGAAAATTCAAGCAAGACATGGTTTTCCAGAAGTGTCTTCATTGATCCTAGTACAATATATATATATATATATATATATATATATATATATATATATATATATATATAACATACAAGGCTTTTTAAAAGATTATATTGCATAAAATAAAGATACTACAAGAAAAAACAACACATTAATTCCATACATCATATAGTAACCTCAATAAAAGTTAGGGAATTCACACATAAATGTATGAATGTAAAACATATATTATTTCACACACTGATATAACAGCTCTTGTGAAATAACAATAGTGAGGATTCAAACATTGTTACATTTAATCAGTGACGACCCCTGCAATGCAACAGTTTTCATTATGGAAATTAAAGAGTACCATATGCGAGTTCGTTAGGCAGGGGTGTAACTAGAAACAACTGTAACACATCATACCACCAGTTCAAAGCACCCCTAATTTCCACAGTAGTAGCTTATTCCCAACATCACTTGTTGCACTACAACCTTTGCCCTTACACTACTGGTGATTCAAGAAACCTAAGTTGTTCTTGACATCGAATGATGTAATGATATACGCTTGTGAATTTCTTAACTTTTATTAAGGTTACTAATTTGTGCATGGGATTTAAGTGTGTTTTAAAATGTATTATTACAAATAGCACATTATTTGATGAGATAATTGCACTATTTAGGCCAAATTAGATTTTTTTTTTTTACTATTCTGGCATATATTTAGCAATTTTCATGTCAATTATCAACTTTAAAATATATTTTGATGTACTTCTTTGCCCTAAAATGTGCAGTATTTCAAATTCTTGTTGGAGAATTGTAATACTTGAATTTCAAGTAACATCACAGAATTGCAGTGCAGTTCTGTGAAATTCAAGGTTACAGTAATATGGTCAATCCTTTGCATTCCCACAACAAGTTTCATGCTGTGGTATAACACCAGATTAATATAAAAAATAGAAATGAGTCCATCTACTTTAACAGATATTTAATAATAGACAAAACACAGTAACATACAATAATAGGTGACAGTCAAACACACAATACCACATTCTCCCAAGGCTAACCTTAATCCTAGTTTTCAACCAAAAGACCCATCATAACCCATCACAGATCAAAGATTGCCCCATGCATTCTGGAGGCAGGCAAGGACGGAATAGACTGACCTTTGATTGTTCATTCAACAGGTACCGTATTTTTCCATGTATAAGACAACCCTTTATTTAAAAATTTGTAGACCAAAAATTGGGGGTTGAGAGACTACTTGGTTACTCCCAGGGGCAGACTGAGCGGTCAGGCACTTCGGACATGGTCTTAGGGCCCATCCAAGGAAGGGGGCCCGCCACCAAGCCATTTAATTTCACCCGGCGATGACAACATCGGGCTCTCATCACGGGGCCGGTCAAAATAATACTGGCATATTATTGGGCAAATTGGCTGGGGCATATTAAATGGCAAAATAATACTGGCATATTATTGGGCAAATTGGCTGGGGCATATTAAATGGCAAAATAATACTGGCATATTATTGGGCAAATTCCCTGGGGCATATTAAATGGCAAAATAATACTGGCATATTATTGGGCAAATTCCCTGGGGCATATTAAATGGCAAAATAACATTGGGATATTATTGGAAAAATTGGCTGGAGCATATTTAATGGCAAATTAACACTGGCATATTATTGGGCAAATTGGCTGGGACATATTAAATTGCAAAGTAATACTGGCATATTATTGAGCAAATTGGCTGGGACATATTATTGGCACAATAATAATGGCAAATAAATGTCAAACAAATACTGGCATATTATTGGGCAAATTGGCTGGGGCATATTTAATGGCAAATTAACACTGGGATATTATTGGGCAAATTGTCTGGGGCATATTAAATGGTAAAATAACACTGGCAAATTATTGGGCAAATTGACTGGGGCATATTGAATGTCAAAATAGTACTGGCATTTTATTAGGAAAATTGGCTGGGGCATATTAAATGGCAAAGTAATACTGGTAAATTATTGGGCAAATTGGCTGGGGCATATTAAATGGCAAAATAACACTGGCATATTATTGGGCAATTTGGCTGAAGCATATTAAATGGCAAATTAACACTGGCATATTAGTGGGCAAATTGGCTGGGGCATATTAAATGGCAAAATAACACTGGCATATTATTGGGCAAATTGGTTGGGGCATATTGAATGGCAAAATAATACTGGCAAATTGGCTGGGGCATATTAAATGGCAAACTAACACTGGCTTATTAATGGGCAAATTGGCTGGGGCATATTAAATGACAAAATAACACTGGGATATTATTGGGCAAAGTGGCTGGTTCCAGATCAGAAGTACAGAGGCAATGCTACTGCATTTAGTATGGCTGAAATTGTCTAAGGTGGAATATTGTATGGTTACACATATTTTTAAAGGTAGCATAGCCAGAGGATGGAAATACCAAGAGATCCCAATATAGAATCAGATAAATAACCAAATTACCTTCCAGCAAGAAATGGTAAAAAAAATTGAAACCAGAGTACTTATGCGGGTTGGACGAGATGGACAAGAGGATATATTTAAGAGAGGTAAAACAGGCGACACAAACTGAACGCAGCACGGCAGGTCTTTAAAAAAAAAAAAAATTGTAATTATGTAATTTATTAAGTAATGTCATGTGTAAGTGGTGTAATGCCATTTTTTATACAGAAAAGTAATAAAGAAGATGAATTGAAAAAAAAATAACCTCCCACCAGAGTCTTGGATTGATACTCCCCTTTGAATTCTTTAAACTCTCCTGGATACCGAGCGAGCTTCAGCATTGGCTGTGACAAAAAAAAAAAAAGAATTACATAAAATAAAGAGAGGTTGGGTTGGACAACATGTAGGGAAAACCTATTTCTTAAAATGGCTGCTCATTACCAACCAATATAACTTTTCTAATACCACCCCCTGTCAATCAATAATGTCCCCTCATCACCCTGTCAAGTCCGCCATTCTCAGGCCCAAAACATTGTGCTGCCTGGGGGCAAAAAACAAAATGCTGCCCCTCACCCTCCAAAAAAAAGCCAACAGCCATGATTTTTCAAACTAAAATATAACTTATCAGGAAGCGATAATTTAATGCAAGAACACCTTTTTACATGCAAAATGATATGGCGCCATTAGTGGAAGGCCATGATTAAAATGTGTACCCTTAATGTTTGAGCATTTAAACTTAATGTACAATATTTGAGTCATGTTATAGGTCAGTGGCCACATATTATGTTTTGGGGAATTGCACAGCCTATTTGCATAATAATTTTTTTTTTTTTTCCATTTCCTTCTTTTCACCTCGTGCCCACTAAAGCACTTCTTATATACATAATAAAAGATTTTTTTCAAAGAGCTCACCCATAAGTTGAAAAGAGAGTAATGGTAAATCATTATTATGATAATAGACTGTGCAATTCCATAAAACATAATGTGACCAGTGACCTATAACACAATCCAGATAGATATAGTCAGTGTCAGAGGAGTTAACCCCTTGGGTGGCTAGACAGATCTAGGCAGTGTAACAGGAGTTAACCCCATGGGTGGCTAGACAGATAGAGCCAGTGTCAGAGGAGTTAACCCCTTTATCCACACACTCACTCACACATAATGACAGACAGTCTGTCACTCACACTCACATACTCTCACTCACACTGACATACACACACTCACTGACATAAACACACACACACCTGATTGGCTGAGACTTCCTTCTATCAAACTCCACAGGACACAAGGGAAAAAAAAGAAAGAAAAAGACTGCTGCATGAAGCAGCAAAGTGCTGCCTCTGCCAGGGTGCCACCTCGGGCAGCTGCCCCAGTCTTCCCCATTAAAGGGCTGGCCCTGCCTATTCTGTCTGGGGTCTACAAGAATTGACACAATTTGGTAGCAATTCTGGCATATATGAATAAACACCATAATGTTTCAGCTCAAACTTTATACCATTTCAATGTGACACAAATGTATTAAACCGGCTGACATAACTACAGCACTTGCACATTTTTGCTCCACACTTGTACATACCCTTGTGCATAAGCCAGATTCCTGCAGTCTTCGCCCTACTCACATAGAAATTTGGTAATAACTTATTTCACAAAGTGAGAAAGTAGGCTTGGCCACTATCTTAACTAGAGAGCCCAAGTGTTCTGTTATTTTACCTCATGAAATTAACGTGTGTTTAGCAAATAATCCCACTGAAAAAAATTATGGATAGAAACTATCACAAATAGCTAATCATACAAAAGAAAAGTATAACATAAGGAGATATTCAGTGCAGTAAATTACAGATAATTAACATATCAAGGTACAACCTTATCTATACATTATGCAGGGCTCTGAAAAATTATTTGTTAAATCTTTAAAGATTTAACTATACATTATGATTGCTCTTGTAGCTGGAGAAACTTGTCAGGTGTGTCTCATGAAATGTATCTCACCCAAGAAACTATACATTTTGCACTCACCTCAAATCACTTGATATTGACTTTTTGTGAATTCTTCCCAAAGTATTTTGACAAATTATGCACTCATATTACATAAAGAACTACCAAACTCTTTCAACTGTTTTATTACGGTAACGCCCAACATTGAAATCTTCCTCGCACTGTTTGAGCATAGCAGGGTTAATTTCCAGAGACAGCTATAGTTTTATTACCTCCAAAGTTTTAAGTTTAATGCATTTTCAAGATGATGCGTCCAGTATGAGCTTAATTAACTGACTCTCCAAGGGAAAATGCTAAATTATTTGAAAATAAGGAAGCTGTTTCAGCAATGTCATTATCATTAGATGTAAATAACAAGTGAGGTTTCGTGAATCAATAAAATTCATTTAATTAGAAGAAGCAATTCTCACAGTGAGAGCATCGAGCAACCACTTTCCTTGGGGGCCGCAATGTGTGCGATTCTGGAAATATGGACATTGGTATTTCGCAACACGGTAATTTATTACTTGGTTTTGTTATCATGACTACACTATGGATTTTAAATAACTTTGCAATTGGTTGACACTATCTTAAATGTGTATTAACTCTTCAGAAGTAAGAAGTGAGAAATTAAAAGGTAAGACCAAAACTGGTTGGAGCGATCCAGCTTCTCTGCAATATCTTTTCACAGTGGCCTAGCATAAGACAGAAAGGAGATTTCTATCCTCTTGTTCCCATGTCATCTCTGCAGTGCGAGTGAACACCAGATGTGATATCATATCTGGCACCACTACTGAAGAGGTAGGGTCAAGAGAGGCAGAGAGATACCTGAGTCTTCCCAGTATCTGACACAAAACAGTAGGTTATAAAGGAGTTAATGAACTGGAGACTTTACTCTGGACCTTTGACTATCAAAAGATTAAAACTAAACTATTGAAATCTGATATTTTAACCCAACTGATTTATGAAAGGCAAAACATTAAGCAAGTCCTAGGCCTTAAAGATGAAGTCTTAAAAACATCAGGGACTAACACTATCCAATCTAATATAGAAAACATTTCTCTAAAGAAGTGGAATGCAGAGTATACACTGAAGATTGCGGATATAACTTTAAATAATGAAATTCTCCCATTCGAACAGTTGGCAGCTAGATTAAATCTGAGGGAGAGTGATAAGTATGCCTGTTTGAGAGTTAGCCACTTTCTAAAAAAGCATTTAGTAGGAAACGGAGAAAATAATGCCCAATTGGAAATTGTCTTCTCACAAAAAAGAGTAAAAAGGGTGACATCTAAAAACAGACAGTTATTGGATAGGTCGCAAAGTCCCTCCCCACCGGCAGCTAAAGAGACTTGGGAAAAAGAATTGCAAACTAATATATCAACCTTAGAATGGAACAACTCAGTATCGCAAATATCAAAGCACATTCATTGTTTAAATTTGGTGGAAAACCATTTTAAAACGATGCATAGATGGCATTTGACCCCAAAAAGACTATCTAAAATGTATCAGGGCTACCCCCCAAACTGCTGGAGATGTGGAAATATAGATGGATCAGTCATACACCTTTGGTGGCAGTGTAAGTGGGTTAAGCCACTATGGAAAAGGATCTTTATAAAACTTAGAAGTCTTGGAATCATCCCGAAATTTGATCCTAAAACTACTCTCCTCCATTTAAACATGAATGAGCTTGTGAATAATGACAAATCCCTAGTATTACATTGCTTTATGGCAATACAGATAACTATTACCAGAAACTGGAAATCAAGCCTCCCCTTATCAGTATCTCAAATGGAAGCCCAATTACTACACCAGCTAAAAATGGAAAGAGATTTAAGTTGGTCCAGAGACTTGTCGGGTAAGACCGCACATCAATATAGAAATTGGATTAGTAAATGGGAAAGTGGGAAGAGGGAAGGCGTCCAGGCCCTTGACATTCAATTACAGTGATAAGAATGTTGTTGACAGTGGATCTCCACTTGTTGTTGTTTGCTCTGGCTCCCCGTTGTATTTTGTAGGCTGTATGAATGGGATACCCTGGTAGGTCATAGACGTGCAGGGTATAGTATATAAGTTGTAAGTTTATCTTCTTCAGGTCGGCTACTCTCTAAGATCCATAGGTAATTGGGTCATAGGAGGACCACCAAGACTACACTCACTTTAGAACTGCACCACGCACTTTACTGTACCCTACTTGATCATTTGGATAGTTTTCACAGCTCCTCTGATTATTACATCTCCACTTCATTTTCACTTATATAAAGGGCTACACTACCACGCCCTCTCTTTTATAATAGTATAAGCACCTTTTTATCTATTTTTTTTTCTCTCCCCCCCTCCCCCACCAAGGCACTTGTCCTGACTTAGTTTCCCATCCTATGACTCCGAATTATGCATCTGATTATGGTAGTCTAATATACAGTGTTTGGAGATGTATCTGTGCCTGCAAGTATGTTTAAATGTTGTTTGTATGTGAAATATGACTATTTGTAATTATCAGTAACTTTTGATAAAAATAAAATAAAGATTATTGGAAAAAAAAATAAAATAAAAAAAATAAAGGAGTTAATGTAATTTATTAAGAATTGCAGTAGGATTGAATAATTCACATAAGTATATACTGTGTTTACACCCAACATTAATATAATTTTTGCTAGATAGCAAATCTCCCACCAAGAGCAGGTTAAAAATAATCCTTGCTATAAGCCTTAATCTTTAAATAGGACCAGACTTTTCTTACATTTGGAAACTTCTCTGTTTGAACCTCAAATTGGGATCCAAGTAGGGCTTTTAGGAGCCATGTCAAATCTAGCATTAACCCATTTTTTCAAATCCTAGTCTTCTTTTTTAGCCAAAAATCTACAATTAACATTAAACGGCAGTAAGTGATTAGTTAAAAAGTTGTTTTACGGATAACAATATTGGAGAGAAACAAACGTTAATTTATCGTATGTCTAATGTTAAACATTTATGCTTTTTATTTGACTTCTTAACAGAAATACTTGTGAAGCACTCACTGTGTAGACTGTATCAATTCCTGTAATTAGCCATGATTACATAAAATCAAATGATCAGATGTTCTACCCAACAAAACTATTAACATTTTTTTCCAAAGGGCAGTGTAATGATTTAATTACGTGACTTCTTCCAGCTTGCGTTGTTTGATTGAAATTACCAATGTCTAGAGCAATGTGATGTGAATGCACAATCCTTGAATGCAAAGGGCATAATAATGGGAAAATAATCAGCAATAACTATAGAAGGGTTGGATAATCCATGTCCCTTCCATTACTGTTAAGCTCCCATTACTCACAGCTAACCAAAATGTATTTTGTTTTTTTCAAAACGCAATTTCTTTGCGAGAAAAAAGCCTAATCTTTTAGGTTAGTGGGCCCTGGGCTAAGTATTTAGCATTGGATGAGCTCTCTTACCAAATCTTTCTAATAATAATATATATATATATATATATATATATATATATATATATATATATATATATATATATATATATATGTTAGTGAATAAGTGATCAGCACTAATCAAAAAACATTGTGCAGCAAAAACACTAGTGTGGCTCTTCCAGGGCCCACACAGACAATAGTGAATACAAAAGCAAATAAACCAGCTTGGTATACTTATCTTAAAAATGTAAATAGCTCGGCAAGAAAATATGTAAAAAACAAACAAACAAAAAACAATAAAAAACTACAATGTGTAGTACTGTGCTACAGATCCAGAGAGATATTTCCCCCAATAGAAAACTACTCACAGACTATAGAGCCTTTAAACTGGCTCTAAGTATATACGTGGAAAGGACTCCAACTCCTATTACTCTAGGTCAGATGGAGCAGGGGTATTGTAGAAGTCATGGTTCAACTCCCATGTAGGATGAATTCCAAATACGGATATAGGATAGAGAGGATAATACCAAGATGTAGTAACACCAATAAAAAAAGACTTTTAATATCCCTCCAAACATACAGCTTACATAAAAAACAGTTAAAATCGATGTTAGTATATCACCAGGTTTTCCGATTACAGTCTCAGTCCAACAGACTTTCCAGGCGTTTATCGGCAGTGACACTTCAGCCGTTCAGCGGTGGATGCGGTCCACTAGCCAGCACTTACGGGTTCAAAATCCTGTGTGACGTCAAAGTCTCACGACGCGTTTCGCCAATAGGCTTCTTCAAGGCGATGATGTCCATATATATATATAGGGGAAAATATTTATTTTATTGCATAAATGTTTTACAGTGCTATAGGGGGCAATACAGCTCACAAGTGCCATATGTGTTTCTAAATATTGGGTCATATATGTCCCCAAATAGTTTGTTAGTCCCCAAAACTCTTGCCAGTGTCACATTAGCCCAATGCAGCTTGACAGTGCCACCTGTGTCACTGAACTACTTGTCAGTGTCATTTATGTTGCCAGCTTTTGTAAACAGACATCTTATGAGTGTCATATGTGTCTGCAAACGCAATGACTGCAGTCACTTTAAAATATAATTATAGGCTCCATGGGGGTCCCTGGGCTACGTAATTATATATTCACCTTTGGGGGGCCCTTGGTTCTGTGATGCCTGTGGCCCCCTTAATAATATTAATATATGCCCCATGGGGGGCCCCAGGCCACGTGATGCCTGAGGATCTCATTAATAATAAATATAGGCCTCATCAGGGCTTTGTGGGTGCTATACATATTCCATCTTTATGGTTAATGTATGACACTCTCTACTTTCAATTTAATATGTGATTGACTTTACCTAATGCAAGGATCTTTTCTCTCATTAAAGACACCTTATGTGATTGAGGTCATACATAAGCTAAACACCAGCACCAGCAGGGTTTAAAAAATGAAAAGCTATAATATTTGGTAATAATGTGTATAATCTGAATAATCTGCATAAAGCTGGACAGTTGGGTGAAAAGGAAATTAAAAACTGAAGTGATTTCAAAGTCATGTTTGTTACCTAGGTGACTATGGATTTGTCAGTACTATTACCTTAAGACTAGGTGAAAAATGATTTGCAGGTAACTACTAAATTCCCCCTATGATCTGACATACTATGCCATTGCATGCTGACTCTACTATGTTTAAGAAATAACAATTCCCTGGTTTGACACAATAGTTGGCTGTAACAAATCTGTTATACCAAATTCAATATTTCCTCTCTTTCGTTAATAAATAAAGCATGACGAATTTAAGAGAACTTGAAAATTAATTATTTCAGTTCCATATATTTCTCAATATTTACAGTGCACCAGTTCCTTTTAATTAACGCCCTTGACGACTGAACCTATAAATCCACAGTTTCAGAATGCAATGCATTGCACTTTCGGAGAAAAACCTACAGGCATGCAAGGGTTAAAATTAAGAAATAATTTATGATAAACCCATATTTCATACTTTTTTTTCCCTTAAGCATCCCTGGACTTCTGACATTACCTTTCCTATTCCTTGCAGAGTACAGTACTATACCAGTTTCTGACTGGCAATAACTTTTTTTTTTTCAATCACTAGTTGTCCATGAGAAATGAAAGCGTAATGTTTAAAAAGTTGAATGCAATTTTAATCTGGCCACTTCAATGAATGCCATAGACCGCAATAGAACATTTTGAGCCAGTGATAACAACATCTTTAAATGGTGGTTACAGCTATGTATGGCAAGCTGGAAATAAAATCAATATGTTGTCAATATTGTTTTAATTTGATTTATGCAGTGAAATATACATATGACACAGCTACTTTAACACTACTGCTTAGGTTCCAAAGAATCACATTGCATTATAAGAAATGGAACATTGCAATTCAAATCTTCCTTCCATTTTGAACTGTGTTTACTGTGTTTTAACGCATCCTGTTAAAATGGGTTCCACCTGTATATAAACCCTCTCTGCATTATGTATTGCTTTTTTTGTATCGCACCTAGCATACCTCTCAACTTTTGCCACCGCTGTCACTCAAACTGGCAGTGCTATTGCACAAATCTGTCCATGTGCAGTATGCATTCTTCAATGTCCTGGACATGGGAGAGAGGGACAGAGGTAGAGCTTGTAGAACCTTGCACGAAAATCACCACTGTTCCACCCAAATCGGGACTGCTCTGCCCAAATCGGAACAGTTAGAAGGCAAACCAATGCATTGTGTAAAACTGTTGGGGCTGTGTAAAGATTTGATAATAATAATATTTCCAAATTAGCGACGGTACCATTCAGTGGACAAACTATGGTAATTTTCTTGCTACTCTTGCAATTATTTAAATTGTGTTATTAAGGTGATAATTTCCCTTCACATAAAAATGTACGAGTTTATTTATGAGGTAGACAGAAATGAAACAGATGGTGAGCTGTAAAGTCTCATAATAAAAACTGTCACAGGAGTTTAATTAATAGTATGGCTCAGATCTATGTTTTGTTAAAGGCAAGATGGCCAGACCTTTTTTGTATTGGGAATTTGTTAACCAAAAAAAACAAACCTTAATTAGTCTATTCCAGTTTTCTATGAAACCTTGTAGGTATATAGGTAATTAGAATTTCTGCTTCTGAACAGTATTGTTTCTATAGTACATATATATACATGTAATAAACATACTTTTTACCATATGCATTCTATATAATACAGTTGTATGAACAGTTGTATGCTGCACTCAATTTTGTTTATAACTGTGAACATACAGCTCACAACAGTTCCAATGGAAGGGACTGGGGGACATGAGCTGAAAGAAGAGATAATAGGACTGGTTGTGCCATAAGGAAAGAGAGTTGCAGGGTTAAGGGGGTTTTCTGCAGAATTTTGATTGCTATGAAAGACATTGGAAAATCAGGTGGTGGTCTATAAAAAGAGTCCTGCGCAGGGCCGCATTGGTATAATTGTTTGCCATGAGGACTGAATGACAGAATGGATTAGCCTCCATTAAAATGAGCGACCAGTCTCCATTAAAATGGGCGAAGCAATCAGTTATCGCTTATGCCACTCAGCTGGTTTTGCCGCAATGCCTCAATATTGAGTCATCCAGCAACAACAAAATTTGACCATCCGACCCCCACCACCAAGCTGTGCAATCACTTCTCGGAGTGATCAAAGGCACAACATGCAGGCAACAACATTGATAAAAGCAGTCCTTTCTTAAGGGGTTAATAATCCTCTTTAAAAAGGGAGACTATTTCCCCTGTGCTCACAGTAAAAATGTATTTACAAAAAATTGGTAAAGCATATACATATGATGATATTATGATGCAAAAATATTTTGTATGATTTATCAACATGTCTTCTGTCCAGCATCAAATAATATGTTACTATGGGTTGTTAATTCATTTCGCATCTTTTATAGCATGTTACTACTTTTACATTCATACAATCATTTACAGGATAATGTGGATGATGTAGAAATACAATTTTTCAACTCCCAAAAAGTGTAAATATGATTTAAATGTGCCCTTTGAGAAACCATGGCTTAAATTTTTTGACCCGACCCTTTTTTTCGTGGAAGACATTCCTTTACTTTGTGATAATGTGAGTCACGATTACAATTTTACATGCAAATTAACAGAAAGAAAGACTGCACTACAACATCACCCATTTGACCTTAATGGCTTCCTGGGAATAATTTATGGGAAATCCCAAAGCTATGTTGCCAGCAAATCTATTGATACATATAAATAATGTAAATTTGCTCTAACGTCAGATTGCTCTACACCTGCACCGGCACAAATGGTTTTTAGCAGTGAGATTTGATAAATTAGATTTTTTACTGGAACAATGAAATGCCACAGTTCATTATGTAAGCATTTATGAGAAGTGCTCAAAATCTCTGTAATGCTAGCTGCATATTTTAACGGTACATGGATTAAACAGCACACAAAAAGAGGAAATCAAACAAAGTTTTTACTTTGATTTTAGTATCTGAACTGAATATGAGGTCAAACTTTAATTTCCTTGTTATTATTTCCCCAGACTATTTATTTGTGAATAATATCTCTAGCGTGGCATTTCATCAAAATTATTGTTCATTTCAACTAAGCAGTTCTCAGCAAACCTATAGTAATTTTGGGAAGAAAATGTTCCACTTTTTAATGTTGTGTGTGTCATTAATATTTCTCACAAATATGAACGGTGAGCACAGGAATGAGGGCTAAGCTAAGCAGAGCTTCACAATGAATTCAGAGATAGACAAGCTCTGGCCAAGGACACAGATGTCCTTGGACAGAGACATCAATAAATTGTCTTTTACAGTAAATGTCAAGCATGCACTATGTTGGCTATCTCTGATTGGCAGTGTGATTCTTCTCTTCCTTTTTACCAAATTACAGACGTGTATTCATTTTTTTTTCTTTTTTAATTCTTTAGTACAATTTTCTTAGTATAAATATTAAAACGTATGACAAAGATGACAACATGACAAAGAGAACAAATTTGCTCCATTGAATAACTCAGTCTGCTCCAATGAGCATCTATACAGATTAAATCAGCACAATTATTATCATCTGTAAACGACTACTGTACAACAAACATCTATACACTTTACGAGTGTCATATCTCTCCAGTACAGAAAATGAATTAGCATAGGGGCAACACACATTACATAAAAAAATTGCCAGGGGGGGAACTCATGGACTGCCATCACAAGACTGCTCAACCAGCTCTTAGTCTGTCTATACACATCTCACACTACTGTGAGGAAAAAATGTTTAGTTGCTTAATTTTATAGATTATCATTATTCATTGCAATTATCCAGTTATTGTATCTGCCGTATGAGGTGTCGTTCACCTTACACATCCCTTTTTCCATTTGTAATTGAAACAGTAATTGGGCTTAAAACATGTTTACTGTAATAGGGGTATTCTGTTTCCATTGTGCAAGTAAGAAAAACGCAGAAAAGTAGGCACTCTTATGCATATGATTAAGCGCTTGATTAGTGAAACGCGTCATGCTGTGAACCTTCACTGATCTTTTGCCACCTGTTGCTGTGATGATGTTTCTTACTGGATTCCGGGAGTGCCATCTTTTCTGCGTTTTTCTTACTTGCATTTGGATTTGGTGTTAGCCATACACCAGCAGAGGCACCTAGGACAACAGGAGGAGCTAAAATCTATTACTTTGTTGGATACCGCTGGTTTTCTGAGCCCATATTCCCTCAGCTCTATTATGTTACCATTGTCTTTTTATCAACTTCTTAGGGGCCATACAACAGTGTATCATTGGGCCAGCTGGGGGTCTGAGAATACAGGTTATCCCAAATGAAGGGGTACAGTGGAAGGGGTTATAGGGATTCTGATATTATCAATAAATAAAAAATTGTAACACTGTCTTCCAGTGTTTTCTAACTCTGTGGCATCCCCACCACATGTGAAAATATGTCCCTCCTCTATCCCACACCCCCAACACTCCCTGGAATGAATATAGTATACATGGCTGCTATTCTAGTGGGGACCCAATTCCATCTATGGTATACCTTTAAGTGTGTCTCTAGGAGGAATAAATCATGCACAAATGTAATAATATTCGCCATTGGCCTGATCCATTCATTTTGTGGTATTTTTTCACCACAATCTCTTTCCCATTTTTTGATTACTGGCATCTCTTTTTTGTATACACTTTAGACAGCTTGAGAACAAATTTTTGGTATGAGTTCTTTCTATAATTTTCTATCAGCTCCTCTACTCCCACCCCTGAATTGCTAAAATATGTTTTTTTAAACAATTGTTCACTCTAAGGTAATTAAACACATTTCCACCAGTTATGCCAAATTTTTTTCCTGAGGCTAGCAAATGGGATAATTCCTTTATCTTCTATTTCATCTTTCAGCTTCTGGATTCGACAATATCTCCTCCACCCTCTCAGTGTCAAATCATCGAGAATCAGTTCCAAAATTTCTAAACCCAAGCTCTTTCTGTTCTTTAACCCTAAACTATCCTTAAACTTAAGCCAGGAAGGGTAGATGTTATCCATTACCTTATTCCTATTCTGTACTTGGCTCCATGTCTTCTTGTTATCTATCACCCAGAAAAACTCAGAAAGGTTTTCTACTCCCACCATCAGGGTCTCTATTTGATACCATTTTTCTGTTTTGGAATTCTGTATCTGACTTTTTAAAACATGGTACAAAATTCTAGCCTCATACCACTGTTTCATTAGTGGGAATCCAGCGCCCCCATTTTTTTACCTTGGCTCCTATAGTATGTGCATTGATTCTCAGAATTTAAATTTTAGAAAGACGAGTGTAACATATCTAGCCTTATTTGGGGAATTTTCAGTGGAATTAGATGAAATAGGTAAAGAAATTTTGGCATCAAGTTTATTTGTATTATCGTGTAAATTTTGGCACAAAGTTTATTTGTATTATCGTGTAAATTTTTTCGGGTATTTTTATGCCATATAGTCAAAGTTTTTCCTTGAGTTGTCAAATTTCTATAAATCCACAAAATTCTTGGCCACATTTTCCTGGACATTTTTGAAGTGTGTGGTTGTTTTCTTAAAATTGAACATATAGTTTGATATTTCACTTATTATATTTTGTTTATCAGGTTAGTGGTGGAAGTGGCCGGATTTGTCAGCGTAAGTACCACGTCATCTGCATACATTAACATTTTTAGCTCTTGCTCTCCAACCTGTACTACCCGAATCAGACTGTTATCTCTAATTCGTATAGCAAAAGGCTCCAGGGTCAGGATGTAGAGTAGAGGGGACAATGGGCATCCCTGACGGGTACCGGTTAACAGGGGAAACCACTCCAAGCACAGCCCCGGACCAGCTACCCTGGCCCCTGGAGGTGATAATAGAGCCAGTATGGGCTTTAAAAGCCATTCTCCGAGGTTATAAGAAACCAGGACCTTCCTCATGTACCCCCACGTGACCTTGTCAAATGATTTTTTTGCATCCAGTGAGAGGGCCAGGAGGGGGACATCATTCCTCTCCACATAGTCTAACATATCTAGCAACCTACTTGAACCACTAACATCACTAACACCTCGCCATGGGACAAACCCTATTTAGTCCTTATAACTTGATCAGGATAGACATGAGTCTATCTACAAATACAGTTTAACACAGCTTAACATCCACATTTATCAAAAATATTGGTAGATAACTTGATGGTTCTTCAGGGGGCTTATCTTGTTTGATTATAGGGAGCACGTTGGCATATAACATCTCTGACGGGCACGTGCCCGAATGAGCTATCTCCCCAAATGTTCCCAGCAGTTGGTTGGCCAATTCTAATTTAAACTCTTATTCTGATAAGTAGTCTCACCTTGCATCAGAGGAACTGGTGTTCAGTGAAATGAAATATGGTACTGTGATAGGATGCCACCTTTGCAATAAGTCAGTTTGTGAAATTGTGTCCCTGCTAGATATTCCACACTCAACTGTAAGTGATATTATTGGAAAGTGGAAGAGTTTAGGAACAGCAGCAACTCAACCACAAAGTGGAAGACCACGTAAAGTCACAGAGCAGAATCATCACGTTCTGAGGCGCATGGTGCATAAAAGTCGCCATTGCTCTGCTAATTCCATAGCTGAAGAGTTCCAAATTTCCACTGGCATTCCTCACATCACCAAGTACTATGCAAAGCGTCGTATCAAGTGGTGTTAAGCATGCCATTGAGAGGCATAATCCTGGCATATTGAGGGGCATAATCCTGCCATATTGTGTGGCATAATAATCCTGGCATATTGGGTGGCTATGTCCAGGCATATTGAGAGGCATAACAATCCTGGAATATTGAGGGGCATAATCCTGGCATATTGTGTGGGAAAATCCTGGCATATTGAGTACCATAATAATCCTGGCATATTGGGTGGCTAAGTCCTGGCACATTGAGAGGCATAATCCTGGCATATTGAGGGGCATAATCCTACAGCGATTATTCAAATTACAGTGATTATTTTTTTTTTTTTTTTTCAACAGCGGTGAATACTTTTCTTTAATTTGATTTTCAAGTTAATTATATAAAACATACACATGTGCACAAACATAGACATACATAGACTACTGACATTTGCGTTAAGTTCCGTTTAGGGATGAGTTAGTACAAAAATATGAAGAGATTCAATCTTAATTCAACAGCATATCCCAATCATTATCCCTCATTTACTGGGGGAGAAAAAGAGAGAGAGAGAAAAAAAAAAAAAAAAAAAGAACCAAGAACATGCATACACAATAAAAGAGAGAAGAGAAAAGGATAAAGAAAAGGAAGAAGGGGGGAAAAAGAAGAAAAAAAAAATATATAATATAAAAAATATCTTTCCCTTTTCTTCTCCCCCCTCCCCCCCCAATTAAACCGGCGATCGTCCCCTGTACCCCCTCCCCACCCCACCCCCAGGCAGAATCAAACAGAAATACTCCCAGGAAGATAAGCCTTGACTTCTCCCCACAAGTCCCAAATTTCCCTAGATGTTTTCCTCATATCTCTAGACTCGTAGAAGACCCCCTTGGCTGTAAGTTGCGATTCTATTTGTTTCTCCGCCTCCAGCCAAGAGGGTACTTCCTGGCTCTTCCAGCGTCGAGCCAAAAGAATTTTAACTGCCATTAAGATATTAATCAAGAGGATCTGTTTCGGGGATCTTCCGCGGCCCGTATTAAAATGGAATAGAAACGCTTGTGGGGATAATGTAGTGTTGTGTTGTTGAATATAGTTTAGTACTTGACCGAGATTATTTATTATGTGTTTTAATCGGTCACAGGACCACCATATGTGGAACTGGGTACCTTCCTCCCTACCGCATCTCCAACATAAACGTGAATTATCGGGAGAGAACTTATTAAGTCTAGTAGGTACATAATGCCATCTATAGAGTGTCTTATAGTATAACTCCTGTAATTTTATCCCATGTATAGCTTTTCTAGTATTTTGGCACGCGTTATTCCATGTTTCCTCAGAGAATGATTCGCCCATATCTGACTCCCAATGATTAATTGAAGTGATTATTTTAGTGGGTGCTATACTACATATTTGTACCCTGCCCTGAGCCCAGTGCCACAGAGAGTGCAGTGCACTTGCAACTGCATGTGTGCCAGGCACATGACTTTAATCCTGTTCTGTTAGCTCAGTGGGCAACATCTAGGCATTTTTAAATACTGCAATTTGTTGGTGTTAAATATAACATTTGTGTCCTGCACTTCATATCTGAGAGTCAAATAGAACCGTCAAATACTGTGCTTACAGCGCACTTTGAAAAATTCTAATTGTTTTGGGTGCTAAATAGTACATTTGCGTCTTGCGGTGCACTTCATATCTGAGAGCAGGGGCGTCACTAGGGTTGGTGTTACCCGGTGCGGAAACTCATGGTGTCACCCCCCTGGATTTCCTCCAATACAATGCCAAACAGATTCCTTAATAATGCCAGTTAGATGGCCTAATAACTATGCCACACACAGGAGCCCCATAAATTATGCCACACCAGAGCCCCATAAATTATGCCACACCAGAGCCCCATAAATTATGCCACACCAGAGCCCCACTATTTATTCCACACCAGAGCCCCACTATTTATGCCTCACCTCTGCCCAATTAATTATGCCACACACACAGGTGCCCCATAATTATGCCACACACACACACAGGGGCCCCATAATTATGCCACACAAAAGAGTCCCTTAATTATGCCACACAAAAGAGTCCCTTAATTATGCACACATGGGACCGCCATTAATTATGCAACACTTCTGTGCCCCACGAGGTGACAATTGTCCAATTCTAGATACCAGGAATATTGTGCCACTCAGAGCCCAGTAATATTGTGCCAGTCAGATACCAGTAATATTGTGCCATTCAGATACCAGGAATATTGTGTCACTCAGAGCCCAGTAATATTGTGCCAGTCAGATACCAGTAATATTGTGCCAGTCAGATACCAGTAATATTGTGCCAGTCAGATACCAGGAATATTGTATCATTCAGAGCCCAGTAATAGTGTGCCAGTCGGAGCCTAGTAATAGTGTGCCAGTCAGAGTCCTGTAATATTATGCCAGTCAGATACCAGCAATATTGTGCCAGTCAGAGCCCAGGAATAGTGTGCCAGTCAGAGCCCAGGAATATTGTGCCATTCAGATACCAGGAATATTGTGCCATTCAGATACCAGGAATATTGTGCCAGTCAGAGCCCAGTAATAGTATGGCAGTCAGAACCCAGTAATAGTGTGCCACTCAGATACCAGGAATATTGTGCCGGTCAGAGCCCAGGAATATTGTGCCAGTCAGATACCAGGAATATTGTGCCAGTCAGATACCAGGAATAGTGTGCCACTCAGAGCCCAGTAATAGTGTGTCACTCAGAGCCCAGTAATAGTGTGCCACTCAGAGCCCTGTAATATTGTGCCATTCAGATACCAGGAATATTGTGCCAGTCAGAGCCCAGGAATAGTGTGCCAGTCAGAGCCCAGTAATATTGTGCCAGTCAGAACCCAGTAATAGTGTGCCAGTCAGATATCAGTAATATTGTGCAAGTCAGAGCCCAGTAATATTGTGCCACTCAGAGCCCAGTAATATTGTGCCACTCAGAGCCCAGTAATATTGTGCCAGTAAGAGCTCAGTAATAGTGTGCCAGTCAGAGCCCAGTAATATTGTGCCAGTCAGAGCCCAGTAATAGTGTGCCAGTCAGAACCCAGTAATATTGTGCCAGTCAGAACCCAGTAATAGTGTGCCACTCAGATACCAGTAATAGTGTGCCACTCAGAGCCCAGGAATATTGTGCCAGTCAGAGCCCAGGAATATTGTGACAGTCAGAACCCAGTAATAGTGTGCTGCTCAGAGCCCAGGAATATTGTGCCAGTCAGAACCCAGTAATAGTGTGCCACTCAGAGACCAGGAATATTGTGCCATTAAAGTGCTCGTTTTAAACCGTCCCCCCCCCCTTCCCCATCACTTAGCGAATTGATGCTGCTCTGTGTTCCCGGACGGACGCCTCCTCCGTGCAGTCTTCCCTCCTGCACGGAGGAGGGAAACACAGTAGCCAGATGTGACGTATCGTCACATCCGGTCGCCGTGATTTTTTTTTTTTTCCGGCGGCCGCATCCAGGGGATGATGCGAGGTGTGCCGGCAGCACCGGTGTCACCCCCCCGCTGGAGGTGTCCCCCGGTGGGGTCTGCCCTTCCCGCCCCCCCCCTCGGGACTCCACTGTCTGAGAGTCAAATAGAACAGTCCAATACTGTGCTTACAGTGCATTTTGAAAAATTATAATTGTTTTGGGTGCTAAATAGTACATTTGCGTCTTGCGGTGCACTTCATATCTGAGAGTCAAATAGAACAGTCCAATATTGTGCTTACAGCGCACTTTGAAAAATTCTGGCTAACTCCTCCTCCGCCTCTTCCACCTACACCGCCACGGTCACCGCCTCCTCAAACCTATGGGTCACTTAGTATAAACTGAAAGGGAATACCCTGCACTCCAACCCTCTCTCAAATGGATAATTCTGTTGATCCCCCTGACAGCCATGCTTTAGATTTAGATTTGTTTTCTTCCAAAGCTAAAATCAAAGATTCCATCTAGTGATATTTTATGGCTCAGCTGTATTTGTAATTTGTATGTATTTTATGTTATTTTAAGTTATTTCCCTATCCACATTTGCTTGCAGGGCACTTGTCCTACTCTTACCCACATTTTACTTAATTTTGCAGCCCTCTAGCCCTTTCCAGGACCTTTTTTAGAGGCATTTTAGTCGCCAACAGTTCATGTCCCCATTGACTTCAATGGGATTCGGGTTCTGGGTCAAGTTCGGGGTCAAGTTCAAGCATGACCCGGACATTTTTTCAAAGTTCGGCCGAACCCGAACATCCAGGTGTCCGCTCAACTCTAGTGATGTGACAAATCAAGATTCACGGTTTGGAAGTCTGAATTGTTTGGTGCTTAGAGTAATTAAAATAGGATTTTTCCATAATGTTTTTATTTATATTTGAATAATGTTTTCTAAATGGGTATTGCACATCAAGTCTCCCAACTCGCTGTCCCACCAAGTTCTACTTGTGCCCCGCTTTTTAGGACAAAAGGATTTGGAACTACAATCTTTCAGCATAAATTGAATTCTCTGGAGACTGGGACATTAAAGAGTGGTTACTGTGCATGTGTAGTATTATGCGCATGCATAGTGGCGATGCAAGTTTAAGTGACAGATTTAGTGCTAACACTCAACCTGCCAAGTTCTGCGTCTTGACATGCAGCTTTCCTGGAGGCAAAAGTTTTGAGGTATTGTACAGGTTACAGTATAACCTGTACTTTAGTTAGAAAAGGGGATAATATAAGAAAACACAGAGCTAATAGTGGGAATCACTCCCTAGTTTTTAAAGGAACTGCAGGGTAATGCGATAAAGTGCCGGCAGCACTCTCAAAAAAATGGCGTCCAACCACTTGAAGTCAATAGAAACAGAGAGAGAGGTGCTCTGTAACTATTAAATGATCTGAATATATATGTATAAACAATACAACAATAAAATAAATAAATTTAAAAACTAATGCAGACCTGAAACTGAACACACAATATATGTTCAGATAATAGGAATCAAATGGATATCAGACATAAACACAGATAAAAGCAGTGATATGGGTTGTTCTTAAATGTATGACCTATTTACTTCTAAAGAAGCATGTTATGGTCACAGTCACATACAATTTGTAGTCTAAGATCTGTTGAAAGTTAGACTGTCAGCTGCACCTTGCACCGTCTACAGAGATGAAAGCTCGGCTGTATTTTGTGTTTTCTGTCAAATGAAACTTAATCCGGATCTGGTAACCTCCCTCCTCCGATGTGGTAGATGCCAGCAGACGTTCAGACAGATACAGATAACGTGATAGATGCACATTAACAAGATGTTGATGAAAAAACGAGCATTAAAGCAGTGAATCTGCTAGGTGGCCAAGTATAAAAGGTGCCCCGAATCACTTCCTCTCCAGTGCTACAACTAATGATGTCATTTTCCATAGGCCATGCCCTACACGTTTATGGAGGAACATAAATAAAGGCCTGAATTAAAGTTACAGATCTCTTAAAATGCATCACATAAAAAAAAAAGTTAGACTGTGGCTCTCAAGCTGCTGATGACCCACATCTCCCATAATACTAAGAGGCTAGCAGGGGACTATAGGAGATGTACTCTGACAGCTGAAGGGCCAGTGTTTATTCAATATTTATTTTTCTGCCTACATTTTCATTTCTAAACTTACTACTGATAATTAAAGATTAATGCTAAAAATAAAGAGAAATTAAATATTATATTTCAATTTGCTTGTTTTATTAAGCACCCAATTTATATTGTTTCAGATTTTCCCTGCTGTCTTGTGTTTCATCTTATCTGAGAAACATCCAGAAATTATTTAACAGTTCTAATTATAATTTATATTCATTATCAAAAGACTTGTGCTTTCCTTAATTGTTATAAAATCATTTTACTCAACATAATGGGATTTTTTTCCCTCTAATTATGTTTGATTTTCAGTTTTTCTTTTCTTTTCTTTTCTTTTCTTTTCTGGAGAACTAAGTTTGGTATAATGAAAACTTTTTTTTTAGTGAAGTTGTGAATCACAAGTATAACAAACAAATAATAACTACTAATTTATCTCTCTATTGCACATTTAATTTCAGATTAACACCTCGTAATATTTCCCTCAAATGGAGCAATACAATAGAAAACACAAACAGTGGTTTTATGGTTTAACACACCAAGAGTTTAATTAGAAAGACAGATTGGAAGAAAAAGTAAAACTTTTTTTAGATAGTTAAGGTGGATCTCATGTAGATTGTTAAGGTGGAAATTTCTAATACAATCAAATGAGTCATGAATATGCATTAAAGTTCATAAATATGCATCAAAATATAAATATCATAATGTAAATTATGTTCTCAGATGATGCATTGTTAGTTTGTATGTATACTGTCTGATTGCAAATAAACAAAACAGGCTGACAGTGTTTTTGTTGCCAGCTTCAAATAATTTCCCCCAAAACATACATGCAAATGAGAAAGATTTCAATGCAGTCATTCCGTACATATTGGCTGTTAAATATGTCAAGGATGATAGAAAGGTGACATCATGTAATTACATCAGGAACTACATCCATTTTGAAACCATGACCACTTTTGTTGTTATTCCATTTTTGTATTAGCAGTGTGATTCTTTAACTCAAAAGCATGAACCCTCACAGAACCCTTGCTAATTAACCAAAACTGGTCGGCTGTAACTAGTTAGGTGCCTACACAGCAACCTATAAAATATATATGCTTACACCTATTACTAAAATATTATAAAACACATTTGCTGGAGAAGCCTCATTGACAGAATGTTGTTTTTCCAACTTGTAATATATTTGCTACTGATACTTTGTTATCTGTTTGGATACAAGTAAGGATCAATGGGAGTCTGAAAAGTGTTAAGCATCTTGTCCCCTTATATGTTTCCTATTCCTGAGCAAGTGTAATTCAATTTATTTTATTATACAGTCATATATTATTTTTGAACCGAAGTGTCGATCTTCATTTCCTGTTCCTTTTGCTGATACAATTTTCCAAAGTGCTAAGGAAAGAAAGGGTAATGGTTCAGGGCATCTGAAGAATCCCCATTGAGGCGAAAAGAATTATTGGATGGTGCTGTATGTTCGAGTTTGACAACTTTCCTCTGCTCCCTTTTCAAATATGTTCTATGTGATTCCTAAAGCTGTCATGTAAGGTAATACATTTTTTTACATGTTTATATGCCTGCTGTACCTGGTCTTCATTCTTGGGGGCATGTTGGAGCTTTACACATGTGAAAGATGACTCCTTCTTCACTGTGGGAACAACATGCTCTATTATACCCTCTGTTTTTTTTTTACTCTTACACTCAATACGTGGATTGAATATACTTCACTATATTAGATTGTTGTGTTTTATTTCTTTTATATGTACCCTGCATCACTCTGGAGTCTCAATATACAAACACAAGCACACTATCACTTTTTCTTTTTTTAAAGTTGCAAAGTGGACACGCTTTCCAGTCCTTTTCTGTAACACGGGTCAGCTCAACTGACTTATTAAATGTCTATATCTAAAGGTGTACATATATTTTTTTCTTCACTTAAATCGTTGACTGCAGGGCCGGCCTTAAGTGTTCCGGCGCCCTGTGCAGGCTTCCCCCGTGGCGCCCCCCCCGTCTCTTTCACCCCCCTATGTTTGTGTCTCTCTCCCTTCCCATGTTTGTCCCTTTCCTCTTCCTTGCCATGTCTGTCTCTCTCTCTCTCCCTCTGTTCTGTCTCTTTCCCCCGTCCCCTATTCTGTCTCTCTCCACCCGTCCCATGTTCTGTCTCTCTCCCCCCGTCCCCTGTTCTGTCTCTCCCCCCCCGTCCCCTGTTCTGTCTCTCCCCCCCCCGTCCCCTGTTCTGTCCCCCCCCCCGTCCCCTGTTCTGTCTCTCTCCCCCCGTCCCCTGTTCTGTCTCTCTCCCTCGTCCCCTGTTCTGTCTCTCTCTCTCCCCCAGTTCTGTCTCTACCCCCTGCCCCTTTTCTGTCTGTCTCTCTACCCCCCTCCCCTGTTCTGTCTCTCCCCCCTCCCCCTGTTCTCTCTCTCTAGCCCTGTTCTCTCTCTCCCCCCTCCCCCTGTTCTGTCTCTCCCCCCTAACCCCTGTTCTGTCTGTCTCTCTCTCCCCTCCCCCTGTCCTGCCTGTCTCTCTCCAACCTAACCCCTGTTCTGTCGGTCTCTCTCCCCCCTAACCCCTGTTCTGTCTCTCCCCCCTGCCCCTGTTCTGTCTGTCTCTCTCTCCCCTCCCCCTGTTCTGTCTCTCCCCCCTAACCCCAGTTCTGTCTGTCTCTCTCTCCCCTCCCCCTGTTCTGTCTGTCTCTCTCCCCCCTAACCCCTGTTCTGTCTCTCCCCCCTGCCCCTGTTCTGTCTGTCTCTCTCTCCCCTCCCCCTGTTCTGTCTGTCTCTCTCTCCCCTCCCTAATAGCTAATTTATATAGCACTAAACTTAAATGTTTCAAGTTTTAGAGTGTTCCTACTATAAGGATAACATGAAATGTACCGTTTAAGATAAATGCCATATCATCCTCTAACAGTATGCAGGCACATCAGATTACAAACTTTCTCTCACTGCAAGCATAGTGAATGTTCCTTGGTTTAAATATAGTCAAAATATTATTATATACACCTGCATCTACAGATACATTGTCCCGTTACCATTTATACCCACTGAAAATAAATATTATCATCATGGGTGAGTGCCGAGAAGCCTCCAAAAGATGGTCCACTAATTATCACTCTGAGACATATGGTTAGAATAATGATGCAAAACTGTAAAAAAATTTATACCTGCTGGTTAAGTGGTCAACTCACCCTAAATATATTAGAAAAACACAGATTAAATAACACATAAACTGGTATATCCCATATTATAAAAGAAATGCATGCAAAGACTAACAACTGAGGTAAAGTAAAGCCTAATCTCATTATAGCAACTATAAATAAATGGAACTATTGAAATTCAAACATGTGAGCAATTAAAGTGCAATGAATGTATTTGAAGCAAAACACAACTTTCCCACCAAGCCTCCACCTGTCAGGAAAGCAGATATAATGCCTGTCCACGGTTTGATAAGCACTACCACAAATAGCATAAGAGTATTAGTTAGTAGCAAGAGCATGTATGATAGTAATGCAATGAGTAATAGAAAAAAATATGCCACATACAGTCTGGTTCCAAGGTGTGTAAACTCAGTATACCACTTTCAGCATTGAGTTCATGGTGTGAATAATTGCAAAGAAAGGGTAGAACCTTCTATGCAGTGTCATTACTCAAATGCCCTTAGAGGTCTGCTCTGTGCCAAAACCCCACAGCCTGCTTGCTTTACAGGTGGCATCCATAGCACAGGTCACCAGGAATGCTTCCGCTCGTATCACTGGCAGTAATGACCGCCTGTGGTGGAATCATGTTCAAAATGCTCCAGGCTTGGTTATAGCCTCTGGCTCAGGTTTAGCTCCATAAGATTAACCCCCTCTCCCCCCCCCCCCACCAAATTGCACTGCGATTGTTGGGTTCATAACCTCATTGTGTGACATCACATGACCCCGTGCAGGCTGTGTGAGCTGCTGCTCATTATAGCCTGCATTGCCCAAGTAAGTCCTGGGTGCAAAGTGGGTTCTGGGGTAAGTCCTGAGTGCAAACTGGGTTTTGGGACAATTCCTGAGTGCAAACTAGGTTTTGGGGCAATCCCTAAATGCAGGCTGGGCCAGTTAGTGAGTAAAAAGTGGTCTCTGGGGCAATTCCTGAGTGAAAAGTGGATTTTGGGGGCAAGTCCTGAGTGCAGAATGGGTTCTGGACAATTCCTGAGTGAAAAGTGAGTTCTGGGACATGTCCTGTGGATGCATTCTCAGTGCCAGGGCTGGCCTTTGCAGTCTGTAATCTATCAATGCAATGCTTGTTTCCACGTGTTGTTTATTTGATCTGCACCTAAAGTAAAGGGTTTTTATCTGTTAAGTTAATGTACTTATGCAGCTAATCTACATTTGCCATACTGTCAGGTTTGGGGCTGGGAGCCTATGGCAGGAGGGTCGTGAGGGGCCACAGGGGAGCAGCAGAGAGCGGGATGTTGGTTGAGGTAACCAGAGAATAAACAAATCAAGCCAGGATCAAAGGGCAGGAGAAATCAGAATGTCCAGGAGGAAAGCCAAGGTCAAAATCCGGGGAATCAATGAGAACAGGAGGTAAGACAAGGGAAAAGAACTCTGGGAAGGAACCAAGGGTTTACACCACTTAGCAGCTCAATACACAAGCACTGATTGTAGTCAGTGCTTGGTATTTATGGGCTGTCAAGTGTACCTCCCCGCCTCCTCCAATCAGGGAAGTCCACCACTCACATAGAGAAGCCTGACACTAACTGGGGTGAGTGGCAGCCTCTGGCCACACCCCCGCTGTCTCCACCAATGGATCGGCACCATCGCGCAATAGGCCACGCCCCTCTGCCATCCGAAATAACAGCAGCACCAGCAACTCGCGGGACGCGAGTTACTGGAGTCCGGGGATGCGGCCTACCACGCGACGACCTTCCCCTCCGTCGGGCAGCAACTGGAGTGGATGCAGGTAAGGGATCCCTAGCTTGTTGGAGAAGGGGTCTGGAACCCCCACACATACAAGTTTTGCATTTTTTGTTGTTGTTGATGTTTAGGTGATTTGTGCTATGGGGGTTTGTGCCACAGGGGTGGTATGCACAGGGCACCTGAACCCCTAATGTAGGCCCTGCTACTTGACAAAAAATGTAGACCATTTTACAATATGTATTCAGACAAAAAAAAATTATCCTGCAGTAGATATAGGAACTATTCCTTTCATCTAGTCCCCACTGCTTTTTATTTTGTATTCATAGTGACTATTCAGATTTGAAGATACTGATATATATCATGTTTTGCCAAGTTTATATACAAACATACTCTGTTTCAATCAATTTATGCTTGATAGCTTTGAGGGTAAAAAAAAAATCACTTAAAACGTGTTAATAGATTAGCAGTTAGAATCAATAGCACTTTGAATCAATAGACAAGCATGCATCTGTCTTCATTTGGATATTAATTTCACATACTGTATTAAAACCATGAGGCCATTTCCAAATAGTATACATTGTTAAAGATCTGACATAGAAGAAAAACAAACAGTGTGTTTATGATTCTTTATCTGAAAATGACCAAAAAATTGGAACTTGGTTACTATCTTTCAAATTCTTAATGATTTGTATTTTTAATTTCAATTGTTATATAGGGTATTTTGAGCCAAAATAAAAAAGTACCAACTTGTTTTTTTTTAAATTCTACATCTGTTTTAAAATATAACACATACTTTTTTTTTTTTTAAATTTCCCAACACAGTTGCATTCTTAAACAAGCAGTGGATTCTAAAGTATATTTTGAAAACTTGTTTAGCATGTGTTTATGATAATGCTACTTTGAGAGGCTAAGACTCCATAGTATCATCTGCAATCACTTCTGAAACAGTGTTACATTCTCTGAAAACCACTTTATCATCAAACTGTTGATTGATGCTCTCGTTTTGCCAGCGGTGTGGGAAGGCTGTCTGTGTTTACAGATGAAGAAATACCAACGCATTCTACTTATTTTCTGCCATGATTGCTCAGTAAGTTGGTTTAAGAGACTAAAAAAAGACAATTATTGTGAAATACCTTAGGCAATTTTTCTCACTGTATCAAAATAACCATAATTTGGAAGGCAATCTTGGTAAACATTACATGGATAGCACAACCAAGTGTACCTTAACTATAATGCAGTTTTGTTTACTAGAACATGAACAGCATTTCTATTTTCTTTATTTAGTTTGCTTGTGTGTACAAGTAATAATTAGAAAGGGACCATTTTCTTCCTTCTCCTATGGCAGGAATGTCAAACTGCAGCCCTCCTGCTGCTGGTGGCCCACACCTCCCATAATAAACTGACAGCTAAGAGTGTGGCAGGGGCATATGGGAGATGTACTCCTCACCAGCTGGAGGGCCACAGCTCTTGTTCTATGGGATTGGTAGAGATGGTTTGTGGGGGGTTTTGTTCAGACTGACCTATAATTTTTAAAAGTAGCATATACCCATAATCCTTTGGGCTTGCAGAAGGTCTGTTGGCAAGTGAAATGACAAGGGAACTGGAAATATCAGGCATTTTTAGCTGAGGTGGAACCTCGCCAACTTTCCTATAGTTCAAACTTAGAAACTACCGTATTTGCTCGATTATAAGACGACCCTGATTATAAGACGACCCCCCCAAATTTGTACATTCCTTTAGGAAAAAAACTAAAAGCCTGATTATAAGACTACCCTATAGGAAAAAAGTTTAACTTGTATATATGTAAATTGCTTTTTAATATTTAATAAAAAAATTATATTATACAAATGCATTTCTTGTTTTTATTTGCTTTTATGTGCCAATCGGCCTCTCTCCCGCTCCCCCAGCTGTCTCTCCCCCCCCCCTCAGCGTTGTCTCTCTCTCCCCCCAAAACTTCTCTCTCTTGTCTCTATCTATCCCCCCCTCCCCTTTTCTCTCTGTCTCCCCCCCTTGTCTGTGTCCTCCCCCCTCCCTTTGTCTCTCTCTATCCCCCCCTCCCCTTGTCTGTCTGTGTCCTCTGTCCCTCCCCTTACCTGGTTTCGTTCCCTGGTGGCTAGTGGGGGCAGCCGGGGGATGTCTGCACGATACGTGCAGACATTCTCCATGCTGCCCGACACGGCAGTCTATTATGACGGACAGCTGGTCCGTCATAATAGACTGCCGTGTCGGGCAGCATGGAGGATGTCTGCACGTATAGTGCAGACATCCCCCAGCTGCCTGATTCACCCTGGTGGCTAGTGGGGCAGCAGAGGATGTCTGCGCGATGAGCCGGGACTTCTGTGACAAAAGCGGAAGTACCCGGCTTCTTCATAGAAGTCCCGGCGGTCGTGCCGGGTGGAAGCAGGGGAGTCTGCGCTCATCGGGCAGACATCCCCTGCTGTTAGAGAGGGGGATCCAGGTCCCCTGCAGCTCTGCTGGGGACCTGGATCCCTGTCTTATAGTCTGACCTCAATTTGAGGTCAGATTATAAGACGACCTCGAATGTAAGACGAGGAGGATTTTTCAGAGCATTTGCTCAGAAAAAAACCTCGTCTTATATTCGAGCAAATACGGTAATGACTGATTTTTGCAGTTCATCTGTCAGTTCACAATAGGTCACCGACCCCCATATCTTTTTGCCAGTTTGACTGTGATATGAATAATCTAAGTGCATTATAATTAGATTATGGCAGTAAATACAGCCACTGTTTAATTCAAATCCTAAAGCTATGCATTACGTCATTCTATTTAATATGAATGAGATGCAATTTTCATTTTGTCGCATCAATAACTTTAGTAACTATTTTGTCCTGAAGACACTTAAGAGCAATTTATGTAATGTTATCAGGGTGATTAATAATGTATCTTTAGCTTTAAAGGTAAAAATTCATTAGGAAATCAGTATTAGTTTATATCCTATCATCTCATCAACCATGCAATCTCGTCGACCATGCAGTACATATTTTAGTTATTCATGTTACCAATTTGCATTTTGTATTAGGCATTTTTTTCCTATTGCATCCTTCAAAACACTTCCCACGTGCAGTGAAGTATTCTGGAGACATTCTCATTTCTTTTCCTGTCCAGTCAGACAATGATATGATTGAAGCAAAACAATGATGAAATTTATATGTCAAAGGTAAAAACAGGTATAATCATTTTAATAATAATAATAATAATTTTTAGAGCACTTTTCTACCTAGAGACTCAAATCACTTTACAAATATATAAACTAATATAAAACGCAACCGTGCTGCCTGTTCGGCTCCCCGTGCAGTGTGCCGACACGGAAGTGCCGACAGTCACGTGACGGGCGCGCTGACGTCATACGCGCGCCCGGTCACGTGACCTGTCGGTACAATCGCCAAGAAGCCGAACAGGCAGCATGGAGGGACCATGCTGCCTGCCACTAGGGAAAGGTAAGTGCTGATGGGATAGTGTGTGTGTGTGTGTGTGAGACTGAGTGTGATGGGAGTCAGAGTGTGTGTGATGGGAGACAGTGTGTGTGACTGAGTATGATGGGAGTCAGAGTGTGTGTGATGGGAGACAGTGTGTGTGACTGAGTGTGATGGGAGTCAGAGTGTGTGTGATGGGAGACTGTGTGACTGAGTGTGATGGGAGTCAGAGTGTGTGTGATGGGAGACAGTGTGTGTGACTGAGTGTAATGGAAGTCAGAGTGTGTGTGATGGGAGACAGTGTGTGTGACTGAGTGTGATGGGAGTCAGAGTGTGTGTGATGGGAGTAGGAGTGTGTGACTGAGTGTGATGGGAGTAGGAGTGTGTGACTGAGTGTGATGGGAGTGTGAGCTTGATGTGAGTCTGAATGATGGGGCATGTCTTAGGTGTGTAACGTGGGTGTGCAGCTTGTGTAGGGGGGTGCCCGGATTTTGTCTGCCTAGGGCAGCACAAAATCAAGATACACCACTGAGTGGAGAACAGGTGTTATGTGACATGAGCGAATTTGATTGGTCATAAGTCTGGCTGCTGCATCTTTTACTGTCTGTAGGTGATAGAGTTCTTTATCTGGAAAGCCCAAGTAAAGAGCACTACAGTAATCTAGACGAGAGGACACCAATGCATGGGTTAATGTATTAATCTATTTGGAATATTGTCTTAATAAACAAAACTCATTTTGACAGTGGCAAGGATGCTTTAAAATAAAAGGGTATCGGTGGGACATGGTTAAAATCAATGGTCACATATCTACAGTAATGCGTTATTCCTGGTGTCAAAACGGCTTTGATTTACTCACTAGGCACACATGACAAAGGATTAACAAAGCTATTTGACATTTTTTCCAAATCAATACAAATTTAAACATAAAAATAACAGAATAGGGTTTTGAATTACAGTCTAATGTATTTTGACATGCTGTTTTGTAATGTACTGGAAAATTCATTTTTTTAACAATGTTTTTTAGAACAATAAATATCATATTTATTTAGCCATTTCTTTAAATGAAAATGAAAATGAGAAAAAGTGAAAATGTGAGGAGTTTAAATTGAAGGTCATAAAGGAGTGTGGTCCACATTTTTTATTCAATAGGCTACATGATCAAAAATAAGGTGGCCATATGACCAGAAAAAGGTGTGTATAGGCCACAATATTTTGGCCACAGAAAAACATGTCTTTATTTTGCAATAAAAATCCCAAATCCACTTTGTTTTAGCAAATGAACACATTTATATTGCTAATGGGAAAAAAATGCACAGTGGTCGCATCCTAATGCATATACTTTTCAGTCTAAATTGATGTGAAGCTCATCTTCCTCTGCCTAAATACCTTTTTCCTTTATTAGTCTTCTCTCATTTTCTTTTTTCAAGGTTTCTAGGTATCTAAAATCCCATTAAATCTCACATCATATTTCAAAAAAGAAGAAAATGACACTCTGTCAACATTGGGACCTATTCATTAGATCAGCTAATGGAGCAAACATCATTCATCCAACAGACACCACTATACACCCACTTCAGACTCTCACTACTCACTACTATATTTTGAAGTCTATAAAAAGAAAAATAGGCAAGCAGAGACAAATGACCAGCAAATAGTTTTACAATAAATAGAAGAATTAAGCTAATAAAAGCAAATCAACAGGTAAAACATTAACATTTTAACGTCACAACCCTTGACTGCTTATCATGTTTGTTGCCCCCACAAAACTGATCGCAAATAATTAAGCTTGTTGAAAAGTATCAGGAGAGGACATCGGCCACACTTTTATTTTATTGAAAGAATGATTTTGACTCGCATGGAACAAACCATTTATATAGACCTGCCAGGTACAGGCATTACCAGACATTGCAGACAGTTAGAGAGCTGGTTAAACACAGTTTTAGTTCCCTGATGTGCTGTATGCTGCTGAAGGGAGGCCTCTTTCCCAAGCTGAAGAGACATTAATTTATTTCAAGTTTTTGTTTTCAGTGCTGTTCAGGACACAGAACTATATACTGAAGTTATAACAATGCAAGGTAAATAGCAAGAAAGGGAAGGGGTAGTTACAATCTAGTTTGAATTTATTATAATGTACCTTTAACTGGGCTATTTTCCCTAATATCACACAAATTAAAATATTAATAATAAGACTATCCAGCCAATCATAACACAGCATAGCTGCTAAAAGATTAATGCCCAGCCCCATGAATACCTCTAACCAAGAAAGGTAGAGGAAAGCTACAACCTCTAGTTGCATAACCCCAGAGGGGATGGGACAGTTCATCGCAGCTGCTTGAACCTCTCGCACAATGACCTTTCTTCGCGGGACAGTTCACTGCAGCATCGCACAAGGTGAGTATTATTAGGGGTTAGATATTAGTATTAGGGTTTGGGGGGAGTGTTAGTATTAGGGCTATTAGTGTTTGGGTTTGGGGGTTAGTATTAGGGTTGGGAGTTTAATTTATTAGGGGGTGTATGTTTGTAAGTGTGGACGGTTCAGTGCTGAATTGTCAGCACTTTAATTGCTGTGATGAAGTGTCCGCGTTGACTTTCACCGCTGATAGTTCAGCGTTCAAACTGCCGTGCTGAATTGTCAGCGGTGAAAAAACCACGAAGAACTTTCCTAGATGCCCCCCCCCGACATTCCAAATTCACATTCTCCAGTTTTCGAGAGAGTAAATAAATACTTTGCCTGCACCTAGGTTAGCACATACGCAATAGGAACAGGCAAAGGCAAAACACAAGTGTGTCTATTCACTAAAATCCAAGCTTGAAGCTAGAAATAAGCCCAAGCTTCGACATCCAACCTTGGACAGATTCACCTCTCTAAATGCTCTGACATCAGTACCTGTTCAACCCTCAAAGGTGCAGGTTTGACTCCCTGTAGGATCAGCCTTTTATCCTTCTTGACCTATAAATAAGTATCATTAAGCTGGGTAAAAATAACTTCTATTATTTAGCTGCTGCTTTTTTAAGTCTGGAAGAGTGTATGATAAGTGGTTTGACCCCCATGGGGTGAAAATAGCTTTATAAGGCTAGTGATTATTATAATTCCATCTGTGGGAATTAGTACAGTGATAACTGTTAAAATAGGAATATTTCCTACTCTGTATGTGAGAATGTTTTTAATATTAACAATTAATAATTCATTTGACTCATCATGCTCTTTTAACTTAGTTTACTGTGTCAAAAAAAAGAAGAAAAAATACAACTCTGCAAATAAGGTAACTAAGCAGGGAGGAGGACCAACAGTAGAACATTTTTTGTTTTTTTAGGATGATGTGCTCCTACATTTACAACTGAGGTCTTACTCTGGGTGTTTGTCATCCTCCGAATTCCAAGGTTTTACTGCTCAAAATACTTGCAGCTTTATTTGGCATGAAGTCCCTTCTTCCATTAGAACTGCAATAATGCATCAAAGTGCAATGGGAAAAGAATAGTCTCTTGTTCTGTTTCCCTTCTGTTCA
Organism: Pelodytes ibericus; assembly: GCA_036172795.1. Lineage (NCBI taxonomy): Eukaryota > Metazoa > Chordata > Amphibia > Anura > Pelodytidae > Pelodytes > Pelodytes ibericus. Next base: position 117,492,648 of record CM069862.1, read on the forward strand.
GACAAAAAAAGCAACTTACCAGAAATATCTCACAAATGCTGTGCAAATGGAACTGGACACCCCACCCCTGAGCTGTAATTTATAGCCACCTTATAACCTTAAGCTGCACTCATGAGGGGGTCTCAGACTCTCAACCATGCTCAGGAATGTGGAGGTCTAAGTTCTTGAAGTTTTCTGGTGACTAAAAGGGGTTACTAGTGCATTTGGTTCAAGAAGATTATTCTTTTTTTTATGGTATAAAAAAGAAAAAATAGAAGAAATGGGTCTGCGTGTAAGTGTGACTGTGTGTGTGTGGGTGTCTCAATGTATGGTGCTGTGTGTGTGTCTGTCAGACCCCAGTTCCATCCCATGCCTCCTGCAAGGACCCCCTACCTGGTCCAGCAGACTCCAGGTACCGTGCACCCCGCCGGGGGGGGGGGGGGGGGGCACGCGATCGCGGTGTAGGCCGCATCCCAGGCCTGTAGTACAACCTGCCTCGTGTAACACAAGCACAGGTGTCAATCTGATGGCAGGGGGCGGGGCCTGCGGTCCGGTGGTGTGCTCCCATTGGAGGATGAACGGGAGGTGTGGAGAGGGGGCAGGTCCTACTCCTGCCTTCATTATCTGGCTAAAGCCAGAGGGGGGCGGCGACCTGCAGGATGGTGGGCGGAGCAAAGGTCCTGGCACCCTATTTAAACAGCAAGCACTGTTCATTCAGTGCTTGCTCGTTTTCCAAGCTTGTAGTGTGGATACTCCCTCTACAGTGATTCCTACCCATACCTTTGTACCTTGTTTCCCTGTGTTTATTGATCTCCCGGCTACCGAACCCTTGGACTGTTTATCGACTACGTTTACCTCTCCACTCCTGACCACGGATTATCCATTACCTACCTTGAACACTGTTCTGCCTTACCCCTTGGTACTGCTGCCACTCCGGACTTCTCTAGTGTGCGCACCACCTAGTGCCAACACCCCTGCACTACGCGAGAGTGAGAGAGAGAGAGAGAGAGAGAGAGAGAGAGAGAGAGATGGATGGAGTGTGGGTGTGAGAGAGACAGAACGTAGGTGTGAGAGAGAGACTGTGACAGTGGTATATCATCATATAGTTAGCCAGATATATACAGTAGTATGGCATAGCTCCCATAATTATATAGATGTCCAAATCTTCCTGCAAAGAAAAAACATCAAGATTAGTCTGTATTACCTTACCTAATTTAGTGTCATCAGAAAACACAGTGACATGGCTCTCAGCACAACGTTGGAGATCATTAATAAACAAATTAAAAATAATAGGGCCCAAAACAGACCCCTGAGGTACTCCGCTCAATACCCTGGTCCAATTCGAGGCTTTTCCATTTACCAGGGTTCCAACAACCCTTGCCGTCTTTTTGACAATTTTCAATCCAAATACGTACATTTGCCCCCAAACCTATTTCTCTCAATTTGTAGAGTAACATTTTGTGTGGAACTGTATCAAATGCTTTCGCAAAATCCAAATAGATCACATCAGCTGCCACACCAAGATCTATAATTTTACTGACTTCTTCATAGAATGTTATAAAGGTTGTTTGACAAGACCTGTCTTTCACAAAACCATGCTGACTTTTACTAATTATATTCTGATTCAAGATGTATTCTTGAGTGTATACCTTTTGCAATCCTTCAAATAATTTCCCCACTACAGATGTCAAGCTCACTGGCCTATAATTACCCTGCAGAGATTTTGATCCCTTTTTAAATATTGATATGACATCGGCCTTTCGCCAGTCTGTTGGCACTATACCTGAACTGAAAGAATCCCTAAAGATCATAATTAGTGGTCTGGCCAGAATTATGCTTAACTCTCTAAGGACCCTTGGGTGTATACCATCTGGTCCTGGGGCCTTGTCTATCTTAACAGAGTTTAATTGCTTAAGCACTTTTTTCTGTGTCAGCCAATCCCATGTTTGCAGAGACTGTTCCGGAACTTCCGGTAGCAGGGGCTCATCCATCTGTTCTTCTTTAGTATAAACAGAAGGAAAAAAAAAGTATTTAAAATGTCTGCCTTGTCTCTGTCCTCACTTACCAAATTTCCCATTTGGGCTAACAAGGGCCCAACATTTTTCCTCTTTAGCTTTTTTCCATTTATATATTTATAAAACATTTTGGGGTTAGTTTTACTCTCCTTAGCAATCCTTTTCTCATTTTCCAATTTAGCCATTTTAATTGCTCTTTTGCAGGCTTTGTTGGCATATTTGTACTCTATAAATGATAATGCTGATCCCTTGCTTTTATAATGTTTGAATGCCATTTTCTTGTTTTGTATTTCCTGTTTCACGTTACGTTTTTCTGATAATCTAGGTATTGTGGAATTAGGCCTAATAAGGCTATTCCGGGGTCTGGTTTGAGAGTAATATTTAAACAGCCCTTAGCAAACTTAAAAACTTCCTTCCACATTATTTCCAAATGTGGGCAAAGCCACCAAATATGGGCCATGGTAGCAACCTGATTACATTGTCTCCAACATTTATTACTTTCTTTGTGGTTAAATCTTGATAGTTTGTGTGGGACTAACTACCACCTATGTAACATTTTCCTCAGTAACTCTAAATGGAAGGAAAAGTGCGAGACCCCTTCGTAGAGCTAAAATGTTTTAGACCAACTTAGTGGGGTGATTTGTAAATTTAGTTCTCTTTCCCATGCCTTGAGAAAATAAATCTTGCCTTGTTTCCTGGAGAGAATGATAACGGCTTTTTGATTGGCATTTTTTTAATGGACACATGGCTGTAGCATTTTCTATTTGGCACCTATCACATGGCATCTAGCATGTTTTTAACTGGAACCTGTAGTTTGAATATTGTTAACTGGTGCTTCGCCATAGCAAACTGACTGTAGCGTGTATTTGATGGATACCTGCTGTATGTTTTTAACAGGAAACTGACTATGGCCTGTCTTTAATGAGCACCTGCCTGTGGCATATTTTAATGGGCAAACTGACTGTGGTATGCTTTTAATGGGCTCCTGACAGTGGTATTTTTTAATGGACACCTGCCTGACATATTTCTGTAGGCAAACTGTCTTTGGCATGTTTTCATGGGCAATCTGGCTTAGACATGTGTTAATAGGCAACTAACTGTGGCATATTGTAAGTGGCATGTTCTGTGGTGGAAAGTGACATTGTGGGTCCTGGAAAGTTTTGTTAGGCAGATTACCATTGTGTTGTGAGAAAATGTGGAAATTGACATGGGTTAATGTGATGCTATGACAAGTGCAATGGGGGTTATGTGATACTGTGGCAAGTGTTGTTTGGGCAGTGTGAGACTGTGACAAGTGCTGTAAGGGCGTTGTGATATAGGAGAGCTCCGTCTATGAATATGCCAAAAGTGGTTATTGTGAAAGTGGTTTGATTAGAATTTAGAGGTTGAGGTTTTATGTATAGAGGTGTAATGGTTGTGAAGCGGAGCGGTAAACTATAAAACCACATCCACCTGCAGGAGCACTACAAAAATTCTGTACCCAGGTGTCAGCGAAACTAGGCTCTGCCCTGGCAATGTTGTATAGGAATTTATCCCTGCCCCCTTTTACTCTGCTACCACCAGTTTCCATTGCCTGGTCCAAGATTGGTGGTTTGTATGGAAATTCACTATTTGTTTATAGAAAAATGCTTTTGAGGATTGAAAGTGTTACCAAAATGCGTTATCAAAAATGTAAACGATAAATCCATAATCCAAAATGTCTTGCTTCAAAAATATTCATTAGTGACCAATGAGACATTTATAATATCATCCATCCGAACAGACTTCTGTTTTAAAGGTGATGAAATTATTTTATTTTTCACTGCTGGCTGTTTGAAGAAAATAGCCTATAAAATAACATCATTCAGAGTATTTCCGCAGCATTAGATATTTATATGTGTTTATTTCCTTTTGTTCAAAAGTATAAAATGCTTTCATATGGGAGAACCTTTCTGAATTCAACTACAGTTCTCATTTTAAAAGAAGCACTTTGTTTTTCTATGATCACTATGATTAAGCCGAAATGGTGATATATGCGAGACTGCTTCTCTCATGCCAGGATGTTTTTATAATATCATAAAGTTTGCACTTTTATACTCTGGGCCCCATTTACATTATTCTACAATATAATATTTTGAAGGTTGGGGATACCATACACATAGTTACATAGTAGTTTAGGTTGAAAAAAGACTTGCATCCATCAAGTTCAGCCCTTTTCCTATCCCATGTTTGCCACTGTTGATCCAAAAGAAGACAAATAAAAACCCCTTCAGCAATTTCAAATTCTGCTTTCAGTGGGGAAAAAAATCCTTCTTGACTCCAAATGGCATCAGATTTCTCCTTGGATCAACAAGCGCTAAATAAATATTAATGCCTATACTAACATGCATAGCCCTCTATGCTCTGGCTCATTAAAAAAAGTAAGGCAGTGAATTCCATATCTTAATTGTCCTTACTGTAAAAAATCCCTTCCGCTGTCATAGACTAAAACTCCTTTCTTCAAGTCTTTGTGAGTGACCTCTTGTCCTTTGTACCATTCTGTTAATGAACAGGTCTTTAGAAAGTCCTTTGTATGGGCCCTGTACATATTAAAATAACATTATCATATCCCCTCTAAGCTGCCATTTCTCTAGCGTATACAGATTTAACTTTTCCAGCCTTTCATCATAACTAAAACTTCCCATTCCTCTGATTAGTTTTGTAGCCCTCCTCTACACTTTCTCTAGTTCCATTATGTCTTTTAAAAAGGCTCCCAAAATTGAACCACCTATTCAAGGTGAGGTCTTACCATGGGCCTATAAAGAGGCAGAATAATATCTTCCTCTGGTACATACCCCTTTTAATACACCCCAATATCTTATTGGCGTTTGCAGCTGCCAGCTGACACTGTGCACTACTGCAAAGTCTACAACTACTCCCAAATCTTTTTAATTAGTAGATTTCCTTAAGGAAACACAATTTAAGCTATATGTTGCATTTTTATTATTGTACTTAAAATGTGTAATTTTACTTTTGTCTACATTGAATCGCATTTGCCATTTTTCTACCCAATTACCAAATTTGTCCAAATCCTCTTGCAGCGAAGATACATTTAGTTCAGACTGTATTACCCTACTTAATTTTGTGTCATTGGCAAACACAGAGACATGGCTCCCAATGCCCTCTTGGAGATCATTAATAAACAAATTAAAAAGAAGAGGACCCAGAACAGAACCCTGAGGTACTCCACTTCTCACATGTGTCCAATTTGAGAACTTCCCATTTACCACCACCCTTAGAATTCTGTCTTTCAACCAATTGCCAATCCACAAACAAACATCTGGCCTATTTCAGTCAATTTGTACAGTAACATTTTATGTGGAACTGTATCAAATGCCGTAGCAAAGTCTAAATATATCACATCCACTGCAGCACCCACATCTATATTTTTACTCACCTCCTCATAGAATGTAATTAAGTTAGTTTGACAAGATCTGTCTTTCACAAAGCCATGTTGGCTCCTGTTAATGAGATTTCTTTCAATTCAATATGAAATCTTGAATATATTACCTTAGCAACCCTTCAAGCAGTTTCTCCACCACAGATGTCAAGCTTACAGGTCTGTAATTGCCAGGCTGGGATTTTGATCCCTTTTTAAATATGGGCACCACATCAGTTTTACGCCAATCTGTGGGCACCATGCCTGATATAAAAGAATCTATGAAAATCAAAAATAATGGTCTGGCCCAGACCTGGCTTAGCTCTTGAAGTACTCCTGGGTGTATACCATCCGGCCCCGGGGCTTTGTCTATTTTAACACCATTTAATTGTTTTAACATTTTTTCTTGTGTCAACCAATCACATGCTTGCTGTGAATGTTCTGTAAATGTAGCTTGCAGGTTCTTGTCCAATGGTTCTTCCTTAGTAAAAACAGAAGAAAATAAATTATTTAAAATATCTGCTTTCTCTCTGTCTCCACTGACAATCTCACCCATTTTTAACAAGGAGCCAACATTTTCAGCCTTTAATTGTTTGTCATTTTTTTAATATATTAAATAATTTTTTAGGGATTCCTCTTGCTCTCCTTAGCAACTGTTTTTTTCATTCTGCAATTTAGCCAATGTAATAGCCTTTTTAGCCTGATTTACCTTACTAGTTAGCCCCATTGGTTTTAGTTGGCTTCTTTTATATTTGTTACCAAAGGGTATAAATTTATATGTATATTTTTGTAGTGTCAGTTTGAAGGTATTCCACTTATCTTCTGTGTTTTTCCCAAAAAACAATCCATTCCTGTCAAATAGACCAAGGGAAAAGAAGGCTTAATAGTCTGCAGGTTGTCGTCATCGATGATGTAGGACGCTGAGGAGGGTGTAGCGTCTGGGAGGTGCGTGGGCAGGCTCCGAACGGCGAGCAGAGATGGAGGTAACGCTGCTGATGGGTCGCCAGAGGAGGGAAGAGACAAGGGTGCCACGGAAGTCGGCCAGGAGAGAGGCAACACGGAAGCATTTTGCCCCGGACGAGTGATGGAGGAAGACAACAGGGGCGAAGATCCACACTAGGAATCAGGTGTGAAGAGGAGAGGGGGGTGAGTCGCATGGTGCTGGCCTGAGGGCTTAATGTGCGGTGAGTGAGCAAGCGTTCTATACGGAGGGAACTACAAAGCACGGTAGGCATTTGTATATTTTCCCTGCCTGCTATATTTATTCTCCTGCCTGTAGTACCTAGCCAACTCACTGGACTCTGAACAAGGGAGGGAAACCAACCATAGCTTTTTAAGATCTAGGGATTTAAGGTTCCCTTAATATATTGCCACCACTCACCCACATATACACATAGTGAAGCACCTAAAATGGGCAGTAAAAAAGCCACAGACCAAAAAGAGAAGGAGAAAAGGGACAGGAAAAAAAAACTATTGAGCAGAAGAAAGAAAAGAAACTGTCTTTTTTCTCCCCGCAATCCCTGAAGAAATCTGACCCCCCCCCCCCCACCCCATTAACAAGGAAACGTCAGCCCTGAATGATACGGATCTAGACCAGACCACAGGCCCAAGGGATAGTCTGTAATCTGGTTCAGATCAGTATGTCACTAATTCCCATCTACAGTTGTGTTTAAACAACCAAATAAAACAATTTAAAGAGGAATTAAAACAACAATTCCAGGAGTTTGGAGCTGAGCTAAGGGGCCTAAGAGAGTCGATATCTCAAAACACACAAAGAGTGGAGGCGCTAGAATTTGACTTAGCAGAGTCAAAATCCAGTATACAGAACTTGAAGTTAAATTAAACACTCTGGAGGAGAAAATAGCTGACTCTGAGGACAGAGCAAGAAGGAAAAACTTGCGTATTCGTGAGATCTCGGAGTCAGTGACACATTTAAAGTTAAAAGATTACCTAATAGAGTTTTTCCATTCCCTAGGCCTAATGGCTGACCAGTCCTCTGAAATAATTGAGAGAGTGCACAGAACAAAGAATGTAAGGGAGGATTTACCTAGGGATGTTATTGTGAGATTCATAACATTGAACTTTCATCAAAAGCTCATGACTACCATTAGATATGCTCAAACACTTGAGAGACCATATGAGGGTCTTACATTTTTTCAAGATCTGTCAGGATTTACCATCCAGAAAAGACGGGCACTGAGGTTCTTTAGTTCTGAAAGAAGAAGAAGAAGAAGAAGTTTTGAGGGAAAGAAAGATCCATTATACATGGGGTTTTCCTACTAAATTACACTTGAAGTATCGGGATTCCCCATTTGTGATTGACTCAGCCATTAAGGCCAAAGACTGGCTGGACTCGCACCCGGGCTAAGAGGCCATTAAAAGGAGGGGTGAACGTGGAGAGGGGAATGACAGAGAGAAGAATAGGTAGAGTGTTACATACCCTTGGGGGACTGGAAGAAAGGGGGAACTATATGTAAATGATTAAACGTTCTCCTTTTTTTGGGGGGGGGGGGGGATGATAAAGGATATTTAAGCCATTTATTCACCATATACACTAAATTGGAGCCATCGCTGATTTTCAGAGTATTGACACCACAGTACCTCCACGTGGTTAAGCACATTTGCATTATAGGTAAAGATTTAGGAAAGCTTTTCCTCACATAACTGGGTCTCGGGCATTCTATTGGTACTTAAAAATAACGTTAGTAGTTCGAAGTTTTATGCTATATTAATATTAAGAAATGTATGTGGGTTTTGAGCTTTAAGGATTGAGAACGACACAGGTAACGAAAGCGGATAAAGTTAGTAGTTGGGGATTATTTTATTTTTTTCTGTATAGATAAGCTGAATTCACAACAGATCACTCAATGATTTTTTTTTGTGGGGTGGGGATAGAAAGAAGGAAGGAAAAGAGAGAAAAGATGAAAGAATTTAAGACATTTAGTCACTATTTTTACTAAAATAGAGCTACTAGCTCTTTAGATTATAAATAACACAGGTGTTTTTTTTGTCAATAGCATTTGAATAATAGGGTTTTCCCCACACACCCGGTTTCCGGGTAGGTGACTGACGCCTCAAGCTGGGCACTTAATTTAAGTTGAGCACAAGTTATACTTAATTAAGGTTAGTTGTTCGGAATTTTACATTATATTAAAATTATGATATGAAAGTGGGATTTGAGGATCAAGGTGTGGCTGTGGTAAGAAAAGGCATTTAAGCAGATAGAGGTGTGGGGTTTTTTTTTTTTGCTCTTCTTTCTCCCTACTTTTTTTTTTTTTGAGTGAAATAGGAACGTACCTTCCAAAGAGACAAATTTCCTCCCCCCCCAATCTCGCTTCCCCCCTTTTTCCCCTCCCTCCGGCCTCTGAAAGGCCTCCTCAATGATACTTTTACTACAAGCTATGGAGAAGTTCTGTCCGAGCACCTCCCTTCGTGGGGTTCTCCTTAGCAAGGCCCCTTGGGTATTTCTTCCTGACTTTCTTTTCTCGCTTTCGACAGTGTGGCGATGATGAGGAAGATCTTCCCCCCAGATGGGGTAGAGGTGTCAGAGGTATTGAAAAGTAATCTTGGGACTGGTACATATGAATAAAGCAGAAGAAAAGGATAACAAGATGGATGCCAGCAGCCTCCATTTTGTGTCATTTTTTGGAAATCCTTCTGTGTGTTCAAATCTTATTCTGTGTCCCTGAAGCTAAAAGAAAGTCCTCCACATTCCTAACTCTGTTATCTAGTATCACTGGAACAGATAAGGTGGGCATTGTTAGTCGTTTATGACTCTCATTGTATTTCTAAAGACACAGCTGTGTCTATATACATATTAGAGGGGAAGGGGGGCTTCTCTGCAACTTGCTAGCCCACCCAAACTGGCAGAAACTTACAAACACAGACACACTGAGATTATTGGGATTTTTGACTTGTAGAATCTAATAAGGGTTATTATAAATAAACCTAGTTGATTCAAATCACCCATTAAAATATATAATGATATCACACCTTCACTAATAAATATGTAAAGTATAATTAATCCTACATATTAATTAGAATATTGTTTTTATTGTTTTATTAGTGTGGTATACATTTTATTATACATTTTTATGTAATGTGCAATGATAAGAATATGATAAATATTTACTATAATTTGAAATTGTATTAACACTTCTATATATTGCAACATATATATTGTATTACATTATACTCACAATCCAGGTATAGCTATAAATCATGACATCATCTCATTTACATTAACACACCCATCCATTCAATTGGCTAGAAGTCACAGAAACAGGGTGTGAATCTGAGATAAGGTTTGGTTGATAAGTTGATACTGGGGGTGTAGAGGAGACCGGAGACACCTGTAAAAGACCTGGGAGACTAGTGGGGTGAGACTAGTGGGGTGAGAGATGGGAATGTTTTAGAAACGGGCTGAGTCTCTCTCCTTTTGGGGAGAACTCAGGAATATGAGGCTTTTAATAGCACATGTTCACTATAACAATAGAAATCTCCATACCCATAGTATTGAGCTAAGTCCCAGGAGTAACTCCCATCACTCAATTCTTCAATGGAAGGAGTCTCAACTGCAAACCAACCTCTGCCGGTAATGTATAAATGTGGTAATTTGTTTCTAGCATAATCTCATTTTTTATGGATGTCATTAATATATATGTTTGGGTAAATTAAACTTAAATCCCACACTTTCTGGGATCTATATGTTTTAGCCTGGTGTTTATCTGTCATCCTTTCTGCAGAAGGAAGCCAGAGGAATATCCTATAGATATTAACAAAAGAACCATACGTTCTTATAGTCTAGCTATTTACCCAAATATGTCATATCTAATCTCCAGAGATTATCTAAGATTCTCATTCTTAAAGTCTGAGCTAGGATACATACATTATCATTTACCGAGCAGATTAAGAAATAGCCACCTTGAGTAGTGATTGATTTAGTAATATTACCTTACCTAAGCAGAGTATATGTTGGTAATTTGTAGGTAATTATGGTGTACTATCATTAACCATTTTAACTACTAATCATAAACATTGTAAGTTGTATCTAAATAAAATGCATGGCCATCATACGGTTAGAAATGTACTGCATAATAAAGTATTCTACATGTATGTTGATATAGGGACAGAGCTGCATATTTAATGTTTTGTCCTACTTACTTATGTTATAAGTCATATATGTGAATTATGATTAACATCTATTGATATTGTATTTTGTTGTTACGCTATTTTGCTTACCGTTTGATCTTTATTCTATATTCAATAAATTCATTATTATTTTATTAACAATTGTTGCATTATATTTACTTTTGTAAAAACGTCATCCAAACTCTCACATACATAACAAATTCTTGATATGGGTATTTTTAGTCGGACCCATATATATGAATCATCAATTTTCATATTTTTTATGATTCATAATTAATAACTCATATTCATATTTTTATGGTTATTAATAATCCGACAGAGGGGAGGCATTATGCTACCAGGGTTTTTTGCTGCAGGCCTCGATTCAGTTTAAATTTAATGGGTAGTATAAGATTTGTGTCCCTAAACTCCCAAGGATTGAATTCCCCACAAAAAAGAATAATGTTAGTCAATATGCTTTGTAAGAACAATGTAGATGTGGGGTGCTTGCAAGATACTCATTGGCAGGGGGAGGATGCTTTAAGATCACAAGGAAAGAGATATCCAATAGTCTTTCACTCCTCCTTGTCTTTCCAAAAGAAACAAGGGGCAGCCATTGTAGTCTCGAGCAGAATGAAGTTTGAACAAATTCACTTGCTGACTGATGATAATGGAAGATATGTAGTTTTGATATGTAGGTTAAACGACAAGATCTTCTCGTTGTTAAATGTATACACACCTAATAAGAGGCAAATACATTTTCTGAATAGAGTACTAGATAAAGTGTGGGACCTCATCCAGGGTACCTTTCTGTGTTTTGGGGATTTTAATTGCGTAGCTGATGCGCTCCTGGACAAAAAGGTAGCCCCGGGAGCCAAGATAACTCCCTCGGTGAGAGGGCTTGCTAGAGCATTCACGGAGACTCTTTGTAAACACAAGCTCTATGACATTTGGCGAATTATTCGGCCAACAGACAGAGTTTACCTACTTCTCTAATACAGATCTTATTCAAGACTGGATATGATCTTGACAAGAGTATCTCATGTGGAGGACTGTACAAAGATTGGCATAGGGGCAGTGGCATGATCAGATCACGATCCGGTCTTTCTTGATTTTAGAGAGGACACTCGTGGACATTTTCCAACATGGAGACTGAAAAACTCCTTACTATTTAAAAAAGAGAATCTGGAACACATTCGATCTGTTTCACAGCAATTTTTCGAGGAGAATTACCAGGGGGAAACTGAAATCCCGACAGTCTGGTGCGCCTATAAGTGTGTACTGCGAGATCACCTAATTAAACTCAATAAAAGAGCAAAAAAGAGTGAGGGCTACAGTCTTTCCCAGCTTTCTATTAACTTAAACGACTTATCACAAGCTAACAAAAAAGTTATACATCCAGACACGACAGCAGAGATCAACAGGCTGCAGAAATTAATCCAGGCCTGTCTCTCTTAGAGAGAGCCAATAAAATCATTGGTCGGACAAAACAAAAGTGGTATTACCAGGGGAATATAATAAATAAATTAACGACTGACCAACTCAAACGAAATAATTTAAGAGCCAGGATACAGAAGATTGTAACGGAAGCAGAGACATGTGTTAGCCCAGAACAGATGGGAGAGGCGTTCAAGCAATACTACTCATCTCTCTAATATTCCCCCCCCCCCCCCCCCGGTAGAAATAAGGAAGGCATTTCAGAGTACATAAAAAGTATAGGTTTGCCAAAGATCTCCCATGACTTGAAGGAGTCACTGGAGGGGGACATAACCATGTCTGAAGTTAAAAGAGCAATAGATAGACTGAAAACTAACAAAGCCCCAGGCCCCGACGGCTATTCCAATTACTTCTTTAAAAAACTAGGAAATTACATAACTCCCTATCTAGTTAGTACGTTCAATTCAATTAGAGCATTACGATCCTTCCCTGAGGAGATGCTGCAGGCCTCGATTACCCCCATCTCCAAACCGGGGAAAGACCCTACTCAAGTGTCCAACTATCGACCCATGTCATTAATAAGCTCAGATACAAAAATGTACTCCTCCATAATCCCGGATAGGCTCAAACCAATAATAACGGCTATAATCCATAAAAACCAAATTGGTTTTGTTGGGGGAAGATAAGCAACTAGTAATGTAAGGAAGATCATTGACCTACTGGACTACCTGTCATGTAAAAATCTGCCAGCATTACTGGTATCCCTGGATGCGGAGAAGTCGTTTGACAGGGTCGATTGGGGGTTCCTAGAGGAGACTCTTAGAGAGTACAATCTGGGAGTGAAGCTGATCGACTCCGTCATGGCCTTATATACGTCCCCAACCGCCCAAATCACAGGCCAGGGTTTTTCTTCCGGATGGTTCTGATTCGGAATGGTACACGGCAGGGTTGCCCCCTTGACCCTTTTCTGTATATTATGACTCTGGAACCACTGGCAGCGAGAATAAGACAACAGAATGAAATCAAAGGTATAGGGATCGGTATGGCTGAATGTAAGATTGGACTATACACGGACGACATCCTTATTAGGGTCTTGGACCCAGAGGTCTCCGTGGGAAGAGTGCTGGACGAAATTAATATTTATGCTAATCATTCAAATTATAAGCTAAACGTGGAGAAAACACAGGCTATGGGGGTGGGGGTGAGCGGGGAGCGTAAGTTGGCGTTAAAAGCCAAGTTCCCCTTCCAATGGCGTGAAGATAATATTGAATACTTGGGGTTAAAAATCCCACCCTCTTCCAGAAGGATAGTGGATCAAAACTTTGTCCCTCTGCTGGGAGATATGACTCGTATATTGGCTCAATGGAAAGGCCTAAACACCTCTTGGTTCGGTAGAATTAACATTATAAAGGCGTACATTCTACCAAAGTTGTTATATTGGCTGAGATTGCTGCCAGTTAGCCTTTCCCCTTTCTTGGTTGACAATTTTCAGGGGATTTTTAATAAATTTGTATGGGCCGATAAAAGCCCTAGGATCTCTAAGAGGGTGTTATTCAGGAATAGATCTACTGGGGGAGCTGGTCTTCCCAATGTAACTACTTACGTACAGGCCAGTAAATTAACCCATGTACACGCGATCCAGAGTTGGGGAAACAGTGAGGAAGATTTGTTTAAAATGGAGCAACACATGGTAGCATTTGATAACTTGTAGTACTTACTATGGATGCCTCAAGGAAGGCTAAAGAGCTGATCGAAAGATCTGGACTATCCTCATTGCAGAATATCATTCCAGTTTGGTCAAATTTTAAAAGAAGTTTTTTAATGAAAGACAAGGTAGTTCCCTCCTCCCCATTGGAAGTTTTATTGCACAATATAACGGATTTAAATCTAAAGAACTGGGGGGACCTATCGGTTAACCGAATAGGGGATATCCTTTCTAAAGGTAACATAAAACCAGTAAATTCGCTGTTAAGTGAGTTTGGCATAACCGAATCAGGAAGGTTCTCCTATTATAGAATAAATCACTATCTGAAGGCATCCTTGTCTCTAGGGTTAGAGTCGAAGGGCGCGGGGCTGATTTACCAATTATTCGATGCTTGCAAACAATCGGGTATAATGGGGAAAATCCAAAATAGGTTGGATTCTTTGTCCCCGTTGACCCTGTCCCCTGCTTTGACAAGCTGGGAGAAGGAATTGGGCCTTCTTATTCAACCTGATAAATGGTGTAAAATTTGGTCACTGTTGGCTAAAAGTACCCACTGTCTGAATTTACAGGAGCAGTTCTACAAGCTCGCACAACGCTGGTATTTGGTTCAGCATAGAATGCATAAAATAAATAATTCCAACCCAGACACATGCTGGTGGTGTGGCAAGTCGCCCGGATCCTTCCTGCACATATGGTGAGCTTGTGAAAGGGTAGCGGGGACATGGGACAGAGTGTTAGAAGTGATTTTGGATTTATCAGGCTGTTTGGTGTCTCCCACACCCGAAAAGGTATTGTTGCATTATAACTTGGAGGGTATACCTACTAAAAGTAAAAACTTTGTTTTACATTTATTTATTGCAGCCAAATCACCGATTGCTAAGAAATGGAGAAGTACAGAAGAGCTAACTTGGTTGCAGGTTTTAAATGTAACCAATCACTTTTGCTCAATGGACAGATTCTCTCCAAACTCATTTGATCCCCCCGAATAAAAGTACCGGGCCGAGTATTAGGATCCGAAAGAAAGATTGAAAGAGGAGTTGATATGTGGGCGCATCAATATAATATTATACTATTCATTTAAGAGCAGGAACAGGGATCGGCCAGGCATTGCAGGGTATCAATGTATGTAAGTTAGTGTTGTGGTTTTACAGGGTGGAGTACACTCGGAGGAATATAGATTGAAGTGCAATAGCTGTTTGTCAAGGAATGCTCATATTTATAAGTAGGCCCAATGGTGGGGAATACTGAGACACCTTGTACTTTGGTTAAAGGTATAGCAATGGGTAAAATGACACAAGGATGACTCACAAAGAGGACTTGAGCACAATAAAAGAAATAAGCCTCTAAAAGGGAAAAGAAACACCATTGTAACATAAGCAAGGTGCACTTCTTGAGATATTAAGTATGAGTGTCAGAAAAAAAAATATAATAGACCAATTTAGGTATTAAACCTACTAAAGTTGACCTTTTTAACATTCAGTGTTTTAGTGGGACCCATAACAATTTGCCTTTTTGAATTAATATCAAATGAGACCATGTTATGGTCACTATTCCCTAAAAGCTCTCTTAATTGGATGTTTGAGATAATCTACTCCAGGGAAAAAGATCGACATGCCTTATGCGTTTCGCTTAATACTACGCTAAATTGTAAGCCTATGATTAAGCATAGTGTTACGCGAAACGCATAAGGCGTGTCCGTCTTTTTCCCTGTATTTTGTGTTCTCACTTTTTTTTTCGGATCTACATTCAATAAAAAAAATTGTATTTTTATTGGTAAAAGGAGTGCCCATATTTTTCATTTGTGGTCCTGTCTACAGCAGCTTCAACAGCTTGGGGGAGCACCCTAAATTCACTGCGGGAATTGGCTGCGGGATATTAAATGGCAAATAACACTGGCATATTATTGGGCAAATATGCAGGGGCATATTAAGTGACAAATAACACTGGCATATTATTGGGCAAATTGGCAGGGGCATATTAAATGGCAAATAACACTGGCATATTATTGGGCAAATTAGCAGGGGCATATTAAATGGCAAATAACACTGGCATATTATTGGGCAAATTGGCTGGGGGCATATTAAATGGCAAAGAACACTGGCATATTATTGGGCAAATTAGCAGGGGCATATTAAATGGCAAATAACACTGGCATATTATTGGGCAAATTGGCAGGGGGCATATTAAATGGCAAAGAACACTGGCATATTATTGGGCAAATTAGCAGGGGCATATTAAATGGCAAATAACACTGGAATATTATTGGGCAAATTGGCTGCAGGATATTAATTGGCAAATAACACTGGCATATTATTGGGCAAATTAGCAGGGGCATATTAAATGGCAAATAACACTGGAATATTATTGGGCAAATTGGCTGCAGGATATTAATTGGCAAATAACACTGGCATATTATTGGGCAAATTAGCAGGGGCATATTAAATGGCAAATAACACTGGCATATTGTTGGGCAAATTGTCAGGGGGATATTAAATGGCAAATAACACTGATATACTTTTGAGCAAATTGGTTGGGGCTTATTAATGGCAAATAACACTGGCATATTATTGTGCAAATGGGCAGGGGCATATTAAATGGCAAATAACACTGGCTTAATATTGGGCAAATTGGCTGGGGCAGATTACCAGTATATGGCAGAATAACACTGGCATATTATTGGGCAAATTGACTGGGGAATATTAATGGCAACTTATACTGGTATAATATTTGGCAAATTGGCAGGGGCTGATTAAATGGCAAATATTGGCATATTATTGGGGACATTGGCTGTGACTTATTAATGGCAAATAATACCTGCATATTATTGGGCAAATTGGCTGGGGCATATTAATGGTAAATGATACTGGCATATTATTGGTCAAATTAGCTGGGGAATATTAATGGCAAATAATATTGGCAATGTGCATGTAATGGGTGATAGAGGCATGTAAATGGGGTGATGGGGCATGTCCTTGGTGTGCAACGTGTGTTATGGGTCATGTCGCGGGTGTGCATCGTGGGTAGTGGGGTGCCCAAAATTTGTCTGCCTAGGGCAGCACAAAACCAAGATACACCACTGACTTCAGCCATGTTTTAATCTCCCTAATCTCATGCTGTCTCTCTGGCGTAGTTAATGGCACAGGTAGTATCTCTGAGAACATTACCTTGGAGGTCCATTTCTTGAGCTTACTCCCTAAATACCTAAATTACCTTTTAGGACCCTCCATTTTCCTATTACTGTGTCATTGGTCCCAATATGGACCAAGACAGCTGGATCCTCTCCAGCCCCTCCCAATAATCTGACCACTCTGTCGGCAACATGCCAAAACCAGGCACCCGGGAGACAGCAAAGCATTCGGTTGCTGTGGTCAGAGCCATAGATTACCCTATCTACTCTCTTAATAAAGTAGTCCCCTACCACCACAACCTGCCTCTGCTTCACTAGCTTCTGTGTCCCCTCTATGTCATCCCTGCTGTTAGGGAGATCAGTTTCCTCCAGCAAATCCACTTCTGGGTCTGCCTCCCCAACATTTTCACTCAAGTGAACAAATTTGTTAGGGTGGAGAAACTCAGTACTGGCTGCCCTCTTCCTCTTCCCTCCCCCGCTACAACCAAGTCACCCAACTGTGTGCCTGGTTCTCTACTGGCTGATCTCCTCCCTCATTTTTAGGTGACCCCCTCTAAGCTCTTCTATGTGAGCAAGAGGCCCCTTTCAAGGTTGTCAATATCCATCAGTGTTGTAATATGCCTCTCCAGAGCTCCAATCTGAGCTTCCAGTGAGGCCACTTGCTCACACGTGCCGTGAGCGAACACTGCTGTTCCAAGTATTCATACAGATAACATATAAGTTGTGCACTGATTGAACCTTGCTCATTATGTATGGTGCAAGTGTGAGTGCTTGAAAATTAGTAAATCTGGACTTACCTCTGTGTCTCTACCTCCTGTGCTGCACTTACAGCTGTAAATGCACCATCTGTACACATAGAAAACAGCAGTCACTTGAAAAAAGCAAACTCAAACTATCAGCAGGCTCTGTGAGTTACCTTCCTAGCTTTATACTGCACAAACACAGGTGATTGTTATCAAACCCCTCCCCTAATTGACCAGACTTCCCAAACAGAAAAAAAAGTACTCTCGGTGTTAATTGGACATACCGGTGATTATACGCAAAAGCAGCATCGCAGAGTGGTCTACTCTGTTGCAGATATTGGATTTTTCTAATCATTGCCTAGCATCTATGAGCTTGCGAAAAAAAAATACTAATGATCATCTGGTTGTTTACCAACCTATACAGTTGTTTGCCTCACATCTGCCAATTTATGTACGTGCTTATCACTGACAAACAGGTGTCAGCATTAAACACTCCTTGTTCTACATTTCCATTTGTTTTTCAGTAGGGAATGGATTTTAGAGGTACTTCATCTACTGCAGTTCTGATGTAAACTTCTGACAGGAGAACACAGAGACCTACAGGAAACTCTGTCGCCATCTGCTCCGTCATTTTTTTTTTTTTATCTTTGCAACCTAGTATTCTCATATTCTACATTTTCAACTGCAAATTTACCGGAGACTTCAGGGATTCATATACTTGTCGGTTTTAATTTCCACATTGTATTTGCTTTATTATGGGAAATGCTGTCAACTTTCAATTCCTGCACAAAAGACATTTATTATAAAGCTGAGGCGAATTTTCCTCTTATTTATGACAAGACAGCCGCTGGCGATAACCTGATGAGAAGGAAACATAAAATATATCCTGATAAAGCAAAAAAAAAATAAAAAATTCTTACTTTACTCACAGTTTCTCATTGTAGGAGTGTTTAGCTTGGTTTAACTAATGATAAACTTTAAAATTACATTTAAAAAAATGCAGCTTTCTCCCATCTCTACAGTAATTAAATTATTATTATTGTTGTTATTCTGACAGTTGTGCTTTTTCTGAAAAGCCTTGTGTCAACAAAGCCCATCCAAGAAAACCTATTATATTATAGCTTAAAAGCATGCTTGGGAGTCAAATCTGCACCAGCATTTTTAAAGTATCTAGACAACAGGAGGAATGTATCCTGCCAATGAGAGGCAGGTGTATTCTTATACATTTCGTTCTGGTCAAACAGACAACAGAGCGAGTGACTCTGTTGCCGAATTCAAGCAGACCTCGGCCTCTACGTTATATTTTATATATTTTCAGGGGTTTGTGTGTTGTCTGTTTGGAGCACACATAGAAACATAGAATGTTTTGGCAGATAAGAACCATTTGGCCCATCTAGTGTGTCCAATTTTCTAAATATTTTTATTAGGCCCTGGCCATATCTTATATCTAGGATAGCCTTGTGCCTATACCATGCATACTTAAACTCCTTCATTGCGTTTACCTATGTCACTTCTGCTGGAAGGCTATTCCATGCATCAACTACCCTCTCATTAAAGTGATACTTCCTGTTATACTTATTTTTGCCCCTCTAATTTAAGACTATGTCCTCTTGTTGTGGTAAATTTTCTTCATTTAAAAATACTCTCTTCCTTTACATATCTGTAAAACACACAAGAAGCCATGTAACTGGTTCTATGGCATTGGACACAGCTTTATTTAAACTTTGTAAACCAGCAACTGTAACTTTAACCTCACCAACTGCCAGCCTCTGACCTGTAGGCGCATTAAATACCAACTTGTGCCCAAGAGCCCAGTTGAGCTGCCATGCCTTTCACCACTGCAAACCATGTCTCCCCAACCCATGCGGGCAATTCACTGCTATTCTCTGAACAGATACCACTAAAGCTGTGACTGTAAATGAGACATGAAAAGGGTAGGAAGGGGAAAACAGAGCTGTACCTTCAACTGGTGATTGAATTAATTAGGTTGATGAGCCTAACTTATCCAATGTCATTACCCATAACATACAATACCAACATGACAGGTGCAGAACATGTTTGATGCAACAGACTAACCCTTACATTTCTTTTAATTAATTTTTCCAACTCAAGTACTTTGTTCTTAAGTTTGAAATGCCCTGCAATTCTTCACTTTTTTGTATTTTTATAAATAAAGCCTTAAGTCTATGGTTGGCAGGTAATTCATTAAAGAAAAGGTGGCAACAATACCCTTGCCCCCATGCTGGCTTACAATTTGAAAAAATACTGTTGATTTTGATTTAGCCACTCATGCAAAATAAGGTTTATTCCTTGAACTGCACTGTTTTAACTGTTAACACCTTATGCTTGAAATAAATAAAATAAACTTAAATCAAGAATAGTTGCCATAGCAATTTGTAAGAAATAGGGAAAGGCTTTATATCTCTAGACTGTTAATATATACCATTATTCATCTTTTTAATTTCCAAGATCTTTAGAGACAATCCGGCAAGTCACTGAAGTCCCATAATGCACTGCAAGTAGGCCTATTTCTACTTTGCGGTGAATAGCTAAGCAATTAGATATCTCCAAAAAGCAAACAGTCAAGAAACAATATGATCCTTTAGAGCCACTCTAGATATTATTTTCTGCTAAAATCACACATATCCCAACATTCCTTGTGTGAAACCTAAGGTTTTGAGATATCACCTAGCAGCAAACATACTTATGTTTGTTCATGCAGAACAAAAACAATAATACATACACAGCACTTTGTGTTCTCATCTGAGCACTCTTCACTTGGCAATCTCTAGGCTAATCTGCAAAGTGCAAAGATTACTACACACTGCCCTCCATTCTACACCCTTATTTTAATCTTCACCAGCTTTTCTTTTTTTCTGGTAAATTATGTTTCCTACACACTCTGCCATAGATCATGAATTTCTATGAAAGTCAAGGCATATGACCAGTGATCCTGGTAGTTTCAGTAAGGAATGAATGTAAGCTGCAAGCCTAAAACTGAAAAAATTCTTGGGTATAGCTATTTTTACTGAGGTTAGGCTTTCATGCACTGCATTTATACCAGCACATAAAATAAATAATCTGGACAGGGCCATTCAATTGCAGGACATTGCTAAGTATTTTGTAGTTTTTATTGGCATATTATAAATGTTACACAAGTTCTCCCCCTTCCTAATTTAAATTAAAGGTAAGAGGGGGTGAGTATGGTTACCAATAAGTGATTTGAGGGGTGGCCCGGCAACTGAGTGTCACCCTAGTTTTCTATATTGGGGAGGTGACTATATTGTAACCTTCAAACAGTAAACTGGAGAGCTATAATATTGTCAGTATAGGAACATAACTTTTGACCCTCATTATCAGGGCCGGACTGGGAGAAAAATTCGGCCCGGGCATTTTTTGATCACAGCGGCCCACTAAGAAGGGGGCGGGGCAGAGGAGGTGTGTTTTGTCATCACCAATGACAAACACGCTCCCTCTCAAAGTGAGCATATTGGTTCAATGCTCTTCCAGGGCAGACCATGCGCAGAGCTCTGCTGAAGAGCTCTAGCATGAGAAAAAAGCCCTGTATGTGTTCTGCACAGTGCAAGCAAATGTAATAACATGCTTGCACTGTGTTTCCTTGCAACTTGTCTCTGGTGTCTCTATAAATGGATACCAGGAGACAAAAATGCCAGGAAAGAGTATTGAGCATGTGTTTGGAGCCTGCTTGTGGGATTGCGTGTGTGTAGAGTAAGCTGATTGTGGTGTGGTATTGTGTAATAAGGTTCGGTTTTAGTTGTGTTGTGTTTGTGGTGTAATGTGATGCATATGTGGCTAGGGGCTGTAGAGAATGTGTGTATAGGGGATATAGCAAGTGTGTGCATACAGGCTATAGTGTGTGTGTGTGAATATATATATAGATGAAGTGTGTGTTTAGGGGTGTAGTATGTGTTTGCTTACAAGGAATCTAGTGTGTGTATATATACATATATATATATATGAGTCTAGTGTGTGTTTGAAGGACCCAGAATGTGTATAGGAGATCTAGTGAGTGTGTGTTTATAACGGTTTCAGAGTGTGTATATATGGATCTAGTGTGTGTATGTGTGTAGATGATCCAGAGTTGGGTAAGGGATCTAGTGTGTGTCTGGAATGTAATGTGTTTAGGGGTGCAGTATGTGTGTGAGGGGTGCTGTGTGTATATATATATATATATATATATATATGTAAGTATTGTGTATGTCTGTTGTGCAGTGTGTTGTGTTCTGTGTGTATGTGAGGGGTGCAGTATGTGTGTGTGAGGGGGCGGTGTGATGAGGGGGGCGGTGTGTGAGAGGGGGGCGGTGTGTGAGGGGGCGGTGTGTGAGAGTGATGGTGTGTGAGAGTGATGTGTGTGAGTGCTGTGTATGATGTGTGTGAGAGTGCTGTGTGTGATGGGTGTGAGAATGATGTGTGTGAGAATGCTGTGTGTGATGGGTGTGAGAGTGCTCTGTGTGAGAATGCTGTGTGTGATGGGTGTGAGTGCTGGGTGTGAGAGTGCTCTGTGTGAGAATGCTGTGTGTGATGGGTGAGAGTGCTGGGTGTGAGAGTGCTGTGTGTGTGAGAATGCTGTGTGTGATGGGTGTGAGAGTGCTCTGTGTGAGAATGCTGTGTGTGATGGGTGTGAGTGCTGGGTGTGAGAGTGCTGTGTGTGTGAGAGTGCTCTGTGTGAGAATGCTGTGTGTGATGGGTGTGAGTGCTGGGTGTGAGAGTGCTGTGTGTGTGAGAGTGCTCTGTGTGAGAATGCTGTGTGTGATGGGTGAGAGTGCTGGGTGTGAGAGTGCTGGGTGTGAGGGTGCTGTGTGTGAGGGTGCTGTGTGTGAGGGTGCTGGGTGTGAGGGTGCTGTGTGTGAGGGTGCTGGGTGTGAGGGTGCTGTGTGTGAGGGTGCTGTGTGTGTGAGAGTGCTGTGTGTGTGAGAGTGCTGGGTGTGAGAGTGCTGGGTGTGATGGGTGTGTGAGTGCTGTGTGTGATGGGTGTGAGAATGCTGTATAAATGTTAGAATGGATTGTGTGTGTGTGTGTGTAGGGGGGGGGGTAAATAAACAAATAAAATAACAGGCATTATGGGGACATAATGCCTGTTATTTTATTTGTTTATTTACCTACCCCCCCCCTACACACACACACACACAATCCATTCTAACATTTATACAGCACTCTCACACCCATCACACACAGCACTCTCACACCCATCACTCCTTTCTTACCTTTAGCCTGGGAGGGGGGGACCGGCACGCTGGTACTTGCGACTGGCGGTGGCAATGTTCCCTCGTGGTGAGTGAACTCTAGCCTGCCGGCTAGAGTTCACTCTCGCGAGATCCGGTCGTTGCTATGGCAATGCTCCGGATCTCGCGAGAGGAACCCAGTGGAGCTGCAAGTTAGAGCTCCGCCGGGTCCTCTCTCCATTCTCCCTCCCTCTCTCCCCGCCGGCGGCCGTATTTGAAGGCATGTGGGCCGGTGAGGGAGATCTTTGATGTCCTCACCGGCCCTTCATGTCAAACAGCGGTGCCGGCCCTGCATAGACCGGCAGGGGAGATTCTGGGACCTCCCCTGCCGGCCTCGGCCCATGGCCACCGCGGCCCACCGGGCATTTGCCCGGTGTGCCCGATGGCCAGTCCGGGCCTGCTCATTATTGAGCATAACTGTTGACTGGGCACTACTGATTCTTATAACTTATTATTCCTCTGTCTAAAATTTACAAGAGATAGAAGAAAGAGGGATGAGTTACAACAACCCCTCCTCCTTGCTCACTTCCCAGCACCTCCTCCCTAGTTAAATAAGAATTCCCAGGACCATTACCTGATTGATCTCCCCCAACCGTTCCTGTATCTGTTTCACCTGGTTACAAATTCGGCTTCTTTGAGCTAATAGGAACATACATTAGTTAACTTAAGTGGTGTTTTTTGATAAGGTACTTTCTTTCTTAGCTCTGTCTCCAATTATCCAACCTATATAAGACATGTATGTTGCTTATTATTCTTTATACCCATAAAACTGTGCCCCTAGATCAGCTGGTTCTCCAAAAAACATTACTGCAGTTTTACAGCAGATAAAGTAACTGGGCCCAAAATCTGACATTCAAGATCTCTGACATTTATTTTACATAAAAAAACATTTTGCCTCATATATTAAATATCATTGTCTTACTTTGCTCATTTGCTTTTCTCACCCTGCCACAGTCAATTCTTTGTTCAATGAATTTTGCTTAGAAACAACACAGCACCAGGAATAAAAGCAAAAGAAAATGTAATTTAGCCACAGGATTGCTGGCTGAATTATAGAGTCAGGGAAAAATTGATGGCTTCAGCTCTTATCAATGACAGAGGAAATGAATAATGTTCACTGATTTTCTGGTAAATGTATTTGGCCTGAGTGTAATGTAAGAGTGATTATAAATGACAAGAGATGAAAGTATCCAACAGAAATATTTGAGTATAATAAACTCACATGATGTGTAATAAAGATTCAGCGAATTGAAAAAATGCACCAACATTCAAATAATATAGCATATAAAAAAATATATGGGTACCACAAATACATTATATGTCTGATAAATTAACAATGGTATTGTGTTAATGTAAAAGAATAGCAAAGGTAAGTAAAAGTATGAAAAGAAATAATGATATGAAGAAAGCGAGTTACTTTTCATATACATCCATGTACTGTCACAATTTACATTGTTAATGTCCATGAGGTGGATATGATGCTCAACATTTTTGTGTGTGACCCTTATGATCACTAAAAAGTCAATGGGGTCTATAGTAGTAGTTCATGAAAGTAATGATGTCCAGTGCCTCGGCCTAAACCTTTTGTCCTTCATTTTAAAAAAAAATGTGGAAAACACTGATCTACATAACAACAATAAAGCTTCTATTTTGTCATTATGTATTAATATGGTATAATACATCATATTACTTAAATACTTAGATACATACTTAGATAAATAAGTCAACATAGAGATGAGTTAATGAGTTTGAAAAAAAGTGTTGCCAGAAACAATAAGTTTATATTGTTTACATTTTTTACAGCAATGCATTTTGCTTGTGCTGCTGAATTTTGATGGCGTCATACCATTTGAATGAATATCTCAGTCATTCCCCACCTCTTGGTACCAAAAGGGTTTATTTTTTTATTTAAAAGTTGTGGGAAAAAAAACATTGTTTGGTAGGGGTTGGAGGTAAGAATATATATTTTATATTAGGGGAGATATAACTATGTTAGCCTTTTTTATACTTAGAAAGGGGTCGTTTTCATCAAGGTGTGAAATTAATAATTTCACCGTTATATTGGGTGGCTGGACTGACCAAGCAATAGGCTGCATCATTAATGCTTTGGTGGACTGTCCATTTTATAAGCTTCCTAACCCACCCAACAGGATATAAAGAAGGAGTTGGGGATAATCACCAACCACTCAATGTTTTACAATCTTAAACCATCTGCATATGGTTGCCAGGAAAGCTCATGATTTTTGTAATTTTTAAATGTGTGTTAATTTTAACAAATACTTACCTTGTTTCTTTGCATTTTGATTTTGCATTCGAAGTCAACAATTATTTCCTTTATATGGGGATTGTGTCAGTTATGTTTCAAACCTGGTTGCCCTTGGTTAACAGGGAGCAAAATTGTTGAACACTGTGTTCGATTAGTTTATAATATCTGTATGTCTAACGAGTGTTCAAGAAGTGTAGAACTGTTAAATGTGGATGAACATGTATAAATGTGCCTGCTTTTTAAACTAGACCGTGACTAGCTGTGGGTTTATTTTCATCAGGACTGGATGAAAGTGCAGCTGAGAATGATTGAAGTAACAGCTGAAAGATATTGTACCCCAATGTGAAGCACAGCATCTATTAAAAAAAAAAAACAGCTTTATGTTTCTCTACATGGTTTAATATCATTTAAATGTAACTGGAATGTATTCCTGACATTAGCATCTGTACTCCATTTGTTATATTGCTTTTCCTTTATATTGTGTTACATAATAAATAGAGGAAAATAAATATGAACAGCATTATATTCAAACCAAACATGAAGAAACAAAACCAAAATAAATTAATATTACACATACAAGTGTGTTTCCTTTCTTTCTTTTGTTTATGTTACTATTTCCTCCAGTAAATTTAGACATCATGAGTTTTTTATTGAAGACTATCATGAATTGCATGCAGGACATTGTGGTAATCAATGGAAGCTGGCTGAGTTATTCAATGACCTTGGTAACTTTCAGTTATCTATTGTACACAGCTTCCTAGAAGCCATTCAGCTGTGTCTATTGTTACCTACCTTTTATAATGCAATACATTTAGTTCATTTTGTACTGAGTTTTGCATTTCTTTTCTGAGCAAGTCCTTGAGATATTTAGAGAACCAATCTCCAGCAGTTCAAATACCATTCTTTCCCACAAACCTTAATATCCTAACAATCAAATAACATTTCTGAACATGTTACATTCCGTATTTCCATTGTGAATTAACCCTTGAAGTGAAATAGACGTATGCAATATATGTTGTCCTTGACTTACAGAGATCCACATGAACTTGATCTCCTCAATCCCACCCTGCCACAAATGACATCATGGCAGACATGACAGACAGAATTGTAATTTGTTGTACTCTTTCAAGAGCCCAACCAAGTGTAGACCAAGAAGGGTACAAAAGGAGCATTGCCAGATGCCGTCTAAAAACCTAGCAAGACAGCAGCAGATCTATAATGAAAATATCTGGTTCTAACCCTGCTCCACTAGAAGCCAGTTGCTACCAATCACCCCAGTGTTTCCCCCCAAAAAAGCACATGTGCATCCGTATTAGGCATAGTGTCTTTATTGTTGCAGCTACAAGTTCATAAATAAAGAAGAACTAAGTATAGGGAAAGAAAATAAATGATATGGCTAATGCAGACGACAAAGGGTATCTGTCTAATCTAATGTCAACAGAGCTTGAAACGTTGAGTATCATGGGAGAGTTTGATAATAATTGGAAAGGGGACATAGCCTCAGAAGGGTGAGAACCACTGCAATAGAACAGTGGAATATAGGTTGGAAGGTGTTTAGTACTTTTATAGGTCTGTAACATATTATTACAATGTATAACTATTTTATACCGATCAGTCATAACATTATAACCACTTGCCTAAAATTCTGCTGGCCCCCTTTTGCCACCAAAACAGCCCTGACCCATAACGGCATGGATCCACTAGATCTCTGACGTTAGCAGCAGATCCTTTAAGTCAGTCATGTCAAAAAGTCCAGCCACAGCCTGGGTTAATACGGGCCTACAGGTAGTGGCGTCCCGAGGGGGCTGCGGACAGCACCGGTTGACACCCCCAGCAGGGGTCCCGTTCCAGTGCATCGCACTGCTGAACTGGCATAATGAATGGCAAAAGAATGGCATTTTTAGTGGATAAATACTGGTACATTGAGTGGCTAAATACTGGCATTTTGAATGGCAAAATAATACTGGAATATATTAAATGAAAAAATACTGGCATATTGAATGGCAAAATACTGGCATATATTAAATGGCAAAATAATACTGGCATGTTATTGGGCAAATTGACTGTGGCTTATTAATGACAAAATAATACTGGCATATTATTTGGCAAATTGGCTGTGGCATATTAATGGCAAAATAATGCTTGCATGTATTAAATGGCAAAATACTGGCATATATTAAATTGCAAAATACTGGCAAATATTGAATGGCAAATATACTGACATATATTGAATGATAAAATACTGGCATATATTGAATGGCAAAATACTGGCATACATTTCAGCTTCCAGGATTTTTATCTGTTATTTGTTTAGATTTGTCACCCATGTGATGAAATGAAAAGTATGCCGTTTGCAATAAACTTTGCATAAAATATTTAATTTGCATTTAATTTTAATGGTTCAAAGAATATCAGGCAAAATGGTCGGCGGTCACGCATGTTCACTTCATCAAATCTGTCTCTCTTTGAAAAAAGTTTGGACACCCCTGCTTTAAATTCCTGGACCATCTTTGTTTTGTGACAGGGCACATTATCCCAGCAGAACATCAGCCTAAGCATCACACTGGTCTGCTGGCTTGCCACATGTTAGTGGTTATAATGTTATGGCTGATTGTATTAACAGTGATACATTTAGAAAGCATTAAACAGTGTTGTTCAGCGTACTTCATGGGCCTTGTAATGTTAGTACAGCCAATTAAACATTAAAATTATGAGCATTGCGTGTTAAAGCCTTGGTCAGAAACATTACCCCATTCATGTAATATGTATGTATCTATGAACAAAATCGGACTTGGGTTATACTAATCCAGCTGATATAAATGCAGATACTATCTTTATTGTCTTCTGGAATTTCACATTTAAATAAGAAATTCAGATTAATTTCATAGTATTAGAGGTTATGTTCCTCCTAAACTACATATTATCTGGATTATGTAGCACATGAAAAAAAATAAAAATAAAATAGATCTTCATTGTAATATTTACACAAATATTTAAACAGATAGAAAAAACAAAAATATATTTTAAAAATCCATTTCCCTTGCCACAACAGCCAAACTTTTTAAGGTACAGATTGCACCTCCTTGCGTCACATAACTACAGGCTTGAACTAATCTTACCATTAGAAAATATAAATGATACATGGTTAAGTTATTATATCTGACCAAGGCATTCAAATGCAATAAAAAATGATACTAATACTATGTTTAGTTAGAAAAGTGCTATATTCAGCGTAGGTGTTATTGCACCCTTTGACAACTGTCATCATGATTCTTTAAGAGACTATCTTTAATAGTGTAGGGTAGTTAACAAATCAGTATATGTGTCAGTTTATATAAACGCAACATATGTTCTTCTTTATTGGATTGTTTTTAAATTGCTTGCTTTTTAGACTTACATTTTTACCACTCTCATTGAAAACCTGTTCAGATCTTTTCTGTTGCAGTATGCTACCTTATGAATTCCATAATTATGGAAGATGAAATATCCCAGGGATAATTCAATGTATCAAAACAATCTGGTGAAAGAAGCAAAGTTGCATGAAGTAATCAGCATTAAATCAATTTATTTTTTAACTCCTTAGTGGTCCTTTAATGAACAATTGGTATGAATGAAAATAATAGGTCCATATGATGCTGGTAGAATAGCGATAATTCAGGAAGCAGATTGGTCTATTGATACATGCAAAAGGTCTGATTTTGTAACTATACTCCTGCTGTTAGCATATTAAAAAACCATTTATCCCTTGTATGTCTATTACTTTCCTTTTCTCTCTGTGAAACTCCCGGGAGAACCAGGGAAGAAGAAAGCACAGTAGTGATTAATTCTTCCAGATCTCTGAAACAGGAATCATGTGCTTGAAAGGAAAAAAAAAATCTTTGCAGCTAACACTCTCTGTGACAAAACATTTGTACAAATTCCAATTTTGTCTGATGACTATGTATGGAATGTTCTATAGCGCTTGAAGATTGGACTACTACAGGCCATAAATGGAGGACAGGAAGAGAGAAGGACCTTTACTGTAAGGTTGGACTGAGAAGGTCAACATGAAACTGTTAAGAATATTAAGCTAAAGTAACAATAGAAATTATGAAAATAAGGTATGCAGGTTGTTATATTTTTCAATTTTGATTGACTTTGATTAAAGAACTAACTAAAGAGGTTTGTCAGTGTAGTATAAAGGTATCAAATGTGTGGTCCATATTCTCATTAGCCCTAAACATGTGTAGTTTAATTTGAATTGATTTTATTTAAACTGTTAAAACTATTTTTTAAGGCTAATACTTCACCAGTACTGTAAATAATGTCGCCCCATGCATTTCTAATCAGGTGGTTTATTTTAGAAGCAACTTGGACATCTTTGGACTTAGGCTATATGCTATAGGTGGACTTGTTGCTTGTAGGGTTTTGTCTTCTGTCTGCCAGCAGATTCAAAGCAAAATTGCAATGGGATCTATTCTGTGGTAAACTGAGATGTGATTTGGTAAAAAAAATAAGCATTAATGTAACACTTTAATAAATACAAAAAAAATATTTCTCAATATGTACACAACAGTATTAACCCCTTTGCACAAATGAATGTACCAGGTATGTCACACAAAACCTGTCAGTTAATGGCAGAGGATGTAATTGACATGTCCTGCATAGGTAGCTATCAACTGAGAGCGGGTAAATTAAGAAAAATCATTATTTATTATATAGCACATTCTTAAAAGAGTTTTGGCACTCCCATGACAAAAATTGACAAATTGTAAGTAAAAGGGTTAAAACTAATTCTTTGTATTTCAGTGTAACAGCCCATAGTCTACAGGTTTTCTTCTCCTTCTCTTCCTCAGTTTGTGTAAATGCCTTTCTTGGCACTTCACATGTGTCTGTCCATATGCCATGCATCATATATTTTCAATTAGCATCAGTTTTTCTGCCATTATCCAGCAAAGAGAGAACCACAGGAGGACAGCAGCGCCAGATACTGATAGGAATAAAGAAAAGATCAAAAAGAGTATGAACTGCTTATTAATAGATGGTGTTGCTATGTCTGTTAGCCCTGAGACACTGGGCTTCTATTAACAGATTACAAGTGTCTTATTCCCACAACACCCAATTTATTACATACAAGTCTGTGAGCAACATTTTGTTTTATCCTTTAAAAGGTATAGTTGTATAAAAATGTATATTTACCAGAACAGATGCGCTAAAGAGTGACACAGTGAAAAGCTTTATCACCATTGTAAACATGTTATGTTATTTTAGATATATACACATTTTAGTTCCTTCTAGCGCACATGACAGAGAAGAACACATGTTACTCTGTTGCTTTCAGGGGCACAGTATTATACAAATAAAGAAAGGTTGGCCACTGGGCCGTTTTAGTTTGGTAAATGAACAGAAAAATGTAAAACTACCTTTTATTTGCAATAAGCATGTATGATGTAAAGGGGAATGTTCCTTACTTACTTATAAACCCCATACCCCTTCCCAATAATGACACGAGACATGTATGGAGTTAAATAGGCCACAGCTTTCTTTATTTAACAAAACCGAAGGAACTGTATGCCAAACCTTCTCCACTTTTCATCTATTTCTTATAACTTATTAACTCTGTAAAATATAAAATATAATTATAAATACTTTAATAACATACCAAAACATAATTAACATACAGCTCCAAATAGTCCTTGCCAATTGTAAACATTAAACCACCATCCTTTAAACTGGAGTCCCTAGAGGGACACCCCTCTCCCCTCGTCCATACTAAATCCAGCATTATTTCCAACCTGATGCTAACCACCAGCCGACATTTAGCTCGGTGGGCACGACCATTAGCCATCCTTCTAATATCTGAGAGGTTAGGAGAGGGGCCACCCTGTCCATCCTTTGACTCGATCCTCCATTCATAACAGTATTGGCAAGGACCACCCCGCCTGCTGTGACAGAGAAAAGGGGTGTTAATACGACATGAATAGTACAATACAAAACAATAGGGAGGGTGGGTGGGAGATTTTTCCTGCTGTGTCCGTTTGAAATTAAAATGGCTGCTGAATCCAAGATGGAGGGGTCCTTAAATACCCCACCCCACAGCCACTCCCCCCCAGCACTGTCATAGGTGCCACTCACACCCCTCACTCATACATGCCCCCTCCCACCTAGGCTTTGCCTGTTTCCCGGGGAACTTGTATGATGTAAAGGGGAATGTTCCTTACTTACTTATAAACCCCATACCCTTTCCCAATAATGACACGAGACATGTATGGAGTTAAATAGGCCACAGCTTTCTTTATTTAACAAAACCGAAGGAACTGTATGCCAAACCTTCTCCACTTTTCATCTATTTCTTATAACTTATTAACTCTGTAAAATATAAAATATAATTATAAATACTTTAATAACATACCAAAACATAATTAACATACAGCTCCAAATAGTCCTTGCCAATTGTAAACATTAAACCACCATCCTTTAAACTGGAGTCCCTAGAGGGACACCCCTCTCCCCTCGTCCATACTAAATCCAGCATTATTTCCAACCTGATGCTAACCACCAGCCGACATTTAGCTCGGTGGGCACGACCATTAGCCATCCTTCTAATATCTGAGAGGTTAGGAGAGGGGCCACCCTGTCCATCCTTTGACTCGATCCTCCATTCATAACAGTATTGGCAAGGACCACCCCGCCACAGACACCGCTGTTTAACCCCCTTAAATCAGCGGTGACCACCCACCAACGCCATGGCCTGTTCCAGAGCCTCCTGCAAGGCTAAATTGAAAAGGTCCAAACCTACATCAGTCAGGTGAACCCCGTCACTGCGGAAGAAAACAGCCGCATTCCTCTCAAACACCCTATGACGGACCGTAATCCCCCCTATACCCAATACAAATTTGGAGACCCTCTTATTCAACTTAATCCGGGAACGCTCCAGGGCCCTCTGATTTTGGGCACACCTCCAGTAATTCCTAGGGACGACCTCAGACCAAACCAAAACCACATCTGGGAATAAGACCTGCAACCTGGCCAAATCCCGCCTGATAGCGTCCCCTAACGCCAATACCGGAGCCGTGCCCAAATCATTACCTCCTAGGTGAATAACCATTATATCCGGGGGACCCACCAGCCGAGCCAACTGAACCACCTCGGGCAGGAATTGGATCCACCTCATCTATCTTGCC
Source organism: Pelodytes ibericus (assembly GCA_036172795.1). Lineage (NCBI taxonomy): Eukaryota > Metazoa > Chordata > Amphibia > Anura > Pelodytidae > Pelodytes > Pelodytes ibericus. Next base: position 117,524,853 of record CM069862.1, read on the forward strand.
CCCAGCCATCGAACCTCCGCTTGTAAAGGAGAGAAACCCATACGTTCCCCTCCCGGGCGGACAGCTGCACGCCGTCGAGCCCAGTAGATATAAGAATGGCCGATCAGCCATGGTCCATGATCTAAACGGGCAAGAAAGGTGAAGAATCAATTAGTCCAGCCGGGCGAACATACGATTGAAAGCGGCGCGATTCCCAACGCCCTATGCGCTGCACCGCCCGTGCCGAAAAACCCACTCTGGAGGCCTCCGTAGCCGCCCCTATCCGAAAGGAGTGCCCCCCAAATTCGGAACTAGAAATCCCCATAGTATCCAAAGATTTTTTAAACACCCGCAAAAATTGAAAGCGAGACAACGGGGACCCGTCCAAGTGCAGTAGCAGAGAGCCGGGGGCCTCTGGGCGAATAAGAAGGTAGGAATCCAAGCATGCCACAGGACATACCACCGAACCCCTAACCTCCTGTAAAACAACCCAAGCACCCTTTCCTTCCCTGTCGGTCTTAGAACGACGTATCAAAAACCGCAGGGACCCTGGCTCCCGCAGCACGTCCTGCCGTAAGAGTCCCCCTTGCCTAGTCTTTGAGGGGCTCACCAATTCCCCAATCCGCAAAGCACCAAAAAAGGCAAAAGCCAAGGCAACCCTGAACAGTGTCACTTCACCAGGAGATGAACACACAGATGGCAATGTATGAAAGAGCCCCAACAGGAGAGCCCCAGACACAGGCCTACGAGAGTCCCTACTCACCCTACCCCTGCGCCACCCCTTAAGGGCCTGGCGCACCACGAAGTCCTTCGTAATGTCCGGGGCCCTGCGGATCTTAAAACCAAAGGCCAAACCAGCAAGTTTTCCCGAAACCGCCCCTGGGGATATCCCCGACGCCTCCCAATGCCATAACAGCCACAACAGGCCTTGAACACTATCCTCCAGGGTCCGAAAACCCCCATGGGACCTTTCCAGATTCTCTCATTCCGCCCAGGCCTTCCCATACCTCTCCCAAGTTGCATGGCATACCGACCCCTGAACCCATTCCGCTACTCGTCCTGCCCAAGGTCCCACAGGTCCTGAGGGCAGGGGGATCCGTCCTCGTCCGCCCAAGGGGCCGCAGCCCTGAATTCCGGCCACTGTGAACGAGAAATGGCATCGGCTATGACATTTTGCACTCCGGGTATGTGCACAGCCCTACAAGTCACTTTAAGACAAAGACACCGCAGCACCAGGCGCCGCAATAGCCTAATCACAGGAGGGGAGGAGGCCGTCAAGTTGTTGATAGCCATAACCACACCCATGTTATCACAGTGGAAAACGACCCTGCGATCCCGCAGGGCCGACCCCCAAAGTTCCAATGCCACCAATATAGGGAACAATTCTAGAAATGCCAAATTCCGCGTCAAGCCAGATGTCCGCCATTCTGACGGCCACACCCCAGAGGACCATTGCTTTCCCAGGATAGCCCCAAAACCCACCGACCCTGCCGCGTCGGTATATAAATGGAGATCCCCGTTGGATACCTCAGGGGCCTGCCATAGGGCTTTCCCATTGAAATTCTCCAAGAAAGAATCCCAGACCCCCAAATCCTCCCGCAAGGGCCTCGTTAAACGGATAAAATGGTGAGCATGAGCAACCCCAGCCGTGGCACCAGCCAAACGCCTATTGAAAACCCGGCCCATCGGAATAATCCGACAGGCAAAATTCAATTTACCCAATAAGGACTGCAACGGGCGAAGTTGAATCTTACGCACCCGCCGCGCCTCAGCCACTGCCACCCGGAGACCCACCACTTTATCAGACGGCAGACGGCACTCCCCGGCCACCGAGTCAATTTCGATGCCCAGGAAGCTAAGGCACGTCGCTGGGCCATCTGTTTTGCTAGGAGCCAATGGAACCCCGAACCAGCTCGAAACCATTTCCACCGATCTCAATAGGTGAGCACACACATTAGATCGGGGAGGGCCAACGCACAGGAAATCATCAAGATAATGCAGCACAGAGTCACAACCCGATTCCGTGCGCACCACCCACTCCAAGAATGTGCTGAAGCATTCGAAATAAAAACAGGAAATTGAGCACCCCATGGGCAAGCTCAAATCCACGTAAAATTCCCCTTCAAAGAAACATCCTAGTAAATGATGACATTCCGGGTGCACGGGCAGCAACCGAAAAGCCGATTCAACATCCGTTTTGGCCATAAGGGCCCCCACTCCCGTGGCCCTAACCATACGTACCGCCGCGTCAAAAGACACGTAAGACACCCGGCACAATTCCGCGTCAATGTCGTCATTCACCGAACCCCCGTGGGGATGCGATAAATGGTGTATGAGGCGGAACTTGCCAGGCTCTTTCTTGGGCACCACCCCCAGGGGAGACACCCGCAAGTTATGCAGTGGAGGGTCCCGAAAGGGACCCGCCATTCTCCCCATAGCAATCTCCTTCGCCAACTTCTCCCTCACCACTGCCGGATAGGATGCCACTGACCGCAAGTTACGAAAAGACATCACCGTAGGCCGATCCTGAAAGGGGATCCAAAATCCCTCTTCAAAACCCGACAGCAGGATATCCGCAGCCCTGCGGTTGTGGTACCTATTTAACCACGGGCGCATCGCGGCGACGTCCACCGGCGTCCTCCCCCTTTGAGCCCATGTCTGACTTATCGCCCGACTTCCCACGTTTAAAGCAACGGGAGGAGGGATGATTACCTCCACACCCCGAGCATTCGTGCTTAAACCTGCAGTTTGACCCCCATTTACACTGCCCATCATTAAACTGCCAGCAAGACCCGGGACGCTTCGGCCGACGGGGTGGGGGTGGTTCCCCCCATCCCGCCGGCCCCCCCGAGAAAGGAAGATAGACCCCCCTGGGCCGAAGCGGGCCGCGTCATGATAGACAGCCATAGCCCTATGTCCATTTGGTCCCAGGAGAGCGTAGGACGCACGGCCAAGCGCTGGCGAAACTGTTCGTCGTAACGCCACCAACTCAGACCCCCATAAACCCTACACGCCGTCCAAATCTGATCCTGATAGCAGAAAAGCGACGAGCATCGCTCAGGATATTTTTCCCCCATCACACTGGCCAAAATAGAAAACCCCCTAATCCAATTACCGTAGGTCTTAGGGATCTTACGGTATTTGTATTTTTCTTTTTCTTTTTCGGAGTCTTTTAACTCCTTCTCGGGAGGAGGAACATCCTCAAGGGGAATCAAAGAGAATATCTCCAGGAATTCCCCTTTCCAGATTTTTTCCTTAACCTCCTGCTTCAGGTGCAGGCCCAACGGGCCCGACCAGCACATATAGGAAGCCCCGTTAGCCACCGGGGCCACAACCGCAACCGGAGCCTCAAGCATACTAGCCCCAGACTCCACCCCAGAGACCGTCGCATCCCCTGCCGTAGCCACCACCGGGGGAGATAAAGCCTGCAATGGGGCCTGTTCGGGGACCGTCCCCGGCCCAGTACCCATCAAGCCCGTACCAGCCAATCCCCCGGCCTCCCACACCCCCCGCAGCTGCGCATCCAGCTGCTGTGATACAGAAGGAGTCACTGGAACCCCGGGCGCAGACAAATGCAGCAATACCCCTTGCAAACCCCGCATCAAACCCTCCCACGCAGGCGCTAGACCAGACCCCGGCAAAAGACCACACTCACCGGTTGGATGTAGCAGCCCAGGCGCTGCTAGGCCGGAAGGCGCCAGACCCGCAGCGGGGACCGTAGGAAGGGCACCCGCTACCGACTGAATCACCGGAGGGGGCACCTGTTGCCTCACCGGAGCGTGAGAATAATGCACAACCTGAGGATAAGAAACAGTCCCATCAGAGACCCTCCCCCCTAACTGGGGCCCAGTGGGCCCATGACCCTCAGCCAAGGCAGCACGGGCAGTCATCGAGGAATGGGGAACTGGGGAGGGGGTCCATACCTCATCCTCCCCCTCTGAGTAGCCCGACAGGGACCCCTCCGCAGGAGGAGCTGGGCCGGGCAGCATAGGAGGTAAGCGGGATGCCCTCCGTTCTCTCGCCCGTCTGCCACGTGCCTGGGGTGCACGGGGCCTCCTCCCCCCGTGCACCCCAGGCACGTGGCAGACGGGCGAGAGAACGGAGGGCATCCCGCTTACCTCCTAGGGGACACAACACCGCCGGACCGGAGGATCCTGGCCGGTGTGGAAGCAGGTGAGGCCGGGGAAGTACTCTGGCGTGGGCCTGAAGCCCGACGGGCGGGCCTCGCGGCCGGCGACGGCCTGCCCTGGATAAGGGGTGGGAGCGGGGAGACCTCCGGAGAGGCAGTAGGCCTTGCGGCCTGCAAGCGCGCACTACGGGGCAGGGAGGGAGAAGGCCGGGGCCTTCCAGGCGTACTCACCGGCCTCGCGGGAAACGAGCGCCGCCGTCCCTCTTGCTCTCCGGGGCTCCGGCTCCGGTACCCTCCGCTGGGGCCTGTAACAGGACTCAGGCGGGCGGGGGGGCGCGAGACACGCCTGCCCGGCCCGCGACCAACCTCAGGAACGGGGGCTCCGGACGGAGTCCCCCTCAGCCGAGCCATCTGCTGCTGGAGGTGTGCACCACCATCCAGCAGCGCCCCAGCCCTAAGGGCCGCCAGAATGTGCTCCACATCCATGCCTTAGGCCGTTTCACTAAAGACACGAGCAGAGAGAAAGATTTTTCCTGCTGTGTCCGTTTGAAATTAAAATGGCTGCTGAATCCAAGATGGAGGGGTCCTTAAATACCCCACCCCCCAGCACTGTCATAGGTGCCACTCACACCCCTCACTCATACATGCCCCCTCCCACCTAGGCTTTGCCTGTTTCCCGGGGAACTTAGCAGTGACGCAACATTTATTGTCTCTCATGGGATACTGGCAGTAGCACAATCTATTTCCAGTTCTTTACCTTTCACGGCATGCTATATCTTACAGATACAACGCTCAGGAAATGACCTCACATTCAGAAAGGAGAAGAAAACCTGCTCGCTTTGAGCACCGGCTACATTTTCCCAGTCAGACTGAGGCCATTCAAGTCCCTGCAGTGGGATATGAGTACACTAAAATCAGGATGGCACAGAATGTTCTAGCGTCATGAAGGGGTTAAAACACTAAAGGTAAAACATAACAAATCGGGTATCAATAAGTATATAAAAGCTAACATATCAAATAAAATAGGTATTGTTAGGTACCTAATAAATAAATAAATAATACCTATCAAATATAAGAAGTAGCATATCACTGAACAAATCCTAGCCCACCTAGGATAGGGTCCCTGAGGATCTGACACAGGTGTAATCGGTGTCCTTGAGGCTACTGGTGTCAGTACATGTGCACAGTAGCCCAAATTCACTCACCTATTGATGAGCCCCGGGGATTCCTTGCAGACAGCTACCATACCCCATCACAACCAAGCCCTGCACTCTTTTGAGACCTCAGGGACCACTGAAAATCATTCAGACACTTACAGGGATGTCTTGTAGGTATGTCATTTTTTTCCCCATGTGCTGAGTTTAAATTTGTTGTCGTAATTGCTTGAATAATACATTTTGGTTTGAATTCATTGGTTCTTGCACACTGTGATCAGATGTGCACTGCCAGTCAAGTTTTGAGTTGTTTTGAACTGTAAACTGTAATGTGGATAAGTAAGGCGTATGGTCAATATTAAGGTATCCAGTGGAGTAATATTCCTATGATAAAAATCTACTCCATATCAAGAAGAAGCCAGATCAGGTCAACGCATATAATGATTGGATGCTTATAATTTGTATCTATGTTCATCCATGACATCACTAAGAATATACAACATTTAATGGCAAGACATTAAACAAACGTAAGGTTTATATTATAACATTTTGTTTGCCAAAGGCTTAGTAGTTATGTATCATTTCCAAAACACTATGTGAATTGTAAAATACAAATTGGGAAGCCTGCTCAATAAAAATTATATAAGCTCTGTGAGAAAGTGTCAGGTGGCCCATCTATACAGAACCACAAGGAAGCATACAGGAAGTAGAAAAGTCGCTGAGGCAGAAGAAAGCTGAGAGATACACAAGGCTTTCAGTGAATGAAAATAGGTTAAACACTCACTTGAGAAAGGACTAGTTGTCCACATTGAAGTTTATTGACATTGACTTGTAATGCTACAGTGGGGAAAAGAGAGCAAAACTCCTATTATAAAAGTTAGTATACTGGATAGGAGCCTTGAATAAGGGGCAATATGGTCTGAATGTAAATATTTAATATATGCATTTTCTTTCAAGCAAGATAGATTTTATATTCATGAGATGACCTGTTATTTTTCCTTTTATCATGTACTGTTTCTGCATTGAATCTTGTTTTTATTATCACCATGGTGACTATGTTTATATGTCCATTTTACATCTTAAGGACAAAGTATTTTAATGTATCAAAGACCAGAGTGATATTTACACTTCTGATACATGATTTAAATGTAATTTTCCTCTTTGTCATTTAACACATGCATATGTTGTTTTTAAAAGGGCAGTTAGTTAGTTCTTTGGATACCATATACATATACACACACACACAAATATATATTTTAATATATATTTATATAATCCACAATTGAGTATTAAAAATACTTATAAGAGGGAGGAACATTTAGAAAAAAATGGGGTTTTGACAATTTCCCATTGTTATTCTACACAATTATTGCAACACTAACACTAACCCACTTATTCCAAGTAGCTACTAAAAAAGTTTCCCAGAAATAAAAAATGAAAAAAAGAAATCTGAGCAGTATAATGTGATGGTCAGAACAATAAGACATTAGCCTGCAGGCATTTGTAGAAAAAAGGAAGACAGCGCTACAAAGTAATATTAATAAAAATAAATATAAATGATAAATGCGTATAAATACACCAAAAAACACACACAATTTGGAGGGTATAAAAATATATAAATTTAATAAATATAAAAATAAGTAAAATAGATACACACAGAACCACCTTAGTTGAGGTGGGAATACAGTATACAAATGAATTGAATTGTAATTAAGCAATAAGGATATGCTAGTAACAAATACAAGTAAATACTACAAGGACAAAACCAAATAAGAACAATAGTCACAACAGGTAGATAGTACACACCTTTGAAGAGAGACCGTTTGGGACAATGCTGGACTCAGAACAGTGAATGAATCCGGTGCGAAGAAAGAAGCCTGGCCAGGTCTTTTCGCAAAGAGAACAGGACGCCAAAAAAGGGACGCGTTTCGAAAAAACTTCTTCAGCCTTTGGCGTCCAGCATGTCTCAAAACGGGTCTCTGACTGTTTAAATAGACCGCTTCTAATTGCAAACAGCGGTGAAACCAGGAAGTATGACGTAATCGCGTAGTAACGCGACGACGTCATAACGTTGCGACGCCAACGTCATCTCCATAACAACACATCGAGACCACACAGAGCCGGCATAGTGTGGTGTCGATCGGTGTACAGAGAGGGCGTTAGCGGCGGTACATATTAAAAACAGAAAAAACAGAAAAAACTTGATACATACAAAAATAAAAAGTTATATGCACAGTGTATACACGAACAGTGTTCCATAAAAACATATACAGGGATCTACTCCATACACAATGATCATCCACACTTCATGAAAAACATCCAAATATACATATATGGATGACATGCATAAAAATGCTTCAAAGTGGATAGAAGTATACAAACATATATATATATATATACATATAGCACAGAGACCAACAAAACAGTGATACATAAGTCTAATCCAGGAATGGCACTAGGTCAAAATTGTCGTTAAGACCCTTAGGGACCAGGGTATTTAAGGTGAGGATCCAAAAAGTCTCTCTTTTACAGAGAGTCTTGAGTCTGTCACCCTTGCGTGGACCTAAAATAACATGCTCAATTGCCATTGCCTTTAGTTTTTTGTCATTTCGCTGGTGTACATCCAAAAAATGTTTAGACAGAATATGCTTTTCGAAACCTCTTCTGATATTATACCTATGTTCAGAAAGGCGTTTTTTAAAAGTTCTACTAGTCCTACCTATATATTGGAGGCCACATGGGCATTCCAACAGATAGATAACGAACTTTGTATTACAGGATATATGTCTCTTGATAGGATACTTTGTAGTTGTGGCATTGTCTATAAAGAAATTTGATTTTCTGGGACAGACTGTACAGTGATCACAAGTGCCGCATCTATACCACCCTTTTATGCCAGACAGAAAATTACACTTTTTAGATTTTTCTTTAAATTTATCTGATATGTCTGTCGGGGCTAGGATGTTCTTAATATTAGTATTACGTCTACAGATAATCCTTCCTCTATCTGGCAACATGGGGGCCAGGATAGGATCTCCCTTAAGAATGTGCCAGTGTCGGTTAAGGATTTCTTTTATCTTGCCAGTCTTGTCTGAAAAAGTAGTGACAAGACTGGAACCAAAGGTGTTTGGAAATGAGTTGTCACTGCTGTCGTTTTGACATGGCCTGCATTTATCCACAATGGGGCAGCCATTAAGAGATGCAATTTTGAACTTCTTGTTGTTCTTTTTAGGGTTCTGACTACCATTTAAAAATAGGGTTCTATCCTTCGATCTAATATCATTCAGAGTGTTGTCTACCAATTTTTCACTGTACCCCTTTGTGCAGGCAGGCATTGACTACACTTAAGTTAATATATATATATATATTTAAAAAAAAACTTTGGAATGACAAAATAAATAAAAAAATGGGGACATAAAATGAGAAAATGAAAATAGTATATAATATAACTTGTCCACAGAACACACCACTATTTAGTAGTAATGGTTCACCTTGACAATGGCGCTGGTACACAGAAACTGTTTGGGGCTTGGTGGTTATATTGGCAAGTTTGTTCCATCTTTACACTGCTGAAGGTTGAATCTCCATTTACTGGTGTCCTGCCCTTTACAAAAAAAGGTTGGATTAGGCGCATTTGTGTCAAATATATTTATATATTTATATATATATCTGGCTCACTTGTTTAGCCAAGTGCGTATTGTGAAAATAAAATGTGCACCATATGACCACCAGGAAGGACACTGATCATAGCAATAAAATGTGACAGCATTTGTACAGGAACTACTGGAATTCACTGTTATCACTCATATCTCACTTTGTGTACCTCACAATCAGTGTGTGAGGTACAGGGAGGGACTTATTTATAAACATTGATTTTGTCAAGTGATTGCCTGTAATTATCTGTGATTTTTTCATCATAGAGATCACATTACCGCCTGATGTCCAATTGGGTCCAGGAATACTGCCTTGCTTGCGATGCAGATTCATGGACCCGAAAAATCATGGATTGTGGTGTCTATGGACCACACAATGATCTTTATTGGAGGGACAGGTTATTACATCATTTGTAAAATAGTAGTTACAAATAATGCTGAGATAGGTTGTTCATGCTTTGGAACAATGTCCATAGCCTCATTAAAATAGCCTCAAATACACTCAGAATTCAATTAACTATTTTCGGTAGTAAATCACCCAACATAAATAAGCAATAAAGTAGCTTACATCTAAAATGGAGATATGCAGCACAAAAGATGATCACAGGCGATGGTTCTCAAAAACAGGTCCCACGCCAATAGTAAAATCCAAGTGAAGACAATGTTCCAGAAAATAGAATAAAAAGTAATAAAAGGTCCGCAGTACAATGAATCACGCTACGCGTTTCGCCTTCCTGAGGCTTCCTCCTGGCGTGTGATTCTTGTACTGATGTGTGGTTTTTTAAATATTCGCGCTCCTTCACTTCCGGGTTTGTCTCTTCTGTGATGTCATCTTACCTCCGTCGCATAGTGAGATTTCTCCCGTCAGAAATCTCACTATGCGACGGAGGTAAGATGACATCACAGAAGAGACAAACCCGGAAGTGAAGGAGCGCGAATATTTAAAGACCACACATCAGTACAAGAATCACACGCCAGGAGGAAGCCTCAGGAAGGCGAAACGCGGAGCTTGATTCATTGTACTGCGGACCTTTTATTACTTTTTATTCTATTTTCTGGAACATTGTCTTCACTTGGATTTTACTATTGGCGTGGGACCTGTTTTTGAGAACCATCGCCTGTGATCATCTTTTGTGCTGCATATCTCCATTTTAGATGTAAGCTACTTTATTGCTTTATTAAAATCTTGTATTTCATCATATACTTATGGTTCTTTTCATCTATTTCTACACAAAACATCCACTGGACGAGGAATAAGAGGACCACACAAGAAACTACAGATAAGATTTCCTTCTTCTTTTGTTTGTGAGTGCACTATTTACCTGCACAAGATTACTCCATGTCTAGACTATATTACACTATGGTCTTTGTGTTTTTTTTATCTTTTTTAAGATACTGACTGTACATCGTCATATAAGGGTTACCTACTATAAGGCAATTATCAGATTTCCTTTATTTCACTGGTGTTTGTCACATAGCGCACCTACCACTTTGTTTTGTATTTATTGTATGTCTTTCACGTGTGTTTTGCAGAGATACACATAGGCTGGTGCTGCTGTGATACAGATTAAGCGCTGGCCTTTCTTCACTAGCCAACATAAATAAGCGTTTGAGATTTTGATCTATTTTGCACTCGCTTTTGGTTTCATTTAAAAAATGAAATGCAAAATGTATTCATTTTTAGTTAAAAATGTAATTCTTCCACACATTTCACATGTTTATGTATTAGGCAAAAAGAAAAAACACTTAAAACAACAATTTTATTTTGTTATATATTAAAAAAGAAGGTGGGAAACCACCAGCAGCATGAGAGACAAGAGTGTGCCTCAGGCAAAAAATATATATATATATAGATAGACAGGCACAGGTTTATACCCTAGTAGATGGTTCACACACACACACACACACACACACACACACACACACACATACAATAGTAAATATAATGAAGAAAACGGTAAGGTAAGTAAGATATATTAGAGTCATATATCATACCACTCTCAAAAATATAATAATAATTAAAAAAAAGAAGAAATAGTAAATACACATGTTTATGTATAATTATTAGAAAAATACTCAAAAGACAGCACTTAGTACATATATAACATTTAATAATTTAATTAACATATCTCAAATAAAAAAAATAAATAGAGACACAACTAACAAGGTACATAGAATATACACAAAAAGTAGATCAACATAAAACTACATACAATATAAAATCATATCAAATAAAAATACATTTTAATAAACATAATTCTATTGGTATGAAACAATTTCAGCACTAGAGGTACTTAACATATTGGTGACCAAAAAAAAGTCTTAGTACAAAAGAAACCTAGGCAAGTATTGCTCTGAACTGTAATATTGCTGTATCTATCTATCTATCTATCTATCTATCTATCTATCTATCTATCTATATATATATATATATATATATATATATATATATATATATAAAATCCAAAACAGAAAAAGAATGCACTCACAGGGCTTCTAAAGACAGTCATTCAGGTTTTAATGCAGGATGATCGTCAGCATAGTTTTTTCAGCGACGTTTCAGGCTGTTAAGCCTTTTGTCAAGCACTCCAAATGAGAACAAACAAACAAACATATATACACATCTAATCAAACACTTACCAGCAGCAGCTGGAGAAACACCCTTCCCACACCACGATGTGTCAATCAATTAGCAGGGTGTGGTACGTGGTAAGTAAGTTTGCGTTCCATCTTGCGTGTCACTTATGCCTACCCGTTGCTAAGCGGCGCTGTGAAGGCGTCTAGTAATCCAGCGCGTGAGCGTGTATATGGACAGAGGCTAAAGCCACATAATGACACCGGGAGGTAGTGCAAAGGCATGACTATGTGTCTGGGAGGCATACTGTTAAGCCAAGTGCACTAGCTGAGCACCCGGTCAGTGACTGGGGATTCACTGCACCGGAGCTGTGTCTAGATCCAGACACAGCTGTACCTACCGTGTCAGAGACTAGAAGGGGTTGGCTAATGTGCGCGATTCCCCCAATGGGAGAGACTAATACAAAGCAGACTTGGAAGGCTGTTGATAAAATACTTACTATCTCTAATTGGGATGTAGTGGGCATGTTGAAACTACATAACCGGGTACCCTGTAACATGTTAGCATATATAAGTGGTAACATAATATAAAGAAAAAAAGAAAAAAAGAGAAAGAGAGTGATAATATCCAATAGTGTGTAAACTGTGGGAGAATAGAGAAAAGAGCAATGCACGTTCAAAGAGAAAAGAAGGAAAAACAAAAAAGGGAGAAAAAAAACAAAAGAAACCTTAAAAAGAACGAAAAACAGAATGAACCAAACAAGGTGAAATATAGATATGTAGATCAAATATACATGATAGCGAAAAACAGAGACAACAACCTAAATAAAAAAATAAAATAATAGCAGAAATAAGCAAAAATAAGCAAAAAGTCCAGAACATTGATTATGAGAGCAATCTGATGATAAGAGAAATCCCAAACCCAGGGACCAAAAATGAAAAAAATTGAAAACGGGTGAAAACACCTTTTTAAAGTCCAACAGTGTGTCCAGGGGCCACTGGGTGTGGAGCATCTGGGGTGCATCCCCACCATAGTTGTTTGTGACGACTCTCAAAGGATAGTCCAGTTCGCATCTACTAAGCTCTTGACGGGAGGAATGGGTGGAAAAGTAGTTGTTCATTTAAGCCTCTTGGGGCTACTGTGTCCAGTGTGAAAATCCATTTACACTCACGTTGGAGAAGAAGTTTTGCTCTATCACCCCCCCTCGGGAGTGGAGGTATATGATCGATGACAATGAATCGGAGTTGTGATAAAGAGTGTCGTTTTTCAAAAAAATGTTTGGCCACTGGCTTGTCTGTCACCTTGTCTCGATAGGCTGTTCGTATTGATGAACGATGGCCTCTGATCCGATCCCTGACAGTCATAATTGTTTTGCCAACGTATGATAGACCACATGGGCACGTTATCAGGTATATTACGAATTCAGTTGTACAGGTAATACGATGGTTGATTTTATATTGGTGTCCTGTGTGAGGATGTGAGAAATGTGTACCGGATACCATATGGGAACAAGTCACACATCCAAGGCAGCGGTAACAGCCTGTACGTTGGTATTGAGTATTAAGTGAATAGCAATGTGTTGGATCTGACTTGACTAATCTATCTCGTAGATTCGTCCCACGTTTGTAACAAAGCATCGGTGGTGTATCCACTATTCTGGGCAGCGTATTGTCGCCCGTTAAGATATTCCAGTTGTGTGTGATCACTTCTTTTACAGACGGAGAGGAAACATGGAACTTCGTCGGGAAGACTATCCGGGATTGTTTTGCTTCATGTTGATGTATAGGTACATATTTGAGTGCTTTGGCAAGAGCTCGTTGTACGTCAGGACGTGGGTAACCTCTCTCATGAAATCTTTTGGCCATTTGATCCAATTGTGTTCTCATATTCATGGGATCCGAGTTGTTCCTGATTACTCGTAGGAATTGTGAGTAAGGTAATGATTTTTTTAACGGCGGAGGATGAAAGCTATTAAAGTGTAGTAAGGTATTCCGATCGGTAGCCTTCCTATACAAGGTATAGCCCAATCTGTCTTGATTTGTATAGATCAGTACATCCAAGAACTGTATTCGTTCAGTTGAAAAATCCATAGTGAATCTTATAGGTGACGATATCTGGTTCAGAGTCGTCAGCATCGACTGTAAGTGTTCTGCTGTTGATGTCCATACCAAAAATATGTCATCTACAAACCGATTGTACATTAAAATATGTGTTGCATACTTAGAGATGATATGTTGCATTTCATATACATACATAAACATGTTTGCATACGTGGGTGCCATCGCTGCTCCCATGGATGTACCAGATGTCTGTATATAGTATTTGTGTTCAAATTTGAAAAAATTATTCGATAAACAGAAGAAGAGCATCTGACACAAAAATTCAACGGGAGGTCCCGTGTAAGTAGTCGACTGAGAAAGGAGTGTCCTCACTGCCTCCACTCCTTGATCATGGGGTATCACTGTGTACAGACTCGAGACATCCATTGTGACTAGCAGGATTTCAGATGTAGGTAGTTTAATGTCCCTTAACTTCTGCAGAAAGTCAGGAGTATCTTTCAAGCATGTAGTCAACTGGAGAGCCGTCTCCTTAAGGTGAAAATCGATCCATTGAGTGATCGGCTCCAATAGGCTGCCTTTCGCCGATACAATTGGTCTTCCTGGGGGTTTCCTTGGGTTTTTGTGGATTTTAGGTAGAGTGTAGATAACCGGGCAGATCGGAAATTTCTGATGTAAGAATTGGTGCGTATGGTCATCAATGTATAGGTGTTGTTGAGCATCAGACAGCAGATTAGTTATTGCCTGTTGGACATTCGGAGTGGGGTCTCGAGATGTACTGCGGTAGGTGTCTCTATCTTGTAATTGTCGAAGGATCTCTCCCCGGTAGTCTGCATAGTTTTGTATGACAATAGCACCGCCTTTATCGGCTGGGCGGATAATTATCTGTGGGTCTTTTGCCAAACACTGAAGTGCATATGTTTCATCTTTTGTTAAATTGTATTCTGTTCCAACGGGGCTGGTACATATTTCACGGATTTGTCTCTCTGTGATATTGGAATATGTTTTCAGCGCAATGTTTTTGGTGTATGGATCGAATTGGCTCTTCAATTTGAATGGTGCTACAGCTCCGTTCTGTGTAGGTGCACGGTGGAAGAATTCTTTTAATCTTAGAGATCTATTAAACTTGTAGAGGTCAATCTCTTGTTCAAAATGGTTAGGAAGATTCGTGGGTACAAACGATAGTCCCTTCGAGAGAAGGCTTGTTTCAGCTGGAGATAGGGCTCTATCAGAGAGGTTGAAAATGGGTTCTAATGTTTGGAGATCGGGGGTTTGCTTCTTAATGGGGTGTAGTTTCCCCTTCTGCCCACGTCTTGTGTGTGGTCTCTTCCTCGATCTCGTTGTGCTCTGGTTAATACACCTAAGGTCGGCCACTCTGTCGAATTTGTTTGATCTAAAAAAGATGGGAGTGGTTTGGTTCGCGGATTTATTGCTTCTGCATCTGAGGCTGAGTCCCCTGAGGACACATCTATTGTCGTTACTGATGGTTTCTTGATTCTCATGCGTTCTCTCCTCACACCTCGGTTTTGTGATTCCCCACTGCGTCCACTGAGCCAATGATAGACGTTGTGATACTGGTAATCATTATTAACTTGTGTCATTTTTTGTCGTTTGAATCTAATGATTTCATTCTTGTATTGTAGTACTTCTTCCTGAAGTTTATTCATCATGTCTGTGGCTGGTGTGGACGATAATGCAGTAGCTTTCATGGTTTGTATTTCTGTTAATTTATTTCGTACCTCTGTAAGTTCCTTAGTTATTTCTTCAATGACCAGGATCAATAAATCCATAGAGCATTTATTTAGAATGCCTATCCACCTTCTACAAAATTCGGGGTTGGTTCGGCCAATGGTTGGTATATTTCTGACCCTAAAACCTCTCGGTATCCTTTTTGCTTTAAAATAGTCAGACAAAAACAGGCCATGTAGATCTAAATCTGTTTCCCTCTTTTTCAGTTTAAGGATATCAATATATACATCTTTGATGGTCTCGGTGCTGGGCAGGTCCAGCTGAGTTTCAGACCATAGAGCGCTAGCAGCCTCTGCATCCGAGATCTGAATGGTCTCGGCTTGCTCCAACAGAGCGCCTGCTCTCCCTAAAAAATCTTCCATGTGGGTGTTATGTTTCGCCGTGCTCGCTGGAGTGATGAGCTACGGATATAGTAAACAATCAGACAAAAATCTAAATATAGCAAGGCAAGCTTGCTACTAAATAACAATTTGCGGTGCTGTGTACAGACACTGATGAGGTGTGAAAACGTCGCTGAAAAAACTATGCTGACGATCATCCTGCATTAAAACCTGAATGACTGTCTTTAGAAGCCCTGTGAGTGCATTCTTTTTCTGTTTTGGATTTTGTAGATTGATGTGGATTGCACCCAGGCAAGTTTTGGCATTTTTTATGACTTAAATTGGGCAGAGTGCTGGTACTTTGGATCGATATACTAGTTGTAGACACCTCATCAGTGTCTGTACACAGCACCGCAAATTGTTATTTAGTAGCAAGCTTGCCTTGCTATATTTAGATTTTTGTCTGATTGTTTACTATATCCGTAGCTCATCACTCCAGCGAGCACGGCGAAACATAACACCCACATGGAAGATTTTTTAGGGAGAGCAGGCGCTCTGTTGGAGCAAGCCGAGACCATTCAGATCTCGGATGCAGAGGCTGCTAGCGCTCTATGGTCTGAAACTCAGCTGGACCTGCCCAGCACCGAGACCATCAAAGATGTATATATTGATATCCTTAAACTGAAAAAGAGGGAAACAGATTTAGATCTACATGGCCTGTTTTTGTCTGACTATTTTAAAGCAAAAAGGATACCGAGAGGTTTTAGGGTCAGAAATATACCAACCATTGGCCGAACCAACCCCGAATTTTGTAGAAGGTGGATAGGCATTCTAAATAAATGCTCTATGGATATATTGATCCTGGTCATTGAAGAAATAACTAAGGAACTTACAGAGGTACGAAATAAATTAACAGAAATACAAACCATGAAAGCTACTGCATTATCGTCCACACCAGCCACAGACATGATGAATAAACTTCAGGAAGAAGTACTACAATACAAGAATGAAATCATTAGATTCAAACGACAAAAAATGACACAAGTTAATAATGATTACCAGTATCACAACGTCTATCATTGGCTCAGTGGACGCAGTGGGGAATCACAAAACCGAGGTGTGAGGAGAGAACGCATGAGAATCAAGAAACCATCAGTAACGACAATAGATGTGTCCTCAGGGGACTCAGCCTCAGATGCAGAAGCAATAAATCCGCGAACCAAACCACTCCCATCTTTTTTAGATCAAACAAATTCGACAGAGTGGCCGACCTTAGGTGTATTAACCAGAGCACAACGAGATCGAGGAAGAGACCACACACAAGACGTGGGCAGAAGGGGAAACTACACCCCATTAAGAAGCAAACCCCCGATCTCCAAACATTAGAACCCATTTTCAACCTCTCTGATAGAGCCCTATCTCCAGCTGAAACAAGCCTTCTCTCGAAGGGACTATCGTTTGTACCCACGAATCTTCCTAACCATTTTGAACAAGAGATTGACCTCTACAAGTTTAATAGATCTCTAAGATTAAAAGAATTCTTCCACCGTGCACCTACACAGAACGGAGCTGTAGCACCATTCAAATTGAAGAGCCAATTCGATCCATACACCAAAAACATTGCGCTGAAAACATATTCCAATATCACAGAGAGACAAATCCGTGAAATATGTACCAGCCCCGTTGGAACAGAATACAATTTAACAAAAGATGAAACATATGCACTTCAGTGTTTGGCAAAAGACCCACAGATAATTATCCGCCCAGCCGATAAAGGCGGTGCTATTGTCATACAAAACTATGCAGACTACCGGGGAGAGATCCTTCGACAATTACAAGATAGAGACACCTACCGCAGTACATCTCGAGACCCCACTCCGAATGTCCAACAGGCAATAACTAATCTGCTGTCTGATGCTCAACAACACCTATACATTGATGACCATACGCACCAATTCTTACATCAGAAATTTCCGATCTGCCCGGTTATCTACACTCTACCTAAAATCCACAAAAACCCAAGGAAACCCCCAGGAAGACCAATTGTATCGGCGAAAGGCAGCCTATTGGAGCCGATCACTCAATGGATCGATTTTCACCTTAAGGAGACGGCTCTCCAGTTGACTACATGCTTGAAAGATACTCCTGACTTTCTGCAGAAGTTAAGGGACATTAAACTACCTACATCTGAAATCCTGCTAGTCACAATGGATGTCTCGAGTCTGTACACAGTGATACCCCATGATCAAGGAGTGGAGGCAGTGAGGACACTCCTTTCTCAGTCGACTACTTACACGGGACCTCCCGTTGAATTTTTGTGTCAGATGCTCTTCTTCTGTTTATCGAATAATTTTTTCAAATTTGAACACAAATACTATATACAGACATCTGGTACATCCATGGGAGCAGCGATGGCACCCACGTATGCAAACATGTTTATGTATGTATATGAAATGCAACATATCATCTCTAAGTATGCAACACATATTTTAATGTACAATCGGTTTGTAGATGACATATTTTTGGTATGGACATCAACAGCAGAACACTTACAGTCGATGCTGACGACTCTGAACCAGATATCGTCACCTATAAGATTCACTATGGATTTTTCAACTGAACGAATACAGTTCTTGGATGTACTGATCTATACAAATCAAGACAGATTGGGCTATACCTTGTATAGGAAGGCTACCGATCGGAATACCTTACTACACTTTAATAGCTTTCATCCTCCGCCGTTAAAAAAATCATTACCTTACTCACAATTCCTACGAGTAATCAGGAACAACTCGGATCCCATGAATATGAGAACACAATTGGATCAAATGGCCAAAAGATTTCATGAGAGAGGTTACCCACGTCCTGACGTACAACGAGCTCTTGCCAAAGCACTCAAATATGTACCTATACATCAACATGAAGCAAAACAATCCCGGATAGTCTTCCCGACGAAGTTCCATGTTTCCTCTCCGTCTGTAAAAGAAGTGATCACACACAACTGGAATATCTTAACGGGCGACAATACGCTGCCCAGAATAGTGGATACACCACCGATGCTTTGTTACAAACGTGGGACGAATCTACGAGATAGATTAGTCAAGTCAGATCCAACACATTGCTATTCACTTAATACTCAATACCAACGTACAGGCTGTTACCGCTGCCTTGGATGTGTGACTTGTTCCCATATGGTATCCGGTACACATTTCTCACATCCTCACACAGGACACCAATATAAAATCAACCATCGTATTACCTGTACAACTGAATTCGTAATATACCTGATAACGTGCCCATGTGGTCTATCATACGTTGGCAAAACAATTATGACTGTCAGGGATCGGATCAGAGGCCATCGTTCATCAATACGAACAGCCTATCGAGACAAGGTGACAGACAAGCCAGTGGCCAAACATTTTTTTGAAAAACGACACTCTTTATCACAACTCCGATTCATTGTCATCGATCATATACCTCCACTCCCGAGGGGGGGTGATAGAGCAAAACTTCTTCTCCAACGTGAGTGTAAATGGATTTTCACACTGGACACAGTAGCCCCAAGAGGCTTAAATGAACAACTACTTTTCCACCCATTCCTCCCGTCAAGAGCTTAGTAGATGCGAACTGGACTATCCTTTGAGAGTCGTCACAAACAACTATGGTGGGGATGCACCCCAGATGCTCCACACCCAGTGGCCCCTGGACACACTGTTGGACTTTAAAAAGGTGTTTTCACCCGTTTTCAATTTTTTTCATTTTTGGTCCCTGGGTTTGGGATTTCTCTTATCATCAGATTGCTCTCATAATCAATGTTCTGGACTTTTTGCTTATTTTTGCTTATTTCTGCTATTATTTTATTTTTTTATTTAGGTTGTTGTCTCTGTTTTTCGCTATCATGTATATTTGATCTACATATCTATATTTCACCTTGTTTGGTTCATTCTGTTTTTCGTTCTTTTTAAGGTTTCTTTTGTTTTTTTTTTTTCTCCCTTTTTTGTTTTTCCTTCTTTTCTCTTTGAACGTGCATTGCTCTTTTCTCTATTCTCCCACAGTTTACACACTATTGGATATTATCACTCTCTTTCTCTTTTTTTCTTTTTTTCTTTATATTATGTTACCACTTATATATGCTAACATGTTACAGGGTACCCGGTTATGTAGTTTCAACATGCCCACTACATCCCAATTAGAGATAGTAAGTATTTTATCAACAGCCTTCCAAGTCTGCTTTGTATTAGTCTCTCCCATTGGGGGAATCGCGCACATTAGCCAACCCCTTCTAGTCTCTGACACGGTAGGTACAGCTGTGTCTGGATCTAGACACAGCTCCGGTGCAGTGAATCCCCAGTCACTGACCGGGTGCTCAGCTAGTGCACTTGGCTTAACAGTATGCCTCCCAGACACATAGTCATGCCTTTGCACTACCTCCCGGTGTCATTATGTGGCTTTAGCCTCTGTCCATATACACGCTCACGCGCTGGATTACTAGACGCCTTCACAGCGCCGCTTAGCAACGGGTAGGCATAAGTGACACGCAAGATGGAACGCAAACTTACTTACCACGTACCACACCCTGCTAATTGATTGACACATCGTGGTGTGGGAAGGGTGTTTCTCCAGCTGCTGCTGGTAAGTGTTTGATTAGATGTGTATATATGTTTGTTTGTTTGTTCTCATTTGGAGTGCTTGACAAAAGGCTTAACAGCCTGAAACGTCGCTGAAAAAACTATGCTGACGATCATCCTGCATTAAAACCTGAATGACTGTCTTTAGAAGCCCTGTGAGTGCATTCTTTTTCTGTTTTGGATTTTGTAGATTGATGTGGATTGCACCCAGGCAAGTTTTGGCATTTTTTATGACTTAAATTGGGCAGAGTGCTGGTACTTTGGATCGATATATATATATATATATATATATATATATATATTGAGTAGTGCTTGACAAAGGGCAGTGATCCTGCCCGAAATGTCGCTGTAATATGTAATATGTAATAATTAAAGTTCTTGTTTACGATTTTGCCCCGAGAGTGTGATCAGATTTTTTGGGGATACATGGATATGGAGACGTGACCGGCACCCCGGGTGATTGAATTTATATGACTAAGAAAAGGTTCAGTGCTAATACGTTTGGGAGACACACACACACACACACACACACATCATTATAATTAAATATTAGGTTGAGTGATTGAAAGAGAAGTGCAGATCCAGAGAATCTGAATCCTTTCTCCAATACCTGTGTACCATGGCCAGTGGGTAATATTTAATATTGGTGATGTAGGTTGTCCAAATCCCTAACTCCTCCACGGCACTGGTGATTTAGTGTCCCCGAGCACATAGAGAAATCTGGAGTTGGAACTAGAGGGGGGCTATCTATACCACCAGTACTATTAATTTAATTATTACTCCTATACCATTGAATCGAGAAGAGATGGGAACTGGACTTGACATATGCTGACTGGGTGTCATAATACTGCAGAGGGCACCATCTATTCACTAAAAGAAGAGTTGCATATGAGGTGAGCTGAGATGATATGAACCATCTCACCATTTTAACTATACATTGTCCAGGGACAATCTTGGGGAGTTTCCCCCACTAAGCAAACTCATTAGGATTGTCCCTGCATAATCTGTACCACTACTAACTGACTTTAAGCCAAGGGAATAAATACATGTTTGCCTAATAATATTCTTGGTCATTTGACCGGTGGAATGGAGGTCCTCCTGGTTTGTAATAAGTTATATATATTTTGTTAGATGGGTTGTAAACATGATTCTGTATCCCCCTTGCCCCACTGGTGAGATTAAATGTTCATCTCCTCATCTCACCTGCAAGTCCCCTTTCAGTGAATAGACCCCAGTGTTTACAGTTACAATCAGAGATAATCTTCACAGGTATTGTATATGCATTTCATATAATTCCCCATGTACCCGAAATTAAACAATCGATCCTACTCTACTCTATTTTTATCTGATTCACCTATCTTTAATACAAGGTGATGATTGTATTCAGCATTTACTATATTGTAATTTAAATGCAATAAACTCTAACAATTTATTGCCACTTCTCTACAGAGAGAATTTGCAAGAATGTGAGCAGAATGTAAAATAAGAATAAAATATAATTGAAATGCACTTATGAATCTCATTTTAATACTCTGTAATACAGACAGGGAATGTATAGAAATTCCAAATGTGCGTAAATCAAATACATTCTTCCAACCAATGAAATTTAAAAGCCTCTTTGTTTCCTCGTTAGCTAAATGCAACATGAGTCCACTTAACATCATTGAAAAAAATAACATAATTATATTCTTAACCTTTCATGTTTCTATTTAAACATCACATGCTAATCATGTGTGCTCAGCAAGAATCTTCTCTTTTTTCTCTGTTCAATCAACCTTTTCACTTGGAAAAAAAGAATGATTAAAGGACTATAAATTAAATAAAACAAGATGTAATCCCACATTATCATTACTAAAGACCATGCTTATTATATTTTATACAAATTAGAACATGTGTTCTATATGGTATATGAACTTGATCATCTTTTATTTCATTTTTTTCATACATCAGAAAATGATTCATGGATTTTCAGGAGGTTTTAAAAGAACTTTGATGCTTGAGTGTTATTGTGCAATTTAGATAACAGGAAGGTATTTTTTCTTGACTAGGAAGCTTTTAAATATGACTTTATATGAAAAAAAGATTTCTTCTTATGCAAAGGTACAGCAAGTAGTTATAAAAATATTGAACTGACATGTAAGGGCACCAGACAATGACATAAGACTAATTGTCCTAAACAGGGTTGCTACAGGTACAAGAAACACACATAATAACAATTAATAACAAATGAAATAATCCACTGACTTCAAACCTAGGGAATATGTACTTTTTTTTCCTAATAATGTGCTTCGTCATTTGAGTGGTGGAATGGAGGTCCTTCTATTTTTGGATATGTTTGCCTCTCACATTTGCCTGAATTGTCTTTTCAACAGTTATATACATTCTGTTAGATGGGTTGTAAACATATTTCTGTATCCCCCATTCCCTAACCCATGTGCAGTCAGGTTGAAGAGTAACATTACTGAGCAGAGGAACATTGATCACCCTGTGTTCCTTCTTCCCATCCCCTGGAAGTCCCAGTCCCTAGATTTACTGTTGTGACATGAAGTTGCCTTGTAAGTTTGGGAATTGCCATGTATAGATATGTTTACACAGTAACATGTATTTTTTTTTATATACTGCTATTACAGCTCTTGTGGTATAACAATACCGGCGATGTTATGCCTGCATTACTTAGCATTACTTAACCGGTTATTGTTCACTGTCAACAGCTGTTAGGATATATCATGTCACATGTCTCACAGTACCATTTCATGTCCACAGTGTGGATGGGAATATTGGCTCCACATTAGCCACAATCCTCCCCTAGACTTTAATGGGGATTTCAAGACAACCATTTTAGTTGGTTAAAGTTGGAATTCATTTGACTGCTGAAATGTTAGCCCCGGATTTTGCCATAATGGCTAAAGTTTGGACCGATTAAGTTTGATGTTTCCTGAATTTCCAGATTTAAAGGGTCATTCAGATCATTAAAATTATTCTGTTTAAAACAAAATTCAGAACTTCAGAAGATGGATTCACAGCTACCTCAATTAATCCTTCAATCACACAGCTAGACTAGAGCTGGCTCATTTTTTATTTTCTACATTACAGAATAAACAATAATTTGGTGACAGAGTCCCTTAAAATGTTCTCAGGGCACACTAGTAAGAACCCAGCATTATGTAAGTGCATTGTCAGGACATAACTACAGATAAGGTTTATAATGGGAACATTATGTAACCGTGGATCTTTGTAAGCAGAGTTGATGCTTGTGAACAGCACATTTATATACTATTTCTAAAGAAAACCCTCTATCAATCAATATACTCATTGAAAAGCATTATTCTGTAACAACATCACCAACAGGATCAATGTAAATAAAGCATTGTCATTTTGCCGAATATCGCAGAACAACCTCTTTTATGCAATTTACCTTTTACTCTTTATTGTCCTTTAATAGTAGACTCAGAATATTATTTTCTGCGTGATTTCCCCTGGTTGTATCACATTTTATAATCCACATGTGCTTTTATTGCTTGAGTGTAGAGCACAGGGGTCTTTTGTAACATGTTATATTTGTTTATTGACATGTCTCTAGATGACAGAATCAAGCATTCATTCCCAACCTCTCCTGTTGAGATGCAATTATTAAAAGCTAAAACATTGAAAAGTATGTTCAGTATCTTTAAAAAGTCAACGTGTATTTGCCAAAATTTTAATCCACCACTGCTATTATTTAAGAGCCCTGTTAAATGATTTTAATAATTTACTATATATTATCACTTTGAAATGTATATACACTTCCACAAATGTGTGATACATTATCATATTGATATTATTATTCAAGTTATCATGGGGCAATTTTAATTAGCGTCACATTACACTGAGCAGGTCTCATAGCCTAGAACATATTTTGTGATTGTCAAGGATTAATGTGCATTTTGCAATATTACTAACAACTGCTGGGAAATGATAGACTTTTGGGGTGTGTGTATGTATGAATAATTTCATTTTATAATGTGAATGGTGGAAACAAGCAGGATGTTTTTTGGTTATGCAGATGAAAAATCACAGTAGCAAATCTCAATAAAAATATTCATTCTTAAAGAGAGAAATGTTTGATGTCAGTGGGTTCAATCTAACAATTGGAGGTTACGGGATGGAATTATCTGCTGGCAATGTCCAGCCTGGAAACAGTAAGCACAACAATTTGAAGGGGAATATGACAGGCAATCCTTCTCCTCAATAAACGGCATCAAATAAATCCTTGAAATACTTAATTTTATCAGCAGTTAGTACTGGTCAGATAGAAAAATACCACCTGATGAAGCACAAAGGGGCGAAACAGTTTGTGTGGTTACACCCAGTAAGTAAAAGTGAATTGACACTACGGAGTCTGCAGAGGGACGTTGACGCCTGTTTGAGCAACGGCTCCCTTTTTTTCAGCATTTATGAACATCTTATGGAGCAGAGTATGCCCAGTCATCAGGAGTTAGATAGTTATTTGAAATGTAAGAGATATTACATTTGTTGTATGTTAAAGCATTGTCATACATTTTAACCCCTGCTCTTCCTGGTCTTTTCAATTATACTCTAAGGTGTAAGACCTATCGCTGTTATTATCAATGGTCCGTGCTGACGGTGGTCTCACCAAAAAAAGTGAGTGTCACTCCAGGAGTGTTTTGGTATACACTAAAATGGATTTTCACCACATTACCTTTTCTCTCCATTTTTGTTTTAATTTAGCATCCCTGAAAAAAACATGGAGGAAATTATTCCCATGCTAATTTAAGTATTTCATGCGTATTTATATTTGGTGATAGTGCCATGCATACACAAAATGTATCTATGTATTCCACAGATCAGAAAAATAACCTGTGGGGTGAAACACCTAAGCATGGGTGGAAAGTGTTAGGCATTTCACTCCTCGGGTTATTTTTCTGTTATGCCCGCTATTTATTGCTGATTATGAAATCAAGTACTTCAAGGATTCATTTTTTCCCATGTATTGAGGAGGGTCATATTTCACTTCAAGTTGTATGAAATAAAGAATGTTACAGTTATGATTTACAAGAAACTGACTTGGCCTAAATTGTCATATGTATTGGTTATTTATGTTCATTTTTAGATACATACATTCAATAAAGTCTTGAGGAAAGAGGTGGGTTGCACCCAGATGCAGTATAACAAGTGACATAGAAACTTTCATATTGTTCTTTCCTAGGAAGAATTAGTAAGCAGATACTTAAGTATTGATGTATATCAGATACAGTTAAGTATTGATGTATATCGTTTTATGCCTGTCTGGTAAAAACACTAAATTGTATTGCTGTCATAGACTAAGATGGCTGTGGCTGGTTTAGTACTCAGATCATATGGCTAAATGGTTTCTGTATTGCCCAAGATGGCTGCAGGCCATTTTTCTTTGAAAATTGAACCTTTCAGATACAGCTTATTTATAGTAACAACACATTCACTTCACTAGTCATGCATGGTCTCTGGCATTGTACTATATCCTGTGATACCTGCTATATTTGCTTTACTGGCCTGTCTTTATTCGTGACCTTAAGTCTGCTTTCTGTGTTCATGACTTTGCTTGATTTCTCACTCAACTTGAATTCTCTTTTTGTCTGCTCTGAACTTTTTATATGTTACTGACTACTCTGGATGTTTCTGTGCTGGATTTTATCTTGTATTTGATTTCTGATACTTGGTCCCCTCCTGCTGTTCCATGAAACCCAGCCACCTGAGTAAACCATTTCCCTAGGGACTCTCAGGAAGTCATTGAACCTTGGGAGAAATGGCTTTGTGGTAAAAAAAAAACAAAAAAACCTCTTTAGAAGGATGCTGGGGACCTCAATATAACAGCTTGTTCAGAGTGATTTTCATACTAGGAGCAGATAAACTAATGTTAGTGTAACCTGTCTGCTACATTCCTTTGCAATGAAGAGCTGGTAGATCACAACTTGCTCTAATAAGAAGAGTTGAGCGGACACCTGGATGTTCGGGTTCGGCGGGTTCGGCCAAACTTCGGAACAAAGTCCGGGTTCGGGCTCGGAACTTTTGGCCACTAAAATGCCTCTAAAAAAGTCTTGGAAAGGGCTAGAGGGCTGCAAAAGGAAGTTAAATGGGGGTAAGAGTAGGACAAGTGCCCTGAAAGCAAATATGGATAGGGAAATAACTTCAAATAACGTAAAATACATACAAATTACAAATACAGCTGAGCCATAAAATAGCACTAGATGGAATCTTTGATTTTAGCTTTGGAAGAACATAAATCTAAATCTAAAGCATGGTTGCCAGGAGGATCAACAGAATTATCCATTTGAGAGAGGGTTGGAGTGCAGGGTATTCTCTTTCAGTTTATACTAAGTGACCCATAGGTTAAGGAGGCGGTGACCGTGGCGGTGTAGGTGGAAGCGGCGCTGGAGGAGGAGGAGGAGGTAGCCAGAATTTTTCAAAGTGCGCTGTATGCACAGTATTGGACTGTTCTATTTGACTCTCAGATATGAAGTGCACCGCAAGACGCAAATGTACTCTTTACCACCCAAAACTATTAGAATTTTTCAAAGTGCGCTGTAAGCACAGTATTTGGCAGTTCTATTTGACTCTCAGATATGAAGTGCACCGCAAGACGCAAATGTACTATTTACCACCAAAAACTATTAGAATTTTTCAGAGTGCGCTGTAAGCACAGTATTTGACGGTTCTATTTGACTCTCAGATATGAAGTGCACCGCAAGACGCAAATGTACTATTTACCACCAAAAACTATTAGAATTTTTAAAAGTGCGCTGTAAGCACAGTATTTGACGGTTCTATTTGACTCTCAGATATGAAGTGCACCGCAAGACGCAAATGTACTATTTACCACCAAAAACTATTAGAATTTTTCAAAGTGCGCTGTAAGCACAGTATTTGACGGTTTTATTTGACTCTCAGATGTAATACATGTAATGCTATTGTTATTCTATAAACCGAAATAGAGTCCCCATTCATACGAATAGGTCAATTCAAACCGACATTCGGTTTATATACTTTCGGTTTATGGAATACATGTAATGCTATTGGCTTTCTATACCGAAATAGAGTCCCCATTCATAAGAATAGACATAGACATTCGGTTTATAGACTTTCGGTTTATGGAATACATGTAATGCTATTGGCTTTCTATAAACCGAAATAGAGTCCCCATTCATAAGAATAGACATAGACATAGACATTTGGTTTATAGACTTTCAGTTTATGGAATACATGTAATGCTATTGCTAATCTATAAACCGAAATAGAGTCCCTATTCCTATGAATGGGGACTCTATTTTGGTTTATAGAAAGCCCATAGCATTACATACAATGTAATGGCCGAACCCCGAACTCCAACCTGAACATACAGTGAAATGTCCGTGTTCGGGTCCGGGGTCCAAAAACTGTAATGTTCGGTACGAACCCGAACAGTGCGGTTCGGGTTCGTTCAACACAACTAATAAGCTGTCCAAGCGGAGAACTATTTTAAACTGCACAAATTATCAAAGTGAAGCACAGACTTGCAAACCTGCTACTCTTCGACAATAAAAGTATCATTGTAACAATACTTCCCCTGTCAGTGACAGCACAATGTGTTGAATATTCACGCACTATCTGCACCTTTACCCTGCCTTGCCAGCACTTATGCCAGTCTTATTGACATCAGATGCTCTCTCAGTTAAGAGCTGCCTTACAAGGCTGAATACATCTCTTTAGTCCCCACATACATCACCCTGCTATTAACACAGTACCTGTATTAATGGGTATTTACAGTCCAAAGCCCAAATTAAGCACATCCTTCTGGGTTTTTTTTGTGCAAAATGGATCAAAGACTCTACTCTCACATAGCTTACCTTGAAGAAGGTGCTGTTTAAGCAACAACATGCGTCAGGCCTTTTCTCTTCTTTGCTACATTTTTTTTTTCATTACAGAGGCAATACTGCATGAACACTGAATATGATGGTAACTGAATATACCAAGGCAGTTGTGTTTTCTCTGTTGTATAAGCACTGACATTTAGTTATTTATTTATTTCTGTACACAGACATACTTTGTTTTTAAAATGCGCTTCTACCATCATTTTTATTACTGAGGAACTGCATGCATTATCACAATCCATCTTTCTCTAGCATTGCTGAGATCAGACATTTTGTGGCTCCTTATAGAACAAATGGTCTGTGCTCCCCCTCACTCTATATTGCCTGTACTTATTTTATTATTGCCCCCAATCCAAGCACCACCTTGCAGGGTCCATGACAACTGAAACAGCACCCAATCTTGCACCCACAGGTCTTACCTGAGCATCCACAGGTCTTGACAAAGCATAAAGATTACAATTGCAGGGTCTCACCAGAGCACCCAGATTACACCCAGAAGTCTTGCCAGACCACTTAGATTGTACCCACAGATCTTGTCAAAGCATGTAGATTGCACACCCAGGATATTTCCCAGCACCCATATTGCACACTCAGGACATGCCCCAGCACTACTTTGCACACCCAGAACTTACCCCAGCTAGAACCCAGATTGCATCCACAGGACATGCTCCAACACCCACATTGCACACCCAGGACATGCCTTAGTCTCTACATTGCACACCCAGGCCATGCCCCAGCCAGTACCCACATTGTACACTCAGGACCTACCTCAGCAAGTACCCACATTGCCTTAGCACCCATATTTAACATACAGGAAATGCCCCAGAACTCCCTTTTCACACCAAGGACTTACCCAGGTAGCACCCAAATTGCATCCACAGGACATGCCCCAACACCCACATTTTATACCCAGTACTTATACCAGCACCCTCATTGTACACCCTGCACCTGCCTCAGCAAGTACCCACATTGCATACCCAGGACTTACCCCAGCCAGCACCTGATTTAATCCAAAGGACATGCCCCACATTGCTAAATCCATGAAATACCCTAGCACCCACATTGAACATCCAGGAAATTCCCCAGAACTCGCTTTTCACACCAAGACTTATAGGACTTACCCCAGACATCACTCACATTGCAGGAGATCTCCAGCACCCAGTTTGCATCCATAGGACTTCCCCGGTGTCACATTACCCTCAACACTCTTTGACCTAAGAACATGTGAAAGGAGCAAGAGAGCTAACGTGGGAGAATGACTTTGTCCCTGGCACACAGACACCCAGCTACTTTCTTGCCTGCAGAGAGGGTAGATCTCCCAAGTAGCCCCTCTGGCAGCAAGTATTATTTATTTTAAAGGTGCCTCAGGACTGTCAGGCCCCTAACAACTGTAAGGGTTGTACCTCCATGCCCGCTGGCACACACATGCATCTACCTCCTGGCCCCCAAACTTTACTAATTAGAGTACGGAGCTCTGTAATACCACCCGCTTCATCAGGTAAATGTCCGCAAATGGCGGTAGAGCTGAACCTCCTCTAAGCCTCATTTCCATCCTTGAGGCAATGTCTGCAATTAGGGGCTCTTTAAACCATCAAAAAACATCCAGCCTTATCCTGTGATAGATCTGTGTCCCTGTTAGTATACTTCTGATTTATTCACCAAAATTTGAATTTGGAGGTTGCCTTTCATTTCGAGACATGTATACAATGCGGCACCCAATTTTGAACAAAAAACTAAGTTTTCCCCATTGAAAGTAATGGGAGGCAAAAGATTGAAGCTTTATTGAGACTAAGTCATATCCAGCACCCGAGTTTGACTTAGTCTCAAAAATAGCTTTGATCATTTCACCTTTTATTACTTTCAGTGGGGAAGATTCAAACCTGGGTGCCGTATTTGACTTAGTTTCAAAATGAAAGTCAAATACACATTTTAGTGAATAGAACAATGAGTGTTATTTGGCTGATTCCTGATTCTGCGTGTTTCCAAACCATTCTTTTTTCTCGCTGCACCTAGAGTGATACCATACATACCACACTGACGTGATACCATTGTGCTTGTTTGATTACGTAACTTAAATTACAGTTAGTGACCTTAGCAGTCAGTGGCCATTCTTTATGTAGGGGCCCTTTACATCAGCGTCCTACCTTTTCCCTGCTCTCTATCCAACCCTGAATTTTGTTATCCTAGCCTTTTTTACTGCATCACACCAGTTTTGTCTTCACAAATCCTTCCACTCTTGTGCATTTTCATTTTGTGCTCATTTATGATGAATTAAATTATTTATAAGGAAAATTATGACAGGGTAGGTTAATCTAACCACAGGACTCAATAAGACATATGCAACAAATATTGGGAAAAAATATATATGCACCTTTTTTTAGAAGTACAGGATAGAAACATATTTATATTACTATATTTAGCTTATCTATTCAGTTTTATTTATTTATTTTATTTTTGCACCATGACCCATTTGACCTTGGGGATTATGAGCTATTTAATTATTTAGTGTTATATGACATCTGCCATTGAACTGTGGATCTATTGAGCTTGCAAGGGAATTTTACGGAAAGGAAGGTTATATTCTGAGTGAGATATAAGTTGACATGCTCGAACAAGAGAGCGTCTTTTTAAAAAGTGATATTTTATTTGCAAAATGTAATTCTTCCGGGTTGTATCGTTTTTTACATTGTCAGACTAAATACTATTCTATTCATTTAATTGTTTAATCCATTACAAAATTATGCTATTTATTTCAAAATACTAATGCATAGTCCTATAAAATCTGCACATTCTGGTAGAATGAGTTTGCCCTCTAGGGGGCAGTAAGTGCATAGCCATGATTGACTAGATGTATCTCATATGAATGAAGGATTATTTTGAGATGAATATTAGAAATTGGCTGGTGGAGATTAAATTGCCCAGTCACAAGAATCATTTGAAGCTGATGCAAGGAACAAATTTATGTACATAGAAAATTTAACAGGATAGACATGTTGGTGTATTTTTTATTGATATAAGGATATATATGTTTTTAATAATTAAAGAATAGTTATCATTATAGTAAGCATTAAACCTGGAAACAAAGAACTGCTGTGGAGCTTTGCATTAGAGGCTTAATGCAGTAAAAAATTATGAGGTTGCCCTTGTATTTCATTTCTGAAGATTAAAGACTTTTTTTAAGTGTAGTTATAATCTAGTTTGTTATTGAAACTGGGAATGACATATCGTTGATGAATGTATGTATTCCCCAAAGACAAAACATGATTTAAATCGTATTCAACCTATCTGTCTCTAAGGTGTTATAATTAGTTGTGCATGTAAATTGTAAAATTGTATTAACCCATTTCTTTCCAAAAGCAACATTTCAATTTAACAAAATGAATTGTGCTTAGGCCATTTTTGGACATTTATTGAAATTACACATATCCTGTTGCCTTTCTAAGATATAAAACACAATGAAAAGGTTTAAGAAAAAAAAAACAAGCAGACATTTAGGAAGAGAATTGTTCAACAGAATGCTAGTAACTATTACTTTCAAAATAAAATCGCAAAAATAAAAAATAAAATAAAGTGTTTATTACAATTATATAAAACATTTTACAATTTATACAGTGCTTTTGCAGCTGTGTTCCATCGCATAATGTTATCGTAGCAAAGACTCCCACGGTCAAATACAAAACAATAGATCAATATAGGTCAATAATAGATAGCGCAGGAAAACAGCACTCTACTCTTCATGTACTGTAGTTGTCCACACTGGGTGTTCGCTGGCAATTTTCTACAATAAATATCTATTTAATGTTGTAAGTACATGAAAAGTGGAGTGCTGTTTTTCCGCCCTGTCTACTATTGATTTCAAAAATGATACCACGAGATTTATAAAATTGTCATGCTTGCTTGAGATTTTTTAGATAATAGTTTTAAAAGCACAAGTCATTATCACTATTAATAGGATACAACTATTTATATTGCATTTTTTTAAAGATTCCTCCACCCATCTAAATTAATGTGTATCCATGTTTCTGACAGTTTGTTTTGCTTACCTTGCAGTATAGGGATATCTCTGACAATAATACTTGCACACTCACCAGCTAGTTATCTAACTATACTGAAGAGTGGAGGTTGTCTTTCGCCAAGACACCTCCACAACAAGATGGAATCATATCCATCCATTGTCCAAGCAGTACAACATAGAGATGTGGGACTCACTTTGTACAATATACAGTGCACCATTTAAATTACACTTTAGTTGTTGTCTTCTGCCTCATTAAAAGAAAAAAAAAAATAGGGCTTACTCCCTCTTTAAAGTTACCCTATAATATCTAGACACACATTTTTCCACTTCAATGTATACACTAAATGAATTTCCTTCTAATGACACACATTTCTCTCATAATCATCTTTCTATATATTAAAAAAACAACACTGTTTTAGCTATAAATGTTGGCATTCGTATACAATGAAATGACAATACAATATACAATTCAATGATTTAATTGGACCTTGCACGTCTAGTGCTGAACTTCCTTACTAATATAGTAGTTGCATACCTAATTTGATTTGTGTATTAGGGATCTCATGATATTAAAGTGTTGGTTCTACGTCTCACTAGGTTATTTTGTTTAGTGTGTTAGGTGATTTTAGGGCTTTCTTCTTTTTGGTAGCTAAATGCATGTGTAACTAAATGGTCTTATTAAGTGTTGTATACGCATCTTAACAAAAGTTACATTTTAGAAGCAGGGGAGGGTGCCTTTTGGAAATTTGAATTTTTGTGAATTGTATTGGGGAGTACAATGTACTATTCAACAAATTGTACAATAACCTCAAAATAGTGGAGAAAGTCCAAACTATCATCTACTATAATTTGTAGGAAAAATTAAATAGGACAAAATTCCAAGTGACTAAAAAATTGTTCAAGGACAGTAAACACATTTGGTGATCTGTGTTAAAAGTAGTGGTGATTCACATCTAAATTATAATTATATGTTATTTCAAAACCATCTAAATGTATAAGAACCCTTGATAACTAGCTTTAAAACCTCTGAACTACCAGAGTGAAACATTGGATTCGATTCACTAAAAGGTAAGTTGAGGAGATATAAACATTTCATTTCACCGATTCAACTATACATTATACATGCAAATTTCAACTGCTACAAGATCTCAGCTGATGTGGATTACACGTTGTTTAATCTTTAAAATCACTTATTTTTTAAACAATGCAATATGCAGAGCAAACTCTTGGGTTGATATCTGGCAAATGTTACCAAATCCCTGCATTATTTTGCATACAACCTATTTGTATGATGAATGAAATGTTTTGTTATGTTATCACACTTGGAAAAAAAAAATATTTTAATTTCAGCTTACAGTGGTACGACATGACTACTTAAGGGCCTTGCTGCCAATATTTTCTCACATTCTTGCTTTCTTACTGAATAACATTTTTTAAATGCTACAATAAGGAACATACTGACTCATGATAGGAGAGCATTTGGGTGGCTTTGCACCTTTTGCACCCTTCCCTGTGACCTTTTAAAGATTATTTTCTTTTGCAGCAAAGTGATGCAAATTGTTATGTCTATAGGGTAACAAACGACACTTGAGCCAGCATTTGTGGTATACTGTACATTTATTAGTTGACCCTTTTTGCCAGGTATGAATCCTCTAGCCAACTACTATCAACTGTCATTGGATACAGAGTGTGTTCGAGACTCAGTACATCATGTGATCCAACATGAATATGCTTTGCAATAGGGAATGCCTACATGCATGCAAATATATGTGAGTGATAGGTCTATGCATGTATGAATGGTGTTGTTTGTGTAATAAGTGAGTGCATGTGGTGCATACTTACCATACATAACACTAAAGATTATTTAATTTAATTTTCAATATTTTTACAATTTAATGAGAAACAGTGATTATCTCTGCAAAACCCTACTAAAACCATATATAACATACACAGTGTATTGGGTGAACACACAAAACATTCCTCCCGGAGTTTAGGAAATTAAGCTAGAAGTCACCCAACATTTTGAATGACTAGACTCAGAAAACGAGACCTTTGATGGGACAAAAAATGGGAGGAGCTAGGTTATATATAACGCTGTTCACAGAATACACCAACTACAAGAAGTAGCAAAGGAGGTCAGGAATGAATGGGATGTGTATAGAATTTGGCTATCTTAAAGCCAAAACAAATATAGATAAAAAAAATGTGAGTTGCTCCTGTTTTTTTTTTCTACTCTGAAAATCTAGCTGCCTAGAATACCAACAAAAAAATAAAATAAGGGTTAAATCTTTATTTTGCTTAATTTCCCTACAAAATATGCATTTGCCTTCCTTAAGCACTATAACAGCTGTCCAGCAGCAACAATATGTTTCATTTGAGGTTTATAACACACAGTTAAACAAAATACTTATTTACACAAATCTGTCCTCAAGGCATAAGTTATGTTCTGCAGTATACCTGTGCCAAGATTAACTGTATCAGCAGGTATTGTAACAGATAATCTTGGTATATAAACCAGGATATATTCACTGTTTAGCTAGAGTACTTATGTAAACATGAGAATGTAGACAGATGTTTCCCTTCCCTTACCCAATATCTGGACCAAACAATTCCTGTGGAGAAACTGCAAACCATCTGCTCTAAGTCGGATGCTGGAACACGGTTACATCTGATTTGCTTTCACATTGCATTCTCTCCTAGCTGCTGTTTTCACTCCTTGAATACAAGCTCTGCAGCACTGCATCATTCCCCTAGAGATTTTTCCTAGTTGCTCCTGTTGCACAGAAGATTTTGCCTTTGATGTTCAATATGAATGCCTTTTAATCCTTACCCTCTCTTATCAGACTTCAGTAGTTCTGATAGCTACTTTGCAGAATTTTCTTATTAACCCACCAACATCTTGTGTCAAAGTTTACGGTGACTTGTCTTTTCCCTAGTTGACTGATCAAAACCAAAAATGTCCATTTTAATTCTTTTTGTGCATCAATAGATAAATAATGTTAACAATTACACTAGGCTGCCCTTCTGACATTCCTTGAACATCACAAGATCTGAGGCTCTAGGGCTCATGTACTGGGGGAGATGACAACACGATTAGAAGGTGGATTCACATTTAAAGTGCACCTGTTACAGATAAATGATGGGTTGGCACTTTAAATAGGGAAATATGTAGTCTCTATGGTGA
Source organism: Pelodytes ibericus (assembly GCA_036172795.1). Classification (NCBI taxonomy): domain Eukaryota; kingdom Metazoa; phylum Chordata; class Amphibia; order Anura; family Pelodytidae; genus Pelodytes; species Pelodytes ibericus. Next base: position 117,560,179 of record CM069862.1, read on the forward strand.
GCTTGGCAAATTGCTAGCAAATGTATAGTTAACATTTTACATTAGAGGGTCTACTCAGGAAGCACTGCTCTTCCAGTGAAAAATCAGAGCCCTGAAATCTGACCACAAACAGATCACTTCAGTAATCTGCATGGCCCTTGAGTTCGGCTTGGCACACAAATCAAAAATCGTTGCTGATTTTCATGCCAACATTTTGGCAGGGGAACTCCTGCATCCTCCCATAGACTATTTGGAGGACTTTGGCTTAAAAAAAAAATAATACATACATGTTTCATTGGCATGGTAATTGTTTTATTATGACATAAGACCATATTTAATATTACAAAATAGTGTTTGTTAAAATATGCTATAATGGCATAATTGGTACAATTACCACATCAATCATCAGGTCATGTAGGACTAGCTCCTCCAATTATCTAGGTCTAGGAATACATTAGAGCAGTACACTGTAATGTCCATATTTAGTTCTTCCCCCAGATGTGCTTCCAGGCTGCAAACCAAATAGGAATAAACATCCAATGATTAAACATAATCACACAGCACACATTAAGACACAGACACATCATGAACACAATATAATCTGTTTAACAGTAGGACATACAATGGGGAAACCCTGCCTCTCACCTTTCAGGATACACGGGTGTCATGTTCAGATGCATACAGAGAACCTCAAATACAGTAACTTGCTGGGAGAAATAATGGCTTGGCCCTCCAATAGTACACATTCTGGCTGACATCCTGAGTGAGCCTGTGTAGGAAGTCCATCTGCATTGAAAACCGGGTGCCGCTGTTGCCCTCCAAAGAATGTACCCCAAAACCTAGCATATCCACAGACAGGGTCCATAGTCTCTTGGTAATAGGCTGGCCATTAGTCCTCTCCAGAAGCTAGGAGCACAGAGGTTTCTGTGACAGCACCATTATCCACTGTTAATATGGAAAGAGTACCATTACATATATTAGTGTGCTAGGCAGTGAAACAACTGTGACACAGTGGTAAGATTGCCACATGGCCCTTTGCCAACATTTGCAATACATCTCCACTGTCCACATACCAGTTTTGTCCACACATCACTTGTAAGAACAGTGGTCTCAGGGGTTTCCTGGGCCTATGATGGGTGGTCCAATTGCAGTATAGGAATACGGACATCCAATCAGAAGTCACTGAGGGAGCCCTGGGCGGGTGAAATGCGTCTGATCCTAAATTAAATTTGATATAATAGATGCCTTCAAAAGTGGTCTGGATATTGTTTTTTAGAAAAGCAGGACACACAGTGCTATCAATAGAGCAAACATCCATATTTTAGAGCTTCTTGATCCAAGGAGAAATCTATATTGTATTTTTGGAGAGAAGAAGGATTTTTGCCCCCTAAGCTGCAAAAAATCGAAATAGCATTTTGGTTATTTTTTCTTCCTTCTTTTGAATCGAAAGCAAGAATGATAGGTAGAAGGGTTTAGCTTGATGGACTTATGTATTTTTTCAACCAGAATTACTATGTTAGTTAAATTATTATAATCAATATGACTTTTTTTTATATTTTGAATAACTTTACATTTCTTTCACTAGCTATTAACTGGCGAAATGCAATGCACAAAATTAAGTTATTTTAGCCAGTTTCTCAGGGTTTTAGCTCTTTAAAAGTAAAGGAAATTATAGTCACAACCATTTGAGTACCCAGAAGGGGGATTTTTCCTTGGTCTGAGGTCCTACAACCAATCGAACATCAATTTAGAATGAAGGCAGTTTTTTTTCTATGAATAGGACCTATATGACATGATTTAACTGGGGAGAGTGGCAGGTAACCCTTTTCCAAACCTGTGTACTAGAATAGTCACTGCTACTATTTTATGTACACACTACAATGGCAATGAAAAATGTTATGTATTTGGGAAAGCAAGTGGCCAGCAATTTTTAAAATGTGAAGAGGGCAAACTTACTTCCCCAATCACTAATTAACACGGTAGGATGGTCTCTAATAATTGAGGGCTATGGTGCATGTTCTCAATGGAGCCATGAGGTGCACAATCACACTCCTTCCTAAATAAAATATGTTATCAGTCTTACTGCTTAAAGGAATTGTATCACCTAAATATTGTTTGTACTGTGAAAGCGGATAATAAGAATTAATTGAAAATGATCTATAAATTGTGTTAATAGAAATAGCTTTCGATCTGTCTAAAGTGCCAAAGTAGAGTATAAGGGGAAAGGGTGAGACTTTATGCCTTAAATTGTTTGGTAGGTACTTATTGTTTGTTAGGTACTTTTAATTATTGGTTTGACAGCTTATTAATAGTGGCAAGTGGCGTCAACATGAGCAAGGAGGAAGAAAATATTAGAAATAAGAGAAAAATTAAGCTTGTATTGAACATTAATTTCTGTTCGGCGTGGCGCACTACATATTCCCACTCTGAAGACTACAGCAACTCTGTAGTGATTGCATGGAGGGGAATGTCCAGGAGCAGAAGTGAATGAATGGAGAAAAATGTCAGTGAACAGAAGTGACCGCCTTCTCAAGTAAACACAATTTTTATATTCTGAATACAACCTTTGATTTCAGTCCAGGAATATTTCAAGAAAAGCCACACACCACCCAGCATCTATCCAAAATAATTTGTAATAAGGTGATAATGCCCTCTAAATGACTGTGTAACTTGCAAGAAAATCAAGTTTCCTCAACACAGCTAAAAATAATACACTTATAAAAGGTTGCTAATCAGACACCTGGATTTGCTTGAGAAACAGATTACTTACTTATCATTGATTTCAACTGGCCTTCCCCATATATAATTGCATGTTCTCCATATCGGCATTTGAATGGTACAACTTTAATGAAATATTTAAACAAATAATTCATGTACTTAATGGATTGTGTTTCCTTGCTATTAGTGGACACTGGAATAACATTTAGCAATCTAATCTAAAACGAGATATTGGGCTGGATGAGTCTTAATTAAGCATGAACAAATAATTACTCTAATTGTTCATTGAAATTCCTGTGCTGCGAAAGTGTTCAAACAAGCTGATAATGGATTGAAACGGATAAGGCACAGTGTGAAAGTTAATGTTCCAATTATCTTTATGATAATATGAAAGTTCTTATATATCTTTGTTAATAAAACATCTAAGAAGAAGGCACATGTAAGGTTGTAAAAATGTAAATCATTTGAAATGCCTGTAGATAAAAAAATATATAAAACTTTTTTTTTATCATATTCATTTTAAAAAGTGACCTTATAACAATACTTATTATACAGTGTTTTGAAAATTATCTTAAAATATTTCCCATTCCCACCAACTTTTATATCTTTGAACTCTTACTAAAAAATTTAGCCAAAAAAAACAAAGAGTTTGTTGTTTACCTCTATAGGATTGAATCATGATTTGAAAAGTATCGTAATTGATTAGCAAATTGTGCTACAATCTTGTAGTGATGTGCTCAATTAACATGAAATGTTTGTTCAAGGCACCATACATTGTAAATTAGAGTAATTAACAAAGATAATTACATTTGTATCTGTGTACCCATATTTACTGGTTCTTGAAATTGTTATGACCAAATTAGCTGTGGTTGACAGTTAAAAGATTTCCTAATACTTTAATCGGTATTGGAAATTGGGAAAGCAAGGGATCCGCCATCTCTCTGCACAGACATCATTACACACTCTATGGAAATATCTTATCCAGTGTAGAAGTAGACAGGCCACAAATGCAGTGCTGAATATTAAATGTGGGTACATTTTAATCAGGTTTATCAAATTGCAGACCTTCAGCTGCTTTAACCATCCCCCCTTGCTAATTTTATAGTTTGATACATGCACTCATATACCTACAGGGCTATATATTCTGAAAGGTTATTTAACTTGATACATTGCCTTAACTACTATTTAGAGACAGTGACCTCATGCTCGCTTTTGATTTTTTTTTTTTTTTATAGATTAGATTGATTCTTTACATTTTTGGGTTGCCCTCTTTCCTAGGCCAGAAGATGAGCATCTAAGTTGGAGCCTGGATACAGGTAATCCATTTTTTTGCACAAGGCACCTTTTTGATTCCCTGGAGGTGGGCAGTGTATATTTCAGTTGCCCAGATCCCAGCCCCATTTGTTATTGCGGGACCTGCCCTGACCTCCCATATATGTAGCAGGGTAGGCTCAGAGCCATTTTGTTGGCTTCTAGTCCTGTTTTCTAGGGTCAGAGCTACTTGCCATGGCTTCCCATGTATTTTTAGAGGCCCCACCTCATAGCGGGTAGCCACGATGAGCTATTTAAAGCAGGACATACTATGCCGTCCTAGCGTCTTTACGGCACTAAAAATCAGGACAGCAAAGTATGTCCTAACGTCACGAAGGGGTTAAACAATCTTTTTTTAACTTGTGTAACAACACATGATTTAAGGAGTTGAGGGCCAATCAATTCTCAGTTGTTAATTAGCAAATAAAAAAAAATCTTAAAGCCACACTGGAACGCCACTTATGGAAGTTCATTAGTCCTGGTTTCCTTGTCATTCCCCTTCTTTTACTGAGATCTCCTTTGATCAGATTCACTTCCTGTTCACATTGGATCTCTTCAAGTTATCATTGCCTATAATAAGATGATGTGAATGAACAGAATAGAATGTCTAACAAATGATATCCGCTCCATTTTTACTTTTATTTCATGAACCCCCACTATGTTTTGCAATAAAATAGTAGACATCAGGTTTTTGTTATATTGTATATTGTTTTAGTGGTTACATTAACCTATGTCATAATTCTCCTTCAATATGTGAAGGGTATGCTTTAAATCACTGTTCTTAAAACACTGAATGATTTTAACCTTAGAAAACCTGTCCTGCTGCACTCCTGGCTAACAAAATAGATATTTACTAAATCAAAATATCATATTTTTTAAATTGTTCAACCAGCTGTCAGATATCCATTCATAGTAATTGTATTTAGAACATTTGTATAACAGCCTGTAGGTGTTTAACTTACTCCCATGGATCATTTAGCTGAAGTAAAAAAATAAAACATCAGGCAACTTGTATAAAATGTCACAGTCAAGTTTCCAATATTCCAATGTATTTAAGTGAAAATAACCCCATGATCATATAAATAGTTAAAAAAAAAAAAAACTTAAAAAAGATATGTATATATCCTACAAACACAGGTTATGTATCAATATTGACAATATGTCTTGAGTGTTATGCTGAGTAGTTTTCTCAAATAGGTTTTGCTGAAAATACCATGAAATATTTTTAGCATGAATAGTTGAGCTGGTCACTCACTTTAGTACCACCTAAGATTCTATGGGAATGCCCAGATTGTACAGACATTCTACTTTTCAGTTGAGCTGTTCTATTATAGAAGCACAAGAAGTTTAGTGGTAGCTTTAAGAGCACATGCTTGAGGACTAGAAAACCTATAAAGTTCTCTCAGTTCCTATACTATGATTATAGACACTTCCTCCAGCGCTGGTGAGCAGTGGTGTAAACAGATTTACGGTCCCCTGAGGCAGAGCACATTTTTACTTCCCCATGTAGCACCCCCCAATCCACCCTGTCCATTATCTTTGATATAGCTGCATTTTGCTGTTTTTCAGCACCAAATATGCCATTGCATTCCAGACAGGGAATAAAACAAAAGCCCTAAAAATAATTGTAAACCAGCCACATTGCATTACAGCTGTATTTTCTTGTTCATAAAACCATCCATTTCTAAGCACATAAAAATATACCCTATAGTCTATAGGGTTATACATTGTAAGATTGTGAGCAGTGTTCTCTACCTCATGTATCAGCCTGTCTCTATTTGTCTAATATAGTATGTAGAAATACATGTTTTAATGTATGTAATAAAGTGTCAAAGGCATTGCAACAAAGGGATTGCAAGGCCTCCAAAAAAATCTGGGGCTAGAACTTATGGCAATGAGAAAAAGGTATATTAGAATTTATTGCTTAAATTATATATATATGGTTTATATGATGATGCCAATTATCTAACGGTATATATAATATAAGCAATGAGCAATAAATACATAAAGGATGTATATGATTTATATGATGCCAATAAACAGTAACTTCATATTCAATGTCTTATACCAGCACAAAGATCTAAATGATGTATATGATACCAACAAGGAGAAATATTATGCCAATGAGCATTAAATACATACATCTCATTACCCCAGCACCAAAATTTACTCTCATGTCCTTCCCCAACACCCAGTTTTGTACCCAGATAACTTACCCCTCAACCCAAATTTGAGGATCAAATAGCAGGGGATCAAATACCTTTTTTTACCTCACTATATGTAAGAAACATTAATATAAAAATAAAACAAATACATATAGATACATATTATTAATACACACATATATGTAGGATATATGTATTATAATCTCTCTCTCTCTTTATATACATATATATATATATATATATATATATATATATATATATATATATATATATAAAATCAAACAATAATATCATAATAAAACAAATACAAATAAATGCCTATAATTAATATACATAAATATATAAAATACTTATATAAATACAATTAAATAAAGTAATACATACATATATATAGTACAACGTTTCAGGCAGTGTTACAAAATATAATGCTTAATACAAAAATATGCTGCACAAAATAAATATTTGAATTTATGTACTAATTGGTGTATGTACCCCATACACCAATTAGCAACCTCAATAAAAGTTATGAAACCCACTCAGCCAGATAATCACAAGAGCTGGATACGGATACAAGTTCAAGAGCGGAACCACTATAAGCCGCATCCTCTACATGGATGAAATCAAGCTGTATGCTAAGATCCACTCAAAAGCTCCTCACAATGTACAGGCTTTCCACCCCAAGTGCAACCCGCAGAGACTCTACACCAGCCGGAGAGAGAGGATGTGGAGTCTGGGGAGTGTCAGAGCCACCATTCTGGAAAAAACACAGAGCAACTGGGAATACATCAGTAAGATGGCACCAAAGATGAGCTGCTGAGAGAATGCCTGAAGCAGCAATAGACATGGATAGGAGATCATGTAGAGAAAGTGCCATGGCAAGCCAAGACTCTGAATGGGATGTACCATTGACATAGCCTAGGTGACTGACACTGGAAAATCCTACCAGTGGTTGGAGAAGGCTGGACTAAAAGACAGCACTGAGGCACTAACCTTAGCGGCACAATAACAAGCACTGAGCACCAGATCCATAGAAGCAGGGATGTACCGCACAAAACAGGATTCAAGACTGCAGACTGTGTTTGAGAGGCCTCTGAGACAAATGAGAGATTCCACAGAAGATTGTGGTGAATAACAAAGCTAAGATCCTGTGGGACTTCAAGACCCAGATGGACAGAAAGGTTCTGGCAAATCAACGTGACACTGTGGTGGTAGACAAGGACCAGAAGACAATAAAGGTGATAGACATAGCGGTGCCATTGACTGCAACATCAGGAAGAATGAGTATGAGCAGCTGGATATATACAAGGGCCTGAAAGAGGAACTAGAGGGGATATGAAAAGTGAAGGCCAAAGTGGCCTCAGTAGTGATTCCAACAGATTCCAGGAACGACATCAGAGTACTCTGTCCAAAAGAGCACAGTGCTGGAAAAGCTTAGATACTGCACATAACACCCACAGGAGGGTGATAAAAAGGTGAAATGGCAAATGGTAAGGTGACTAAGGTGTGCTCAGTGTAAAGAATCATAGAAACAACAAAAAGGACAATTACTACCTCTTAAATAATGCAGTAAATAGATGTGGTACGCAATACAAGGCAGCATGGAAATGGATTCTGAAAAGGCCACAGTATCTGTTAACAAAAAACTCTGACACAAACGAATACATACGTTATTTAGGCTTTGAATATAAATGTAAGATATAACACAGTTATCAAAACTTAATTTAACTACATTTTTGTAAATAACTATAACTATGTTGAGGACCCTGAGCTATGACAACCATTGCAGTAATATTTATACAGCAAAACTAAACTCTGACTTAATCAACCAACTGCAAATTATACCAGCACGTGAGACAGAAACCCATTGACCTTCAACTTAAAGACCCAGTGACCTAGACCAGGGGTGGGGAAACTGCGGCCCTCCAGCTGCTGCTGAACTACATCTCCCATAATGCTCTTTCAGCTAAAGGCTGAGAGAGGCTGGCAGAGGAGTATGGGAAATGTAGTTCTACATCATCTGGAGGGCTGCAGTTTCCCCACCCGTGACCTAGGCAATGAGGCCTCCCTAACATTCAAATATACTATTATGGAGTACATTTAACAATTTCCTTTCCAATTAACACTTTAAATTGTTTTATACTATACATTTTGGCCCTCAAATGTTATATTGTCCAAATACTACTGGGGGCTAAGTTCCGCCATATGATATGCCTCAAATTAACCTGAATTTTGGTAAAACAGCTGTAAATGCACCCAATATGTGATATATAGAATAGTCAAACTGCGCAATTTGCTAAATTAGACTATTTTACCCGAATTTAAGCAATTCAAGGCTAGTTTGGACACAAATGAATCTAAGCCTGTGTAATTATATATATGTGTATATATCCAGGATAATCAAATGTGTAAATATGTAGGATTTAGTAAGTTTGTTACCAAAACAGTAAATTGGTTACAGCAGGAATTTAAAGAATAAAATCGATGATCTGTACAATTGCAAGCAGAGGCATAGAATAAGATAAAGATGTATTATATATTAGTCATTGCAATGGTTTACTCTGCACATTGTGCTAAGGAATGGTTTTATAAAGAGAGAAATTTGAAAAATTGCAAGCATTTGCTTACTCTTCAATCCTATTGGTCATGAGAGAGGTGAGGAAGGAACAATTTCCATATACCTAATTACTGTTGCCTCCCACTTGGTTTTGTGTGGGCCTGGGGTTCTCCCATTTTTTAAAACTTAAAAAAAAAAAAAAAACTAAACTATTTAAATATTGTATTTATTAAATAACTGTCAATTCTTTTGTGTATATATATACCAAGTCGCAATAGTGCAACAGCATACATTCTCATCATTTCACTGTTCTTTGATACACCCCACTATAGAGATCATTTTTATGCTCCATATTCACACTGTTTACATAACAGAGTCCCTTTTATTCTCCTTTTTGTGGACCATCTGCAAATGCAGTCAAACTTTGTTAACGATAATGTACATTTACATGAAAAAAAAGCAACTGCTTTCTGTTTAATAAAACCTTGGTAGCGGTTAATGACATATTCTTAAGTAAATCTTAATGTCTATGGGACATTTTGTTTACTGGTTTTTTTTTTTTTTTTACAATGAAATAATACTACACTGCAATACTTTTTTTTCTTTTCCATGTAAAATGATTTCACTCCAGGTACAGATGGTATTTTAGAAACCCGATGAGAGAAAAAGACCTGGATTCAAAAGACAGTGCCAGAGGACATACCCTGAATACGAGTCTCCATGGGAATAAATGGGAAGCAGATGTTTTTCATTATTACAGCCACTGCTGAGGTACACACATTTCATCTCCACTAACCACATGCATAAAGGCATAATCATGCATCACACCTTCCTTCGTCAATCTCTAATGGGCACTCGAGCATGTAACACGTTCAATTTCATCTTGTTGACACATCCTATTTACATTCCTGGCATGCTGAAGTGTCTCTGTAAAAATCTGGATGGGGACATCTAGCCTTGGCACAAGTATTAAACAAATGGCTCCTTTGGAATAAAACCCATTGAGAACTTGACTCTCGTTCCCTTTTCACTTCCACGGGCAGGAGAAGAGTGACAGGGGGAGAGTTAACAAATGATAATGGAAGGGTAAGGACATGAACTATTTGTTGACTGTTGTAAGTATTAGTGCCGCCTTTGCTTGTTTTAACTATGTGTGAAATGGACTGTCTCACATACCAGCATTAGTTGTGCTTGCTACATAAATTGAAAGGGGACTGTCATAATTTGCTTGGCTGCTTTCTGTATCAAATTAACAAGATGTGGTACAGTGAACTCTGTCAACAATATAGTTTATTTTCTGAATTTCCAGGAGTTGTTTTCTACAGGTTTTTAACTCTGTAATTATTTCACATGTAGTTTTATTCTAATTTGTTTGAAAATAAAATTTACATTATTAAAATGTCTACCGTGAATGATCGAGGCAATATTATCTCTCACTCTAAAATGGGTATGAGGGAACTGGTAAGCAAAAGAGCTATGTTATTTTACATTTCTTTACTGTAGAGCTTCAGTGGTTTTACAAATGCAGTAATATGTATCATTTTTTTAGGTGGAGGGGAATTGTTTACATTATATTTATGGGGTTGTTCAGGCTACTGACAGCATTTATTAGGTAGCCTGCTGTGCATTCCACATTGATGTTAGGGAAACCCACAGCAGTAACATGAGCTTTTTTTTTTTTTTTACTGGACGGCCTGCATTCTGTGTATCATCACTAGTAAATAGTATGTCACAAAAGTACAAAAATCATTTGATGCTGGGAAGCACGTTCTAACACAGAGTGGGATTAAATGGAAGTACTGATCAGGAATGGAAAATCTACTACTGCCAATTTAGACCTGGGGTAGGCACCAACAATGGTGCACATTTACAGGACCGTGTGATGAACAATTATTGATGTTCTCTATACATTCATAGAGATGGACAAGGACTCTGGTATGCTTGTAGCTACACATTGGGGCCTATTCCGGTAGCCCCAAAATGGGCCAAACTTGGTTTATAGTTCAAAATAGTTGCCAATCTTCCCAGGAGTGGATGTCCTAGCAAATTCACCACAAAGGTGAGACAACACAATGCTCAGTGAAATTGCAAAAAAAGCCAAGAGTTAACATGTTACATTTTACAATTAGAAAATGTCTGAACAAGTATGGTTTACTTGGAATGGTTGCCAGGAGAAAGTTTCTTCTGTCTAAAAAGAACTTGTCAGTATAGCTTAGGTTTGCAAAGTTGCATCTGAACAAATGACAAGTCGTCTGGAACAATGTCCTTTGGACAGACAAAACCAATAGTCTAGTCCCCAAACTCACTTTGGTGCAAGATGAAGATCACTGCTTGTATAATGCACATGCTTTTATCCCTGTGTGATTTGATGTAGGCATTCTGTACAAATCCCATTTTTAATATTTAACTTTTAATATTTGACTCAAGCCCTCCCCATGCAGCCCTCCCCATGCAAATTACTCTGCAGGTGTACTGCAGGTGCGGCAGCACTGATTCTATAGACACTGAGGATATAAAGTTTTGTTTCATATAGTCACTTCCTGTCCTCCTCAAATTGAGTCTACTGAGTGGCCTATGAGTGACCTCGGTCTTGTACACAGTAGGATCTATTAATAGTGCAACACATTGTCTGATGACATCACTAGAGAGACACGATCTTCCATTCATTTGAATGGCATTATTCTCATTGGTTCCTGAAGCAATAAAATAAAATAAAATAGGAAATTACTTTTACTCATCTTGTGTGGGCAGTCCTTGTTTCTTGCAAACTGCTGTAATTTCACAATTTCTTCTAGCTATAAGTATGTTACATTTTAAGCAATGCAAAATGTACTTTGAAAGCACATTAATATGCATTAATATTTGAAGATGCATTTTGAGCACAGGATCTGGGAACCATGTAGTCATTGACCATTAACTCCTCTGTATATCAAAGTATTCTACAGTCAAATGTGAGGCCATCAGTCTGACAGTTAATGCTTGGCCTAAATTGGGTTATGCAACAGGACAATGACATATTGCATGTTTAAAAAAGATAAAATTTCTGATAACGTTCAAACAAGTCATGTGTGAGCTAATTAGCATTGCTCAAAACCATAACGGTGTTTAGTCAATGCCCCATTGGGATCACAGCAATAAGCAAAAGAAAATAGAAAAGCACACGGTGTAGGAGCAAAATGTAAAACACTGTGGCTTTTGATAAATGCAAGTAAAGATTTTTTTTATTTATATCTTACATAGTGAGGGCTACAAACCTACGAGGTAGAAAGAACAAATCCACCTTATGCGTTTCGCACCTGCGCTTGATCATAGGCTCCTTATTGCATTTTGACAAACAACAGGACCAGCAAATCTACAACAGAATGGCTGAAAACGAAAAGCATCAAGTTACTGCGATGGCTCAAGTCAATATCCAGACATCAACCTAATTGAAATGCTGTGTGGAGACGTTAAGAGAACTGTGCATAAACAAATACCAGCAACCTCAATGAACTGAAAAAAACTTTTTAAAGAAGAGTGGGCACAAATTCCTCCACAATGATATGAAAGACTGATAAATTCATACAGAAAATGATTACTTCAAGTTATTGCTGCTAAAGGTGGTACTACAAGCTATTGAATAATTTGTTAAATTAACCATGACACAGTGTAATATATCATGGGTTGTTGTTCATCTGAGTTTGTATTTAGCTAATTTTAAGACCTGTGTGTGTGTTTAATTTATTATAATGGTGTTATTGCATATATTTTATTATGTTATAATGTGTTGCATTATGTTATATATGTGATTATAATATATATATTTTAATCATATATATAACATAATACAATACATTATAACATAATAAAATCTATGCAATAACATCATCATAATAAATTAAACACGCGGCGGAGAGCGATGACGTGACACGTACGCATGCTGTCACGTGACGCGGATTGAGGAAGCTGAGACACTAGCGGCGGTGAATGGACTTGGCGTGAGGCTACAACTGAGAAGACCGAAAATAGCACACAAATCCCGAATCTGACGGAGCAGCGGGATGGCCTCCTGCACGGATAACCGAGTATCCAGCTACAGGAAGACAACGGATAAGATAAGTCCTTTGCCGCGTTGTCCAAAGATAATCCGCTTACCTGTGTACCTAATTCTGTGATTACCTGGGAAAGTGAAGGTGAGCTGCACTTTGGCGGGCAGTCTGAGGAGATGCCGAGCAGAGAGGTGGTGGGGGGGGGGGGGGTTTGGGAGGGAAAAGAGAAGGGAAAGGAAACCTACAAGGGAGGGAGAGAGTAAGTGGATAGAGAAAGGAGGCAGGAGGGAAGGGGAGAGGAAAGGAGGAGAAGGGAAGGAAGAAGGAAGGGGGAAAGGGGAAGGAGAGAAAGGGAAAATAGAAAGTTTGATTAAAATGGCTTCCAAAAGACAACAATAAACTAAACAAAATACAAAAAAAGACAAAAAACAGGAGAAACAGGAAAATAAAATGGAAAAATGCCTTTCTTCTCCCCCCAAACCGGTAGGCAAGCACTAGAGACCCCAATAAGAGCAGATAAAAGCTTAAGTCCCCACCCTAAAGACTCTGAAGCACCTATAGATTCCCCTAATGGAAATATATCACATCCCCAAAACTCAACATTACCAATCACCCTGGACCATCTTACAAAATCCCTAGACATACAATTTGAACGCATTAAACAAGAAATTGAAAGCAATATCAGCAGCCTAAAACAGTATCTGTTGGCCTGTGGCCAAAGAGTTAAAAGAAATGAAGAAATAATAGAGGACCTAAGCGTTCAAACATCCCTAGCCCAAGATCAAATTATTATCTTGAAAAATAAAAATGACGCATTGGAACAAAATATTTCGGATCTAGAAGACAGGCCAAGGCGAAATAATCTGAGACTGAGAAATATACCCGAGGCCATAACAAATGACAAACTGGAAGATTTTGTAATGGAATTTATCCATAAACTAGGAGTAGACGTAGGTAGCCATAGGGGTATGCTGGAGAGATGCCATCGGACATATAGGCCAACAAACTTACCCACTCACCTACCCAGGGATGTCATCATATGCTGTACCTCATACAAAGTTAAAGAGAGTATTTTAAAACTTAAAAGAGAGAAACGTCTGGAAGAACCGTATGACTCAATCGCCATATTTCCAGACCTGTCCTACCAGACTAGAGTTCAAAGAAAGAAGTTCTCCCCTATGACGGCTATCCTTAGATCACACAACATGAAATATAAGTGGGGCTTCCCCTGCAGGATTATGGTATCTTATGAAGAGGAACTTTTGCCCTTTGACAACCCGGCAAAGTTGGAAAAATGGCTGATAGATAGGAAGATGGATTAGGGATAATATGCTGAGAGAGAGATAGTTTTTTTTTGTTTTGTTTTTTCTCTCTTCTCCCCCCCCCCACCTCGCTGTCATCACCGGGCACACTTAGAAATAGATTAAGATATTAACCTAAGGATTATATAATTTTTTTGGCGGTCGATACATCTAGGGAAATACACGACACAGAGTTAGACTGAAGTAATATACGCAAAATAAGTTGCACTTTAAATAGCTCAAGTTAGTCACAAGGGTTATAACATAAGGAAGTCACTGATAGAGGAACACGGGTCGACCATAAAGGTATGAAATAGATCACTCAAAATAGAAGGGGCCCTCAATTGGGGGATAGGAAGGTAGGGAGATATAACTCTATATTAATCACGTATAAATAATAGATACTTAGGTTTTGTAACGAATATAGTAATTCTTTGATACAAAAGGGAAGATATATAGAAAGAGATTCTTTTTACTACATTCACAGCACAACACTGAAAGAAACCTAGATCACAATTAGCGGGTGCTGATTCAGGGAAATACACGTCACAGAGTGAGATTGAATTAAAATAAATACTAATATATCGTGTTCTAAACTGCCAAAATCAATAAGCTAGACACAAGGGCAATAGCATAAGGAATTTAAAGATAGATGAACATGGCCCGACCATAATGATACGGAATAAGACCACCCACAACAGAGGGGAGCCAAAATGGGGGGTGAGGAAAGGTAGTGAGGTATAACCGCTTATTAAGCACCAGAAAAATCAGATAATAGACACCCTAGGTATTGTAAGGAATAAATAGAGACCAATGGCAACCCCCAAGTAAGGTGTTGTTTTTTTTTTTTCTCTCTATCTCTCTCTCTAAGAATAAGCAGGGAAATAACTAAATAAACAAACAAGGATGGGGAAGGAAAAAAAGAAGGAAAGAAAAATTTAAGAAAAGACCAAATCCGCCGCTTTTTGGTCTCAGCTCCTGAATTCATCATAGCGATGAATTATTCAAGCTGTGCACGGCTAGACATAGCCTTTGCACAGGAAAATTCCAGGCAGGGGCCTGGTGGGTCTATGTTTTATGTTCTATGTCTATATTTGTTTGTTTTTAAGATGACTCAATACAGAACTCCATATTAGAATACGAAAAAAAGTAAAATATTCCCGCACGTATTAAATGATGAGATTTGCTTCTCTTAATGTGCGTGGTCGTAACTCGCCACAAAATAGATCACTTTTACTGAATCTCCTCCAAAAAGAACATTTAAATATTATAGGTCTCCAAGAAACCCACTGGATTAAGGAAGAAGAATTAAGACTAAAATCAAGCCGATTCCCTACAGTAATTTGTTCTTCTCTGGAGAGAGACAAAAAAAGGGGAGTTGCTCTCCTCTTCTCAAAGGATAGGTGGAGGGAACTAAGACAGGCAGGCGAGATTGGGCTGATAGTTTAATTTTAAAGCATCTTATAAAACAATGGGAGGGCATTAGGAAACGGGCAGACTTAAGTAATAAGATCCCCGTAGAGCCACCTCTTCATATTTTTTCAGCGTTAATGGAGAATTTAAATATTAAACCCTGGATAAGTTGTGGAATCCACAAGATCTCAGATCTGTTGATTGATACTGAATTTGCCTCCTTGTGAGTGAGATTCAACCTGTGCTCAAAGGAAGTCTTCACTTATACGGATAAAAAGCTTCATAATAAATTACGGAAGGTAAGAGGGAGCCTTGGAAAATGCCAAAAAACTGATAAAACTAATTGAGAGAGACAAACCAAAAAATATGACTACCAATTGTCTAAGGTTCTTGAAAGAGACCAAAGAAGAATACAATCCGCCGGCCATACAAAAGTGGGGGAGGGATCTTCAATTAAACATCACGACGAAAGAATGGATCAATTCATTGTAGATAATAAACAAATATATACACTGTCTTAACATTACTGAATGTTGCTTCAAACTTTTTAATAGATGGTATAGAGTACCAGCAGACATAGTGAAAATGTACAGAAATGTATCTAATAAGTGCTGGAGATGTGGTACATATGCTGGATCCCTTGCCCACATGTGGTGGGAGTGCCCGCGGATAATGAAAACATAAAGAAAGAGGTTTTCTATAGATCTAATAGGATCCTGGGCGAAGAAATACCAAAAATACCCGAACTAGCGTTATTACACCTGCATTTCCCCCAACTGAAAATCGAAAAAAAGATTGTTTTACATCATATTCTAGCAGCCACAAAAATAACAATTGCAAAAAACTGGAAATCCTCAGAATCTATTTCTTGGCCTAACATCACAGAACAACTCCAATTTCAAATCAAGATGGAAAGAGGAATAATTGCCCAATTTTGCGTTAACAACGGAAAATATCAAATGTGGAATAAATGGTTGAAGATCGTTAGGGAAACCCTTTAAATCTCGAGGTAGAGATCAGGGAAGAGAGAGGAAGTTTAGGGGAAGAAGAATGGGGGAGGGAGGGGAAGAAGTGAGTAGGAAGGGGACAGAAAGTGGAAGAAAGAGAAAAAAATGAACGAAAAAGCGATAGTCTGAGAGTCATAAAGGGGAAGGAAAAAAAAAAGAAAAAGAAAGGAAAGGAATGAAAGGAGAGAAGAGAGGAAAGGAAAAAAAAAAAAAGTTTACAACGAGTTTCTGTCAGTCATCTTGTCAAATTGTGAGTCAATCTGTCTTGTAAGTCTCGTCCATAGTCTAACACGATATTTCCATAAAATATGAATCGCTTATAATCCAATTGCATTGGGAGGAAATAGTTCCTAATTAGTCGGCGCACTAGAAGATACTAATCTAATTTTAGTGCCGAATATGTCATGTCTATAACTCACTCAGATAGAAAGAGAGAATTTACAAAATAACATTATTCACAACACTAATAAGAGGGTATGTATAGTTAATCTTTTTTTTTTTTAATTAGTCCTCAATAAAGATTTCTCAATAAACACAATGATGACTAAAATAAAACAACAAAAGTGAGAACCGATGAATTAAACAATACTAATCCTACTAATACTAGTCCTACTCTTACCCACATTTTAATTCCTTTTGCTATTTTAGAGGCATTTTAGTGGCCAAAAGTCAGTGTCCCCATTGACTTCAATGGGTTCGGGTTCGGGGTCATGTCCGGGGTCAAGTTCGAGCACGACCCGGACTTTTTCCAAAGTTTGCTCGAACTTCTCGAACCTGAACATCCAGGTGTCCGCTCAACTCTAGTTATTAATACTTTGATAAAAAAAGAAGGACATTGTGTTTCATGTTTGGTTAATAAAAGGCAGGTACTGTTTAATGACACCTCTGGTGCAAAAATATATCATATCTGCCCACAGCAGTGTACATTGTCTGTACCAAAGAATAACTTATTATCAGCTTAACATTGTACTATGAATGGGACAGGGGAGCACCAACAAATTTGAAAGGAGAGCAATTGCGTCTGGGCTGCTCTCAAATCTCTCTCAGTGGTCTGGGCTGCACCACTTTTCACTTTTAAATGCCCCACTCGGTAACACTTTTGATCTTTCCATCTAACTGTCTTGTCTGTCTATCAATTTCCTGTTAGGAAATCTGTTTTGCCTGTCTACCTGTGCATTGTGTTATCATAATTACTTGCAACTAGATTTAAAAAATGTATTATTATTAGAGTTGAGTGGACACCTGGATGTTCGGGTTCGGCAGGTTCGGCCGAACTTCGGGAAAAAGTCCGAGTTCGGGCTTGAACTTGACCCCGAACCCCATTGAAGTCAATGGGGACCTGAACTTTGGACACTAAAATGCCTCTAAAAAAGTCCTGGAAAGGGCTAGAGGGCTGCAAAAGGAAGTAGAATGTGGGTAAGAGTAGGACAAGTGCCCTTCAAATAAATATGGATAGGGAAATAACTTCAAATATCATAAAATACATACAAATTAAAAATACAGCTGAGCCATAAAATAGCACTTTATGGAATCTTTGATTTTAGCTTTGGAAGAACATAAATCTAAATCTAAAGCATGGCTGCCAGGAGGATCAA
The DNA here is from genome assembly GCA_036172795.1 of Pelodytes ibericus. NCBI lineage: Eukaryota > Metazoa > Chordata > Amphibia > Anura > Pelodytidae > Pelodytes > Pelodytes ibericus. The sequence continues at coordinate 117,578,250 of CM069862.1, forward strand.
CAGAATTATTCTCTTTCAGTTTACAGTAAGTGACCCATAGGATGAGGAGGCAGTGACCGTGGCGGTGTAGGTGGAAGCAGGTGGAGGAGGAGGAGGAGGAGGTAGCAAGAATTTTGTAGACTTTCGGTTTACAGAATAGAAATTATGAAATGACAGCAGAACTAGCTGAGTAAAAGTAATTCCCTTTTTAAAAAATTTTTTGCTGCAGGAACCAATGAGAATAATTTCATTCAAATGAATAGAATTTCCTGTCTTGTGATGTCATCAGACAATGTGTTGCACTGTTAAGAGAGCCTACTGTGTACAAGTGCAAGGTCATTCAGAATCCACATATTCAATTCGAGGAGCACAGGAAGTGACCAGATGAAACAAAACTGTATATATACTCAGTGTCTATATAATCAGTACTGCTGCACCTGCAGTTAACTGGAGAGTGCTTGAGTCAAAAATTAAAAATGTGATTTATGCAGAATGCCTGCATCAAATCACACTGGAAAAAAAGCCTGTGCACTATACAAGCAGTAATCTTTGTCTTGCACCAAAGTGGGTTTGGAGACTAGACTGACCCTTTAACACATACATTTGCGTCATACATTTTTGGTGATGAGTGGCCAGCTAATTTGGGTTTCTCAGTGAGCCATTACTCAGATTTACCCTCTAGGCCAAAATTAGCCAGCCCTTGTTCTGAATTTTAAAAAAATTAATTTACTCGACCACAGGAATCTACCCCAATGGTTAAATAATGTTTTAATATTTGTTTATTCTCTACATGCACACGATCAACAATGTTTATAAAACACTCTATTCAAAGTAAAAATCGTCTTTATTTAAAGCAATTTAAAAAATGGTATAACCGGAGGAAACAAGCAGTATGATTAAGCACAGTCAGCATGAAACTCGTGAGATGCTATGATAGTGGGTATTTGTTTTTTTCGCTAATGTTGGTTTTAATTTGTATAGGATAAAAATGATTTTTACTTTAAAAGCATTGGAGGTCTCATTTCCATGGAGAGTTCATCATGGTGCCATTTTGTTCTGAATAGTTGTGGTCATGGAGGGCGTTCACACTGCCTGCGTCTAGGAAATGATGAGGAAGAACTTGGCTAAGCATTTAGTCTGTGCACCAGGTAGTAAGCCAGTTAGCAACTCAGGATATCCTCAGCAGTAAATGGGTATGCATGACAATGAGTTAATTGCAGCCTTTAGTGTGGTGACTGACATTGTTCCAGCATAGACTTATACAACTGTGCACTGTGCGGCACAATTAATTTTTTTATTGCATAATGCATATAATCCATATTAGAATACTCATGCTACAACTTACACTTTGTTTCCAAAAATGTTTTGTGTTAATATAGTAACACATTTTTTTAAAATTCTCCTTTAGGCTAGACTGGTCTTTTAAGAAGAAGAAATACATGGGTACACCTGGGTTTTACACACAGTGGTGCTGAAGAACTTTAACCCCTTCACGACAATGGCCGTGTCAGGCTTGTCCTGCCTGGAACTCCGTGAAACAAGCAGTTTTTGCCATCAACTATTGTGAAAACCACTTCGATGTTGAGGCAATAACCAGCACCGAAATTTCCTCTCTGGGGCACCCACTATCGCCCCACGGAGCAGCATGCTCCATCAATATGGCTATGCCCTCTTGTGGTCTGAGCTTCGGAAGTGAAAGCAAATTTACTTCCGTCGCTCTGAATATGTTGCTTGACTGCCCCTTAAGGCAGCAAGTAACATTGCAATGTTAAAAAAAAAAGATTTAATTAGCTTAAAACTGGTATTATAGTTAGATTAGCCTATAGGGTTAAAATTAAATTAAAATATATTAAGGGATATCATAAGGGTTAGAGTTGGGGTTAGATTTAGTGTTAGGGTTAAATTTAGGGTTCGGGTTGGGGTCAAAAGGTCAATATAGGAATTGACCCATAACTCGCAAAAAAATACCGAAAAATATGTAAACATGCATATTTATGAACTCAGGACAACATTTAGAAACTATTTACATGGGGACTTTTTTAATGATTTTATTTGTGTAAATTATATTTTAGGTCAAAGTTAGAAAAAATGTTTTTAAAAAAAATTTCATCATATTTTATGATTTTTTTTGTAGTAAATTACAAGATATGATTAACATAATGGTATCTAATGAAAGCCCTTCTTATAACAATAAAAACAACATATAATTTGTGTGGCTACAGTATGTGAGAAAGAATAAAATGACAGCTAAACAGCCATTGTCACCGAGCGAAAGTCAAGGTAAAAATGTCTTGTCACTAAGGGGTTAAGAGAGTGATTTGATATGATATGGAAAAGTGAAGTTGCCTTTTGCAATACTTTTCTTATTTTGTCAAGAAGTGGTTAATCTGACAGAACCTTGAAAAGGCACATTGCCTTGAAAAAATGCATAAAATAAGATTTCAATTTACTGAAAAAGAGTTTGCAGATGAGCTCTTTGGAAAGTGGTTGATTTATGTAGGCTGCTCTCTGTTCTTTATAGCAAACTGACATAAAGTCAAGAATAATATAACTGATCCTGCAAATAACATATGGGTCATATCAGCAGAAGTTCAGAAAACTGCAGAAAACCCGGCGGTTATTGACACTGAGTTATTTTGGTGAAATCTTACTTTCTGCAACATATGTATTTTAAAAATATATTTTCCTATCTGCTTCCTAAGTATTTAGCTACACATGAGGAAGCACTATGAGCCCAAATACACTATAGCACAAAACAAAACTTCTAATTCCATAGTCGCTTGTGTCCACAAAGCCAATAACCAGACTGTAGCTATTTGATAAATGTGAATGGACTATTACTCACTCCTAGCAAATCTACCTACCAAGGCAGAGTTGGAACAAATGCTGACGATTGCCCCTCCTATGTGCTTACCTTGAGGGATGAGGTGAGAACTATTGGCATGTAAGTCTTAGACTTAGAAGAAAATCACAGTCATGAACAGCTTACCTTGAGACAGAAGTGCAATCGGGAGAACAGGCCTTACAGGTGGGAGCAATTAAAAGATATGATGAGGACATTATCAATGACATATGTAATGTAAGGCTACTCAGCATTCCTGAAAGTGTACCGGTGGATGAATTAGCATTTTGGGTTGCATATAATGTGATTTAGTATAGACATTTAAAAAAAAAATGGATTTAAGATTAAGGTGAAGAATGGCTATTGATGACTGATTTGGTTTAAACTGGGTTTAAAATAGAGAATGTTTTGTGATTTTGGTTAACACAAAGGCCACTGTAACATGGTGTTATAGCTTGAGTTATATAAGGAATCTGGTTTACTGGTTGACAAATTTAAGGGAAGAGGGGAAAAAAAGACAACAATTATACACAGGGTTACTGTCAGTAAGGGGGATATTGTGCCCGTGTTTATACATGTCTAGGGTAAAAGCAATATGTTCATGACCCCTATAAAAGTGGAAATAGACTGGAAATTAGAAGAATGAGATGGTGGGAAATTGGAATGAATGTGGAATTGTTTTCTTTCCCTCTCATCCCTTTGCTCTCTCATTAATAGGGAAACGGTTTTGGTACTGTTGTACATAGGGGGAGGTCAAATTTCTAGGAGATAAATATTTTGTTTATTTGGTATGGCTGGGTTGGGTAGTATTAGTTTGAGAAAGTGGGTGATTGCAAAGCGGGTTGGTCACATGGAGGCGTCACTAGGGGAGGGTGGGTCAGGAGGGAAGGAGAGGGGCAGGAGAGTTGTAGGGTATTATTTTTTCTCTCTCTTGTTGTGTAGGCAGATTGTACTAGTTTTAAACTATACAGAACTGGGGATATTAATGTATATACCTTGCAAATGGGGAAGAAAGAAAGTGCAAGTAGGTAATGTTGGAAGGCCACCTGGGCTTTGTTGAGGGTCTTTGGACTTCAGTGGCCCATTCACCTCTGACGACTGGAGAGACATTCCCTAAGGGAATTTGCCTAGTTCAATTAAACAGGCAACATTGAAAACCTTGAATTATCCTTAGGTATAGGCCATACAATTTTCTAATTGTATTCGGGTGTGCTGCATGAGTGAAGGGGAATTTTTTTCTCTTTTCCTTTCTTTTTCCTTCTTCTCTCCTCAGCACCATTTCTCCGTCAAATAGGTGATTATTGTGAACAGTAGCCTTTTACTCCTATTTGTATTGTATTTGAGTAGGGCTCTCTTTGCTGTGATTGTAAAAACTGTAGGAACTCAAGATAGTTACTCACAATGTTAATGGATTGATATAACAGAAAAGACAGCAATTATTCTAAGAGATATCTATAGGTTGAAAGTTGACATAGCTCTCTTCTAAGAGCCCCATTTAAAAGAGATTGATGCTCCAAAGATAAGAGATAGACATGATCTAACAGGATTCTCAAGGAATATTATACTGACCCATAGGGCAGACTTATAAGAGTGAGATATTGCATACAACATATACTTTTGCTTCAACATATGCTTTTAATGTTTGCCTGGTTGAATATGTGAGGAAAACCCTTAAAAAGTTGAAGAGTTTTTCAGTGGGTACTTTGGTAAGAGGCTGGGATTGCTGATCTCCCAGTCTTCTCATGTACAAAAAGAGAGAGATAAAAAAAAGTTCAATAGTTTATTATAACAATAACTGAGCTAGATAAAAAGACATAAAAAGATAACTTAAATTCAACCTACCTGGAATTAATGGCTTAATAGTACAATGTTCATAGCATAAGAACGCTGTTTATGATATGCTTATTTTTATTTCACCTCACATTTTGTTACCTAACCTTATGAAAGCCTACAAGGTCTACAGTGAATTGTCCAATTTTAAAATACATTCTTCAAAATGTGCATATAAAATAATGGCCAGGTGGTACAAAGTACCAATAGGTATACAATGTTTCCAAATGTATCAGACCAATGCTGAAGGTGTGGAGAGGAACCGTGTTTACTCCTGCACCTATAGTGAACTTGCAAAAAGATAAGAAGATACTGAAGAGCTATACACTATATCATTGTAAAGTTGTCTAACACCAGGATACCATTTACAGCACAAATGCTGATCTTGCAGCATAATGGCATAGCAGACTTGCCATTTGCTGAAAGCAGCAACACATCGTATTCCCCCAATCTAGAGACAAACTATAGCTCCATCTATAAAAGTGTGGATCCAACAGGTGGAAAATATAAGAGAAATGGATGAGTTGATCTTGTCCACATGCCCTGAACCAGGCTTGGAGGGAGAATGTCTTTCCCAAATCCTTCTCCCAAGGCTTAGCAGACTGCCTTAATGAATATTTTTGTTCAGTTTTTACAAATGAAAATGAGGGTAAGGGACCTCATTTAGGGAAAAAGACTAATGGGTCTTTTGATACATGTAAGTTTACAGAGGAAGAGGTTTTACTTCAGCTGTCTAAAGTAAAGACAAATAAGTTGATGGGACCTGATGGGATACATGCAAAGTTATTAAAATAATTGTGGTGTACTAGCAAAACCGTTAACAGATTTATTTAACCAATCATTGTTAACGGGAGTAGTTCCAGAAGATTGGAAATTAGCTAATGTTGTGCCCATTCACAAGAAAGGTAGTAGGGAGGAGGCGGGCAACTATAGACCAGTAAGTCTTACTTCAGTAGTGGGGAAAATAATGGAAACCTTGTTAAAGAATAGGATTGTTGAACATCTAAAGTCGCTTGGATTTCAAGATCAGAGACAGCATGGGTTTACTTCAGGGAGATCATGCCAAACTAATCTTATTGATTTTTTTGATTGGGTGACTAAAATAATAGATCAGGGTGGTGCAGTAGACATTGCTTACCTAGATTTCAGTAAGGCTTTTGACACTGTCGCACATAGAAGGCTTATCAATAAACTGAAATCTTTGCGTTTTGATTTCAATATTGTTGAATGGATTAGACAATGGCTGAGTGACAGGCAACAGAGGGTTGTAGTCAATGGGGTATATTCGATGCAAGGTCTTGTTACTAGTGGGGTACCTCAGGGATCTGTACTTGGACCCATTCTCTTTAATATTTTTATTAGCGATATTGCAGAAGGTCTTGTTGGCAAGGTATGTCTTTTTGCTGATGATACAAAGATTTGCAGCAGGGTTGATATTCATGGAGGTATAAGCCAAATGGCAAATGATTTAGCTAAACTAGAAAAATGGTCAGAGCAGTGGCAACTGACATTTAATGTGGACAAGTGCAAGATTATGCACCTTGGGCGTAAAAACCCAAAAGCAGAATATAGACTATTTGGTACAGTCCTAACCTCAACATCTGAGGAAAGGGATTTAAGAGTAATCATTTCAGAGGACTTGAAGGTAGGTAGGCAATGCAATAGAGCAGCAGGAAATGCTAGCAGAATGCTTGGTTGCATAGGGAGAGGTATAAGCAGTAGGAAGAGTGAAGTGCTCATGCCATTGTACTTAGCACTGGTGAGACCTCACTTGGAGTATTGTACGCAGTACTGGAGACCGTATCTTCAGAAGGATATTGATACTTTGGAGAGAGTTCAGAGAAGGGCTACTAAACTGGTTCATGGGTTGAAGGATAAAACTTACCAGGAAAGGTTAAAGCATCTTAACATGTATAGCTTGGAGGAAAGACGTAACAGGGGGGATATGATAGAAACATTTAAATACATAAAGGGAATCAACACAGTAAAGGAAGAGAGTATATTTAAAAGAATAAAACTACCACAACTAGAGGACATAGTCTTAAATTAGAGGGGCAACAATTTAAAAGTAATATCAGGAAGTATTACTTTACTGAGAGGATAGTGGATGTATGGAATAGCCTGCCAGCAGAAGTGGTAGAGGTAAACACAGTCAAGGATTTTAAACATGCGTGGGATAGACACTAGGCTATCCTAGCTATAAGACCGGGAACGGGGGACTAATAAAAGTACTCAAAAAAAATTGGGCAGACTAGATGGAGCCGAATGGTTCTTATCTGCCGACACATTCCATGTTTCTATGTTTCTAATATTGAGGGCCCTGACAACGGAATTTGGAATTTCCTCAGGTCCAAACACACCCCCTTTATTATCCATATGCTTATGGCAACAGAATTACTAAAAGCCAGAAACTGGAAAACACCTACTGGTATCTCGTGGCAGATGGTCAAAACCTAACTGATATTTCAAAGTAGCATGTAAAATGGCATTTTGTCGCAGGCGACACGCAGCAGAACTGACTCACGGATTTGGGAAGTATTGGGGAATAAATTGAAAAGTGGAGTACGGGATTAGAGTGCGACCTGGGGTGCTCTCTTTATATGAATAGCAAGAGATAAAGAACCAATAAAACTGGCGGCCATGAGTCCCCGGCCATGGGTCCAACATAGGCCCAATAAAGTAGGTACTGTGATCTCACTACCTTTTGAGTCCTCTATGAGTCCAATGTGTGTATAATGTATATTTACGTTTAAGGTTCAAGCACTGTCAACAAAGGTTAGACTTGCAAGGTGTATTACATGTGTGTTCTGTCTTAGATGAATGTAGTATGTCCCATTTATGTAAATGTTTTATACTTTACGACAAATAAAAGAGATTTAAAAAAAAGTGAAAATACAATGAATTTGTAAGCGATGCATACTATATATTATTAAATGTCATCATCATCTGCAGGGCTGTACAATGGACACATACAAATAGCAGGTAAGACAGATTTGGACAAAAGGTGAGCAGGACTTTGCTAATAGGAGTTGATAGTGAAAAGGAAATATAAAATGTGTTCAAATTAAACATTTTTTTTCTACTAATCATTGGGAAAGTAGGGATATCTTGAGAAAATTGTCAGATACAATCTACTCAGATAATAAATTGCATGGAGACATCAGTTTTGAAATATTGATCTATGACTGAAAAGTGTTGGAAACATTTACAGAGGAAACTAATGGGCAAATTCACACTCCAAGCTACTGGAAGTGGAGCTAAGCTGTCAGCCAATAATCTGTCATTTAAATATAAACAGGCAGAGACCACAAAACAGATAGAGGCCCAGATAACGCTCACACGCACTGGGGGAGATAGCGTTGATTCCTTTAATTTTCTTAATTAAGAGTTTTCCCTTTAGCTTCCATCTCATTGATATTATGGTCCTAATCATTGGCAAATTTATCTAACAACAATATGTATTTTCTCTCTAAAAGAAGCCTCATTATTAAATGCTACATTTGTCAAATTTGAGTTAGACTTTTTATGATTAGAGGCAGATTATAAATTCAAAATAAACAAGCAGGATAGCATGATAGCATATTACTATACTAGAGCATAGTAAGACCCATAACTCATGCTGCTCAGTCTATAAATATTCAGCGCTTCATAAACAGCCAGCTACAATTTTCCTATAATTTATGTTACCAAACATTTGACTGACTTGCATTTATCACTGCTAAAATACTGTTATAGGTGAAAACAGCTCACAAGCACTTCAGCTAAGCAAGGAGCCATTAGAAACCCATGAAGGAGTTATCGTTCTCTACGGATACCACTAAAAAACATAAATTTGTAGTTTGCATGCATCACAACACTTGTATGCGCTAGATAATATTCTCTTCTCAGGAATGTTTTCCTATCATGAAGGCCATGTAAAATATAGGCAGAGCAAATTTAGAGGAATACGATAAATTATTTTTCCAGTCACATGTTGCTCTTTCACTAGAATCAAGCCTTATTATTACTGAGACCAAGCACAGCAAAATATTTTGCCCCTCTCCACACCTCTACATTGCTTTGCTGTTGTATAAGTGATTTTGCCAGTGAAAGCAAGTTATAAGAATTTTTTTTCTATAAAGTAAATAAGACAAATTGTGCAGATAATTGGCCATATTGCAGTTTTACTCTAATATTGCAGTTTTACTCTAATAGTGCTTTAAATTCATAACAGATGATAAAGGTATCACGTACAGAAATTGTCAGGAGTCGTGCGAGCTCCGAATATCCATGTAGCACTGGCTCTATTTGCACCAGTGCGTCTCATTTAGAAAAAAAAAAAAAAAAAAGTTGCAGAACAGCACATAAAATAGTGTTAACATTTTCAGTGGTGGAGTATCAATTTGTGTATAAATGCCATTGTCATTGCACTTTTTTTGGTACTCCAAAAGGACACTTGCAGCTGCATCTCTCTATATAAATCTGTCCATAATTTTCATATTACACTACACACATTGCCGTTAAAATGGCTGTCACACATGTAGGATCTTTAAGGGTATGTGTACTTAACTGTAGCTGTTAATAGCATGTTAGCTGTAAAAGAGAGTGTAAGTAACACAGTACTGGAACTGACATGTAAGAATACATTCAGCAAGCAGATATCCAAAACTGCACTACATATGAATACCTGTGTATTAGTGTATCCTTTAAACTTTGTTTTGTCCATATGGACAATGGTACATTTCCAAGCAATGTGGCCATTCACATTGTGGTCCTGAAATTGTACTGTGATACAAACTTAAATACTAATAGCTTTACATTGAACAATCACTGGCATCTTTATAGCAGAAGAGCGGTTATGGTGGTGCATACAATGATATATATATATATATATATATACATATATATAACCATTCCTTAACTTTAATTGGGGTTACTAAGTGGCATATGTGATGTGATTCTAAATGTATTAAATTTCTGAAATTTTTGAGTGGACTTTGACTTTTGCAATAGCTGAATCTATCTATTACTTTATGGGAAGACTTCAGCTAATTCCATAATGGAAGAGGTCCTCCAAAAAGGCCCCTGAAAGAAGACAAAATGGAAGTCTATGTGGAGGACACAAGCTTCCACAGTCGGCATGAAAATCTGAACATTGGATGGTTTTCATGTTGATTCAAGATCCCTTTAGTAGCCTCTGAGTAGCCTAAATTTAAGGGTTTACTTAGATGACCAAAGTGATCCAATTGGGTCCGAAAAGCGGAGCTATGATTTTCTAATAGAAAATCAGAACTTTCTGCTTCAACCTCTAAATGAACAAATGGAAGAATGAACTAACAACACTTTCATTTATTGTGCATCTGTTCATTCGTTCAGTTTCACATTAGTTTTTGGATGAATGGACAAAAAAGCCAATTTTCAGCTGAAAAACACATTTGTCCATAAACAAATGCCTAAGTCTAATATCTATAGCTCTGTCTACATTGAAAAAAAAAACAACAAAAGAATAAGGTAGACATCAGAAGGAGAAGAGGGAAGACAACAACACGTAACAAAAACACAACCATCAGAAATTTAATGAATCCAGATTTACAGATATTATCCGCAGGAAGTGTGTGCTAGAAGGAACATCAGAGTCAGGCATTGTTTTCACTGTATGTTTTGTGAATGGCAGGTACATTATACATATTCAATAGGTAGAAAACAGTCTATGTATTTTAATTGGGACACTAGGGGCTTGCTTGCTTCCTGTTTGTCTTGCTTCCAAAACTTTAAATAGTGGTCAGTTTCATGTTTCCATTTGTCTATGATTAAGCCTTGGCGAATCGCTTGAGATTTCATTCCTCTCAAGCTTTGATGATTTTACAAGTATAAAATAAATATTCTATATTTTATTCATATGGACGTCGCTGGATTCATTTGAATTTATTGTCCTCTTAGAAGTATGTAGATTTTTCTCTCACTCTACCTCTTTTTGTTGTAACTGACAGGGGACACCACATGCAGTTGCCCTCAGACAGTGAAAGCTACTCTGTGCCATTACATGCTAAGTATACATCTCTTATTTCTGTTCTGCTGGATTAATTGTAACATTGCAGATATTCAATATGTCACTGTATGATTTGAGTACACAACATGGTTAGCATCATTTGACAAAATGCCACATTGCAGCACTCATAGTGCAGCACCTACATTGCAGCCACATAACTTGCCACAGCATCCACAAGACTTTCCACTGCACTCACATTTCACCCACAATGACTTGCCATTGCACTCACAGGACTTCTGGCTGCTCTTTATTGCCTTAGATTCTAAGGAATTGGAGCAAAGGGAGGTCACGTGATGCCCGATGGTCTGACTTCCAGAGATGCTCAGAGGGAGGTGAGAGGAAGAGTGACAAAGCCTGTTTACTGATATCCAGGTCTCTGCAGCTCAGCTTTGTAATCAGACCTCTTCTTTTATTGCTCTGAATAAAACCTTGCCTTATATTTGAGCAAATACAATAATCGGTATATTGTAAGGGGATCATTTTTTTTAAAGCCAAGAAAATACAGCAATTCAAGATAGCATTACTCCCATCCTTGCCAATCCACTATTCTTTACATTGAACTTTCAATCTATCCCCATTTTGTTTACTTTTAAAGAAAGAACAGAACTTTTTCCAGAACAGTTAGTATTAATGTTCCCCATTAAAAATAGTGACTGATAATGCACAATAACCTGCTTTCTGTGTTGTGAAAAAAACAAAATATATGAAGGTGACTTTCCACTCTGATACATTTTATATGTTTAAAGCAATAATGATTTACAGACACGTTTAAATTGACAGTTTATTACAGAATTAAGGATTTTATAGTTTTGAGAAATCAATACCTACCGTTTCTTTCTTTATATAAAAAAAGCAGACATTCTCTACTTTTTAAACAATATTAATTATTGCTAGAGAGGAGTAACAATCAAATGGGGTAGTTATCCCATTGCTCTCTCTCTCTCTCTCTCTCTCTCTCTCTCTCTCTCCCGATACATATATACATATATGCTAATCAAAAGCCCTTGATAAATTGATCATCAGCAAGTTTGACAACCTCCATAAAAGCCAAAGCAGTTGGCTTGTCTGAAGCATTCAGGTGTGTTTTAACACAATGCCACGTAAGAAAGACTTCAGCAATTATCTTAGAGAAGCAATTGTTGCTGCCCATTAAACTGGGAAGGGCAATAAGGCCATATCCAAACAATTTAACGTCCATAATTTTACAATGAGAAAGATTATTCAAAAGTGAAAACAACAGTTGCCAGTCTTCCCAGGAGTAGACATCCCAGCAATTCACCCTAATGTAGGACTGTCCAACGCTCAGAGACATTGCAAAAAAACCAAGAGTTACATCTCAGACTCTACAGACATCAGTTAGCATGTTAAATGTTAAAGTTCATGACAGTAGAATTGGAAAATTCTCTCTAAAAAGAACATGGCAGCCTGGCCTAGGTTTGCAAAACAGCATCTGAACAATCCACCCAACTTTGGAACAATGTCCTTTGGACAGATGAAACCAAAGTGGAGATGTTTGGGCATAATGCACAGCACTTTGTTTGACAAAAATAGATAAAGCATATCAGCAAAAACACTTCATACCAACTGTCAAGTACGGTGGTGGAGGGGTGATGATTTGGACTTGTTTAGGAGCCACAGGACCTTGTGACCCTTGCAGTTATTTGGAAGACAATTAACTCCTCTGTATATCAAAGTATGATAGAGTCAAATGTGAGGCTATCTGTCTGACAGCTAAAGTTTTGCCGGAATTGGGTCATATAACAGGATAATGATCCCAAGCACACCAGCAAATCTACAGCAGAATTTCTGAAAAAGAAAAATCCATACCTCAACCAGATTGAAATGCTGTGGTGGGACCTAAAGAGAGTGGTGCATAAATAAATACCAGCAAACCTCAAGGAATGAAGCAACATTGTAAAGAAGATTGGGACAAAATTCCTTCAAAATGATGTGAGAGACGTTATACAGAAAACAATTATTTCAAGTTATTGCTGCTAAAGGTGGTTCTACAAGTTATTGAATCATAAGGTGTATTTAGTTTTTCACACATGGCTTCTCCATTTTGGCTTTATTTTTGTTAACCCCTTCGGGACAATGTTTTCTTTGTTTTGATGTCCATTCTGGACAATAGCTATTTTAGCTATGTATGTGCTTAAATAAAAGTGCATGCTTGCTTCTTAAATTAATCCCCCAATATCACATACTGTTTATTTAAGGACAGATTGGGCTACCACTTGAGACCATTTTTTGTAAACTTAACCCTTTGTATACTGTATACATTTTAATAAAGAGTGTACAAATGTCAAAAAAAGTGTTTTTTTAAATTTAATTTTCGTTTCTGGGACACAGTATATATCTTTCCTCTCGCTCTCTGATACAAGATCAAAGTGTATCAGTGAGAGAGAGGAAGGATTTGGGCACTTCATGTTTACACAACACTGTTTCATTTACTATTTTTTTGCATGTATTTCATGTGATCAGTGTGATTTATTTTCACATAGATCACATCATAATTGCAAAAAATAATGGTTGATCCTGGTCTGCCTAACTGTTAAGGCAACCAGGGTCAACTTACACCATCTCTCCCCCCAAATTTAGGGGAGGATAGCAATGGATTGTGAATAGCCTTTACAGCAATCACAATCCACACTACAATGGCTGAGACAGCCTATCTCAGCTATTGCAGTTAAGACAGACCCTTTTCCGATATGCATAGGGTGAGGGGGCGTGATTGACAGGTGAATATTGTCACTGGCCTGTCACTTTAAGACCATCCATGGGAGGTACCAGTGGCCTTTTTTTTTATTTTTTTGCTATCTGAAAATAGCGTGAATCGCAGCAAAAACACAGCGATTGCACTCATTTAAAACACAAACTATAAATGTACAGGCATTGGGAGTCCCTACATTTACTTTTACAGAGAACACTATTGTATTTCTTTCTTGCTTTTTTTGCTATCCACACCACAATCGAGACTTTCAATCAATCATTACTGAATATATCTCAATGAAAATAAGTATTATCCAAAAGTATATATATTTGTTTTTTTACCCTGACAACACTTTAAATATAATTTTTAAAAGAATTTACCTTTCCTTAAGTTTCACGCTTTATAGATTTTTTTCCTTTGCACTCCTTTTATATGTAATTTTTTGGTACAGTAAAGTGGGAATAGATGTACTTTCCCACCTAGCTGTGAAAGAATATGTATTTATATAACAGTTTTTTGGTAGCACCTAACACTCAAATAATTTTTATTTCGTACTGGTACCTATGTTTTATGAATATATGTTCTCACTGAAGCTACTGATTTTTTTAAATGTTTTAAGATTTCAGCTGTGTTTAAGTCAGAACCAGAAGCAAATATATCTAAGAACATTTATGTCATATTAATAAATCCTTAATGTGTGCCTTATTTGTAACTAAATGTATTATAGATGCATACTTAGAGTGTGTTCATTTTTAGACACTCAATTTTGTGCAAAGTGAATTTGCACATGATACATTATGGTATTAATTTACCCCTATTTTGCACTTTGTGGATTGCAATTTGAGCACTGTCACTTTAAATTGATAATTGCTTCCATGATAGATGATTTTGATTGTTTGTATAAATGCTTCTCAGTTTGCACATGTTTTATGGCTTGACAAAGACCATTTGGTTGAAATGTTGACCCTGGTGGTTAAAACCAAAATTTGATCTCACTACTACTGAGTGCTGGACCATTCCATTTGTTTTGATGATGGGTCCTGGTTCGAGCACTTAACAGTTTGGCGTGCTGTTTGACCACCTTTTTCGGTGTATACATGTTTTGAATGACACTACAAATGTTGGTCAGATTGGCTATATTTCTATTCAGCTTCTCAGTGAAATAAGGTGTCTTGGTTTGTTTAGTTTGCTTTTTGCATGTAATGCATATGTGTCAATATGTAGTGGATCGTGTGCTGATCCAGTTCGTTTAAATTTTGACCATAAAGCATCCCTGAAGTGGAATATATCCAGCAGGTCAGCTGAGACCTAGAGCAGATGGGCATCCCTTACTCTCATCCTATACAGCGGGGCATGCTAATGGTAATTCAGCCCAGTTTATTGTGTGATGTCTGTATCTGTGTCCTTTCTTGAGAAGTAACTCTAGTACATTTTCAGTCGACAGTATTTGAGAATAGTGGTGTTTGTCTCATGGAATTTATTCTAAAATGTATGCAGTGCTGGCAAGATCTTCTTCTTGTTATGTGCATACATTTACATTTCATCCATATTTTATGTCCAGTATTTATTAGTACAACTGAGTTACTTATGTTGGGAAGGTGCAGCTATATTTTGAGAGGCTTTGAAACAGACTGTGGTGATGGCATTGCATATTACTGGTCCTTACTGGGTTATTGTTGACTTTTACACTGCTCTGGTAAAATACTTTTTAATATAAAAAACTAATGTAGTGTAAAGCACACTGTGTAAGGAAATGCATGTGTTAATGACCCATTGAGAACAATACTTGTTGTGCAGGTGCTTTTGAGGACAAGTTCATAAATAAATACTGACAATAGTCACCATTCACACCTTTTAGAATCAATATGCACATACAGCATTTTAAACTTATTATTTATGTCACTTACTCCCCAAGGATCACAAATTCCCTTCCTCTTCATCAGGCAGCTCAGCATCTAAAACTTATTAAAAATAAATACGGTTGGTGAAGAATAGGAAGCAAAAAGTATGCATGTTTGAGGAGTAGGTGAAACATAAATTTGTATGTAAGAAACTGATC
The DNA here is from genome assembly GCA_036172795.1 of Pelodytes ibericus. Lineage (NCBI taxonomy): Eukaryota > Metazoa > Chordata > Amphibia > Anura > Pelodytidae > Pelodytes > Pelodytes ibericus. Next base: position 117,593,698 of record CM069862.1, read on the forward strand.
ATGAATAATCATGTTTAAAATATAGCATGGAGAATTCAACTTTAAAGACCTCTAAACATTTTAAACTACTTTTTTTCACGTGGACATCACTACATATATGCCCTAATATAATTTCCAATAAAAATATACACAATTAGCATATATTGTTGGAGCAATGTTAAGTGGGACATTTGCAGCCGGAGTTGTGGTATGCACTAATAAAGCATGTTGTAATTCCAAAATAAAACTCCAGTGTTTAACTCTAGCCTCACAATCCTCTTGGTACATCAGTCTCATCAGCCCTACCGCCCACCAGCTGAAGAAGAATTTCGAAACGCGTCCAGTGTGGTGTAGCTGTCTTTAGTGCAAAACAAAACCCTATTGTTCAAGATACCTGGCCAGGTGAGCAAGCCCAGTGGGTAAGGGAATTATTTTGTATAAACTTTTTTATATATTTGTATATTTGTCATATGCTGATATAGCTATATATGTTTATTTTATATTTGTAGCTTTTCCTTTTTTCATGTATGGTTGTTATTTTTTATTTTGCATGTATGTTGCCCATGCGACCACCTATTTATATACATCTAGTGGCCTTGGACTGCATATATCCTTTGCTGTCATTTATACATATAATTTTTATTATTTATAAATAAATCTATATATTTTTATACTTATTCTGTCTTTGGAGTTTATTTAGTTGTATTCATATTAGAGCGCTGTCTCATTCTATAATATTCTGTTCTTTTTTACAGTGGTTTTTCCATTGTATTTTATATTCAAGACTAGCTGCTAACCAGAGGCGTTGCTAGGTTTCCAAAAGATCTGGGGCTATAGCCCATGAGACTTTTTTAGTTTTTTAAATGGAACCATACGGGCACTTACCAATATATGCTCACCGCTCTGAGCTTCATGCCAGTTTTGTAATTTAGGAGCCTTCACAGGGCCGGTCCTTAAATGGGGCAGCTGCCGCAGGCAGCACCCTGGCAGGGGTGGCACTTTGCTGCTCTATGCAGCAGTCTTTTTTTTTTTCTTGTGTCCAGGGGAGCTTGATTGAAGGAGGTCTCAGCCAATCAGGTAAGACTTCTCAACTCTCCTGATCGGCTGAGAGTTCCGAAGCCTCCCATGATTGGCTAAGACCTCCTTCACACTGAGCTCAAAGCAAAGAGATGCCTGCAGCAGGTAAGTTAAAAACCTGTGTGAATGAGTGTGTGTATGTCAGTGTGAGTATGTGCATGTCAGTGTGAGTGTGTGCATGTCAGTGTGAGTGTGTGGATGTCAGTGAAAGTGAGAGTGTGTGCATGTCAGTGTGAGTGAGTGTGTGCATGTCAGTGTGAGTATGTGCATGTCAGTGTCAGTGTGTGCATGTCAGTGAGAGTGTGTGCATGTCAGTGTGAGCGAGAGTGTGTGTATGTCAGTGTGAACGAGAGTGTGTGCATGTCAGAGTGAGAGAGAGTGTGTGCATGTCAGAGTGAGCGAGAGTGTGTGTATGTCAGTGTGAGCGACAGTGTGTGTATCTCAGTGTGAGCGACAGTGTGTGTATGTCAGTGTGAGCGAGAGTGTGTGTATGTCAGTGTGAGCGAGAGTGTGTGCATGTCAGTGTGAGCGAGAGTGTGTGTATGTCAGTGTGAGCGAGAGTGTGTGCATGTCAGTGTGAGCGAGAGTGTGTGTATGTCAGTGTGAACGAGAGTGTGTGCATGTCAGTGTGAGCGAGAGTGTGTGCATGTCAGTGTGAGCGAGAGTGTGTGTGTGTCAGTGTGAGCAAGAGTGTGTGCATGTCAGTGTGAGCGAGAGTGTGTGCGTGTCAGTGTGAGCGAGAGTGTGTGTGTGTCAGTGTGAGCAAGAGTGTGTGTATGTCAGTGTGAGCAAGAGTGTGTGTATGTCAGTGTGAAAAAGAGTGTGTGTATGACAGTGTGAGCAAGAGTGTGTGTATGTCGGTGTGAGCGAGAGTGTGTGTATGTCAGTGTGAACGAGAGTGTGTGCATGTCAGAGTGAGAGAGAGTGTGTGCATGTCAGAGTGAGCGAGAGTGTGTCTATGTCAGTGTGAGCGAGTGTGTGTATGTCAGTGTGAGCGAGAGTGTGTGTATGTATGTAACTGGCTGTGTGTGTGTGTGTGTGTGTATATGTATGTAACTGGCTGTGTATGTGTTGTGTGTGTGTATCTTTGTAACTGTCTGTGTGTGTATGTAACTGGCTGTGTATGTGTTGTGTGTGTATGTATGTAACTGTCTGTGTGTGTTGTGTGTGTATGTAACTGGCTGTGTATGTGTTGTGTGTGTATGTAACTGGCTGTGTATGTGTTGTGTGTGTATGCATGTAACTGGCTGTGTATGTGTTGTATGTGAATATGTATGTAACTGGCTGTGCATGTGACGTGTGGGACACATTAAGGCATAGTAGAAATTAGCTTGGCTAATTTAATAGCTTGGCTGCTCTTCTAAGAGCTGCTTTTCAAAGAGTATATTTAAGAGATATTCTGGAGACAGACTTGATTTTTTGAACTTGCTGAGATCTTCTTTTCTACTGATACAAGTAAGATTCATTTAGTCAAGTTATTGTGTGGTGGTTTGTACTGATTTCCTGCTTCAAATTGCTAAGGAATTTGAATTGAATACTTAGGTGTTTGTCATTGTTTGGTTCTAATTAGCATAGGCTCACTCAGGTGTTAAAACCTTCCTTGGTGCTTGTAGGTGTGTGCTGTGGGTGTATATAAGGCATAGTAGAAATTAGCTTGGCTAATTTAATAGCTTGGCTGCTCTTCTAAGAGCTGCTTTTCAAAGAGTATATTTAAGAGATATTCTGGAGACAGGCTTGATTTTTTGAACTTGCTGAGATCTTCTTTTCTACTGATACAAGTAAGATTCATTTAGTCAAGTTATTGTGTGGTGGTTTGTACTGATTTCCTGCTTCAAATTGCTAAGGAATTTGAATTGAATACTTAGGTGTTTGTCATTGTTTGGTTCTAATTAGCATAGGCTCACTCAGGTGTTAAAACCTTCCTTGGTGCTTGTAGGTGTGTGCTGTGGGTGTATATAAGGCATAGTAGAAATTAGCTTGGCTAATTTAATAGCTTGGCTGCTCTTCTAAGAGCTGCTTTTCAAAGAGTATATTTAAGAGATATTCTGGAGACAGGCTTGATTTTTTGAACTTGCTGAGATCTTCTTTTCTACTGATACAAGTAAGATTCATTTAGTCAAGTTATTGTGTGGTGGTTTGTACTGATTTCCTGCTTCAAATTGCTAAGGAATTTGAATTGAATACTTAGGTGTTTGTCATTGTTTGGTTCTAATTAGCATAGGCTCACTCAGGTGTTAAAACCTTCCTTGGTGCTTGTAGGTGTGTGCTGTGGGTGTATATAAGGCATAGTAGAAATTAGCTTGGCTAATTTAATAGCTTGGCTGCTCTTCTAAGAGCTGCTTTTCAAAGAGTATATTTAAGAGATATTCTGGAGACAGACTTGATTTTTTGAACTTGCTGAGATCTTCTTTTCTACTGATACAAGTAAGATTCATTTAGTCAAGTTATTGTGTGGTGGTTTGTACTGATTTCCTGCTTCAAATTGCTAAGGAATTTGAATTGAATACTTAGGTGTTTGTCATTGTTTGGTTCTAATTAGCATAGGCTCACTCAGGTGTTAAAACCTTCCTTGGTGCTTGTAGGTGTGTGCTGTGGGTGTATATAAGGCATAGTAGAAATTAGCTTGGCTAATTTAATAGCTTGGCTGCTCTTCTAAGAGCTGCTTTTCAAAGAGTATATTTAAGAGATATTCTGGAGACAGGCTTGATTTTTTGAACTTGCTGAGATCTTCTTTTCTACTGATACAAGTAAGATTCATTTAGTCAAGTTATTGTGTGGTGGTTTGTACTGATTTCCTGCTTCAAATTGCTAAGGAATTTGAATTGAATACTTAGGTGTTTGTCATTGTTTGGTTCTAATTAGCATAGGCTCACTCAGGTGTTAAAACCTTCCTTGGTGCTTGTAGGTGTGTGCTGTGGGTGTATATAAGGCATAGTAGAAATTAGCTTGGCTAATTTAATAGCTTGGCTGCTCTTCTAAGAGCTGCTTTTCAAAGAGTATATTTAAGAGATATTCTGGAGACAGGCTTGATTTTTTGAACTTGCTGAGATCTTCTTTTCTACTGATACAAGTAAGATTCATTTAGTCAAGTTATTGTGTGGTGGTTTGTACTGATTTCCTGCTTCAAATTGCTAAGGAATTTGAATTGAATACTTAGGTGTTTGTCATTGTTTGGTTCTAATTAGCATAGGCTCACTCAGGTGTTAAAACCTTCCTTGGTGCTTGTAGGTGTGTGCTGTGGGTGTATATAAGGCATAGTAGAAATTAGCTTGGCTAATTTAATAGCTTGGCTGCTCTTCTAAGAGCTGCTTTTCAAAGAGTATATTTAAGAGATATTCTGGAGACAGACTTGATTTTTTGAACTTGCTGAGATCTTCTTTTCTACTGATACAAGTAAGATTCATTTAGTCAAGTTATTGTGTGGTGGTTTGTACTGATTTCCTGCTTCAAATTGCTAAGGAATTTGAATTGAATACTTAGGTGTTTGTCATTGTTTGGTTCTAATTAGCATAGGCTCACTCAGGTGTTAAAACCTTCCTTGGTGCTTGTAGGTGTGTGCTGTGGGTGTATATAAGGCATAGTAGAAATTAGCTTGGCTAATTTAATAGCTTGGCTGCTCTTCTAAGAGCTGCTTTTCAAAGAGTATATTTAAGAGATATTCTGGAGATACTCTGGAGGTAGTCTGAGGTATACAAGAGGTGAGAAAAACTAAAAGATCTTTTTGATTTAAATTCTTAAAATGGCAGATTTGGTTTACTGTGATAATTGTTCTGCATTTGTTTCACATTCCATTTTTTGGAGGTTTGGAGGCTGTCTAATCTGTAGACAGTTCTCAAGATTGCAGCAGGAGATTGCATTTTTAAAGTCCGAGATTTGTAATTTATCTGTAAAACAAACTCGGGCTGAGACTGTTGCGAAGTCACTGACACAGAGGCCATTGCCGCAGAGGCTTCCTAGGAATAGCAGGTGGATTACTGTTGGATCTGGTAGGCTTAGAGTTGTGGATAAAAGGCATGTCCCACAGTCTGTGGCTGTCCAGAATTCATTTTCAGCACTTGCAGAGTGCAGTGGTGTTGTGGAGGCAGGCTCAGACGCAGAGTTTGAGGAACCACTCTCCTATGTGGCTAAGGTGTGCAAGGAGAAGGTGAGGCCTGATAGAAAGCAGTTGTTGTTGGGCGATTCTATCATAAGAGGTGCGGAGTTGGACACTATTGGCTTAGTGAGATGTCTTCCTGGAGCTACTGCTCGCAGAGACAGGAGGCGTATTTCTAATATTGTTAAGCAAGCAAATCAGGAAGGAGAATTGGATGTACTGGTTCATCTAGGGACAAATGATTTGGCTTGCAATGAGGTTTCAGAGGTGAAGGAAGCTTTTCGTGTTCTTGCCAATGATATACGGCAGGTTGTGTCCACACTGTCCTTTTCTGAAGTTATGCCTGTGCACAACATTCAGAATGATAGACGGATGCGTATTAGGAACTTCAACTTGTGGCTTGGAGAATGGTGTCGGGAGCAAGGATTTGGCTTTGTTTCTCATGGAAGTTCACTATGGGATAGAAAGGAACTGTACAAAAAAGATGGTTTGCATCTTTCTCAAAAGGGAACGAATGTTCTCAGTGAGCAGTTCAGAGGTTTTGCTAGGAGGTTTTTAAACTAAAAGAGGGGGGCAAAATGGCGATAAAACATCAATCCAATTGCCCCCCCAAAAAGGTACAGAAGTTACCTGTAGTCAGCGTGCTAAAAAAGGATAAGCTTAGGGTCATGTCTACAAATGCTCGCAGTTTAGGGAATAAGATCCATGAACTTGTGACAATATTGGCAACTGAGAATGTAGATTTAGTGGCTGTTACTGAGACATGGTATAATGAAAAACATGACTGGGACATTTCAATACCAGGGTACTCTTTATATAGAAAAGACAGAGAAGGTAAAAAAGGGGGAGGGGTGGCCCTGTATGTGAGGGATAGCTTAAAATGTAACGTAATACAAGTTAGTGAGGCGAACATAGAGTCAGTTTGGGTTACATTAGAATTTGGTAATCATATGGTAACTCGGGTAGGTGTGATTTATAGGCCCCCTGGACAAATAGAGGAGTTAGATAATCTACTAGTTGAGGAAATAGCTAAAATGACAATGAAGGGAGAAGTGATCATCATGGGTGACTTTAATCTTCCTGATGTGAACTGGAAATACAAAACAGCTACTAGTGCCAGGAGTACGCATATCCTAAACTCCCTACTGGGATTATCTCTAAAACAAGTAGTGGAGGAGCCAACTCGAAAGCAGGCCATACTAGACTTAGTGTTCACAAATGGAGATCTGTTATCAGATATTACTGTAGGTGAAAGTTTAGGATCTAGTGATCACCAGACAGTGTGGTTTAATATAAGAACAGTGACGCAGTCACACCACACAAAAACAAAAGTTTTAGATTTTAGAAAAACAGACTTTTCTAAAATTAGATTAGATGTGAAGGAGTCATTATCAGACTGGAGCAATTTAAATGGAGTCCAGGAGAAATGGGATTATCTAAAAGTTGCACTACTGAAGGCAACAGAAAATTGCATAAGGCTTGTCAGTAAGAGCAAAAAATTGAAGAAACCACTGTGGTACTCTGCAGAGGTGGCTAAAATAGTAAAAAATAAAAAGCTAGCATTTAGTAATTATAAAAATACTCAGAGTGAGGAAGATAGAAAGATCTATAAGAGTAGGCAGAAAGAGGCAAAGCAAGCTATAAGAGCTTCCAAAGCACACACAGAAGAGACTATAGCCCAGTCAGTGAAAAAGGGGGATAAAACATTTTTTAGATACATACATGAGAAAAGGAAAGTAAAACAAGGATTAGTTAGATTAAAAACAAAAGAAGGATGCTATGTAGAAGAGGATAAAGGCTTAGCAGACTGCTTTAATGAATATTTTTGTTCAGTTTTTACAAATGAAAATGAGGGTAAGGGACCTCATTTAGGGAAAAAGACTAATGAGTCTTTTGATGCATGTAAGTTTACAGAGGAAGAGGTTTTACTTCAGCTGTCTAAAGTAAAGACAAATAAGTCGATGGGACCTGATGGGATACATCCAAAGTTATTAAAAGAACTTAGTGGTGTACTAGCAAAACCGTTAACAGATTTATTTAACCAATCATTGTTAACGGGAGTAGTTCCAGAAGATTGGAAATTAGCTAATGTTGTGCCCATTCACAAGAAAGGTAGTAAGGAGGAGGCGGGCAACTATAGACCAGTAAGTCTTACTTCAGTAGTGGGGAAAATAATGGAAACCTTGTTAAAGAATAGGATTGTTGAACATCTAAAGTCGCTTGGATTTCAAGATCAGAGACAGCATGGGTTTACTTCAGGGAGATCATGCCAAACTAATCTTATTGATTTTTTTGATTGGGTAACTAAAATAATAGATCAGGGTGGTGCAGTAGACATTGCTTACCTAGATTTCAGTAAGGCTTTTGACACTGTCGCACATAGAAGGCTTATCAATAAACTGAAATCTTTGAGTTTGGATTTCAATATTGTTGAATGGATTAGACAATGGCTGAGTGACAGGCAACAGAGGGTTGTAGTCAATGGGGTATATTCGATGCAAGGTCTTGTTACTAGTGGGGTACCTCAGGGATCTGTTCTTGGACCCATTCTCTTTAATATTTTTATTAGCGATATTGCAGAAGGTCTTGTTGGTAAAGTATGTCTTTTTGCTGATGATACAAAGATTTGCAGCAGGGTTGATATTCATGGAGGGATAAGCCAAATGGCAAATGATTTAGCTAAACTAGAAAAATGGTCAGAGCAGTGGCAACTGGCATTTAATGTGGACAAGTGCAAGATTATGCACCTTGGGCGTAAAAACCCAAAAGCAGAATATAGACTATTTGGTACAGTCCTAACCTCAACATCTGAGGAAAGGGATTTAGGAGTAATAATTTCAGAGGACTTGAAGGTAGGTAGGCAATGCAATAGAGCAGCAGGAAATGCTAGCAGAATGCTTGGTTGCATAGGGAGAGGTATTAGCAGTAGGAAGAGGGAAGTGCTCATGCCATTGTACAGAGCACTGGTGAGACCTCACTTGGAGTATTGTACGCAGTACTGGAGACCTTATCTCCAGAAGGATATTGATACTTTGGAGAGAGTTCAGAGAAGGGCTACTAAACTGGTTCATGGGTTGAAGGATAAAACTTACCAGGAAAGGTTAAAGCATCTTAACATGTATAGCTTGGAGGAAAGACGTAACAGGGGGGATATGATAGAAACATTTAAATACATAAAGGGAATCAACACAGTAAAGGAAGAGAGTATATTTAAAAGAAGAAAAACTACCACAACTAGAGGACATAGTCTTAAATTAGAGGGGCAACGATTTAAAAGTAATATCAGGAAGTATTACTTTACTGAGAGGGTAGTGGATGTATGGAATAGCCTGCCAGCAGAAGTGGTAGAGGTAAACACAGTCAAGGATTTTAAGCATGCGTGGGATAGACACAAGGCTATCCTAGCTATAAGACCGGGAACGGGGGACTAATAAAAGTACTCAAAATAAAAAATAAAAAAATTGGGCAGACTAGATGGACCGAATGGTTCTTATCTGCCGACACATTCTATGTTTCTATGTTTCTATTAAGGAATTATTTTTTTATTTAAAAAAAAATAAAACTTGCTGACTGATGTGTGTGTGTGTGTGTGTAACTGGCTGTGTATGTGACTGACTGGATGTCTGTGAGGTGTGTGCATGTGATTGTCTCTGTGTATGTATGCTTTTCTGATGTGCCATTGTCTGGCTCCTAAATTTTTTTGCTGGCTCCTAAAACAAAATAAAATTTGTCAAGCCCTGATATAAACATAAATCCTTCCTATGCTGTTTGGCAGTCCTGTAATAAAACATGTCACACATACACATAACACACATGTGTGACGTTATTTATTACAGGACTGCTAAACAGGATAGGAATGATTTATGATTATATATATATATATATATATATATATAGTATAAATCATTATGCATATATAGCATAAATGACTTATTTACATCCACCTTTGTGTATTTAAGCTATATATTGTTGGTTTGAGGTTCCTTATTACAGGACTGCCAAACATCATAGGAAGGATTTATGTTATATATATATCCAGACATATGTAACATGAATCATTCCTATGCTGTTTAGCAGTCCTGTAATAAGGAACCTCATATAGCTAAAATACACAAAGGTGGATGTAAATAAGTGACCCCAACCCTTCCCTTCTCTCCACCATACCCAGAGCTTACCTGAGTGGGAATAGACCTGCTCTGTATGTCCCACAAGGTGACAGCCTGCATGGATATCTTCAGAGCTGCTTCACTGTCCCACGTGGAGCTTCCTTCACATCCCTGTCATGATGCTGTGTAAAAACCCTGCACTGATAGGATGCTCAGTGATGTGTCAGCCAATCAGTGCAGGGCTTTCACACACAGTAATGATGCTGTGTAAAAGCCCTGAACTGATTGGCTGACACATCACTCAGCCTCCTATCAGTGTAGGGCTTTCACACACTGTCTGTGTGATGTCAGGGGGCGGAGCTACACGGAGCTGCAGAGACTCGGGGCTTTGCTCATTACATTTGGGGCTTCAGCCCCCTTAGCCCACCCCTAGCGACGCCTCTGCTGCTAACATTTTATTCAAGGGGAGACAAAATCTTTTTTTATTCTACAAACTTTGGGATATCCATTCCCTCATATTACCAACTCGTACCCCTCCTACCAACTGCGTGTGTCCGTATACATCGATTTATTGGTTAGTATTGTGTTTTTCGCCACACTTGGATTGATGGTTTCTTCTTTGCACTTCTTGTATGCACTTTTTTGTATTCACTAGCGCTGTGCCTATTCTTTTTTATTTTTAATCCAACTATAAATGCATTACTATCTGACATGGATGATAGAATGCACATGTGTATCTACCTTTCCTGGGCTTACACATTGAGAGCCGGCAGTTGGTGGGAGGAAACTGGTATGGAAGGTAGTCTAGATAGGACTGTTGGAGATAAAGAAGAATGCATTGTTAATGCTGAGTACATACAGTTGGGTGCCAAACATTTCAAATCAGCACAGGCATTGGTCTTCCTTCATGAAAGTGGGAATTGCATGTAACATAGTAACATAGTAACATGGTAATTTAGTTTGAAAAAAGACACAAGTCCATCAAGTTCAACCCTTCTACCTATCATTACAGCTTTTGATCCAAAAGAAGGCAAAAACCCCTAAGGAAGCTATTTTGAATTTTGCTGTCATTTATACATATAATTTTTATTATTTATAAATAAATCTATATATTTTTATACTTATTCTGTCTTTGGAGTTTATTTAGTTGTATTCATATTAGAGCGCTGTCTCATTCTATAATATTCTGTTCTTTTTTACAGTGGTTTTTCCATTGTATTTTATATTCAAGACTAGCTGCTAACATTTTATTCAAGGGGAGACAAAATCTTTTTTTATTCTACAAACTTTGGGATATCCATTCCCTCATATTACCAACTCGTACCCCTCCTACCAACTGCGTGTGTCCGTATACATCGATTTATTGGTTAGTATTGTGTTTTTCACCACACTTGGATTGAGGGTTTCTTCTTTGCACTTCTTGTATGCACTTTTTTGTATTCACTAGCGCTGTGCCTATTCTTTTTTATTTTTAATCCAACTATAAATGCATTACTATCTGACATGGATGATAGAATGCACATGTGTTTCTACCTTTCCTGGGCTTACACATTGAGAGCCGGCAGTTGGTGGGAGGAAACTGGTATGGAAGGTAGTCTAGATAGGACTGTTGGAGATAAAGAAGAATGCATTGTTAATGCTGAGTACATACAGTTGGGTGCCAAACATTTCAAATCAGCACAGGCATTGGTCTTCCTTCATCAAAGTGGGAATTGCATGTAACATAGTAACATAGTAACATGGTAATTTAGGTTGAAAAAAGACACAAGTCCATCAAGTTCGACCCTTCTACCTATCATTACAGCTTTTGATCCAAAAGAAGGCAAAAACCCCTAAGGAAGCTATTTTGAATTTTGCCTCCTGGGGGAAAAAATTCCTTCTTGACTCCAAGAGGCAATCAGATTTCTCCTTGGATCAATAAGCTCTTTTATTAATGCTTATTCTATTATTAATACCCCTGTATGTTCTGCTTTTCTAAAAAAACATCCAGACCATTTTTAAATGCATCTATTGTGGTTGATAGCACTACCTCTCTTGACAGGGAGTTCCATAACTTTATTGTCCTAACTGTAAAGAATCCCTTCCTTTGCTGTCTATTAAATCTTTGCTCTTCCAGTCTGAGGGGGTGACCTCTTGTTCTTTGTACCTTTCTGTTAATGAACAGGTCACTGGAGAGCTCTTTATATTTGCCCTGCACATATTTATATAATGTTATCATATCCCCTCTGAGACGCCTTTTTTCTAACGTATATAAATTCAATTTTTTAAGTCTCTCTTCATAACTAAGATCCTCCAAACCCCTTATTAATTTTGTAGCCCTCCTTTGCACTTTTTCTAGTTCCTTAATATCCTTTTTAAGGACTGGTGCCCAGAACTGTACTGCATATTCAAGGTGAGGTCTTACCATTGATTTGTAAAGAGGCAAGATGATATCCTCCTCCCGTGAATCTATACCTCGTTTTATACATGCCAATATCTTATTTTCCCTTGCAGCTGCTGACTGGCACTGGGCACTGTTGCCAAGTTTGTTATCTATAGTTATTCCTAAATCCTTTTCATTAGTAGTTTTTCCCAGGGAAAAACCATTTAACGTATATGTTGCTTAATTATTATTTTTCCCATAATGCATAACTTTACATTTGTCTACATTGAACCTCATTTGCCACTTTACTACCCAGTCCCCCACTCTGTCCAAATCTTCCTGTAAAGAAAAAACATCAAGATTAGTCTTTATTGCCTTACCTAATTTAGTGTCGTCCGCAAACACGGAGACATGGCTCTCAGCACAATGTGGAAGATCATTAATAAACAAGTTAAAAAGAAGAGGGCCCAAAACAGACCCCTGAGGTACTCCGCTTAATACCCTTGTCCAATTTGAGGATTTTCCATTTACAACAACCCATTGTGTTCTATCTTTTAGCCAATTTTCAATCCACATACACACATTTGCCCCCAAACCTATTTCTCTCAACTTGTAGAGTAACCTTTTGTGTGGAACTGTATCAAATGCTTTCGCAAAATCCAAATAGATTACATCAACTGCCACACCTAGATCTATATTTTTACCGACTTCTTCATAGAATGTTATTAAGTTTGTTTGACAAGACCTGTCTTTCACAAAACCATGTTGACTTTTACTAATTATATTCTGGTTCAAGATGTATTCTTGAGTGTATACCTTTAGCAATCCTTCAAATAGTTTCCCCACTACAGATGTCAAGCTCACTGGCCTATAATTACCTGGCAGAGATTTTGATCCCTTTTTAAATATTGGAATGACAAATATTGGAATGTGATGGTGAATGTAGTGTGACTCCCAATTGCCTTAGCTAGTTGCAGCATTCATTTATACAAGTTAATTGGTGAAATTTGTTGCTTGCACTTTCCCACCCCAGTTAACATTGTCTTCCCAGCTACAGTTCATTACACACACTCTTGCAGCTCCTTCATGTGTGGCATTTTTACATGTCCATTCCGGTGTACCCTTGACAGAGATAATGCATGTGTTCCATGAACTACAGGTGACATTTTAGTGTGCTATTACATGCTGTATAGGTGTAATATAATTTTAAATGTACTTACCTTTTCTTCACCACCACCTCAGACCTGTTCTGTCCCCCAACTTGCATTCATATCATCCACAATCTGCTGCTTTAGTTCATTCTTTCTCCTCTGGCTTATCTTCTTAACTGTTGCCCTATCAACCATTTGTAATGGTGGCACAGTTTATGTACCAACACTGAGTTGTCTTCCGCTGAGAAACTCTGCTGGTAACTTTTAAGACCTACTTTTCCCTCTCTCCATCTACCATTGCCCTATTGACCATCACCATTGACCTATAGGTGTTATATTTTTATTTCTGGAATGATTTTGGAATCAATCATCTTTTAATTGGCTATGATGGAAGAATTGCAAGGATATTAGGCAGTGTCGTCCCGAGGGGGGGGCGGACCGCTCCGGGTGACACCTGTGCTGCCGGCACCCCCCACACCGCGCTACTTAGCTTTTTTTTTTCTTTTTCCTGGCAGCCTTGGATGCGGCCGCCCAAAAAAAAAAAAATCACTGCGACCGGATGTGACGTCACATCCGGCAACTGTGTTTCCCTCCTCCGTGCAGGAGGGAAGACTGCACGGAGGAGGCGTCCGTCCGGGGACACAGAGCAGCAGCTACTCGGTAAGTGATGGGGAGGGGGGGGGGAGGAGGGTGGTTTAAAATGAGCACTGGCATGGCACAATATTCCTGGGCTCTGACTGGCACACTATTACTGGGCTCTGACTGGCACAATATTCCTGGGCTCTGACTGGCCCAATATTACTGGGCTCTGACTGGCACAATATTCCTGGGCTCTAACTGGGACAATATTACTGGGCTCTGACTGGCACACTATTACTGGGCTCTGACTGGCACAATATTCCTGGAATCTGACTGGCACACTATTACTGGGCTCTGACTGGCACAATATTACTGGGCTCTGACTGGCACAATATTCCTGGGCTCTGACTGGCACAAAATCCCTGGGCTCTGACTGGCACAATATTACTGGGCTCTGACTGGCACAATATTACTGGGCTCTGACTGGCACACTATTACTGGGTTCTGACTGGCACACTATTACTGGGCTCTGACTGGCACACTATTACTGGGTTCTGACTTGCAAAATATTACTGGGCTCTGACTGGCACACTATTACTGGGCTCTGACTAGCCCAATATTACTGGGCTCTGACTGGCACACTATTACTGGGCTCTGACTGGCACAATATTACAGGGCTCTGACTCGCACAATGTTCCTGGTATCTGACTGGCACACTATTACTGGGCTCTGACTGGCACAATATTCCTGGTATCTGACTGGCACACTATTACTGGGCTCTGACTGGCACAATATTACTGGTATCTGAATAGCACAATATTACTGGTATATGACTGGCACAATATTACTGGGCTCTGACTGGCACACTATTACTGGGTTCTGACTGGCACACTATTACTGGGCTCTGACTGGCACAATATTCCTGGTATCTGAATGGCACAATATTCCTGGGTTCTGACTGGCACAATATTCCTGGGCTCTGACTGGCACACTATTACTGGGCTCTGACTGGCACACTATTCCTGGGCTCTGACTGGCACAATATTCCTGGGCTCTGACTGGCACAATATTCCTGGGCTCTGACTGGCACAATATTCCTGGTATCTGACTGTCACAATATTCCTGGGCTCTGACTGGCACAATATTACTGGTATCTGAGTGGCACACTATTACTGGGTTCTGACTGGCACAATATTCCTGGGCTCTGACTGGCACAATATTACTGGGCTCTGACTGGCAGAATATTTATGGTATCTGACTGGCACAATATTCCTGGGCTCTGACTGGCACAATATTACTGGTATCTGAGTGGCACACTATTACTGGGTTCTGACTGGCATACTATTACTGGGCTCTGACTGGCACAATATTCCTGGTATCTGAATGGCACAACATTCCTGGGCTCTGACTGGCACAATATTCCTGGTAGCTGACTGGCATAATATTACTGGGCTCTGACTGGCACACTATTACTGGGCTCTGATTGGCACACTATTACTGGGCTCCGACTGGCACAATATTACAGGCATCTGACTGGCACATATTACTCGGCTCTGAATGACACAATATTCCTGGTATCTGACTGGCACAATATTACTGGTCTCTGAGTGGCACAATATTACTGGTATCTGACTGGCACAATGTTACTGGTATCTCACTGGCACAATATTCCTGGTATCTGACTGGCACAATATGACTGGGCTCTGAGTGGCACACTATTACTGGTATCTGAATGGCACAATATTACTGGTATCTGACTGGCACAATATTACTGGGCTCTGAGTGGCACAATATTCCTGGTATCTATAATTGTACAATTGTCACCTCGTGGGGCTCCTGTGTGTTGCATAATTAATGGCGGTCCCATGTGTGCATAATTATGGGGCGCTTGTGTGTGGCATATTTATCGAGCCCCATGTGTGGCATAATTAAGGGACTCTTTTGTGTGGCATAATTAAGGGACTCTTTTGTGTGCCATAATTATGGGGCACCTGTGTGTGTGTGTGTGTGTGGCATAAGTATGGGGCACCTGTGTGTGTGTGGCATAATTAATTGGGCAGAGGTGAGGCATAAATAGTGGGGCTCTGGTGTGGCATAATTTATGGGGCTCTGGTGTGGCATAATTTATGGGGCTCCTGTGTGTGTCATAATTTATGGGGCTCCTGTGTGTGGCACATTTTATGGGGCTCCAGTGTGTGGCATAGTTAATAGGCCATCTAACTGGCATTACTAAGGAATATGTTTGGCTTTGTATTGGAGGAAATCCAGGGGGGTGACACCATGAGTTTCCGCACCGAGTGACACCAACCTTAGTGACGCCCCTGATATTAGGGGTTAGATTGGGGCATATTGTGTAGTTTGAAATCCGGCTTACTATATGACCCCAATGTACCCTGAATCTTTCAGTACTTTGAGACAATTATTTGGGTCTGATTTTTGGAAAATATTGTGTAGACCATCTTATATTTGTAACTATTGTTTTAAATTATTTATAAACTCCACTAACTAAAGAGTAAAAAATTTATATTTTTATGATCATGTAATTGGCTATCACCGTGGACATCTTTACTTTAAACATGGCCCTGAGAAAACACACTATTTTGATTATTTTGTCACCTCACTTAAACAAACATAACTATGTATTATTACAATGATTGTCAGTTCTATATCTGAGTCAGTCTTAACACAAATTTTATAGCCAGAAGTATTAAAGCCATTAGTCTTGTCGCTTGTCGTCTTAATGAAGTCAAATTCTAAGTTATTGCAGCTAATATTGGTATTGATTATTCAATTTCTAAAGCTTCCATGAATATACAAGAACAAAGAAAGACTGTTTATTGTGTTACAACTTATACCACAACAACATTTTATGAACATAAAATGGCTTGGCATCTAATACCTAGTTATATTGAGCTTTAGACAATTGCCATTGACATCTGATGTGTGAAATTTGCTTAACAATCAAGATAATAGTGATTGCGTCTCAGAAGATGCAAGCAACAAAATGGCATTTTTTTTGTTCCTGGCCCAATCACAAGGTGATCGGTAGCATGGGACACAGTTGCAGAGACCTGATTAGAGTCTTAATAGACTCTGTGGGTCACTGCTAGAAATTTGCGAGACTGCCCAACGTTACTTGTGATGTGACGGAGGCGTGCCTGAACCTAGAACTTTGGGCACAGAATGATTTAGTAATATCTAAACCTGTCAAATGTATGTCTTTCATGTCAGACTGAGGCCACTCAAAATGGGATTCCACTGCATGTCACTGCAGCATTATCCTAGTACATCTCATAGCGTGGAGCCTGGATAAGCTGTTAACGAAAGTACATTCTATGTTGTCCTAACATCTTTTGGCACCAGTAAAATAGGATGGCATATAAGGTTCTGGTGTGACCAAGGATTAAAAATATATGTATCAGACATTTTTATAAACAACCGGTTTATAGGGGGTCATGTGTCCCGGACTGCCAAATGATGAGACTAAAACGTAATTGGACATCTGACAGAGAATTTCTCGGACAGAGTGGCACCCTTTTTAAAAATTTTCAAGAAAAAAACTATCAACAGGCTTTACTTGAAAAAAGCCTGCAAGAGGTTAAAAAAGTAGGTAGACCCAAATTAATAAAAGACAAATTAAATGTGGAGAGAGGAGAGAAAGACTTTGCCTTTGCATTCCTAACTAAGTACAATAGTGGAGCCAGACAGATAAAAAGAATCTTAGAGAGAAATTGGCATATAATTAGATTCTTAAGAACTATGTCCCAAAGAAACCTTTATTTATAGGAAAACAGAAAATTTCAAACAAATCTTAGCCCCTAGTGTTCTACCTAAAACTACAGAAACAATCACTAGATAGTGGCCTGGAGGTAATAATTACAGTTACCATAAATGTGGAAGGTGCAAACTATGTAAATCTCTAAAACAACAACCCAAAAAAGTCACTGAATTCATATGTACAAATACTGGCCATTCTTACAAAATTAAACAATTTATTAATTGAGTCAAAAAAATGTAATCTATCTGTTGCAATACACTTGTGGTCCACAATATATAGGTAGAACAACTAGAAAATGTAAGGTCAGAGCGTTAGAACATATTGGAGGTATTAGAAACAAAAATAAAAAACATAGTATACCTATTCACTGTAATCAATGCAGAAGTTTTTTGCTAGATACTTTTACAGCAATAGGGATAGAAGCACACTGGAGAGGGGGAAACATGCACAAATATTGTCTAGGAAAGAAACTGAGTGGATCTATAAGTTTAAGACCTTTCAAAATGGTGGATTAAATACAGACCTTGATATTTTGGCTTTTATTTAGATTGAATCAGTCTCAATTTAAAATCCTCTGATTCTCTGTTCTATTTCATTTTAATCTGGATTTTAGTTGGTGGTATCCTTTCTGTTTTTGTCCTTCCCCATTCCTCTATTTTTCCTTCCATAATTATTTATATGTTCAAAAAATATGCAATATTTTAATACTTGTCTCTATGTCTTCACAGTTGAGTTGAAATCATGGAAAGCTTATGTATGTGATCGATATACAAATATTACTGTTAATATCAACATAACCTACTATTATATGTACTTGATCGATATGGTGGGGTCAATATGTAAAATTATACAGTTGTCTGTGAACTAAGAATGGAATGCTGTACATAGTAATTTATGTTTTCTATATGTTTTTTATGTGTCTTTTGCATAGTTTGTACACAGAGATGGATATCGCTGAGCTTGACACATTTTTTATTTTTCAGGATTCCAACCATTTTTTATCTTTTAGTTGTAGGAGTTTCCTTTCCCCTACCTATTTTTCTCTTTTTTTATTTCATCCCCTTCTTTCCTCTAAAGCACCCCTCTATGTTTAATTTTTCTTTATTTCTATTTTTCAATTTTTTTCAATTTTTTTCAATCTCTTTATTCTTTCAATTTTTAGCCTTTATATATATTTCCTCTTCTTCTCTATCTCTTCACTTTTCTACTTCATTCCGTTTTACTTTTATATACACATTTTATTTTACTTTTTTTATTCAATAATATTCCTCCTCTTTTTGGTTTTGTATATTGTCCCCCTTTTTTTTCTTCCTTTTTTTCTCCCCCCCTCTTTTTGTTTTTTGTTTTTGCACCCCTTCTATTCCCTATTCTTCTCCCCTTTTTTCTCCCCCAGTTTTTAGCCATTTTTATTGTGAACAGTTTTTTTCTTAGCAAGGCAATGGACATGTCTTTTAGGGTATATGTTATGGATAAAGGGTTGTGAGCTGGAGGTCATGTGTCCCGGACTGTCTATCCACCAAAATTTGTTGGTGGTGGATAGACGTCTTCACACAATGTCATGGGGAATCCTCCCCATTGTAGGTAGCTCGTGATAGGTTGTTTAGGAAGTAGGCTGCGAGGTGGAGGGTTTTTCCTACTATTCGCGTCATAGGCTATTGCCCTGTCTCTTGGTTTCATTTTTAATTTGAAGTGCCTATTTAAGGTGAAATTTACACATACTCTTCAGCACTTAAATGCAGAGGTTGCACAAATATTTTATCCTGAGGAAGCCAACACTGGAGCAGGTGAAACGTGTTGAGAGTTGAGTTTCTTCTAAGACTACCTGATTACCCTACCCTGGTGGCAGCAGGAAGGATTCTGAACACTATTTCAGGACATTATACGCAAGTTGCCTTTCAAGTGCTTTTGTTTTTTGTACGTGTATTTGGTTTTAAACATTGCCATTTGTTCTGTGCTACTGTGCAATGGGTTTTATATGCTTTTTATAGACGATGGAATAAACTGGAAGATTTTACTTTCTAATGAGCCTGAACCCTTTTTCCATTTACATGTGCCTCTATTTTGGTGGTTTATGTTGTTTGAAGTGGCCGAGGAGCACTTGTTTGAGAGCTGCAGTACTACAGGAGGAGTATTTTGTATTATTATAACTTTTATTTTTTACACTATTATTCACTTTCGTGTCATATCCCCCTATTTATCACAAGGGTTTGTCTACATTAAATAGTATTTATCAGAAGGTTACAAAACAACACTACACATTTATCACAAACACACAGCCTAACCCCACAGAACAACAACCATTTTAACCCCTTAGTGACATGACTTTTTTGGCTTGTCCGACGCTTGGTGACATGGGCTGTTTTAACATTTCTGAGCAGTTTGTGTTTTGCTGTAATTTATTTCTGTCTCATTTAGTGTACCCGCACAAACTATATATTGTTTTTATCGTTATAAGAAGGGCTTTCTTTTGATACCATTATTTTGATAATAGCATATCATTTGATGTAAAAAAAATAATAAAATATGGCAAAAAAATTGAAAAAATACTTTTTTTATGACTTTTATTTGAAAAATCGTATACTCATGTACAAGAGACAACAAAAAAACACTGCTAAAAAGTTTCTAATATATGTCCTGAGTTCAGAAATAGCCCATGTTTTTATGTTTTTGTGCTTTTTTATTCATGTTACAGGGCCAGAACTATAAGTGGTGCAAAGCTATTTTAAAATCCTTTCTTTCAAAATTAGCGATAGTGACATTGTAACACTGATTTCTGTACTAAATCCATGAATGACCCCCAACATGTACATATTTTTGAAAACTAGACAACTCAGGGCATTTAACTTGGGGTATTTTGACACATTTCATGTAGCCATTTTACCACCAATCTATGCCAAAGTTTGCAGCAAAAAATCTTTTTTTTTAATTTTTCACATATATTGCAATTTAGGTAAACATTACCTTAAAATGTGAAGGGATATTTCCAAATAACACCTCAATATGTGTTCAGCAACATCTCCTGAGTACAGGGATACCACCCATGCATAGGTTTGTTGGTTTGTTTTGGGGCTAAAAGGCCACATTTAGGGGGTGCTCATTTTGGTTTTCCAACTTGGAATTCTGACATGCAGAAAACTTGTGCCCATGTCCCATTTGGGACATTTTTGAAGCCAGAAAGTGTATTCTACCCCACAAAACCATATATATTTTTAAACTAGACACCCTAGGGTATTTCAAATGGTAGTATTTTAACACTTTCCATGCACTAATTATACTACCAGCCTATGTCAATGTTTTGGGTAGTAATTTTTTGTTTTTCACATACATTGTACTTTGTGCATGAATTCACAGATCCTGTTATATGTCAGTGCCAAACAACACCTCAATATGTGTTCAGCAACATCTCCTGAGTACAGGGATACCCCCCATGTATAGGTTGGTTAGGTTATTTGGGGGTTAAAAGGCCACATTTGAGAGGTGCACTTTTTGGTTTTCCAACTTGGAATTCTGACGTGCAGAAAACCTGCTACCATGTCCCATTTGGGACATTTTTGAAGCCAAAAAGTGTATTCTATCCCACAAAACCATATATTTTTGAAAACTAGACACCCTAGGGTATTTCAAATGGTAGTATTTTAACACTTTCCATGCACTAATTATACTACCAGCCTATGTCAATGTTATGGATAGTAATTTTTTTTCACATACATAGTACTTTGGGCATGAATTCACAGATCCTGTTATATGTCAGTGCCAAACAACACCTCAATATGTGTTTAGCAACATCTCCTGAGTACAGGGATACCACCCATGTATAGGTTGGTTAGGTTATTTGGGGGTTAAAAGGCCACATTTGAGAGGTGCGCTTTTTGGTTTTCCAACTTGGAATTCTGACGTGCAGAAAACCTGCGCCGATGTCCCATTTGGGACATTTTTGAAGCCAAAAAGTGTATTCTATCCCACAAAACCATATATTTTTGAAAACTAGACACCCTAGGGTATTTCAAATGGTAGTATTTTAACACTTTCCATGCACTAATTCTACCACCAGCCTATGTCAATGTTATGGATAGTAATTTGTTTTTCACATTCATTGTACATCGGGCATGAATTCATAGATCCTATTATGTGTCAGTGCCACAAAACACATTAATATGTGTTCAGCAACATCTCCTGAGTACAGGGATACCACCCATGTGTAGGTTAGCTAGATTATTTGGGGGCTAAAAGGCCATGTTTAGGGGGGGTGCATTTCCAACTTGGAATTTTGACATGTAGTCAGCCTGCGCCCATGTTCCATTTGAGACACTTTTGAAGCCTGTCAAAGTATTTTACCCCATAAAACCATATATTTTGGAAAACTAGACATCCTAGAGTTTTTAAAATTGTGGTATTTTAACACTTTCCAAGTGCTAATTCTACCACCAACCTATGTCAAAGGGTTGGGATGTCATTTTTTCCCCACACACATTGTAGTTCAGGCAGGAATTTTCAGATTCTGGTATTTGCCACTGCCAACCAACACCTCAATATGTGTTCAGCAACATCTCCTGAGTACAGGGATACCCCCCATGCATAGGTTTGTTGGTTTGTATTGGGTCTAAAATTCCACATTTAGGGGGTGCGCAATTCCAACCTGGAATTTTGACATGTAGTCAGCCTGCGCCCATGTTCCATTTGGAACATTTTTGAAGCCGTCCAATGAATTTTACCCCATCAAACCATATATTTTTGGAAAATAGACATCCTAAGGTATTTCAAATGGTGGTATTTTAATACTGTATAGGTACTAATTCTACCACCAGCCTTTGTAAAAGTTTGTGGTAGTACTTTTTTGTGAGGTTTTTTTCCACATGCATTGTACTTCAGGCATGAATTCACAGATTCTGGTATATGTCACTGCCAAACAACAACCCAATATGTGTTCAGCAACATCTCCCGAGTACAGGGATAGCACCCATGCATAGGTTTGTTGGTTTGTTTTTGGCTAGAAGGCAACATTTGTGAGATGCGCATCTCAAAATTCCAACTTGAAATTTTGACATGTAGTCAACCTGCATACGTGTCCTTTATGGGATATATCTTTGAAGCCAGCCAATGTAATTTACCCCCACCAAACCATATATTTTTTTATCGGTAGACCCCCATCACTACTTGTGGCAAGGGCTCAGCAGCCACCGATACATCGCTAGATGATGTATCAGAAAGCTGAATAGGGTCAAAATCGAACCCTGAGTCCGCGGCCTCAGAATCAGTGCGTAAGCAGTGATCTCGAGCAAAGAAGGGGTTAATAGCTCTTAGAAGAGCCTATCTAGTACTGTAATACATTACAGTACAAAGAAATTAATCCATAAAACAGTGCAGACAGAAAAACATACTGTTGCTGTGCAAGATTACTGCTTACACAGTGATGAATGGCAGGGAAGGGGTTAATACACAGTGAAAGACTTTCATAAAACCTGACAATTTTATAAAATGTTATTTTATATCACTAATACTGATCTGTCTCTTTCCGTCACAAAAATGTAAGTGAGGAGAGGGAGGCAGATTAATATTTGTGAATATTGATCCGACCAATTTTGATCTGACCAGGGCGAATGGTGAGCTTAATTGAGAAATCACCAAACCGCCTTTGCCACTAATTCGCTGTTACTGATCGCTATGCGCTCAGGCAGCTTAAAAAAAAAAAACTCAAATATTTTTACTTTACATGTAATCCCCTAGCGGGTATGTGTAAAAAAAAAAAAAAAAAAATATGCAGACAGATAAAAATTGCTTTGGCGTCAATATCATTGCGTAAGCAGTGATCGACGGCAAAGAAGGGGTTAATAACTCTTAGAAGAGCCTTTTTAGTACTGTAATAAATTACAGTACAAAAAAAAATTAACCCCTAAAAAATGCACAAAAGGCAAAAATAAATGCGCTGATGTGCACGATCACTGCTTGTTCAAGATCAGTGGCAGGGAAGGGGTTAAACGCAGGGAATTGCTTTAATAAGTTTTTTTTTATTGTTTTAATATTTGTGTGTTGTGTGTTTATTGTTTTTTTTTACTTTTAGAACTTTGATCTGTCTCTCTCCCTCACTAAAAAAATGTGAGGAGAGGGAGGCAGATCATAACTGGTCAGATCAATATAGGGTTAATATTGATCTGACCAGTCAGTGGGGATGTTCAGCAGAACATCCCCACTGCCTGTCAGTGGGCCTGGCAGTCACTGATTGCCTCTGTGAAGAGGCAATCGTGTGACAGCCAGAGAGCACAGGAAGCAGGTACTTCCTGCCTCCTGTGCTCTTGCCCTTAGAAGGGCAGCGCCATCTTGGTCACTCAGTGACCAAGATCGTGCATTTTTTTTTTGTGTTCCTGATTGCCTCGACTTGCGAGGCAATCAGGAACACTTTCTGAGCATAGGAAGCGAAAAATTCGCTTCCTATGCTCATTTTTTAATGCACGTGTTTTAAAGGCACTGTGCCTTTAAAACCGGCATTTCGATCGCTCTCCGGAGCGATCGAAATGCCGACGGGCATTTTTTTTAGTATTGTACGATGCTTCCACACGGAAGCATCGTTACAATACCATCAGAGCACTGAAAGCGGAAAAACTCCGCTTTCAGTGCTCGTTTTGACACAGGACGGACTAGGTCCGTCCTGTGTCACTAACGCTTCGCCACACAGGACGGACCTAGTCCGTCCTGTGTCGCGAAGGGGTTAATCTCTCTCTCTCTCTCTCTCTCTCTCTCTCTCTCTCTCTCTCTCTCTCTCTCTCTCTCTCTCTCTCTCTCTCTCTCTCTCTCTCTATATATATATATATATATATATATATATATATATATATATATATATCATATAGTAATACCCTTTCCATGCTTTTGATTTCACCCATGGTTAGGCCTCCACATGCAGTAATGGCTTACTGCTGCAAGTCCACTCTTCCGACATTGGACAGTTATTTAAATGACTTTTTTATTGCCCCCTTTGTTTAACTGATGTAGGTTTAGTTTTGAATCTAGCACCTTGAACCAACTGATATTGATGTGTTCTCTTATATATAACATGAGATAATATATGTGTTATCACCTATTAATCATGCACAGTATTCATGAAATGTGACAAGTGAGTAGAGTTTTTCCTGTCTTTATGACAATATTGGAACAATGTGGTGTATATTTGTACTTTTTTCCTCCATAAAATTAAAAAGTTTTAAATATCCTATTTGGCCCAGAGATCCCCTAACTTTTTTTAAGGACTTTGTTATGAAGGTTCTACCGACGGTCTCCTAATATAGTGCCCTCCTCTGAACTATTCTAATGGATACCTCACTGCTCTTATCAACACCCCTCAAGGCCAAATGTGAAACTGCAAGTAAAACCATAACGCAAAATACCTGTTGCAGCCACTTACGCAAACCCAGGATAGGGGGACCAGGTGTGAAGAGCTGCAATGAAATCATGATGGCAATAAAATAATAATTCCACTTACAGTGTCAAAAATATATATATTATTAGATAGTGTGGCATAAGTGTCCCTTTTAAAACTGCAAGTGGCAACAGTTGCATCCTCATCACTCCTTCTTGTGTTATATTTAAGCACATAGAGCTTTCTGAGACCACCCCCTTCTGCACTGCAAGAACGTGAGAGAGCTGAGTTCAAAAACAGAGAGGCGGTATCCACTAATGACATCACTGCTGCAGAGGAAGGCACTCTGCCTCTTGTGCACTTCCTCTTAATGCATATGATTAAACATTGAGTTTCTGATGGTTATAGGAGAAATGTTGTTTTATTAGTTTTTTATTTAAACAGCATGTACCACAATCATGTACCTCATAAAGAACATTTTTAAAAAATGTCCAACCATGTAACTGTTCTTTAATTACCCCAGATTTAAAGGAACATTCTTGTAATCCCAGCTCTGGCGTCATTTAATCTTCTTGTTAGTTTGTCCATAATCAGTTATGTATTTATATTTTGTACTTCTGTTTTTTTTTATCTCAAGATAAAGCAAGTTCCTTGTTTTCTCATGTGACAGGTGCCCTTTATATGTTTAGATGTGGAGGATAAGACATGTTTGGCTAATTAACTGTTGTTCGAACTTCATATGTCTATTTGAACATGACTTTTTCCTTTAATCACTGTTTCTTGGTGTCATTTTTCTCCATGAATTAAAATATCCTTACTTGTTAATGAAAAAATACCTCGAACCACAACATTACTTGACTAAAAAATAGATATATGTTTATTTAAAACTCTGACTTACATGATGAGTTACCATCTGGATATACTAAAAATAGATTTGATCAAACACAATTACCAAAGAACAGAACATTTACATGAACTGTTAAGAATGTCTAAAAATTAGTCCATCCTAAAGCACAAACATAGGATATTACTTACTCCATACAGAAATTAGACTTATTAGCAGATCAGATAAGGACTCCAATGAAAACTCTTGTCCATAGCATTATATTGTGTGGCGGCAGTGATAATGCAGCATTAGTGAATTAACACAGGGTACATCCTCTTCTTTGCAATTCAGGGGTGACATTAATGGAGAAACCTCAAAAGTTTCAGAAGCTGACAGATGTTAATCTTTGAAAGGTTAATATGGTTATCATTTTGAGGAGGTCTGCTTTGTAAGCCACATTCATATTCACTACATCAACATTAATAGACAAACACGTGGCAAAAAATATGGCTCTTCTGTAAAATAAGGCTTAACTTGTAAAATCCAGTGTGTTTTCATAAGAGAGTGTTCTAACAAATCCAGACCACATGGATAATATGGTGGCCTTTTCCTATAAGCCCCTTAGTCTACTTATGGTAGGATCCTGACCCCCGTCCAACCTACCATCTGGGTCTATCCTAATAACTTACTTGTATACTTTAATTTTTACCAAACACAACCATCATTGATTATATCACTTGTTTTGTTCATTCAAAACTACACAGAAAAGAACTCAAGTAATGTATTCCAACTGGAAGAGAGAAAGAATCGATTTGGTTTGTTAATAGTAATGTAATCATACAACTTGACACTTGCATATTAGACTTGGATTCTTGTTTGGCAAAGGTTTTGTGAGATCCTTTGAATATTTTATTGAAGTAGACTTTTAGAATGTGTATTATGTGGCAATTGTGAATGACTATCATCAATTTCCATTGTTTTACATGGCATGCTGGAAATGATACCTTGTTTAAAACTCTGAATGTTAAAAATGTTAATCTCTGAGTGAGAATTTTAAAAGAGTTGTTGTAAACAAAACTACACCACAGCTCTGCATCAGGGTCTCATAAATTCTTGTTTTAGCTTCATGTTGGAAAAATAAATGAAGTAGTGAAAACCTAGATGTTATAAACGTGGTTTTAGGACATAAAGATTGAAAGCTCTCTGCACTGAACAAGAGATGCATAATCAAAAGGGCCAAAGGCTAGCAGAACAAGAATCAAGATAGTATTTTATTGATCAGATTAAGATACACCTGTCGCAGAAGACTAAGGAAATTTCCTCATAAAAAAGGTGCCGTTAATATTCCATTATTCTGTCTTAACATGATAAACCTGAATCTAAAACTAGTAGTTGTAAAATTCTGCATATGCAACACAAAATTATGTTACAAATCTAAATTTTTTGAAAAATGCACTGAACTTTAAAAATATTATTTATTTCTTGTAGACATAAAAAAGGCATTTTTTAAAATTCAAATGAACACACAAAGGGGGACATGTATAAAAACTCCCACCCTGCAAAGTGTTTGGAGTTTAAAAAAAAATGCAATAGCTGTTTGATATGTATATTATATTGCGCTTTTTTTAGAACTCCCGACACTTTGCAGTGTGAGAGAGACGGGACCTCTGTTAAACTGAGTTTGGTGGAGGTCCTGCCAGCACAATGAGCACCTACACAACCTAAAACTTCCACATTCTGCGTAGATAACGCAGACTTCTTTGAGTCGGCTTCATACATTGACTGGATAGTCAAAATGCACAATAATATGCAATTCGCCTGTTGAGCAAAATTTGGCCCAATTTGATGGTACCTGAATTGAACCTTAAGAGGCTGTCACTAATCGACCCCTTCTGGTCACTGCTTGCTTTCAATCTGGAACAGCGAATCCTAGGCAACTAGGCTTGGCTCCTGGCTTGTATTTTAACAGCAAGCCAGTAAAAAACTGGTTTGATGACAATGTTAAGTCTATAGAGGCAATAGCATGACCAGTATTACATTGAAGGAAAGATGGCAATCCTATGGGCGATAGATTCTTGTAACTTACTGCTTTCTGAAAACTAAAATTTAGTGCATACTAAATATATGTTACTTTTTAACTTTAGCTTTAACAGAATATACTAAATATGTTCTTTAATTGTTGAATGGCTCTTCAAACAATTCATTGATTTCCCTATATGTATACTTTATTGAACTTTCTGATATTCATGTACTTCAATCAATAGTGATCCTGTAAAAGAAATACTTCTTTCTGAAGCTGATGCAACTTTTATTCCTAGTATAATAAATATATGGTTTTATTTATTAGAGCTCAATAGAACAGGCAGGAGATGGTACTATGAGTTGTGCATGGTTTCTGTATTATGCTGCACAGAACATGTACTGTAGTATTTAATAACAACATATACATTATATTGGCAATACAAAAACTTGCTTTATCCAGCTGTCACATCAGGTACTTCTCAACCTGCAGACAAGGATTCTGGGTAATGACTTGTTAATGAGCACACTTTGCAGATTCCTATCCATTATGTACAAAGAAATTTCCCTTGAGCTTTTGACTGCCAAATGACACAGATTGTATAATAAAGTCAGTAGGAAGTGAGATAGTACTGGAACAAAGAACCTCAAGCATTTTTAACAGTTTTCCTTTGTAAAAAAAAGGTTAAAAAAAACTCTTCCATTAAAATTATACTCATAATTATTTGAATGTTAAAATATTCATTTTTTTGTAGGCATGTAAATATTTAGTAACAGGGAGTCTAAATCTAGGATATCTCAAAAAAATTAATTGGAAGCATGCTCAAAATAAATGCATTCCCAGATTAAATAATCTCTGATTAATTTTGTTAAAAAATTAATTACTGGTTTCTACTGAGAATAGAAACACAACAGTAAAACACAGTTTATAAATCCATTAGGAGCCAGAATGCTAGAAACAATATATTAGGGGCAGATTATGTACTTCTGAGACATTTAATTAAAACAATAACATATGGACATAATATTTATTTGCATAGTAATTCCATTACTGCTGTGCCATAGGATAAGAAAGATGAATTGTTGACAGTAAAATTAAATATATTCAAATATCACCTGAAGCATTAAAATGGCTGTTAAAAGGAAATGGCAGGTGTACAGATGAACTGTTTATAACATAAACTGGAAAATTATAATAAAATAACCATATAGTTTTTATTTTAAAAAAGATAAGATTATTGTGTTACATTACTGTCTTATTTCACGAATTAAATTTGACTGGTTCCCATCATGTTAAATGTGTGAGGAAATTACATTTGTGTACTACAGTTCCTATGAACTTGCTCAGCCAGCAAAGGTCTTTATTGATGCTTGATGAGAATCATAGCAAGGTAAGTCCATAGCAGCTTTATATACTGATGAGAGCTATAGTGTAAGTCCATACATATTTGACTAACTAATAAAGTGATAGGATCCACATGGGCCATGCCTGTGTCTGTCTCACTATACTATACTGTACAACAATATATGTATTTCTGATTATAGAACTATTAGATCAGAGCACTTAGTCCCTGTGAAGTCTCCACTTTCAATAAACAATAATCAACCTAATCATCTGAACAGTATCCACGAGAGAAACTGAGGAACGCTGGACCCAAGAGCCATACTTTATAGTAAGAAATAAAGTGCAGTATTTCCTCTGTGTAGCATCAAAAAAATTATCCAAATGCTGTGCAAGTCTACTTTATTATGAATACACCAACATTGTAGTCAAACCAAAGCTTGTTTCGCACAAGTGTACTTAATTGTAAGCTATAAGTCAGCCTCAGACTACACTTAAATACCAAACACATTATGTGTAATTAAGCCAATTAGGCATTTAAATAGTGCAACAAATTGTAGATATGTAAGAGATACAAACAATGTGTAGTATAAACTGTATAAAACATACATACATCATAAACAACAAAAGTAAGAAAAGGCCAATAACCAAAAGATACTTTATAGGATATAGAGTTTTTTTGCATGTTAGCAGACTGCACAGTTGTGTGCAAAATAAACAGTTTGCATTTCAAACAAGTTCAATGATATTCTAAACACCACACCTCAATTAGTGCATTACATGTTCAAATAAATAAGGAAAACTAGACATTGGTACTGTTCAACATCAACTGAAAAAGGATGTAATAGCGATCATAATAATAAGTACACTCCATGCATAATAGGTACAAGATACCATCATAATTATAAACAAAATAAAATTAAGTAAGAACGCTAACATTTTATTTGAAAACCCTTAGTGTGTGTACAACACACAGTATGTACATAAAAAATAAAACAATAAATAGATTGGGCAATTATTGCATAAAGAAGAATAAAAAAAACTGCGCCAAGTGAGTCAATCAGCTTTGGTCTGGCTGTATTTATAATAAAGGAGACTTACACAGCATTTGGATATGGATCCCTTTTTTGACAGTACACATGGGAAATACTGAACTTTATTTCTTACTGTCTTTATATTTATATCCTGTTGGGAGAAAATCTGTAAGTCATCTAGGTTTGGCTACTTATAGACTGATCAGAGCTATCCTGCTCTCTGCCTGTTTCTAAATAAAAACTAATGGGAGTTACTGTTCCACCAGCATTGTCTGGCTAAGTTTATACTGATAAGAACTACTGTACTTGCTTGAATGTAAGACAAGGTTTTTTTCAGAGCAAATGCTTACATTTGAGGTTCATTTTATAATCAGACCTCAAATCAAGGTCTTACTATAAGACTGGGATCCAGGTCCCCTGCCGAGCTGCAGAGTGTCTTCTATGGGGCCAGCAGGTACCCCAGACCCCACAGGTGTATACTTATTTATTATTGGGGTATGGAGCCTTCAGAAAGCCTCACACTCCATGGGGGTATATTTATTATTGGGTCCTGGTGCCAGTGAGAAGCATATATTTATTTTTAATAGGGGTCTGGAGGCATTTTACCAGCCTTAGTACCCCTGGGGATAATTTTATTATACTGTTAGGGCACTTGCCCAGTTCCCAACCCCATTTAATAAACCCCCTTTTTGTGTGTCTGAACATGAATATAATGGTTTATTTTCTTAATAATATTTATATTTTATAATCCATTAATATCACTTTAAAAGATTTTGTAACAATAACATCTATTTTGCCTTGTGATAACCTACACCATTATATTTTTGACATGTTTTGCTCCTGACTTTTTAACTTTTTTTTTTTTATTTATTAAATGGAAATCTAATTATTTTAGCATATTTCCACCTAGCCCTGATTTAAAAACAGTTGTTTGAAACATAGGCCAGACGGATGATTGTAGAAGCAGTTATTTGCTCTTGGCTTCTATTGAATAGAGATCAAGTTGCATGCTTGATTTTCCATCTGGCATTTATAGAAAGCAAAATGTTGTAATGAATAAATTAATATAAAGAAAAGATGTTTTTAATATACAATTTCTCATTATTTAGGATTTATTTGAAGGGCAGAACTTGGATTTGTACAGCAAAATTTGTCAATTATGTCGCAGGACTGAATGTATGGTACATGAAGAAACAGGAAGCTATAGCTACTATTTAATCATTTTAACATTTTTCTAATGTTCTAAAACTATTGTGTCTATTTTATTAATCTAGATATCATTCTATTTTAGACTCTTTTATTTATTACATTTAACAAAGGTTTTTGCTTAATGTATATTGAGAGTACATTTGTTTCTTTACTGTGATAAACTGTTCTTTCCAATTGAGTTCAGACACATAGCACATACTGTTCTGTTTGGCTGTAAAATGTTTACTTAATGAAACACAAACTCAAAGATGGTATGAGAGAGAGAGGTAAGAATCTAATAATTCAACCAGATAGGCTTAATCCTTATGGACAAAATAATCTGGATCATCTCTTACAGAATCATTTTTTCTGCAGTGAACAGTGCCAATGATGAAAGAATATGAGAAAGCATAACTGTTATGGGGACTTTTGAAAGCTCATATTTACATATAGACACTCCCCAGGAGGAGGAATGTGTGCATCTATCTTGTCTTTATAGTTAGTGTTACTGGAACATGGTGGCTACATAAATAAATCACGGCAATGTATTAAAATTGGCATTACATCCGGATGATTTCTTTCTATTGGTTGTTAACTGTTACTCAGAGGTATGATGTAGGTAGTTTAGTGCTGCAGATGAACAAGTTAGCTTTTTAACATGGGTATTGCCAAACATCTTGGAGTCAGAAATATTTTCATTGTAACAATGTATCATTTGCTTGTTAAGATTTACTTTTAATCTAAGATGTCAAATGTCATGTTTGGTGTATTTTTTCTCTCTAAAACTGAGTAGTATTGTAGATTTGCTGTTTGGTGGTGGGGAAACATTGTGAAAAATGTGTCCATCTATCACACATAAAATCTAACTACGTATCTGTAATGGGGGCTGAGAGCACTTTGGGCGGTAATTGCAGATTCTATTGTAACAATTTTGGTTTTCATGGTGGAATATGTTACCACATGATGCAGGTGTTTAGCACAGGCTCGTTGTGGTGAATTGACAATGCAGTTGCAAAACTCAGACCAAAATGTACTACATTTTTAAACTTAGTTGTTACTTCACTGTTTAGAATAGACTTTTACAATCAAGACTTACAATTTTAGACATTTTCTGAAATCATTTCAGGATTTGGCACTAATTAAAGCCTGTACATATATGTAAACACATATATTATCTTTGAAGAACACGTGTCGTATGTAAAACCTTGCTCGCTTTTGACTGGTGGGAATAATAGAAGTCTGGCAATCATCTCATCTCTGAAAGAAAATGGGTTTTGTACAAATGATTCAAATCTTCCTTTCTATAATTAAACAGAGATCTTAAATCATGTTGCTCTGATAAAAATATGTCCCCGTTGTTGGAAAAAAAATCATTGGTACTCATAAAAAACAATGCTCTAATTAACAGATAAAAGACACATTTGCATTACAGTGTAAAAAAAATTATATATGGATGAGGATACGAAAGTAAAATGTTATCTTGTACTTAATTATAGTTCTAAAACAAGAAGTGAAAGCAAGAATTTTGTTATGGATGAAATGCAAACAATGGCACTAGGTTATGACTAAAACAAAACTATGAATTTAGCATATAGATTGTTGTCAAACACAAACATGATTAAAAAAAGTAGTATTTTTGGATACATTTGTACATGTACACATCTAAAATGTACTTTAGAACGTGGATAAGAATGCCATGCACAGTCAGGCATGTTAGCTATCGAGCACCTTTTCAATTTCAATTCTTTAGGAAAGCTCTTTAAGATTGGTCCATAATCGGGTAGCCCTGATTGAGTATGGTGTCAGTGATGTTGCGCATATGTCCAATGCAGGGGAAGGGAGATAAAAATATTCTCCTTTGGCTGTGTGACGCTTGATTGATGTGTGCATACACCAATAATAAAGAGACGTGGATGCCTTTAGTCATGCAATGACTACTGGTGAATAATTAGTGAGTGTTGCATAATAGGTAGCCTTCTGTCTCACTAAAACAAAAATGAATACTTTATAAATAATAGTATTTGTTAAATATAAACAAATGTTTATGCAACAGAGGGAATTTCAGATATGTATCTAAAGGTTATGACTGTTGCCTGTTCACTCTTTTATACTTTAGTTCTTGTAAAACTGTGTTCTAAATCAATCAAATAAATTAAATGATAGTCACTGACCAGAAAATGCACAGATCATGTAGAAAAAGGAATACCTCTTGATGGTGAAGAAATTGAAAAATTGATGTCTCTTTAACCCCTTAGTGACATGACTTTTTTGGCTTGTCCGACGCTTGGTGACATGGGCTGTTTTAACATTTCTGAGGTGTTTGTGTTTTGCTGTAATTTATTTCTGTCTCATTTAGTGTACCCGCACAAACTATATATTGTTTTTATCGTTATAAGAAGGGCTTTCTTTTGATACCATTATTTTGATAATAGCATATAATTTGATGTAAAAAAAATAATAAAATATGGCAAAAAAATTGAAAAAATACTTTTTTTATGACTTTTATTTGAAAAATCGTATACTCATGTACAAGAGACAACAAAAAAACACTGCTAAAAAGTTTCTAATATATGTCCTGAGTTCATAAATAGCCCATGTTTTTATGTTTTTGTGCTTTTTTATTCATGTTACAGGGCCAGAACTATAAGTGGTGCAAAGCTATTTTAAAATCCTTTCTTTCAAAATTATCGATAGTGACATTGTAACACTGATTTCTGTACTAAATCCATGAATGACCCCCAACATGTACATATTTTTGAAAACTAGACAACTCAGGGCATTTAACTTGGGGTATTTTGACACATTTCATGTAGCCATTTTACCACCAATCTATGCCAAAGTTTGCAGCAAAAAATCTTTTTTTTTAATTTTTCACATATATTGCAATTTAGGTAAACATTACCTTAAAATGTGAAGGGATATTTCCAAATAACACCTCAATATGTGTTCAGCAACATCTCCTGAGTACAGGGATACCACCCATGCATAGGTTTGTTGGTTTGTTTTGGGGCTAAAAGGCCACATTTAGGGGGTGCGCATTTTGGTTTTCCAACTTGGAATTCTGACATGCAGAAAACTTGTGCCCATGTCCCATTTGGGACATTTTTGAAGCCAGAAAGTGTATTCTACCCCACAAAACCATATATATTTTTAAACTAGACACCCTAGGGTATTTCAAATGGAAGTATTTTAACACTTTCCATGCACTAATTATACTACCAGCCTATGTCAATGTTTTGGGTAGTAATTTCTTTTCACATACATTGTACTTTGTGCATGAATTCACAGATCCTGTTATATGTCAGTGCCAAACAACACCTCAATATGTGTTCAGCAACATCTCCTGAGTACAGGGATACCCCCCATGTATAGGTTGGTTAGGTTATTTGGGGGTTAAAAGGCCACATTTGAGAGGTGCGATTTTTGGTTTTCCAACTTGGAATTCTGACGTGCAGAAAACCTGCTCCCATGTACCATTTGGGACATTTTTGAAGCCAAAAAGTGTATTCTATCCCACAAAACCATATATTTTTGAAAACTAGACACCCTAGGGTATTTCAAATGGTAGTATTTTAACACTTTCCATGCACTAATTATACTACCAGCCTATGTCAATGTTATGGATAGTAATTTTTTTTCACATACATAGTACTTTGGGCATGAATTCACAGATCCTGTTATATGTCAGTGCCAAACAACACCTCAATATGTGTTTAGCAACATCTCCTGAGTACAGGGATACCACCCATGTATAGGTTGGTTAGGTTATTTGGGGGTTAAAAGGCCACATTTGAGAGGTGCCCTTTTTGGTTTTCCAACTTGGAATTCTGACGTGCAGAAAACCTGCGCCGATGTCCCATTTGGGACATTTTTGAAGCCAAAAAGTGTATTCTATCCCACAAAACCATATATTTTTGAAAACTAGACACCCTAGGGTATTTCAAATGGTAGTATTTTAACACTTTCCATGCACTAATTCTACCACCAGCCTATGTCAATGTTATGGATAGTAATTTGTTTTTCACATTCATTGTACATCGGGCATGAATTCATAGATCCTATTATGTGTCAGTGCCACAAAACACATTAATATGTGTTCAGCAACATCTCCTGAGTACAGGGATACCACCCATGTGTAGGTTAGTTAGATTATTTGGGGGCTAAAAGGCCATGTTTAGGGGGGGTGCATTTCCAACTTGGAATTTTGACATGTAGTCAGCCTGCGCCCATGTTCCATTTGGGACACTTTTGAAGCCTGTCAAAGTATTTTACCCCATAAAACCATATATTTTGGAAAACTAGACATCCTAGGGTTTTTCAAATTGTGGTATTTTAACACTTTCCAAGTGCTAATTCTACCACCAACCTATGTCAAAGGGTTGGGATGTCATTTTTTCCCCACACACATTGTAGTTCAGGCAGGAATTTTCAGATTCTGGTATTTGCCACTGCCAACCAACACCTCAATATGTGTTCAGCAACATCTCCTGAGTACAGGGATACCCCCCATGCATAGGTTTGTTGGTTTGTATTGGGTCTAAAATTCCACATTTAGGGGGTGCGCAATTCCAACCTGGAATTTTGACATGTAGTCAGCCTGCGCCCATGTTCCATTTGGAACATTTTTGAAGCCGTCCAATGAATTTTACCCCATCAAACCATATATTTTTGGAAAATAGACATCCTAAGGTATTTCAAATGGTGGTATTTTAATACTGTATAGGTACTTATTCTACCACCAGCCTTTGTAAAAGTTTGTGGTAGTACTTTTTTGGGAGGTTTTTTTCCACATGCATTGTACTTCAGGCATGAATTCACAGATTCTGGTATATGTCACTGCCAAACAACAACCCAATATGTGTTCAGCAACATCTCCCGAGTACAGGGATAGCACCCATGCATAGGTTTGTTGGTTTGTTTTTGGCTAGAAGGCAACATTTGTGAGATGTGCATCTCAAAATTCCAACTTGGAATTTTGACATGTAGTCAACCTGCGTCCGTGTCCTTTATGGGATATATCTTTGAAGCCAGCCAATGTAATTTACCCCCACCAAACCATATATTTTTTTATCGGTAGACCCCCATCACTACTTGTGGCAAGGGCTCAGCAGCCACCGATACATCGCTAGATGATGTATCAGAAAGCTGAATAGGGTCAAAATCGAACCCTGAGTCCGCGGCCTCAGAATCAGTGCGTAAGCAGTGATCTCGAGCAAAGAAGGGGTTAATAGCTCTTAGAAGAGCCTATCTAGTACTGTAATACATTACAGTACAAAGAAATTAATCCATAAAACAGTGCAGACAGAAAAACATACTGTTGCTGTGCAAGATTACTGCTTACACAGTGATGAATGGCAGGGAAGGGGTTAATACACAGTGAAAGACTTTCATAAAACCTGACAATTTTATAAAATGTTATTTTATATCACTAATACTGATCTGTCTCTTTCCGTCACAAAAATGTAAGTGAGGAGAGGGAGGCAGATCAATATTTGTGAATATTGATCCGACCAATTTTGATCTGACCAGGGCGAATGGTGAGCTTAATTGAGAAATCACCAAACCGCCTTTGCCACTAATTCGCTGTTACTGATCGCTATGCGCTCAGGCAGCTTAAAAAAAAAAAACTCAAATATTTTTACTTTACATGTAATCCCCTAGCGGGTATGTGTAAAAAAAATAAAATAAAAATATGCAGACAGATAAAAATTGCTTTGGCGTCAATATCATTGCGTAAGCAGTGATCGACGGCAAAGAAGGGGTTAATAACTCTTAGAAGAGCCTTTTTAGTACTGTAATAAATTACAGTACAAAAAAAATTAACCCCTAAAAAATGCACAAACGGCAAAAATAAATGCGCTGATGTGCACGATCACTGCTTATGCAAGATCAGTGGCAGGGAAGGGGTTAAACGTAGGGAATTGCTTTAATAAATTTTTTTTTATTGTTTTAATATTTGTGTGTTGTGTGTTTATTGTTTTTTTTTTTACTTTTAGAACTTTGATCTGTCTCTCTCCCTCACTAAAAAAATGTGAGGAGAGGGAGGCAGATCATAACTGGTCAGATCAATATAGGGTTAATATTGATCTGACCAGTCAGTGGGGATGTTCAGCAGAACATCCCCACTGCCTGTCAGTGTGCCTGGCAGTCACTGATTGCCTCTGTGAAGAGGCAATCGTGTGACAGCCAGAGAGCACAGGAAGCAGGTACTTCCTGCCTCCTGTGCTCTTGCCCTTAGAAGGGCAGCGCCATCTTGGTCACTCAGTGACCAAGATCGTGCATTTTTTTTTTGTGTTCCTGATTGCCTCAACTTGCGAGGCAATCAGGAACACTTTCTGAGCATAGGAAGCGAAAAATTCGCTTCCTATGCTCATTTTTTAATGCCCGTCGTTTTAAAGGCACTGTGCCTTTAAAACCGGCATTTCGATCGCTCTCCGGAGCGATCGAAATGCCGACGGGCATTTTTTTTAGTATTGTATGATGCTTCCACACGGAAGCATCGTTACAATACCATCAGAGCACTGAAAGCGGAAAAAATCCGCTTTCAGTGCTCGTTTTGACACAGGACGGACTAGGTCCGTCCTGTGTCACTAACGCTTCGCCACACAGGACGGACCTAGTCCGTCCTGTGTCGCGAAGGGGTTAAGGAAATCCGATGCCCTGTATTATCTCTAAACACGGGGAGCACGAGCAGTTCTTACTGATATCTGTGTCACACAGAGCTAATGCTGCTTGGCTCCCTGAAGCAGACACCCGGTGAGATCCGCCCCCTCCCAGGCTTCTCCACAATGGCAGTGTAGAGGGCTGGTGAGGGGAGATCATCTCCCCAGCCAGTGCCTAAACTGGAATTTTTGTTTTCTTACTCGGGGCTGGTGCCCCCGTTGCTGCAGCGTCCTAAGGCAGCTGTCTGAGCAGCCTTACGGTGGTGCCAGCCCTGCTCCACATATGCTCCTGAGGTATACATCCAAACACTCACTCTCTTTATATAACTCATGTTTCCCATCCTTTCTAGAATGCAAGCTTTTGAGCAGGGCCCTGTACCTCCTGTTTTAGTCTGAAAATATTTGTCTAACCCCCATTTGCCCTGACCCCCATTTTGGATTATCGTGCTGGGAACATCTGCGGCTCCTTGCACCATTTTAATTATATTGGGTATGGGCTAATTATCCTGGCCCCATATGTGTTAAAGGTTCTACAGGCTATTTGGGGAGCCCCCGGGTCCCAGTTTTTATGGATGGTATTTATTTATTTATTCATCTTTTTTTTTATTTTTTAACTTTTTATCCAACTTTACTGTGCAGGAGGGGTTGTACAGAAAAGTCTAACTAGCCTCTCAATTCGAACTGTCTTTATATTTTGGTGAATAGCAAGTTCTCTTTTCCCTGAAGCAAGTTTGAAACGGGAAATTAAGATGGTGTTTGACTTGAGTGAATAGCATGAGAAGGTCAACTTGGGAGGTCAACTTTTTTTTTTATAAATCCTTATAAAAAATTTTTTATAAAAAGCAAATAGACATAACATAACAATCTCACACATACATATATATATTGTACACTTTCCTTCAGAGTTCAGATTTCTTTACAGTTCCTTACAACAGTGGTTTAATATGAATAAATAAGCTTTAATATTCCATTGTGTAATAATAGGGTTACGGTTTTCTTCCAGATCTTAAAAGAGGAGGGAAGGAAAAGGAGAAAAAAGAAAAGAAGAGAAAAGAGAGAAAAAAGTGGGGTATAAGTGGTTTTGGATTCACCCCATTTTATTCACAGTAATGTTATTCAAACTATGTCATAGTATGTCAACAGTTAACAACAGTCAAGTTTTGCATACATGAAACTCAACTTTTAAAGTGAAAGTCAACTTTTCAAATCAACCTCATCACACTATTTTTTAATTTTAGTAAGTAAACCCCACACAAGGGGATTTTAAGGTTATATTGGACATGTTGATTTACACAGATTTCAATAGCTAGCTGTTATTAACACAGTTTACCAGATGCTGACACATTTTTTGTCTCTGTGTCTTTTGTATCCATTTCCTGTCAAGGGGATTAAAGGAAATGTGTTATTACTGTTTAATAGCTCATTTTCACCATCAATGACTCTTGGGAGGAATACTCAAATAAAAATCCAGCTTAACACCTGACATGTGAAATTATGCATTGTCCTATAATACCCAGGTTTTTAATAAAAAATACAAATGAGTAGGACATTCCAAGTCATAATATGAGCTTTAAATGACAATCATTTATGCATATGGAGTTAATGAAGGAAAAGGACATTCTATGCAGGAAAACAATTTTGTAGTGCAGGAAGAATCAAGATGCAGGGGACCTCTTCTTTCAGTCCTAGGAAATGAAAATAAAAGTGGCTCCTGATGTGAGCCATCTAGTGCAGAAATTAAATGTTTCTTTTGGCGATAACGGTATATTTGTTACCTTTAAACACTGGCAGTATCTTATGAACATTACCATCTTACAGTATTTAATAAAAATAAATACATATATTTGATACTTGTGGAAAATTATACAATATATAAAATATACATGTGCATTAGCCAAATGTAGACACCCTGAGCCTACAAGTAGATTTAAATTAGATTGTATGGCCAAAATACTTTTGTGGAATGTCTTGGAAAACAGATTGAACAGCGAACCCGAACCCGGACATTTCACTGTATGTCCGTGTTGGAGTTCGAGGTTCGGCTATAAACCGAAAGTCTTTAAACCGAAAGTCACTCGATTGACCTATTCTTACGAATGGGGACTCTATTTCTGTTTATAAAATACCAATAGTGTGACAGATCCATCTGTATAACCTGGGATCGCTGGTTCGTCCCTGGCGATTGAACTATGCGTATGGGATCTGAGCGCTATTCGCCAATAATATGCAATAATATGTGATACGAATGGGAAATGTTCGACAATTATAAAGTTATGTATTTTTATGTGTTTTTTTGTGTTGAAATTAAAATGGCAATTCGCCTCTGTCCTGGAGATAATTGAATTACTTCCCAATTATCTCCAGGGCAGGGGGGAGGAAATCATAATGCCTGCTGGGAATAATCTGTGTCTGTGGTTCCTAAATTGCCTTATGTCTGTCTATTGTTACAGTCTCCCATTGGGTCCCCAAGGGGAGTGTCCACCAAGTGGGAGACCTGGATAAATACGGGCGTGTAGCCCACAGTAAAAGCAGTTCATGTTTTACCCTCAAAACAGAGCGTGGTCTCGTTATTGGGGGGGGGATCTACTACACGGCAGATTGTGCATCTGATGCTGAGGGTACTGTAACAATTGGTGGCAAGCGACGGGATGACCCTCATCGCCCAGAGAGACCACTGCAGCCAGGATTAATGGAAATACCATACGAAAGGCTGAAAAGAGATACCCTAAAGGATTTATTGGAACAGAGAGGCAGACAAGCCAGTAATCTCAGGAAAAGGGAGATTATTACAATATTAAACGAAATGGATGGAGTACCAGGGGCTGAAGGAACCAATGGGTCAAGCAAAGCTGACAGAACCCCCGAGGAGGCAAGCTTTGACCGGGCGGTAAGAATCAGGCTGGCCCATTATGGTCCCAACCCGACTATAGAGACCATTGACCGGGTCATAGCTGCTGTGGAGGCCAACCTGCTTCGCCAAAGCGGTGCTGCAGCAGCCCCAGCCCCAGCAAATCCGTTGGAGAAAAAGAAAGTACCATTTACCGCATTTAAACCGTTTGTGGAGACAGAAGGAGAGATTGATGGGTACCTTGCTGATTTTGAGCGGCAATGTGCGCTACACAAGGTATCCCCAGAGGACTGGGTTCACTATATTATCAGGCAAGTTATCCGGCCGGGCCAGTGACGCTTTTCAGGCCATTCCAGATGAGGAGATTGGAGATTACGTAGCAGTGAAGGAAGCTTTGCTCTCCAGGTATGCCGTTACACCGGAGGCATACAGGAGGCAGTCCAGAGACACTGCCAAGTTAGCTGGGGATTCGTATGTTGAATGGGCATGTAAAGTGCACCGCACAGCTGCCCACTGGATGGCAGGGTGCCAAGCCGTATCCGGGGAAGAAGTGCTGCAGATGTTCTTACTGGAGCACTGTTTTGAGAAGTTATCCCCAGGCGTCAGAGAGTGGGTAATGGATCGTAAACCCTACACTCTACATGAAGCAGCTCGCCTGGCAGACGAGTACACGGATGCCCGTAAACTGGACAGTACCATGGGTAAACCTCCTGCTAGAGGAGAGTATCGCCAAGCAGCACCCCCTCCAGCTACCATCTACCAACCACCGACGCACCGCCCATCCGCACCCCCTCCAGCTAATAACTA
The DNA here is from genome assembly GCA_036172795.1 of Pelodytes ibericus. Taxonomy (NCBI): domain Eukaryota; kingdom Metazoa; phylum Chordata; class Amphibia; order Anura; family Pelodytidae; genus Pelodytes; species Pelodytes ibericus. The sequence continues at coordinate 117,634,900 of CM069862.1, forward strand.
TTACCAGCCACCCCGGTTCAACTCCCGGGACTACTCCCAACCTATCCGTTGTTTTGGTTGCAAACAGCTTGGGCACAAACGACCAGAGTGCCCGCTGAATAATGCTAACCAGAACCAGGGCCATCTTTAATAGTGATTGGACCCTGGGCAAGCATTTGCTTGGGCCCCCTGGACCCTGCCCCCTCCCCTGCATGCAATCCCACCATCCATCGCAATGTTACCCCCCCACACACACACATATGCCATAATTGTTGTGCCATTCAGATGCCAGTAATATTGTGCCTTTCAGATGCCAGTAATATTGTGCCATTCAGAGCGCAGTATTATTGTGCCAGTCAGAGCCCAGTAATATTGTGCCATTCAGAGCCCAGTAATATTGTACCATTCAGAGCCCAGTAATATTGTGCCAGTCAGATGCCTGTAATATTGTGCCATTCAGAGCCCAGTAATATTGTGCCAGTCAGATCCCAGGAATATTGTGCCAGTCAGATACCAGGAATATTGTGAAATTCAGACCCCAGTAATATTGTGCCAGTCAGATGTCTGCAATATTGTGCAATTCAGAGCCCAGTAATAATGTGCCAGTCAGATGCCTGCAATATTGGGCCAGTCAGAGCCCAGTAATATTGGGCCAGTCAGAGCCCAGTAATATTGGGCCAGTCAGAGCCCAGGAATATTGTGCCAGTCAGAGCCCAGGGATATTGTGCCAGTCAGATACCAGGAATATTGTGCCAGTCAGAGCCCAGGAATATTGTGCCAGTCAGATGCCTGTAATATTGTGCCAGTCAGATGCCTGTAATATTATGCCAGTCAGATGCCTGTAATATTGTGCCAGCCAGATGCCTGTAATATTATGCCAGTCAGATGCCTGTAATATTGTGCCAGTCAGATGCCTGTAATATTGAGCCAGTCAGATTCCTGTAATATTGTGCCAGTCAGATGCCTGTAATATTATGCCAGTCAGATGCCTGTAATATTGTGCCAGTCAGATGCCTGTAATATTGTGCCAGTCAGATGCCTGTAATATTGTGCCAGTCAGATGCCTGTAATATTATGCCAGTCAGATGCCTGTTAAGCCCCCCCCTTCCCTAGTACTTACACGAACCTGCTCCGTGTCCCCCGCCGGATGTCTCCTCCGTGCAGTCTTCCCTCTTGCACGGAGGTGGGAAACAGTCACCGGATGTGACGCGACGTCACATCCGGCATCAGTTTTTTTTTTTTTTTTTCGGTCGTCGCATCCATCGGATTCGGCTTGCCGGAAAAAAGCGTTCACAAGCGCAATGCGCTGTGAACGCGGCAAGCAGGGGCTGGGGGCCCACGGGACAGATGCCTTGGGCCCCCCAGGAGTAACTGGGCCCAGGGCAGCTGCCCCGTTTGCCCTGCGTAAAAGAAGGCCCTGACCAGAACCAGTCCTGGAGGAGACCGTCCAGCGGGAACCAACGGCCTACTCCGCCTGCTGCCCACTGCGTAGAGGAGTAGGAATGTTGGGGCGTCCTACATGAGGCAGACCCTGTTCAAGCTGCCCACCGCAATAACCGCCAACAACACCGACAACTGGTTAAAGTAAACGGGAAGGAAGTCAGTGGTCTACGGGATACCGGGGCGACCATGACATTGCTTCAAAAACACTTGGTGCCAGAGAATCAGCACACTGGGGACACCATGGCTGTGAGAGTAACCGGAGGCACAGTGTTTCGCCTACCCGTTGTCCGGGTACATTTGGATTGGGGAGTGGGCGCCCGACATGTGAATGTGGGGATCATGAGGGACTTACCGGTGGATGTCCTCCTTGGAAATGACTTGGCTCCCCTTGTTTCTGCCTACGCTCCCATGGATCCCTCTGAAGCGACAGCTGTCACGACCCGTGCCAAGACCCGTGCCACCGAGACCGGCCCACCAGCTGCCAAGACCCAGGTCAGACTCTCTACCCCGACTTGTACCTTAGATCAAGCCCCTTTAGGCTGGGACACCCCAGAGGTGTACGGGAGGGAAACCCGGGAAGACCCGACTTTAGAGAAGTATAGGGCCAGGGCAGATACTGGGGAAGAGGGGGTCGATGGGGAGCGTTACGAATGGGTGAGGGTTAGGCTGTACAGGATCCCTAAACCGTCCCAGAGACCGAACACTCCTCCACAGAATCAGCAGCTGGTGGTGCCTGCGAAATACCGGCAGAAGATTTTGCAGATTGGGCATGATGTGCCATTAGCGGGCCATCTAGGCTTCCACCGCACAGCTCATAGGATCACCCAAAATTTCTTCTGGCCTAATTTCAACCGAGATGTGCGGGTCTATTGTCGTACGTGTGACACATGTCAACGGGTAGGTAAACGGGGGGATCACCCAAAGGCTAGGCTCATATCGATGCCTATCATTGGAGAACCCTTTTCCCGCATTGCCGTTGACATTGTGGGTCCACTGGCCAGGGCTAGCCCATCCGGTAAGAAGTATATTCTCACCGTGGTGGACTATGTCACCAGTTATCCAGAGGCAGTAGCGCTGTCTAATATAGAGGCAGAGACGGTTGCTGATACCCTGGTTAAAATTTTCACTAGGGTCGGGTTCCCTCAGGAGATCCTCTCCGACCAGGGAACTCAGTTTACCGCTGTGCTCACCCAGCAGCTGTGGAAGGTGTGCGGCATTAAACCGCTGCTTAGCTCCCCTTACCACCCACAGACTAACGGTCTCTGCGAGCGATTTAATTGCACCCTCAAACAGATGTTGAGGACCTTTACTGACACTTGCAGAGACTGGGAGCGATTCCTGCCTCATCTGCTATTTACATACAGAGAGGTGCCCCAGGAATCTACTGGGTTCTCTCCCTTTGAGCTACTCTATGGGAGAAGGGTCCGCGGACCCCTAGATCTCATTAGAGGACACTGGGAGGGAGAGACAGAGCAAGAGGGAACCCCCATCGTGCCATACGTTCTGGAACTCCGGGACCGCATGGAGAAACTATCCCTGATGGTAAGGGAGAATCTCCAGGTGGCCCAGGGGAGACAGAAGAGGTGGTACGATCGGGGTGCCCGACAGCGGGTCTTTCAGGTTGGGCAAAAGGTTCTAGTGCTTAAACCTGTGAAGACGAACAAGGTGCAAGCATCTTGGCAGGGCCCGTATCAAGTGTTAGCTCAGGTGTGTGATACTACATACCTTATAGCCAGCTGTGCAGATGAAAGGATTCAGCGATCCTTTCATGTGAATATGCTGAAGGAGTATCAGGAGAGACCAGAAGATATCGCTGCAGTATGTGCCCCGACTGCCGACGACCCCGAGAATTTACCCTTGCCCGACCTATTAGAGAAGAACCCCCAGACTGATCTCACTAGTCTTGAACAGCTAGGGGACCGGTTAAGCCCCACAAAGAAGGTACAGGCAAGACAGCTTCTGTGGGAAAAGCAGGCAACGTTCTCCCAAGAACCCGCCTACACTACCCTAGCTGTACACAAGGTAGAGCCCCCCGGACAGAGTCCCCTACGACAGCCCCCCTATCGTATCCCTGAAGCAGTCCGGGAAGGAATGCGGAAGGAGATACAGGAGATGACTAGACTTGGAGTCATCGAACACTCAGACAGCCCTTGGGCCTCGCCTGTAGTCCTGGTGCCTAAGAAAGATGGGACCACCCGGTTCTGTGTGGACTACAGGCGGCTCAACGAACGGACCACCACTGGCGCCTACCCGATGCCCCGGGTAGACGAGTTGTTAGACCGCATTGCCAGGGGGCGTTATCTGACCACCATAGACCTGTGTAAGGGTTATTGGCAGATCCCCCTAGCCGAGGGTGCTATCCCTAAGTCAGCATTCGTCACCCCATTTGGTCTATACCAGTTTAAGGTCATGCCATTTGGTATGAAGAATGCTCCGGCTACCTTCCAGCGTATGGTGGATAGGCTTCTCGATGGCTTCCAGGAATTTGCATGTGCATACCTGGATGACATTGCGGTCTACAGTGAGTCCTGGGAAGAACACCTGGTACACGTAGGGGTGGTTCTGGACAAGATTCAGGCCGCTGGCCTTGACCTTGATGCCAGACAAGTGTCATCTAGGCATGGCAAAAGTGCAGTACTTGGGTCACAGGGTAGGATGTGGGAGCCAGAGACCAGAGCCAGCCAAGGTAGAAGCTGTAGCTAACTGGCCCACACCAATCACCAAGACCCAAGTGCTGGCCTTCCTGGGAACAGCAGGGTATTACCGACGCTTTGTCCCCGACTACAGCATTATTGCTAAGCCCCTGACTGACCTGACTAAAAAGAATTTACCGAAGCAGGTCATGTGGTCTTCAGCTTGTGACGCGGCGTTTCAGGCATTGAAGCAAGCTCTGGTGAATGCCCCTGTCCTGGCTGCCCCAGTCCCTAACAAACGTTTTCTCGTCCATACCGATGCTTCCATGTATGGACTGGGGGCTGTGCTGAGCCAGGTCGGGGAAGATGGAGGAGAGCACCCTGTCGCATACCTCAGCAGAAAGCTACTACCCCGGGAAGTGAGTTATGCGGCAGTGGAGAAGAAGTGTTTGGCCCTGGTCTGGGCATTAAAGAAATTGAGCCCCTATTTGTACGGGCAGGAGTTCTCGCTCATCATGGACCACAGCCCCCTTGTCTGGCTTAACCAGGTCTCAGGAGACAATGGTAGACTGCTGCGGTGGAGCTTAGCTTTACAACCTTACAACTTCACCATCAGCTACCGACCCGGTAAGCAGAACGGGAATGCGGATGGATTGTCCCGGTAACCGACGTCCCTATTACCTCCTAGTCCGGTCATCCCCAAGTTGACCAGCCACAGGGTCAAGCCGTGTCTGCCGGAGTGTTCCACAAGAGGGGAGCCATGTGACAGATCCATCTGTATAACCTGGGATCGCTGGTTCGTCCCTGGTGATTGAACTATGCGTATGGGATCTGAGCGCTATTCGCCATTAATATGCACTCAGATCCAGGCTATCTGGGGATATGTGATACAAATGGGAAATGTTCGACAATTATAAAGTTATGTATTTTTCTGTGTTTTTTTTGTGTTGAAATTAAAATGGCAATTCGCTTCTGTCCTGGAGATAATTGAATTACTTCCCAATTATCTCCAGGGCAGGGGGTAGGAAATCATAATGCCTGCTGGGAATAATCTGTGTCTGTGGTTCCTAAATTGCCTTATGTCTGTCTATTGTTACAGTCTCCCATTGGGTCCCCTAGGGGAGTGTCCACCAAGTGGGATACCTGGATAAATACGGGCGTGTAGCCCACATTAAAAGCAGTTCATGTTTTACCCTCAATACAGAGCGTGGTCTCGTTATTGGGGGGGGGATCTACTACACAGCGGTTTGTGCATCTGATGCTGAGGGTACTGTAACAAATAGCATTACATTTATTACATCTGAGAGGAAAATAGAACCGTCAAATACTGTGCTTACAGCACACTTTGAAAAATTCTAATAGTTTTGGGTGTTAAATAGTACATTTGCGTCTTGCGGTGCACTTCATATCTGAGAGTCAAATAGAACCGTCAAATACTGTGCTTACAGCGCACTTTGAAAAATTCTAATAGTTTTGGGTGCTAAATAGTACAGTATTTTTAATTTGTATGTATTTTATGTATTTTTAAGTTATTTCCCTATCCATATTTGTTTGCAGGTCACTTGTCCTACTCTTACCCACATTTTAATTCCTTTTGCAGCCCTCTAGCCCTTTCCAGGACTTTTTTTAGAGGCATTTTAGTGGCCAAAAGTCTGTGTCCCCATTGACTTCAATGGGGTTCGGGTTCGGGGTCAAGTTCGGGGTCAAGTTCGAGCACAGACCCGGACTTTTTTCCTAAGTTCGGTCGAACCTCTTGAACCCGAACATCCAGGTGTCTGCTTAACTCTATATGTAGAGTAATGTGTTAAAATACTCAAATAATATATGTTTTATATATGAAAGGCCATTTCTCCCTGTTTTATATGATTTGTGAATGGTACTTATTCAAAGTACCATTCAGCATATATCTCATAGTCTGTGCCAAAAACACAAAGACATGGGAGAAAGCATTTTATGAAGCTGCTTCTTCAGTGAGGCAGTTTCTCCTGGTCGTGTGCAGGGCCGGTGCAAAGATTTTCGTCTACACAGGCGAAGTTGCATTTTGGTGCCCCCTCCTCTGACCTGCCACGCCTCCCACACCACCAACCCTCCATACCATTTATATATAGAAAAGTATAATGTATAGTGTGGAAAATAAATACATCTAAATATTCAACTCGCATGCTCTAAATTTGTCACAAATTGACACCCTAACACACATTGAAACCCTTAAACACAAAGACACCCTTGCAGTCACACACAGTCACACACTTACCACTTACACACACACCCTTACACAGACATAATGACACACTTACACACACACCCTTACACAGACACAGTGACACACTTACACACACACCCTTACACAGAAAGTGACACACTTACACACTCCCTTACCACTTACACACACAGTGACACCAATACTCACATAACCTGAGACACACTTACCACTTACACTTGTTTCTTTTCTTTTTTTTTTTTAACCCCCCAAAAAAACATGATGCGATTCATGCTTGCTGGCAACGATTTTACTCAAACACTGGCACCTGGGGAAATTATCACATTGTAGGGCCGGCCCTGGGACAAACGGTGCCAGTGCCGGCATAGAGCGGTATGCACAGGGCTGCCACCAGGAATTTCAGGGCCCCTTACTGAATACATTTTCTGGGCCCCCTACCCCCCCCCCTAACAATATCTCCCACGCGCCCCACCTACCCTCACAGCATGTTATCCCGGTCTAGTGTAATTTGGAGGGTGGTTGGGAGCAGTTGGTTGATATGCCAGTAATATTTTGCCACTCAATAAATCATTATTTTGCCACTCAGTATGCCAGTATTTAGCCATTCAATATGTCATTTAATATGCCAGTATTTTGCCCTTCAGTATGCAATTATTTTGCCATTTAATATGCCAGTATTTTGCCCTCAATATGCTTTTCTTCTGTCATTTAATATGCCAGTATTTTGACAATCAATATGCAATTCTTTTGCCATTTAATATGCCAGTATTTTGCCCCTCGGTATGCCATTCTTTTGTCATTTAATATGCCAGTATTTTGCCCACAATATGCTATGCTTTTGCCATTTAATATGCCAGTATTTTCCTCTCAATATGCCATTTAATATCCCAGTATTTTGCCCCTGAATATGCTATTCCTTTTCCATTTAATATGCCGGTATTTTGCCCCTCGGGATGCCAGTATTTAGCCACTCAATATGCCATTCTTTTGCCATTTAATATGCCAGTATTTTCCCCTCAATATGCCATTTAATATGCCAGTATTCTCTATCCCCTCTTCTCTGTCCAAAAAAATCTTCCCTCAACCCCACACTTCCATTTAACTATCCCTTCTCCCCTTGTGTCCAAGTTGCTAGAGAGAACTTGACCCTCTTCAATCTGGCTTCAGACTCTGAAACAGCCCTCACAGAATATCAAATGACATACTTTCTGCCAAATCTAAAGGCCACTTCTCAGTGATGATCCTCTTAGATTTCTCTGCTGCCTTTGACCCATTTGACAACCGCCTCCTTCTTAACAGATTATCCTCATTTGGCATAGGTAGTATGGCACTCTCTGCCACTCTCTGTTGGTGTTCCACAAGGATCGGTCCTTGGCCCGCTGTTGTTTTCCCTGTACACCACCTCTCTGGGAGAACTCATCCGCTCTTTTGGTTTCCAACACCACCTGTACGCCGATGATACTCAGTAGACATGTGCAAAACTAAAATTTTCGTTTTGTTTTCGTCCTTTCGGACGAAAATTTTATTTATTTCGTCTAAAACGAATTTCGTTCATTAATGCATTCGTTTCAGACGAAATTCGTTCATTATTATTCGTTCGTTTTATAGAATACAATGTAATACTATTGGCTTTCTATAAACTGAACGAGAGCCCCATTCATAAGAAATTCTTATGAATGGGGCTCTCGTTCGGTTCATAGAAAGGCAGTAGTATTACTTGTATTCTATAAGCCGAAAGTCTATAAACCGAACGACTTTCGGTTTATAGACTTTCGGCTTATGGAATACATGTAATCAGGGCCGGACTGGCCCACCGGGATACCGGGAAAAATCCCGGTGGGCCGTCTGCCCCGGGGCCGCCTCGGCCACTAAAATTGAAGAATTCGGCTGCTGCAGCATCCGGCCGCAGCAGGCGCATTTCTTTCGGCGGCCGTCGCCGCTTTAAGAAGTTCGCCTGCTGCCGCCGGATGCTGCAGCAGCAGTTCCGGCGGCGGGATGGGAAGTAGAAACCAAGGTGAGTGAGACATACAGGGGGAAGGGGGTGAAAGACACTACAGGGGGGGGGGTGAAAGACACTACAGGGGGGGGGGGGTGAAAGACACTACAGGGGGGGGGTGAAAGACACTACAGGGGGGGTGGGTGAAAGACACTACAGGGGGGGGTGAAAGACACTACAGGGGGGGGTGAAAGACACTACAGGGGGGGGTGAAAGACACTACAGGGGGGGGGGGTGAAAGACACTACAGGGGGGGTGAAAGACACTACAGGGGGGGTGAAAGACACTATAGGGAGAAGGGGGGTAAAAGACACTACAGGGGGAAGGGGGTGAAAGACACTACAGGGGGAAGGGGGGGTGAAAGACTCTACAGGGGGAGAGGAGGGTGTGAAAGACTACAGGGAGAAGGGGTGAAAGACACTACAGGGGGAGGGGAGGCGGTGAAAGACACTAAGGGGGAAGGGGGGAAGAGAGATGCCACAGAAAGGACACACTGAGAGAGAGACGCCACAGAAAGGACAGAGAGAGACGCCACAGAAAGGACAGAGAGAGAGACGCCACAGAAAGGACAGAGAGAGAGACGCCACAGAAAGGACAGAGAGAGAGACGCCACAGAAAGGACAGAGAGAGAGAGAGACGCCACAGAAAGGACAGAGAGAGAGAGAGACGCCACAGAAAGGACAGAGAGAGAGAGAGACGCCACAGAAAGGACAGAGAGAGAGAGAGACGCCACAGAAAGGACAGAGAGAGAGAGAGAGACGCCACAGAAAGGACAGAGAGAGAGAGAGACGCCACAGAAAGGACAGAGAGAGAGAGAGACGCCACAGAAAGGACAGAGAGAGAGAGAGACGCCACAGAAAGGACAGAGAGAGAGAGAGACGCCACAGAAAGGACAGAGAGAGAGAGAGACGCCACAGAAAGGACAGAGAGAGACAGGATACAGGATATGTCTCACACACTGCCCTGATATATACCTCTGCACAGGGCAATTCATATAACTCTGTGTACATACTGGAGGTATATATATTGCCCTAGACAGGCTTTTATATCAGTCTTATCTATAAATAATACACTGTTCAGATGTGCTTTTTAAAATGCATGATTTTCCCTTCTATGAACAAAAAAATTATATTATGCGATGGGGCTGGTATATAAATTTTTTCCAGGGCTGGTTTTTGTTCCCAGTCCGGCCCTGCATGTAATCCTATTGCTATTCTATAAACCGAACGTTCGGCATTTAACTATACAGAGACAGAGTCTCCATTCATAAAATTATGAATGGAGAATTTGTCTCCGTGTAGTAAAATGCCGACAGCCTATAAACCGAACGTTCGGTTTATAGGCTGTGGGCATTTTACTACACATAATTTTATGAATGGAGACTCTGTCTCCGTGTAGTAAAATGCCGACAGCCTATAAACCGAACGTTCGGTTTATAGGCTGTCGGCTTATGGAATACATGTATTCCTATTGCTATTCTATAAACCGAACGTTCGGTTTATAGAATAGCCATAGGATTACATGTATTACATAAGCCGAAAGTCTATAAACCGAAAGTCGTTCGGTTTATAGGCTGTCGGCATTTAACTATACAGAGACAGAGTCTCCATTCATAATTTTATGAATGGAGACTCTGTCTCCGTATAGTTAAATGCCGGCTTTTAACTATACGAGACAAAGTCTCCATTTATAATTTTATGAATGGAGACTCTGTCTCCGTATAGTTAAATGCCCACAGCCTATAAGCTGTCGGCTTTTAACTATACGGAGACAAAGTCTCCATTCAAAATTTTATGAATGGAGACTCTGTCTCCGTATAGTTAAATGCCCACAGCCTATAAACCGAACATTCGGTTTATAGGCTGTCGGCTTTTAACTATACGTTTGTCTCCATTCATAATTTTATGAATGGAGACTCTGTCTCCGTATAGTTAAATGCTATTGTACTCTATAAACCGACTCTATTTCGGCTTATAGAATGCAATAGTACTACGAATGGACGAATGAACGAATGATTTTCGTTTATTAACCATTCGTTCATTCGGCTTTCGTTAGCTTAGCATTTTCGTTCTTCGTTTTTCGGGCGAATGGACGAGAATGCGATTTTCGGACGAAAATGCATTCGTCCGAAAACGAATGCACATGTCTAGTATATATTCACATGTAAATTGCTTTTTTAATAAAAAATTATGATATAAAAAAATTCTTGTTTTTATTTCCTTTTATGTGACAATGCTGCCTCTCTCTTTCCCTTGCCCCCAGATTTGTCGCTCTCCCCCCCTTAGTGTTGTCTCTCTCTCACCCTCCCTTTGGCTCCCCCCTCGCTCCCCTTGTGTCTGTCTCTTCCCCCCTTCCATCCCCCTGTTTCTCTCTGCCCCCCTCCCCTTGTTTCTGTCTCTTCCCCCCTCCCTCCCCTTGTTTCTCTCCCCCCCCCTCATTACTCTGCCCCTCCCCCTTGTTATTCTGTCCCCCCCCTCACCTGTTTCTTGCTCCCTGGTGGCTAGTGGGGGCAGCCGGGGATGTATGCACTATACATAATAGACGGAAGTGTCGGGCAGCATGGAGGTTGTCTGCACGATTCGTGCAGACATCCCCCAGCTGCCCGATTCTCCCTGGTGGCTAGCGAGGCAGCGGAGGATGTCTGCGCGATGAGCGAGACCTCCCCTGCTGCCGCCCGGAACGGATGAAGAAGCCGGAAGTACCCAGCTTCATCATAGAAGTCCCGGCGGTCATGCCGGGCGGCAGCAGGGGAGATCTGCGCTCATCGCGCAGACATCCCCTGCTGTTAGAGAGGGGGATCCAGGTCCCCTGCAGCTCTGCTGGGGACCTGGATCCCAGTCTTATAGTCTGACCTCAATTTGAGGTCAGATTATAAGACAACCTCGATTATAAAAGGGGTATTAACATTTCCCTTGCTGATCACAGTTTCTTTTTACTGTGATCCGTTTCCTTCCAAGTTTATGGACCTCATTTAGTTTTTTCAAAATAAATTTTATTTTGTACATTTTTATATATACTACAAGCCTGTGGTGTGATTATGACCAGAGCAAACGTTAACCCATTCGTGACGTTGGGACGTTCTATGCCGTCCTGATTTTAAGTCCCTTAAAGTCGTTAGGACGGCATAGTACGTCCTGTGTTAAACAGCTCATATCGCGGCTCGGATCATGCTGCAGGCACTTGCAGCGGGATCCCACCTGTCAGATGAGGCCATTTTAAATGGCCTCAGTCTGACAGGGGAAATTTAGCTGGTGCTCAAAAACGAGCACCAGCTACATTTCTCTAAATCGTGCGTGACGTCCGAAGGGCTTGCAATTTTTGGGCAGGGACCCACAGGGTCTATTAAGACCCTGATTGGGTCTCTGCCATAGTGTTCCTGGCTAACGATCACCTTGTGATCAGTGGCCAGGAACAAATCGTGACGTTTTGGTGCTTACGTCATTTGGGACGCAAGCACCATGCGTCACAAAGGGTTAAAACTCTCCACTTTTTTCAATTTATTTTTTAATACTAAATTAAAATCATTTCATGCTATTGGCAATTCTATAAACCGAAATAGAGTCGGTTTATGGAATACCAATAGCAAAATACATAAACCGACATAATGAACGAATTTCGGTTTATGGAATTGGCAATGGCATTCTATAAACCGACTCTATTTCGGTTTATAGTAATGCCATTGCAAATAGCATTACATTATACATTCCATAAACCGAAAGTCTATAAACCGAACGTCGTTCGGTTTATAGACTTTCGGCTTATAGAACAGCAATAGCATTACATGTATTCTATAATCCGAACGTCGTTCGGTTTATAGACTTTCGGTTTATAGAATACTATTGGCTTTCTATAAACCGAACTAGAGTCGAGTCCCCATTCATAAGAAATTCTTATGAATGAGGAGGGACTCTAGTTAGGTTTATAGAATGCCAATAGTATTCTATAAGCCTAAAGTCTTTAAAACAAACGACGTTCGGTTTATAGAATACATGTAATGCTATTGCTGTTCTATAAGCCGAAAGTCTATAAACCGAACGACGTTCGGTTTATAGACTTTCGGCTTATAGAACAGCAATAGCATTACATGTATTCTATAAACCGAACGTCGTTCGTTTTAAAGACTTTCGGCTTATAGAATACATGCAATGCTATTGGCTTTCTATAAACCGAAAGAGTCCCCATTCATACGAATAGGTCAATTGACCTATTCGTATAAATGGGAACTCAATTTCGGTTTATAGAAAGCCAATAACATTACATGCATTCCATAAACTGAAAGTCATTCATGTCGGTTTATGGAATGTACAATGCTATTGGTATTGTATAAACCGACTCTATTTCGGTTTAGAATGCCAATAGCACGAATGGACGAATGAACAAATGATTTTCGTTTATTAACCATTCGTTCATTCGGATTTTGTTAGTTAATATTTTCGTTATTCGTTTTTCGGACGAATGGACGAAAATGCATTCGTCCGAAAATGCATTCGTCCGAAAACGAATGCACATGTCTAATACTCAGATCTACCTCTCCTCCCCTGACCTCTCTCCCTCTGTAGTGTCACGTGTAGTTGAGTTTCTGTCGGCCATCTCCACTTGGATGTCTGATCGCTACCTGAAACTTAACCTTTAAAAAACAGAACTGATTAACTTCCCTCCCTCAAACTCCATCCCCAAACCTGGGTTCACAGTCACCGTTGAAAATGCTACAATTATACCAGCTAACCGTGTCCGATGTCTTGGGGTCACTTTTGACTCTGCTCTCTCCTTCATTGCTCATATTCAGTCTTTAGCCAAATCCTGTTGGCTGCACCTAAGGAACATCGCATTCCAGTTCCTTAATGAAGAAACCGCCAAAATACTAGTGCACTCGCTTGCAATCTATTCAAAACACAGCTGCCAGGCTCATCTTGCTTGCTCGTCGGTCTGGTTCAGCTGCTCCCCTCTGCTATGCCATCCACTGGCTCCCCATCTGCTCTAGGATCAAATTTAAAATTCTATATTTAACCTACAAAGCCCTCCATCCTTGGCCCCCCATTTATTGCCTTCCTTGTGAACCGATACTTCCCTTCACTTCCTCTGCGCTCCTCAATGGATCTACAGATTTCCACTTACCTCATCACCTCTTTCCACTCATGCCTCCAAGATTTTGCCCGAGCTGCCCCTCTCTTTGGAACTCTCTTCTTCCAGCTCTCTCCTTCCTTTTCAAACTTTAAAAAGTCCCTCAAAACTCATCTCTTTAATAAAGCTTACTACCCATCCAATTAGCATACCAATTTGTTTACCTCTAGCTATTCCCACCTAGCACTGTCTTCAATCACTCGTAGCTTACAACTGATCCAGCTAGAACACACACAAATACTCTTTGGCCAAACTCACCAACTGCCAACTTTCCACATAACTGTTACTACAACTACATTCCCTCTGTCCTCTTCACTCCCTTAAGTGTTTCATGTACCCCATTCCCTCTAGACTGTAAGCTTGCAAGCAGGGCTCTCTGCCTCACGTACCAGTCTGTTCTAGTTTGTCTAACTTAGTATGTAGTTCCCTTCTATACTCTGTATCTAGCGCTACGTGACTTGTTGGCCCTATATGAATAAATGGTAATGTAATGTAACTATTTGGAGAAGATTTTGTATGGCAATTCTTTTAATTTTGTAGGGTTTAATCTCTCACAAGATCATCCCTCTTTGTCCTTTTTTAATTTTTTTTCCACACATCAAATTCACTAGCTTCAGATTAATACCACAATCAGGGGCGTCCCTAGAGAATTTGGCACCCGGGGCGGACCCTGAGTGTGGCACCGACCCCCCCCCCGCCCATAATAAAAATGTAAGAAAACACCCACAATTTTTTCAATGTTTGAAAATTGTACAATTATAGATACCAGGAATAGTGTGCCAATCAGATACCAGTAATATTGTGCCAGTCAGATCCCAGTAATATTGTGCCAGTCAGATACCAGTAATATTGTGCCACACATAGCCCAGTAATATAGTGCCAGTCAGATGCCAGGAATAGTGTGCCAATCAGATACCAGTAATATTGTGCCACTCAGAGCCCAGTAATATAGTGCCAGCCAGATGCCCAATAATATTGTGCCAGCCAGAGCCCAGTAATATAGTGCCAGCCAGATGCCCAGTAATATAGTTCCAGCCAGAGCCAAGTAATATAGTGCCAGCCAGATGCCCAGTAATATAGTGCCAGCCAGATGCCCAGTAATATAGTGCCAGTCAGAGCCCAGTAATATAGTGCCAGCCAGATGCCCAGTAATATAGTGAAAGTCAGAGCCCAGTAATATAGTGCCAACCAGATGCCCAGTAATATTGTGCCAGTCAGATGCCTGTAATATTGTGCCAGCCAGAGCCCAGTAATATAGTGCCAGCCAGATGCCCAGTAATGTAGTGCCAGCCAGAGCCCAGTAATATAGTGCCATCCAGATGCCAGTAATATAATGCCAGCCAGATGCCCAGTAATATTGTGCCAGCCAGATGCCCAGTTATATAGTGCCAGCCAGATGCCCAGTAATTTTGTGCCAGCCAGATGCCTGTAATATTGTGCCAGCCAGAGCCCAGTAATATAGTGTCAGCCAGATGCCCAGTAATATTGTGCCAGTCAGATGCCTGCAATATTGTTCCAGCCAGAGCCCAGTAATATAGTGCCAGCCAGATGCCCAGTAATATTGTGCCAGTCAGATGCCTGTAATATTGTGCCAGCCAGAGCCCAGTAATATAGTGCCAGCCAGAGCCCAGTAATATAGTGCCCGCCAGATGCCCAGTAATATAGTGCCAGTCAGAGCCCAGTAATATAGTGCCAGCCAGATGCCCAGTAATATAGTTGCAGCCAGATGCCCAGTAATATAGTGCCAGTCAGATGGCTGTAATATAGTGCCGGCCAGAGCCCAGTAATATAGTGCCAGCCAGAGCCCAGTAATATAGTGCCAGCCAGATGCCTGTAATATTGTGCCAGCCAGAGTCCAGTAATATAGTGCCAGCCAGAACCCAGTGATATAGTGCCAGCCAGAGCCCAGTAATATAGTGCCAGTCAGATGCCTGTAATATTGTGCCAGTCAGAGCCCAGTAATATAGTGCCAGTCAGAGCCCAGTAATATAGTGCCAGCCAGATGCCTGTAATATTGTGCCAGCCAGAGCCCAGTAATATAGTGCCAGTCAGCGCCCAGTAATATAGTGCCAGCCAGATGCCTGTAATATTGTGCCAGCCAGATGCCCAGTTATATAGTGCCAGCCAGATGCCCAGTAATAAAGTGCCAGCCAGAGCCCAGTAATATAGTGCCAGTCAGATGCCTCTAATATTGTGCCAGCCAGATGCCCAGTAATATAGTGCCAGCCAGATGCCCAGTAATAAAGTGCCAGCCAGAGCCCCAGTAATAAAGTGCCAGCCAGAACCCAGTAATATAGTGCCAGAAAGAGCCCAGTAATATAGTGCCAGCCAGATGCCCAGTAAAATAGTGCCAGCCAGATGCCCAGTAATATAGTGCCAGCCAGATGCCCAGTAATATAGTGCCAGCCAGAGCCCAGTAATATAGTGCCTGCCAGATGCCTGTAATATTGTGCCAGCCAGAGCACAGTAATATAGTGCCAACCAGATGCCTGTAATATTGTGCCAGCCAGAGCCCAGTAATATAGTGCCAGCCAGATGCCTGTAATATTGTGCCAGCCAGATGCCCAGTAATATAGTGCCAGCCAGCGCCCAGTAATATAGTGCCAGCCAGATGCCTGTAATATTGTGCCAGCCAGATGCCCAGTAATATAGTGCCAGCCAGATGCCCAGTAATAAAGTGCCATCCAGAGCCAAGTAATATAGTGCCAGTCAGATGCCTGTAATATTGTGCCAGCCAGATGCCCAGTAATATAGTGCCAGCCAGATGCCCAGTAATAAAGTGCCAGCCAGAGCCCAGTAATATAGTGCCAGTCAGATGCCTGTAATATTGTGCCAGCCAGAGCCCAGAAATATAGTGCCAGTCAGAGCCCTGCTCGTTTTAAACCCTCCTCCCCCCCCCCTTCCCCATTACTTACCGATGCTGCTCTCTGCTCCCGGACCGACACCTCCTCCATGCAGTCTTCCCTCTTGCACGGAGGAGGGAAACACAGTCACCGGATGTGACGTAACGTCACTTCCGGTTGCTGTGATAATTTTTTTTTATCCCCCGCTGGAGGTGTCACCCGGTGAGGTCCCCCCCCCCCCCGCCCCCCCCTCGGGACGCCACTGACCACAATGGTGTGTGTTTGAGCTTATTTCTCATACTCACCATGTCCCCACAGTGGGCAAGGTATGTACATTCATTAATTTTTAATCAACAGTTTTAAATGTTTTTTATTATTTGCATTGTCGCTGCTGAAGTAGCAACTGCAATGATTTTCAATGATGCTCAGTCAACACTGTGGCTGGATGAGTATAATTAACACTGCAGAAGATAGTATTGCAATGGCAGTGCATATTATAGTGCCAGTCACATGGCGAGAAAGAAACTTTGGTTCCCATCATACTTAGCTAGGAATGTTTCTTCTCATTCCTGGACAATGTATCTCCCACACCGTTAGTTACTGCTGTTGATATTTTGTAGTTAGTAGCTGTAGTAGTGGTAGTTAGGTAGCATAGCAATGTAAAAAAATAAAATTAAATATTTAATTAAATAAAAACTGGTTAAATTAGCCTATAGGGTTAAAATTAAATAATTTTTAGCATAAGGGATAGGGTTAAAATTAAATTAAAATATATTAAGCGATAGCATAAGGGTTAAAATTGGGGTTAAATTCAGTGTTAAGGTTACATTTTGGGTTCTGGTTGGGGTCAAAAGGTCAATATAGGAACAAAACAAAAAACACTATTTTTGGTTTTTGCCCCATAACTCGCAAAAAATACCGAAAAATATGGAAACATGCATATTTCTGAACTCAGGACAACATTTAGAAACTATTTAGATGGGGTCATTTTTAATGATTGTATTTGTCTAAATTATATTTTAGGTCAAAGTTAGAAAAAGTGTAATTTGTTTAATTTTTCATCATCTTTTATGATTTTTTTTGTAGTAAATTATAAGATATGATGAACATAATGGTATCTAATGAAAGCTCTTCTTATGACGATAAAAACAACATATAATTTGTGTGGGTACAGTATGTGAGAAAGAAGAAAAAAGGAGCTAAACACAAACACCCCAGAAATGTCAAAACAGCCATTGTCACCAAGGGAAAGTCATGGTGAAAATGTCTTGTCATTAAGGGATTAACTATACAATGTGCAGGTACAAACCTGGTGAGGTTCCCCTACTAATAAAACTCACCAGGATTGTCCCTGCACAATGTATAGCTAAATTGGTGAAAGTAAATGTTCATCTCACCTCAATTAACATGCAACTCATGTTTTAGTGAATAGACCCCAGTGAGTTCACATGTAAATCCACCTCCATTTCATGCACTTACAAATCTTGTGATTTTTTTTTTCATTCACATTTGTCTGCACTGATTCTCTACAGATTCTCCTTAGTTTGGATGAGAGCATTTTGTAGTGAAAGTGGCAGAGAATCAATCTGAATATTTGTTGAATCCAATTTTTTAGATCAATCATTTCAATCAAAACCATTCCCCTCTGAAGGTAAGCATAAATAAAAATAAAAAATAATGTTCTTTTGCGTATTGACGTGTTTCTGGCAGGGACTCATAGGGTACACACACACATATATGTATGTATATATATCTGCTATAGACTGTGCAATGAAACCATGTTCCTTTTGTGGAAATTGCAATTTTGTATCAAAATCTACTTTGATACAAAGTAGAATTTAAACTGGCATGGCCTGTAATGGTATGTTTCCATGTGACTAATTCGGTATAAAATATGTTTGGACAAATTTATCTTTATCTGTATTTCAGGAGTAATTGCTCTCCCATTTCAAGCTATTGGGCCTCTGAACTTGACATAATAAACACATCAAACATAGGGGACTGATCTGGAAGATTTGACCAGAGTGTATATTATCTGTTGTTAAGGTTGATAAAGGTCTTGTACAAACACTAATTCTTCTGAAGCAATTCTGCCAGTATACTGGTTTGTCCTTACAGAATATTTCCACTGTGTAATAATTCACTGTCTCATAAAGTTTCATGACTTTCTTTGAACTTTGCATACAGTGTAATATATAGTGGTGTGAAAAAAAAACTCCTGCAGTTTCAGAAGCAAAGAGTGGGTTGAAAGTATATGGTCCTAATTTAGGAAGCAGAAGTTTGGCATTTAGAGAATGGTAGAAGATGGATAATATGCCCTCTGCTATGCTGTCTCATTTAGACTGTGGTATATTTCCCATCATCAGTATAATAATTGTAAGATTTTGTTATGTGCAGACAGTAAGAGCCAGTTGATGCTTTTGTGCCATTAAAATGTCAATATTATTTTGCCATTGATAAGCCACATCCAATGTATCCATTAATATACCAGTATTATTTTGCCATTAATGGGCCACAGCAATTTTGCCAATTAGTATTCCACTATTATTTTGCCATAGAAATGGCAGTATTATTTTGCCATTAATACATAATTTGCACCTCCATTAACCATTTCAGAAGCTATACTAATTTGCCTTTGTAGATAATTTAATCTGCCACTTGCAGCATAGCACTAGACTAGCTCATAGAAACCATGAATAATGTATAATTATAACCTATATAAACATGTAAATGGAATAAAATGACACAAAATACTTTTTTTTATTATGGACACGAACATGCAAGGAAGCATAAATAGCACATGCCTACAGTCCTCAAATGTTGCATCTTGCAACGTGCTGCTATAGTATAACACAATTCATATGTCCCTGGACATGTTCATGCAAAATCGTTAGTACTATCATCTGCTATAAGTCCCAACTGGCAAAAATGTAGCAATTTAAAGGCAACATTGTGTCTATGTGTCCTTTGCTTTTACTTGTATATATTGCCTACATCAAACACAAGGGTAAGTTATATGTTCCTCAAATGTAAGGTTTTTAAGGCAATTAAGGTTAATTATTTCTGCGTAATGAGAAGCCTTTTTGTCCCAGTCAGGCAGGGTTTTCAAAACAACCAATAGTAGGGATCGGATAGGGAGGCATTTTCTTGCCAGTGAAGATTTTTAGTGATAGGTGGAATTATTTATTTTTGGATGGCCCCTTACCCTGGGCATGAAGATGATGAGGATTCCGGGCATGGCTGATAACCGCTGGAACATGGATAAAAGGTACTATTTTATTTTACTGGTCACCCTTTGTGTACCAGGGAGTGGGCTGGCATGAAATCACTGTTTGTTTGGTAATTACCACACAGAACGATGTTTAATGCCTTTTTTTTACTGCCTCCACTAAACCTCCATAGAAAGTTTAGAGGTTTTTAATAGGTGAGGTAATTTTTTAACCTTGGACTTTTTAATGGACTTTTTTAAGGGGGAACATTGCATCTACTCCAATATGTCTGATGAGAATATGTTACTTACAGGGTATAAAAGACTTGTAAATTCTTATTCATACCTTTAACATTAATAATGATATCATCGAAAAAGTGGATTTATGTTGCTGTATTGGTCATATGGATATGAAGGTAAAGACTTTGAAGTTATTTTCGAATGGTAGATATATTTAATAAATACATACCGTTAAGGTTGCAAGACAATGGTAATTTTTTTCAAACTCTGATGGAACAAACAACGCACACATCTCTGTATTGCCATTTTCTTGCCAATTTTACTGGAAGAATAATCATGAAAAAGAACAATGATATACAAAGAGACACAAATTAACTTCACGACCTAAAAAAATTATTATTATGTTTGCAAAAAAAAGTACAAACATATTTTCTATTATAAAAAATATGTTTTTTTAATTTTATTTGAGTAGTATTGCCATTTTGCTATAAACATCTTTTAATATTCAAAAATGATGTTTACATGCATCAGGCAGCCAAGGCCTGTCTGCACAGATTAACATAATAATTACAACACAAGCAATTAAAAATACCAGAAACGTAGTAGCCTATTCAGGGTCAAAGAAGACAAGGACAATACTGTATATGGATGTATAAATTATAAACAATGCAGATTATCCCAAATGTGACATATTGCAGATGTGACAAGGAATCTAGAAATGGAATAGACAGAATACGTACTGTGAAAGCAATTGTTTAGTTTAAACACATTAATTATAAATGCAATGCAAGATTGATAGAGAACATTCTATTATGGCCATATTTTATTATTTCATAACAAGGAAACAGGGTTGGATGAAAAAAAAAAACAGGTCTGTCTTTAAAGAGATAGTAATTCATTACCATGAATTTAGCTTGTAAAGGAGATAATCAGATATAACATTTAAAGGTGTTAATATATAACATTTAAACATTAATAAATCAGCATATTGTGTTTATATTATTGTAATGGAAGTCTACATATTAGAGTATCAGAACACAGCTTTGCTTTTAATTGTGCCAAGTTGTTTTATACTTCTTCTAGGTCTGTCTCACTCTAAATGTATCTAAACTGCATAGAACACTTGAACTTAAACAAAACCCATCCCTCATTTCTAGGCAGAAACATTTTCACAAATTTCTCGCAATGAAGAATGCAGGTTGTGTTAGCTGTGCAGGTTTCAGGAACGAGGATATCATTTCACACTTTAAAGAAAGGTGAGAAAATAGTCATATTCACCACTGTTTTCCAGATGAAGAACTCCAGCCTTCCTCCTAATTCCTATAAATTATCTTGTATTACAAAACAGATTTAAAGGGACACTCCCACCAAAAAAAATGAAAACATTTTTTTATTTCACATTCTTGATTTGCCTTTTGTTTTTGTTATGGGAGTTAATTTAATAAAACATTTTACTAAACAAGTGTGACTGGTTGCCTCCATTTTGTGAAATATAATATTTTTGGATCCCACCACACAGCGACTTTACAGCACTTGTAGCTCACTATAGGGCTGTGGACACAGAATGCAGTCTTGCATAGACTTGAATTTAATGGGAGGGTAATGTAACAATTACATCACAATGGGACGGAGTTATAATCAGGTCAATCTTCCAGAAAGATGTACTTTTTGTGTTCGAAGGCAGGTAAAAAAAAGCTGTATATTGCCACCTAGCCCTGCCCATTAGTGATACACAGGAGTTAGTGAGAAACCAGGGATCTGTATCTTATGATATCATCATGCAGGCTCTGCCCACAGTTGTAAAGTGACAATTGCTGGAACATTTTGGACAATGTTTCATCATGGGTAAAATTCTCAAAATGAATGCAGGAGATAGACACCTAATTTTATTTTACTTGTATATGCAATTCAAACATAGAAAAAAACAGTGACATATGTGTTATATATTTGTTTGTTTTAAATGCACAGGTAATCTAGTTACATATTAAGTAAGTGGTATTGTCCCTTTAAAAGTCCCCCAAGCTGTGATTATGAATTATGTATGGCCCTTTTCGTTAAAATGCTTGAAAAACCTCATAAAGATAAATATCTACTGACTGCTGTCTGACAAGTTAATACATGATGATACGAAGTTACCACAAACCATGAACCTTGGATCCCTTGACCTTGAAAGCCATGTTGACTTCCAATCTTGTGGAGTCTTTTGTTCCCAGTGAAAGCAGTATGATTATTTCTGATATTTTGCACACTGAAACATGCTGGCACAAACCCTATGTTTTTATTACATGAGTAAATCAAAATATTTCAGTTCTAGTGGGTGAGAAAGCCTTCAGAAGATCACAAAGGATTGTAAACCTACACTATCTGAATTTGTTATTTTTTTTGCCTTAAACACTAGTTTCTCTTTGCTTTTGATGGTTGAATATGTGTCAAAATAAAGGGAAGTTATGTCTGCTACTGATGCTTTTTCATGTTGATAAACATTAAACCATGGATATAGGAGTCGTATTCTTCATTCCAGTAGTGTCAGAATTCCAGTTCAGCCAGAAATATGAGTACAGTGAAATTTTCTTAAAGAGAAAGCAAAGACTGTAATGAAAATGTTAACTATTTATGAATAGCTTAATACTGAAAACAGAGGCTTGTAGTTAATGGTCTACATTCAATTCTGCATGGTAACCCTGACCAATGTTAAAGATGTATTAATGCAAGTTATGCCTAAAGGTATAATATAAGATTCAATGCAAACTTAGTAACATAGTAATTTAGGTTGAAAAAAACACATAGGTCCATCAAGTTCAACCCTTCTACCTAGCATTCCTGTTTTTGATCCAAAAGAAGGCAAAAAACCCTAAGGAAGCTTATTTGAAATTTTATCTCCTAGGGGGAAGAATTCCTTCTTGACTCCAAAGGGCAGTCAGATTTCTCCTTGGATCAAGAAGCTCTATTATTAATGCATTGTATGTCCTGCTTTTCTTTAAAAAACAAACAAAAAAGCATCCAGACTATTTGTAAATGCACCTACTGTAGTTGATAGCACGATCTCTCTTGGCAGTGAGTTCCATAACTTTATTTTCCTTCCAGTAAATAATCCCTTCCTTTGTTGTCTAATGAAATCTTTGCTCAGTTTAAGGGGGTGTCCTTCTGTTCTTTGTACATTTCTGTTAATGAACAGGTCACTGGAGAGCTATTTATATTGGACCTGCATATGTGTGTATATATATATATATATATATATATATATATATATATATATATATATATATATATAATGTTATCATATACTCTCTGAGATGCATTTTTTCTAACATAATGAAATGCAACATTTTAAGTCTGTCTTCATACCTAAGATCCTCTAATCCCCTTATACATGTTGTAGCTCTCCTTTGCACTTTTTACAATTATTCCTGAATTCATTTCATTAGTAGATTTTTCCAAGGGTGATACCATTTAAAGAATATATTGCTTTGTTATTATTTTTTTTCCATAATGGATAACTTTACATTTGTCTATATTGAACCTCATATAACACATAATTTCCCAGCCCCCCACTCTGTCTAAATCTTTCTGTAAAGAACAGACATCAAGGTTAGTCTGTATTACCTTGCCTAATTTTGTGTCAGCAAACACTGAGACACGGCTCTCAACACAATTCGGGAGATTATTAATAAACAAAACTCAGACCCCTGAGGTACTCCGCTTAATACCTTGGTCCAATTTGAGGATTTTCAATTAACAACTCTCTGCAATCTATTTTTTAACCAATTTTCAATCCAAATACATATATTTGCCCCAAGCCTT